>OV815278.1:29516012-30716012 GCA_929108145.2 Limnephilus rhombicus
GCTTTTTACAGTCGCTTCAGCATTTCGGCCGGACGAGCCGCCTCTGAGAATAATTAGGATTCTGATGAGACATTGACAGGCTATTTAAAATGAGACAATGATCGTGGTAATAAAAACATCCATTACTTTATTGTGTCAGTTGTTTAATAACCGTAGATGTCAGTTTGACAGATGCTAAGACAGACGAAGTAAATGAAAGTAAACAAAAAAGGTTAACTGTTTAGCATTTTTTTTAGTACCATTATTTTGAAAGATACCTAGCATGGTCGATCGATAAAGGATTTATCGACGGTGACGATAACTTGCCATCGCTCCCGAGCACGGCTGCAGATCAACAGCGTACAAAAACAGTTCACATCTAATAAATTAGAAACACTTTGTTGTTGCAGAAATGGGCGGTCCGTTTGATAGATTCTCCTATCTTAACAGACGGATTGCAATGTTTAGAGCACAGGCGTCGGGTGGGAATGCTATCCTTTGTACACGGTTGACATTTGTCACATGAGAACGGGTCGTTTCTTCGACTCTTGTGTTCAACAACACGGCTGTGGAATGATTTGCCGGCCTCTGTGTTTCCTCCTTCCTACAACATGGGTCTCTTCAAGACCAATGTTCATTCCTTCCTCTCCTCAAAAGGAACCTCCACACAGCATCCCAGATGACATAGGCCCTGAGGGAAATTATTTTCCTAAGGGCCTCCTGTGTGGAGGTAATGTAAAAAAAAAATTCCCAATATTCACATTTCTCATTTTATTCCCATTTTCTGGTATAAAGATAAAATAAGTGCTAACATTGTGATTGTTCGTATTTTGTTCGTTAGCGGCCTGCAGTTGTGGTCGGGAGCTATGACAAGTTTCTGACACTATCGATAAATTCTATATCGATCGACCATGCTAGATATAAAATGTGAGCAATTTCTAAATTTATAATTTATTACAATATCGTTATTCTTCTTTATGTTAACACAAAATTGCAAAATTATAATAATAATACACCTATATGCAATTCTAATTTTGAGATCGGTGGAATGAAAAAATATTTTTTCACTTTTATGCCTTTTTAATTTTTTATAAAAATGTAGGCTACAAATATTTAGATTACCACCATGATTAGTGTATATTGCCATTCGATCAACAGTGGCGCCGCCCCTATGTTTTCTACTCTTATTTGACAAACTACAGGTACAGAATTAACAAGAATCTAGAATATTTCTAGGTCACTAGCTAAAAGTCTTAGATGAAAGTCACCAGCTAGAGTCTTAGAAGTAAGTCATTAGTTATAATTGTAAATCTAAGTTGTGAGCCAGTAATATTATTTCTTATATATATTTTTATTTGTACAGCGCCCTTGTGGTGATTTTTCACGAAAACGACCATATATAAGCGAGAACTTCTCATTTCAGAATGCCCCATTAAATAGAGCAATTCAACTGCTTAACGATTCTGCATTGAGCATTGACATCTTCAATGTTACCTATAGAGAGTTCATTAACTTGTCGTTGACATATGTCTCAACATAGTGAAACTGCCTCCTTGGCCTTTTTTCTCTTATATTTTGTAATCTTCTCCGTAATAATTTAGTGTATAACTGTTTTATAACTTAGCCAAATATTATTATCATTAAAATTTACAACCCTAAAGACATTTGTTGATTTTGAAGAACGTGAATCGTGAACCCACCCATCGCCACATTTTGCATTCATTTTGACAACGCTGCAATGATTTTTGTAAAAAGTCCTCCGCAGAGTGATCTGCGCGGGGGAGCGCGGCAAGGCGAGACGCAGGCGAAGGGGGCGAAGAGGGCCCGGGGCCCGGAGGCCGGCGCGGTGCGGCGCGGTGCGGCTCGGTCGCGGGTTCGGGCGCGCAGACGGGGCGGGGGGCGATGATAAATGCGGCGGTATGAGCCGCACTGACAGCTCCCATATTTATCCCGCCGCGTAATGTCACTCCCGCTGTCGGAGCGTAACAGACACGCGGAAGGCTGAGATATTACACGACGACTTGTAAAAACATACCGGCCGGGAGGAAGTTCAAAATAATTCCAACGGATTCTAATATTTTCGCGCGGGTTCAGATAAATTCGAACGGATTCAAAAAAATATGTTCTTGATCGTTAATGAATAGTTTCTGAATGTTCGCTAATAAAACTTTCAAGTTATTGTTAGTGAACATTAGTAGTGATTATTATTAATTTAGTACAACTAGTAATATCTACTTCCTAAAGAATGATCAATTAAGAAGTTTCGACGCTCTGTGTCTCGTGGCAAGTTAGAAATCTTAGGCCCATTGTCCACACAGTCGTCTTTTGTGGGATGCATGTAACCTACAAAGAAGATAGGCGTATTTTGCATATTTGTTATGTCCACGCTGCTTCATGCAATAGTCAGTCACGTTACAAAATGTCTCAGTTTTCTTTCCACTAGCAACGAGAAAGCACGTCTTTTGTTGTGAAAATGTCAAGTGATGATGATATCATACAATTTTATTAGAAGACGTCGAAACAGGCGAAGAAAGTACTTAATTCATCCATACATCGAAAGAAATAAATTGTAGATTGTTTGTTGCTGCCAGAGAGTTATCAGAAGATGATTCTGTATTTCAATCATTTTACCGAATGACTAAAAACATACGTACCAAAATTTAATCTCTACTGTTGGACCACTGATACAAAGACAAAATACTGCAATGCGAGCATGTGTCAGTCCAGAAGAAAGGATACTTATAACTTTCATCGGTGTTCTCCTCTGGTGGTTCAGGTATATTTCCCGGTTCATTAGTGTGAGCAATTACTTTCACAAAAGGAAGAAGAAACTGTAGTTCGTCGTGTAGATAATATAACATCTTTTGCTTTGTAGATGAACCACTAGGAGTTGGTTTCAGGCTGCGGACAAATCCATTATCCTTATATTCTTCCACTTAATTTGTCTGACGAGTCGGTTGAGTAGTGACATGTTGCCGCGCGCACCGCATTACGAACGCATGACGAGCGGCTGACGCGACGTTGGCGCTTCGTGGACACAGATTTCATTGTTTCTACGCAAGATGCAAGCATTCGTCTTGCAATCGTCAATTGACGAAAGCGTGTGTATGACGTGCGGTTACGTGGACAATGGGCCTAGCCACAGTGTTTCGCAGAAAGTCATCAATTGGCCATTAAGCGCCATATTGCCTTTTTGACAGTTGAAAGGTTCCCATTTAGGTAAGCGTTTCGTTTCGTAGCGAGCGGATGACGTTGTTGACACGTATCGGAATTGTTGCCCCTTCAAGAATTTGCGTCGGCATTACCGATGGCCTCATTCGTACGGGATGAATCAGTGATCGCACTTGTATGAGTAACTATACAAATAATTTTTTTGATACGATTCGTCCGATGCGTACGACGCGGACCTGCGAACGCTTATCCAAACGGTAACCTTTCAACTGTCAAAAAAGCAATATTGCGCTTATGGCCATTTGATGACTTTCTGCGAAACACTGGGCCGAAGTTTTCTAGCTTGCCACGAGACGCAGAGAGATATGCCGGTTCAGCTGTGATCAGCAGAAGAGGACAACTATCATATTTTAAAGCTTATCAGCTTATTATTGCATTTGACAAAAAGCTGAAACGCACCATGCATTGGCAAAAAAGGCAATTGTCAAAAAAACTTAATGGCTGAATGACCATCTGATGATAATATTACCATTGAATTTTTGTGAAACAACTAGGACTTAATGTTTGAGCTGATGAGTCCCTTGATCTTACATTTGATTTGGATTATCGTAATTTTCAGTGATTGCTTTACTGTGCCATTTTTTATCACCGAAGGATCATTTACAAAGCTGTAATCGTCTTGAATTTTAATTAACACCTTTGTGTTTAATTATTGATATAATTAAAGGAGGCTGTACTTTGAATAAGGAATTAAGTAGGTATCGGCAACTTTCACACGTATAACGTCAACAGGTTGTTCAGTTATTTTAGCCTAACTTAATTTTTTTTTATAAAGAAACAAAGCTTGAAGGATCATATTAACATATCCGCTTTTATCCTTAATTACTTGCTATAATTGTGTTGTCAGTATTAATATCTCTCTATATCAAGATTGATACGCCGCGACGTTCAACAATATTATTATAGCGTATGGTTTCAACAAATAAATAGTAAGATTCTTAGTAGTTCTTACATCTCTCTCTGTTCTCAGTTGTACAAACCAGTTGCCAATTGATTTGAGATTTATTGTATTTCTTATGTTCTCTATTTTATGCAGGTTTTTTACAGGTGCAATTCCGCGTCATGGAGTTTCATGAATGAGTTTTTCTTTTGCCCTGTTTAATTTATCTTTGTCTTACTAACCTATTGTTTTGCATTTTGTTTTTCCTGTTAAGCACTTGCATACTGCTTACTAACAACGTATGCATGGACACTGGAGGTCTAGATTCGTTCAAAATAAATAAATGTAGCTTCGTTTAATCAAAAAAATTAGAATCTTGCGAGAGCCTTGAAGGAGTAACCATCAGTTACTTATACCAGGGCGGGTAAGAGGTGGATTACCTCCACTGTACAAACCAGTAAACCGAATATTTTTCTAATGATAACTATAAATAAGATCCGTTCGACAAATCAAATGTTGAACCACCCTTCCACAGCACTGAGTACCTACAAACGTTCATAATAACTCTATAACAAGCGAGTCTACCCGTTGCACGTTTTTATCGCAGGTACCATCGTTCACCGAGAACCCGAGACAACTTCATACGGTTCAGATTTTATACATTATCGTGTATGTATTGCATTGTTTGATCTAGCAGTTGGTAGATTGGCACGACACAAAAATGCGATTATCTACGATAGCGATTAGGAAGTAACCCACATCAATCTTTTGGAGAACTTTTCGAGAGTGGTTTAAATTGCTTGTCGTGACTGAAAAGTGTGATTTTTAATGACGTGGTCATGCATGGAAGGTATTTAAGTGATTAAAAAAGGTTAACGTTCACACAAGCTGTACACGGTGGTTGTTTACACAGAGGACTGGCAGACGTCTTCTGTAATCTAGAATCTAGAAATTATTTTGTTCGTACACAATAATTATATAGATACTTAGCGAATGAGAAAAAAGGGTTTCATTTAACAATATCAGAAATCAAAGAGATAGTAATGAATTTCCCCCTTTTCAAATCCACCTTCTGAAGGAGTATTATTTTGAAGCCTGTTTTTTGAGGTCGAAGTAACCGGTTATAAATTTATTTTAGCCAAGTGATTTTTTTGTAGTTCCCAACTTTGATAGGCACATGGTTAAAAATATTAATTTTGTGGAGAACTTTATACACCTATTAAATTCTATAATATTACCTACTATAAAAATGAAAATCCAAAAGGAAATCATCATTTTAATCCCTTTCTGAAATGAAGTTTTGAGTATTCTTCTAGGTAAATAAAGAGACTCCAGATACTAATATCTACAGCCCGTATGTCGGACGAATATCGACTGCTCATATGTTGGACTAATATCTGTGAACTTCAGAGTGAGGACTAATATCTACAGAGCTAAGGTCGGACGAATATCAATGACGGTCCCAGTGGTGAATTATATCTATGGAGCGTAGGTTGGACTAATATCTACGGAGGGAAGCTGAGCAAGAGGTTGTACGGAAAAGCATAAAATTACTTCAATTACGTAATAACTAACCTAACCTAACCCAACGTCTGCCAGTGCTGTAGATATTCGACCACACTTTGGTTCTTGTAGATATTAGTCAGAAGTTTGAACTGTAGATATTCGTCCTCACTTTGGTTCTCATAGATATTAGTCAGCAGTTTGAGCTGTAGATATTCGTCCTCACTTTGGTTCTCATAGATATTAGTCCGATTTGTTCAGTTTTTTGAATTCCTGTAGATATTAGTAGACGCCTCCAATAAAGATGCACATACGTAAAGTAAAACGGTAGCTACAATTTTTTAGATTTTATCTTTAAAAAAAATCCCTTTGCAAAACGAATTCTTTCACAGGTGTTTGTTAGTGTACAAAAGTCATTATCGATATGAATGGAGGGTAGGTACTTACTTAAAAACATACCTTCAAAATCGCAGAATACCAAAATCATCTTAGCTTGAGCAGATTGTATCAACGAAAAAGGCTTAAATCTTTACAAAAAAACAGGAGCTCCACTCCTTTCAGAGTGACAATGACAATGATGTTTTCCATATTCATAATGACTCCCATTGTGCGAAGAGGATTAAAACGCAGATACAATGAAGCAAACATTGTTAAAACTTGAAGACTTTTCTTGGACAAGTTATATATTTCGGAATATGATAATACTCGTATATGGTCGGTTTTGTTTTAAAGCTTTCGGTGAGCTACCCAACAATGAAACGGACGTCCATTTGTCTTCGAGTATAATAATTCACAGCAATTCATACCTGTCATCTTCAGCGCCTGTTGTTATAGTTGTTAAAGGTACCACCATACATTTTATTATTATCATAATGGTAGCTTCGAAGAGGGAATTCACATGTGATGAATTTTTCGAGAAAATAAATTGTTTCTTTTTAATTTCGTAAATAACACTTACTTTCGTATAATTCAGTTAAAAATATATATTATCCATCGATCAATGGTCGAAGATATTATCCCATGATTTGCGTGTTTGGTGATTATTCTAAATATTTTCAACCAAAATCGATTAATGCATTTTTAAAAAATCAAAATATGAATAGAATTATTTCAAGAGCACAGGATTATTAGGACAGTTACAATAGTTACATTCGGTATTTTCTTATGTGCTGTTAAAAACATGTCGGAGATGTGGACTATCGTAATGGTAAATTAATTAATCATTAAATAACTTGTGGACAAGCTATGAAACATATTTAAGAATACCTCCCAAGAAACAAAAACCTGGCAATTTAAGAAAATCCAAATCGCCAAAGGAAAAAGCGTAATTATTTCTTCAAAGCGTAAAATTTGCGGTGCTTTGAATATAGGTACTTTGTTTGATTTATGAGTCGCGTTCCAACAAAAGACTGATAGGTAAGATGGTCCAATTACTTGGCGCCTTCGCCGTTTTTTTCATCTCCGCTTTTTAACATCTTCTAACCGCAGCAGCCGGCATTATTATAAAGTGATTCGGTTCCTGTAATGGTAAAAGGTGGGCTTTCTCTCCAATTTGAATTAATGGTTTCGTAGCCTAACGCCTTATAGATACAAAGATATATGAAATAAACATAAACATTTCTAAAGTGTGGTATTTTTCTTTTCGGCTTTAAACTGTTTAAGAATATGGATATCGGTAACTTTATTAATTAAAAAAAAACTATTAAACTTAACCTGTCTTTTTACAGTCCTGAAAATTCCACCTGAAATTCCGCACAAATTCACAATTTGACACATTCGTAGAGAGTATCCAAAGATTTCTTCACTTATACAACCTGGTGGTCGTCTGCCATTTATAATTTAGAAAGCTTCATCTTTTGACTAATTGTCATTACTTTCAAAGCCAAACTATGTGTCCTGTGGTCCCATTTGAAATATTGGTCTATTTTTTGGTCCTCTTGATTCTATGCGGTTGTATATTTCTCTGGTCACCTGTCGGCCATATTTCATGGTCTGAATCAACGACAATGACGAGGTGAATCGATTGTTGATCTTAAATAAACCTCTCGCTGTCTCGGACAATAGACAAAACGCTCACCGGGTGTTTGCGGGACCCCCGCCAGGGAACACATTACGGACTGTCACATTTGTGAAAGGGAGGAAAGATATGAATAAGGAATCCATAATTCTGTCATTCGTTCAGCCCACCCCTGCGCGTGTGATTGTTGGGGTGACGAAAACTTATTTACGACAGCGGGACACAAAAAATACATTCTCTGTTTTACGTAATATGACTTTAACAACATTTTCTCACACGATGATATAGATGAACAGAGTCCCAACTGTCCGGAGCTAGTTGGATTATGGCATCTTCCACATAGGGTGCGCTCTAAGGGAGAAGGGAGATGAAGAAGAGAAGGAGGAAACGGGTTGAGAAGAATTTGTGGTACTTGCTGAACACCTACCTAGACACTTCATATTACCATTTTCACTTGGCAATATTTGTGTAGTTTAAAATTTATCATTCGTTTAAGTATAATCAGCCATCTGAACAAGCGATGGGTAAGTTCTGCATTTTGCAGGAGGTCTCCGAGGAGTGCATTCTTTTAAAGGTACTCGAGTTTTAGGAGCAAGTCCCAGGTCGGTGCGGACGTGGTACCGCTAATGGGAGCCGGACCCCGGAGCCGGAACCCGCACAAGAACTCGAACTCATACAAGAACCCAAGTGTTGCGAGTGGCTCGGACCGCGAATAATAATAATAATAATAATATATTTATATAGCGCAGTTTTGTGACATTTCACTTCAAGTGCGCTTAACTATAATAAATTTAAAAATAATCCTACAGTGCTCCTTATATTATTGAGAAAATAATAAAAGAATATACAGTATTTACAAAACAATGACAGAAGAACAAAATTAACAAAGTGCTGTTATAGCACACACGGGACAATAATAATAATAGACAGTAGCGGTGCCATTGTAACACAGGACAAAACAAGAACTTTAAAACTAAAATATAATATACTAACAGGAAGGCAGTTTGCGTTTAGAAATGAGAGATATTCTGACATAAATTCGGATATTAAACATAAAATAAAAATACAATTATGAGGAAACCGAAACCAAACAATTACAGGAAGCTTGAGAACATGGCTTATTATTATTTCGTATATTGAAAAGATGTTAGGATTCATGAATGGTATGATTTTTTAAATAATTTTGTTTTTAAAGCCCGTTTAAATTCAGCCAAATTCTGGATATTAGTAAGAGCTGAGGGAAGTTTATTCCAAATGAGAGGGCCCGTTACATGAAAAGAGCGATCATAGTAAACAGCTCGATTTGACGATTCGACTAGACGATTCGTAACATCTAGATCTGCTGACCTAAGAGTAAGTTGTCACTTGCTCTCGGACACGTGGACGCCGGTGAAAATTTGGGTTCCGGCTGCGAGTTTCGGGTTTGGGTCCGAGCCCTGGACCGGGTTCTGTGGGAGTAGTCGATTTTAAAAATGGGAGTAGGATCCACTTCCCATGAAGAACCCGAGTTCAAGAGACCTTTCCAGCTGAACCGACACATCATCGCTAATCTGGACGCCAAAATCTGTAATATGAAAATAGTAGTTGGTTCCATCTACGTGAATGCTGTATTTCATAGTTTATTTTAATGAATTGGCGCCATAAGATAAGCATCAATAAGATAGAGCATTTTATATATAAATGTGTGAGTGTACAGCACTCTTGAGTATATTTTTCACAAAAACCGAGCTGTACAAATCATCCAGGTATTATTATTAACCAATAATTTGTTAATACATGTTTTATAATTGATCATTATAAAACACTTATTTTATTGCTCCCCTCCAATTACTTGTCTGTATTAGAAGCACGGTTCCAAAGCTAGCTCAGAAAGTATGGTTCTCCCACAAGCGATATGAAACTGTCAAGGAGCTGCCACGGGCAGACGCCTGTTCCAAAGACAGTCTAATAAACTGTGAATAACTAAATGAGATAACCTTTTTGTTCGCGGGTAACGCCGGGTGCCGTCCCGACACGTCACTCGGATGTCACCGCAACTCATAACGCGTCTGCGGAAGAAAGAATATAACGTTTTCTCGAAAAGTCCTTTTCGAAAAAAATGACGTCTTGTTTTGATGTTGATTTTTGGTAATGTTCAAAATATAAAAGTGCATCATTGCAATGATTTTAAACACAACCCCTTTTCTTTGGTAACGGCTTCTAAGGAAAATAATTTGGACAGTCTGATCTAATCATCTTTTATTACTAATCTTTGTGGAAAAAACTTAAAAGTTTAAGAATTTAAACCAATTTAAAAGCCCGATGGACGTTTTTTGGTTATAGATATGTATGTGGTTTCATATTATTGGTTAATTGCCTACTATAAAGGAGTGCTTAATTTTTGGACGTCGATTTTAATTTTAATTTATTCAAGTAAAAAAAAATTACTTCGTGGTATTTTTACGTCACTCTTATATAAACAAGGGATAAGGTATTAGTACAAAAATACTTGGGTTTGCAGAGTGGTGTATTTCCAAGATTTCCAATGTAAGTTTAAACTATTTTATAATCATCATATTAGAGAGCGAAACTTATCACACAAAAAGGAGGTTTTTTTCATTTCAGTTTCAAATTATTATATTTTATTCATGTGGTTGCATGAAACAGTGATGTTTCTACGTAAGATAAGGCGCTATCCGAATTATCCAATTATTTTATTATTAGTATGAGTGGGTACTTTAGCTGAAAAATTACAAAAAAATAATCATTTTATTTCATATTTTTGCCGGGGTATGGGTGAGTCAATAATAAATATTATGTACCTAAGTATGTAGGTATAGTCAATATTTAAAATTTTAACTCCGCTAAATATAAATTTAACCTATTGGTTGGCTACAAGCATTTTCAACAACCTAACCTAGGTTTCTACCAATAATAATAGTGCTATTTGGATGATTTATATAGTGCCTGTAGTATAATATATTTTTTGTGTAAAATCACCTCAAGGGCGCTGTACAAATTTATTATATATTTCTACAATCTTACTTCTAAACTAAAGACTAGACAGAACATTTTAACAACTTATTGCTAAAAAATTGAATCCATTGGTTCGTCGATCACAAATACAAAACTATATGTATAAGTAAAGCATTTGACCAATGAACGCGATGCTGCTAAAAATGAAGATATGTATTAAGATGAAGCCAAATGCAAAATCATATATTTTGTTCTGAAAATTTTATCGCTTAGAAGTATATAGATGCTTCAATTAAATGCTGTGTGGAGAACATATCTTGCTTGGCCCTTAAAAACATCGCAAATTTTTTTTATAAGAAAAAATAAAGTGTAATCTATAAAAAACACTTTCAAGTCCAAACTCTCCCATTAATAAACCCATTTTCGGATATGGTTTTATTGTTTAATGTGGCAAATTCAGTTTCTTTTATAATTAATCGCAAAAAAAGTTGACATTTACACCGAACTTCACAAAATAAAATAATATTTGCATTTTCGTGTTGTTATTTTACAATACGGCCAAATTCGTCGACCGAATTTGGATTTTCAAAGTGAACCCTATGCCGTCCACCCAAGGACTACATACTAGCCACACCCATTTTTTGTCAGTTCTCTCCCGGACGGAGCGGGGAATAGACGTCAGGCTCCGCGTCGCTTGGCTCCGTGAAATCAATTTTAAATTTCCGTTTTATTACAATACACAACGCGTAAAAAGGAGTTTACGCAATCATGGCTTTTACGAAATCAACCTCTAAAAAAAAAATCTCAATTACCTTTTCCAACCTTTCCAAAAGCTTTTTCTCAAGTAACTTTAAACTCCTCCCTTAAAGGGCATGAATTCCGATTTCGATTTTTTCCTGGACTGTTGGATCGCCTTAATTTATTTTATTTTAATATGAAAAATACTGAACAGGCAGAAAATATACATGCGTAAGTATCTGGGAGGAGAGTTGAGATTAATACTGTTTATTATTTATTTAGAGAAATTTTGTTACGGTTCATATGTGGATGACATTTTTATAAGCAAGTAGATATCAAATATACCTATATTTTATTTATAACCACGTTATAGTTTTTATTAAATTATACATAACTCTTGTACATTTGAAAAGACTATTTAAAAATGCATATTTTTGTGGTTATTTACCCACATACTTCGACGTGCCATAAAACCTGAACATTTATTTTATTTCAACTCCTTATTAGTTTTTATTACCGTCGCTTATTAAAATAATAAAAGTCTAATCATTAATCGAAATCAAATCGTAAAACCGCAAAAATTCGTACAATCATAATAGTATCAAATTACTCCTCTAAGACAGTAGGCCCATGAGCATTATTTTGTAGATAAGAGAAGAGCTACAGCCATGAACTGTTAGTATAGCCCTGCTACCTGCTGTGAGCTGTGATTTCAAAGTTTTAAGATAATTTTATCACCACTACGGCGTCATGGCTGAAGGATTATCTTGTCCGCTTTAGCTTTATGAAGATATTATATTACAGAAAGCTTTCAAGCTTTTTTTATTGAAGGCCATGGAGGATTAGACATCTGTTTACCTGGAAACGCAGTATCACCATTATTATTTGTTAGTGGTTACAACTTGCAGTGGATTTGTGATCTAGGGCCGACACTGGTATTATGAGGAAAGAATACGATCTTTGCCGACAAGTAATGCAATCTAATGCATCAAAGAATATGATTATTTGAAGCTAATGCTGGTGATTGCTTGTTACCAGATCAGCGGAGGGTACGTTTTCAAGAAATGTTTTTCAGGTAGGATTAGAAAAATTGTCGCTAGAAATTTGCCGATCTTCCCGTGCATCATTATTTATGGACAAAACAAAAATATTTTTTATAAAATAACCTTTTTTAATGTGAATGTCTCATAAGAGTCCCAGCTGCTCCCGTCTGGAGCAAATGAGAGTATGGCTTCCCCAATTGTAAGGCTGAAGATAGTGGGAGAGGGGTGGAGAAGAATATTGGGTGGAGGAAGTTGGAGAAGTACCTGGCTATTCAGATCTGGTCACTGGCTAAGGTCATTTCAAGCAACGTTTCAATTCTGGACGGTGGTCTTACTTACGTATATATTATTTTTAACCAATTAATTGTGAAAAAACACAAATAAAATTTGTTTACGCACGACGGGGTTCGATCCCGCGACCTTCGTATTTCGAGTCAAGAGCCTTACCCCTCGACCACGGAGGCAATCAGACCCATACTCGTTGGTCATAACTGTGACGGTTGTTCCACGACTACATTAAAAAAATTTAAAGACACCGAAAGTTTGGATGTCTACAGTTTCACAAGACAAATATAATGTGTCTATGTACGTACATAAAAAAATTATGTTAAATTTTTTAATACGAACGTTGCTTTAAAAAATCACTTCTACTTAAAAAAATACTTTGTGAACTGTATATATATATACATGTATGTTTTTAGTACCATTAAGACAAATAAAGAAATGTGCATGTGTTATATATCTTTGTTTCTGTATCACGCATTTCCTTGATCTAATAATAAATATAATGCAATTACCTAAATAATACGCGACGCTATCTATATCCCAGTGCATAAGATTAATAGCCTCCCTAATAACTTTCACCCACTTTGACATATGTGTCTTGTCAGCAAAATTGATAGTTAAAATAAATAAAAATCATCGAGGTATGAATACCTCCACTTAGCTGCAGGTTGCGGGGGATGAGAGACGATAATTCACCCTTCCAGAGCTAGGTGACGTGAGGGTTGGTGGCGGGGTGAAGGGCTAGCGAGGGGTAGCAGATGATTTATCGCCCGAATATGATTGATGACATTGTCATCTTGTCTATTATACGACACGAGAGATGGCATGTGAGATAGAAGGATCGATTGCAACACGAGATTGGGAAAATTTTGTGTCCTTTATATTATTAGGATATATACAAATTATAGATTTTATACAAAAAATCGACTTTACACTATGTTATTTAAAGATTTCCCATTATTTAATACTAAACAAGCAGGGAAAATACGAAATGTTAAAATATTAAGTACCTATGTATTATGTTTTAAACACAGAGCTCGGAGCAATTGTTTTTCGAAGTGAAAACTTCCATAGCCCCGTTGTGATTTAGAACTCGATGAAATGAAAAATAGCGACACTAAAAAGAGACAAACACCTACATCCGTAGGATTTAGCCTGAAAGAAAATGAGATAGTATAATCGGTCTCCTCTTTGTGCCACCCACTCTTGTCTACTTTAGTTTTCTGAAAGTTTCATTTCTACCGCGTGTGAAATGCACACTTTTTTTAGTACAAAATAGGCATAATGATGAAAAGAGTTTATATTAGATTAATATTGTTTATGAGATTTACATATATTGTTTATTTATTTATATTGTGGACCAAAATTATAATCAATTTTAAGAACATTAGGTGTGAAGTCAACGAAAAATGCAGGACACGTTACATTCTAACTTGTATCGAACGATAAAAATTCAAATTCAAGTGTCTAAGAATGAAATAGGTATATGAACGGCCCGCTAAAGTATGTCCACTGGACCTAGTTCAGTGAAATGCGTGTTTTGTATCAGTAACGTATCTTCACAAAGCAACAAGTAAAACCGCAATGTATTTTTTTTTCTAAAGTAAAACACAGCAAATATTAGGCCATTTCAAAAACCAGACTAAATAATCATTTTTTATAATAATTTGCAAGGTTATTGATGTGACGATTTGTGGATTCGAAGTCAACTAATTTTTAAAAATTAATATGATCAAGTTATCCATTTTCACAATTTCAATAAGTGCCATTATTCCTAAATCTAGCGATATTTTACTGAGGTCATTATTACGAATTCTGTTCCATCATGGGTTATTGTGTTGTTAGAAAGATATGTATGCGTTTATTTTTGCATTGTACAACCTACTTCTCACAACCTCTATTCTCAATCACCCTTGGGATAGAAGCTCTGCACTTCTGGCAAGGTCCCATTTACAAGCGATGGAGCCAATACCTGATGTCCATAGATCTCTAAAAGTTTTTACTTTATTCTCATTTCCATCTTTTGTTTCTGTATTATTATTATTTTATTAGGTTTTTTTAACCATGTATTATTTTAAGTATTTATTTGCAGGATTTTCGATAAAAAACGCGTAATAATTCTGTTCGTCGCAAGTATCGTAACTAATTTAGATGACAAGTTTGCACTGTTAGAGTAGCTTGCAATAATGACAGCGCGTGGAGAATTAATTAGCAAGCACCTAATAATACTATGAACTTAAATGCACAACTACATATCTGTCCCAACATCAAAAGCAAAAAACAAACAGCGATGGTCCATTATAAATTAACATGTTCTAGCCGGGCGAGTTAGAATAATAATTTGCACTAAGGCCAATGTTGATCCTTTTATGTTTACAGCCATGCTAAATCCTTTGTCGGTTTCTTAGATTTTGTTATGTTTACTTCTTGTTTTAACACCACAATTTAGCACAATGCAAGTTGTTTTATGACCGGTCGTTAAATAATGCCACATTCAATATGGCCGACTTCGGTTTATTTTAAAATAACATATAACTTTGAGGTGCCGTGAAGATAAGGTGCATATGAATATGTCATTAGTCATTACATTATTATTAGTGTTATTTTTTATTATTGTTAAAGATAGAGAACAAAGAGTTCTTTAAAAGCTTCATTTCGAAGGTAACTCACATGGTGAAAAACACGATGAATCTGTAATTTCGTCAACATTTAATAACGTCAACATTGAATAACATCAATTTGTTAGGCGGGTATGGGTACCGCCGCCCCGGGAACCATTTATTGGACTACCAACACCCTTGCCACATGTCACCCCAAGTGGTTCGCTACGTTTGGTGACTTAGCAGGGGTGCCCGGGTTCATGGGATGAGGTTTGTCTAGGTCTTGGTGGCGGTTACGTTTGCCCAACCACTGCGTGGCGGGTTGGATCGGAGGAGGCCTTTTGACCTCTCCTGCCGGATTCTCCCGGCCCTTCGCCTTGCACCGCAGTGTGAGGGATAGATTCATACGTCCGTCACTCCTGGCCACACTGACCCCCAGATTCCTACCCACCCCTCATACCTTTTTCCTTTACATATCTTCTTCTCCTTCCTTTCCCTTAAAAAACCCTCCAGCACAAGAGAAATGATCTAAAAAACTATAAAAGATTAGTAGACGAAAAAACCTTCAACAATTTTTTAATCATCATGAATTTTTGAACTTACATCATAGAGATATATTATAATATATCAATGATTTACATTCATTTTACAAAAGCTCTAAATCAATAAAGTTGCGACTTGTAAGTACCCGAAGATATTTAGTTGGCTTAAACCGTTAGCTGAAGATGATATTTTAAATATAGCCATTTTCATACATTCAATTTGGTGACGCGACAGTGATCCCTTACAGTTAGCCCCCCGAAATTATAATTATTATAAAATTATAATTCTTGTGCATTATTTGCCAATTAAAATCCTAAAAAAAATTACCTTTACTAAAAGTTGGTAAGGATTCCAAACGAATTTATTAGATTCGATTGTTTGATCTTATACGCTGGTATATGCGGTGCATAGACAAGTAGTTTTTTCCTTGATGCGTTTGAATGAAAGTATGTTTTTTGCTTCGGGAAAACTTAGTTATATTTTGTGTCAGAAGGAATACAGAATTTTCTTTAAGCCGACTGCATTTTGCACATAAGTATGCCCGGGGGAAACTGTCGGGGAATCAACTGACTTGGAATTTACAAAAATTCAATTTACAAAAATCATTCACGAAATTAAAAAAACTATAAGCAGCTTACCTTTAGTCATAGAGCAACGCTCGTCACTGGTAACTACCAATGTAATATTTTCATATAATTATGTTAACTAACCTACAAAAAATCCAGTCGCATACATACCTATAAATTCGTCCTTCTGGAAATGGTTTGGGTTTTGTGACAAATAAATTATACCTGCTGAGAAGTATTGCCATATCCAAGCATATTTTCAACCTGTATTATTTATTTTCTCTAAACAAATCAATTACTGTAGTTAAGTGGTGGTTTCCCGGGACATTAACATATCATCAGAGCGGCCTAATATAGTGTTTAGCTATTTGCAAGCTTAATCCTATTATCTTGTATACAGTTTTGCAAACATTAAGTTCAAAGCAAATATTATGTTCCAAATTCAAAATTTTTGTAATTCTTGGAAATTGTAACCCAAATACATAAACATTTAGGTTGTAGTCCTCAGGTACGTCCATACAGACTCTGGAACAAATGTTATAGTGGTCGACCTTTTGTAGGTACCTACGTACCTATGTATTTTCATTATTTTGTTTAAAAAGAGTACATAAATAAAGCCAAGTCAAGATATAATTTTTGTATGGGGTAAACTAGGGACGACGAAGTTTATAACAAATTATATTTCGCTGTAAAAATTATATTTTATACAGCGCTCTTAAGGCGATTTTTCGCAAAAACAGCGCTATATAAGTTGTCCAAATTTATTATTATTATTATTATTCCTATGATCTCAACCTTCCCGACTTCTAAATAGTGGTTCATAAATGACCATTACGAGAGCTGTAAAGATATTTCCAGAGACGGGTTAAAGGGTAAAAGAAATCGGGACGCTCAAGGAAGACATGGCACGATCAAGTGAATCAAATACTTGAGTTGAGACAAGAGACAAGTGAAGACTCCAAAGATATTCAAATACAGAATAGATACGCTATGGTGTCCGCACAACTGTCACCAACTACGCGCTCATTAGCGTAGTTTTCATACAAAAAGAATTTGTTCATTTCGTTGATTTTTTTGAAAATGTGCATTAATATTGGTTAACAATATATTTTGAATAAGGAAAGAATTCGTTCATTTAGTTTAACGTTCGTTTGGTTTATTCGTTAATTATTTGTTCTTTTAGTTTATTTGAAACAATATCGGCGACACCCGGAAGCGCAGACCCACATAGTAAAAACAGCAGATAGCACATCTATTTATATTTCAATATCTTTGGAAGACTCAGAGTAACTTAAGTGTATTTAAAGGACTCATACACATTCCTGAATTATGTTATGTTAATTCTTGAATTATGTAGGTAATGACAATATTGCCAAATTCAATCCACCGCCCGCGCGCCCGTCTCGAATGTCGTTTGTATGATGTTATTAAAGATGACTATGGACTATATAACAAAAATATCCATAGGTTCAAACAGTTTCGCATATTTTAAAACAAAAAAGCCATCTAGTAACACACGATAAAGGAATGGTGTTGTTCGAAATGTGGTTATTTGCTTTATCTTTTCTTCTCTTTTCTCATTACAATATAATCCTTAAATTTTTTTTTTAATTTCCCTTTGTTTTCTCTTTTTAGTGATAGCTAAACAATAAACTATGTATCCTGTGAATTTTTTTAACTGGATTGTTCGACACACCTCTGATTTCATCTGAAAAAACCCCGCCTGAAACATCTGTAATTTTCGTGTAACAATCTTTTTTTATTCGGAAAACATTGCAAAAGTTCAAGTAAAAGGGGAAGCGACACCTCAATAATACTAGTTACAAAGAGAGGTCGCACGTGACGTCATCGTTGGGATTGGTATATTCGAAACATGCGTGACAGGTACGATGGCAGTTCAGAGTTCTTCCAGGCTGCAGCCTGCAGGGTGAAGATTTCCCTAATGATAGCAAGCGTCTACTGTAAAAGGCATATTACAATAGACGACCTCCGTTGTAAAGTGGTCTAAGGCGTTTGTAGTTTGTAGGTATTGTTTTAAGTAGTAGTAGTTTGTAGGTATTGTTTTTTTCACTCATCGTGTTAAAATAAAAAATAAATTATGAGAGGTAATTTAAAAAAGGATGTTTCAAATCGTTCGCTCTAGAATTACCACAAATTGAAATTGATTCCAATCAATAATAATAATAATAAATGGATAAACCTCAAGGGAGGTTTTTCGGGGACAGCAGAACGTTACGTCAAAATTACGCAGAAAGATTTTTCAATAAATTATTGTCTTCTTATTTTCGACCGTTTTACAGATTATCCTGAAATTGCATACCTATGATTAGAAGGAGACTTAAAGAAGTAAGTAGATACTAACTATGCGGTCAACAAACGCTGAAAAGTTCCTACCATAATACAAATGAACAAAAATAAATAATTTAAAAAGTTATATAATCCAAATAGTTTAGAAACTTTTATGTCAATTTATTCAGTTGGTCAAAACAATTGACGGAAGATGATAACGTACGTAAAAAATGATTTTTGAAATTTAAAAAAATATTCACTGTATATTATTTGCACCCAAACTTGAAAAGCTGCACCACAGCCTGTGAGGTATATTATAATATGTTATACAGCGGCAGCACCTTTGACCATGCCATATAGCAATGCACGCTTCTAGTACCTACCGCAATAAACAAAACAAAAAATACAACGGTAGGAAAAACTTAAATATCATAAGGTTTCTCCAGGATTTTGACCTGTAAACAGCAGGCAAATATTGTTATCTACATATTATAAGATCTACTGGGTAATTAGGGTTTCAAGCCTTGTCTTGCAATAAAAATGATTTATTGCTTACCTGTTTATTGGAGAGGGATAATAACTCATTTTGAAAAACCCAAAACAAGTTCACTAATCCTGTCAAAGGCATTGTTCAGGATGGATGATCCTATAAGAAATGGAGCACCAAATATTATTTAAGCCCGCTGGAATGTTGTTTACTCTAAATTCAATAATAGGCGTATTGTAAGAGAGGTCATAAAATCCATTTTTGCCATGGCCCTAATTTACCAGAGATTAAATCTTCCTTCACGCTGTTTCCGCAGTGGTAGGCAGGGAGGACGGACCGCAAAACAACTCGGTCTTGGCAAACACTCCTTGCCTCGTTCAAGTTCATTCATCGTCTCATACATGCTCTTCTATTATTCTGACCCTTGACATGAAGGGATTCAAGTATCTGATTCACTTGGCTTCACCATGTCTTCCTCGGGCGTCCCCTACTTCTTCTGCCATTCACACTTGTGTCATATATTCTCTTCACACTCCTTTCCTCGTTCATTCAATCAACAGAATCCTTAAATTTTGTCAACAGCATGTGAGATGAGCGGGATTACGTTATGTTTTTGAATTTCTGCTGAAAATAATGAAATTATTTGACTACCACGAACCGTAACATTTTGGAAAATCTTCCTAAATATATTATATTATAATTCACGTAGGTGGCCATCATTGTAACTATAATCTATCCAGTTTTGCCCATGTTCTTTTTTTCTCGCTGAAATTGAAAAATACGGAAAAAATGTTTTGCGATATTGCCATTTATGGTTTCCCGTTATAAAAATATTTCGAAGTTTCGTAGGTCAAATTGGAAACAACATTTTGAACTAACATTTTTTAGGTTTAGATACTTACTTACTAAGAAATTTCTTAACAGAAAAGCTTACCTAATTCTTAGAATTTTAGCCAATTTTGAAGTGTTATATAAAATTAATTACGTAATAGATTAGTTGTTTCATTTTCGTAAATTGTAGTCACATTTTTATTAAACGAACCTTTTAAAATATTTGTGTATCTTACGAAATGATTCCTTTTACAAAAACACTCGATAATACGGAATGATTCAGAGATAAAATAGAACAGTGCATTAGTTCTATTAACCTGATGCTGCAACATAGTCTTACGAGTATGTTCTCCGAAAGCTTTGCAAGAAAACACACCAATTACTTAAAACGGGATTTGGACATAAATGTCTTGGAATCCATCAACTTGGCGAAGGACTAAAAAAATAAAGAACGCAAACATGACAGTTTTGACGTAGAACACCCGCATCGATTATTTTCCAATAAAAAGGGTAATTGCACCATCTTACTCTATTTAAAATGGGATATGAATCAAGAAAAATATTGACTAAGTGCCTACGCACCACATGAATTATGTCAAGAAATTATGACGGTTCCTTGTCAAATAATTTTGAAGATGTTTCGTGACAAAAGAAGGCATTCACTAAAAGTGCTTTTCCAATTGAAGCTTTCGTTTTATCCTAGCATTTGACGACTCCTGCTTTCTATGTAGGGCCCCTCAATTGCTTACTAAGTTAAAAAGATTTCTTTAATCTTCTATTCAGGACTATAACGTCGCCGTTTCCGCCCCGTCAATAATATTTACAATTCCTTTCAGCATCATCCTTTTAAGTCACCGCTCGGCACTTGTTAAAAAAGATAACCCATTCATACCTCACTCAGTGGAAGGTTCTACAATGGTTTAGTCGTTGCTGCATGGTGTCTACCAAAAACATCGACGTCTACCATAAACGAATTTGATTTTTTTTTTCTAAAAGGGCCTCCCTAATGTTAGACCTTTGTCGGGTCGGCGACTTCAAACACCAATTTTACGAACGTAAATAACAAACAGAAGGGAACACGTCATTATAAAACATTCAGAAGTAATAGTAGTGAATGAGACCGAAATTTCAATGCAGACGCCAACAGGAACAGACCCCTTAGGCCCGATAAGCAAACACGTTTATTTTAAACATTTCGTTTCACACATTTTAGAAAACCATATTATACAAAATATCGTTCATTCGAGTTATATTGAAGAATGTCAACAATATTATTTGTTGGTGCATTCAAGCTTCCAAATTTTCATCACTGGAAGCTTGAATTAGATTTTGAATTGTTGAATTGATGAATGAATGAATTGATGAACTGGACAATTACGTACGGCACATTACACTCGTTAAATAGGTAGATGTTCTTATTTGGGGAGAATCACCTCAATTAACCCACACGTTGCCTTTATATTAATGTTTATCCTGATTTAGCCTGCTTAACGGTTAATTTAGTATAATGATTTTTCGTGTGATTCTACCCGAAACCGATATAACCACAGTTTTCAAAATATGACGTCGTTAAGCGAAAAGTGAGGACAGGTGAAAAGTGTCTGGTTTTTATATCGGTTCCTGAACATTATTAAATTCAATTAAAACATTGATTCGTGGTGTTTCACCAAGACGGTGTACATCCTTGCAGATATAAACGTGTAGATACACTTGCAGGTATCTGATTTAAATTCTAGATATATTTTTTAATTCTGATTACTTTGGAAATGTTTTACATTTTTAATAAGAGAATAATGTTTTTTGATCGATTCCAATGAAGACCATTGCTGCATCTCTATCTAGCGGTGCATGGCAGATTATACGTCAATCATTTTGATGTTTTTGGCGCAAAATGGTGGGTACATAACTACCTAGTGGATAGATACTACCTACGGTACCTACCTACCTTTTCTCCAAAAACTTATAGTTTCATAAAGTCATATCCATAGCGTAATTTACGTAGGTAAGCTATCCAGTGAGTAACTACCTAAAGTCACTTACAAACAGCATATTAATATATACGTATATTATTTTTTCATGTTGGTAGTATAAACTATATATACAGGGTTTAATAGCATGTTCAAATCGCCACTTATCACATTGCTACACATCGCGACGGATAATAATATTATCGAACAGCAGATTGACATCAACGCTTTGATATATGTATTTATCTACGCTTTTAACTCTATACAAAAAGTCTGAAAGCTTTCAGTCCGAAACTTGGTAAGTAAATAAATACGTAATTTTAAATACTTAGATAGATACGGATTTTTTAATAATCAATTTAAATTTGTTCTCCAGTCATAACATCGAACTGTAAACACAAAAATATTTAAAATAAATACCAAGACTTATTTTGCAATTTATATTAAACAGAGTATTAATAAAATAATAGCAATGCGCAGCGTTTTTTAATATTGTATCCTGTGCGCGCAAAATAGGGGCATATTGACCCCCGATTCCAACCACCCCACGTACTTTTTCCTTCACTGAAATTGTTCTCCTTCTCTTTCTTAAAAACATCATCCGCATGGCTTCCCCAAAGATGACATGTGCCCTGAGAGAATTTATTTCCTCAGGGCCTTCTGTGTGTAGATAAAAAATATAAATTATCCAAAAATTATTATTTAAACTTCAGTTAATTAATTTAACATTATCTATTGTCATATTAAATCTTCAAGTTATAAATCACATTAACGTATTCAAATCGGCTTTCAAGGTTCAAGATGTCTATGCAAATTCAGCTAATGTGTCAAGTAAGACATTTGACATAATGTTGTGTACGGGGACAGGATTGCAATACATTATAAACAGAGGTTAATTGATCTGAACAGGTGTCAGGTGTCAGATGTCAACATACTCACCATGCCACTTGTCCGGGCTATAATAGCTGATTGAGGCTATTGTTGGCGGAACTAAGGAATTGCTGTAATGTAGGTAGGTACCCCACAATGGTCTTGGTGTCATACAAGTATATACTTATTATTATTAGATTTGACGGTTTAGAAAGGTATATGTCTATCTCAATGCTTAGCAAGAAAGATTTCACAGCTTCAGATATCATTTATTAGTTATTGGTTAACAATTCACACTATATACCGACAATTAAAAAAATTTATTGGATGGCCACAACTCGTACAGGTAAGCTACAATAACCTCTTAAAAACGATGGGGAAATCTGTTTCAATTATCCCCATAGTGTGGATGGTTGAAACAGTATGTGGGGATAATTAAAACACTCTAAATATCTTTCGAATAATTGGAGTAATTTTAATGAATGTTAAACATTTTCTTTATTATAACAGTACTCAATGAAATCATGAATACTGATTAAACATGTCGCAAGTATTTTAAAAACTATGAACGTAAATGTCTTTGAAATGAAAAAAAACTTTAAATATATTTTTTATTATTTGTGTTTAAGTGCTCTTAGTTATACTAACTATGAGTATTTGGCATATTCAACATAGTTTTTCTGCGATATTAACCTGGAGCAGAATAGAACGGTATTAAAAATAAGTTTTTCGCTTTCATACAAAAGTGCTTGTTTCAACCATCACACTTTTCAATCATAACAATGTTGAATTTACCCCTGACTTGAGAGCATTTTTTATGTGTAAAATTCAGCAACTTTAAGAAGTCGAAAAAATAGAAATTAATTGAATTTGTTGTTTGCGATGTGACATCATTATACAAAATATCGCAATATTTTAGAACAAAAAAACTTTAAATATTCGGTTAAGGGGCATTAATATCCATTAAACAATTAAATAGTATCCATTTAAAGAAAAGAAAAATCTGAATATGCAATTCACATGCGGTAGAAGTGAAAGATGCAGAAAACTAAAGTAGAAAAGAGTGGGGAGACTACGAAGCCCTTTTTTTATCAATGTGAAGGATTTTTTTCTTCATATTTTTGACGTCGGATTCCAGTGCACCTGGAAAAAAATTGAACCAAAATCGTGTCAGAAATACAGAATTTAAGCAATTGCAAGAGTGGGTACCTACCCATCACAAATGATTCAATGAGGTTAATTATTAAAAAAAATTAGTAAAGGATGGGGCCTTTACCGGTGCACTCACCTAAAAAAGACACCATTAAAGCAACCAACCTATTGAGTGAATATCCTTTAAAACAAGTGGGTATGTTCGTAGGTGTTACAAATAACTAACCAAATGACTACCTCAAAACAGGCTAGCCCAGTGAGGCCAGTTACGTGTAGCCTAAACTTATAACTATATATCTTTAATATTTAAATATTACCTACTGTTCATGGGTATATTTTTTTCTCTGTTGTTAACTTTTGCACTTACATAATTGATAAAACAATGTATACTATTAACGTAGATTTTTTAAAGTTATTAATGTAAAAAAAAAAAACAATAAATCACGTGAGGGCGTTTGATGTCGAATGTAGTTGTATGAGATCGACTTTATCATCCACTTTCAAGATCACAGAATTACATCTAGTGGGAAGACTTAATGATTTGAATTTCAGACCTTTTTCTATAATAACTTTTAAATTTTCTCTTGGTGTGGACGATTGAAACATGGTTATGATTGAAACGTTGCAATCATCCCCATACAAGTTGTTTCAAACATCCCCACGCTGCATTTCTAGCTTCAAAGCCAAAAATAAGCCTTTTAAATTGAAATTAACGCCACGCAAATTCATATCTAAAATAGATAATGGAGAGAATGTAATAAAACATTTTGTCAAGCTGCGAGAGTAAAATGAGTTATAAGATAAACAAAAATGTCTTAAATATTTACTTTTTAGTGCGAAATCCAATAATGTCCCCTATGCACGATTGAGACACTCGCCGGCTAGTGCGCTTTTGTAGAAACGTCCCAACAGACCTGACGGAGTTTCGACTGTTGTATCACACTCTTAGGTATTATAGTTTTCGAGTAAATTAAGATGTTTCAATCATAACCTGTTTCAATCGTCCCACTCTCTACGTCAATTGAAATAAGCGAAAATAATTCGATTCTATATCTAGATACAAAGCTTTCTCACTATTTACATGTCCGATCAATTCAAACACCCCTTTGCTTATGAATTCTGAGATGAATCATAAATAGCTTTATTTTACGAATGATAAAATAAGTTTTATTGGTATACACTATATTCTTTCTTTAAATATTATTTTATTAGGTACATACAACATCTACGTAATTTAAGATGAAGCTATGCGAAATAATGCAAAGTCATACAAAATCATGTGTTTTTGTTTTGAAAATTTGATCGCTTAGAAGTAATAGTTGCTTCAATAAAATGCTGCGCGTAGAACATATCTTGGCCCTTAAACATTGATCATTTTTGTAAAAACATTGAGTCTTTTAATAAACCTAGGAAAAAATAAAGTGTTAGGTCTGTAAAACCACTTTCAAGTGCAAATTCTCCTACTCATAAACACGTTTTCGGATATGGATTTATTGTATGACATGGCAAATTCAGTTTTTTTTATAATAATTAAAAAAATTATATTTATGCCTGGACCTCACAACTAAAATAAAATATGCATTTTCGCGTTGTTATTTTTGACACCAATCCAGACGGCATTTCCTTGTTATTACAATAAACAAAGCGTAAGAAAGGAGTTATTGTTTTTTACAGGCATTTACAAAATCAACCTGTTAAAACAACTCGCAAATATCCTTTCCAACCTGTCCAAAAGCTTTTTATCAAATCTTGTAAAGCATTTTAAAAATCCTTCCCAAAAAGAGGCGTGGATTCCGAATCCGCTTCTTTCCTGGAGTATTGGATCACCATAAAATAAATTATTTATTTTAAATTACGTAGCACACCCAACTTTGGGAACGTACCCATTTTTAACCCCCCCCCCCTGGTGACCAAAAACCTAAGCCCCTCGCCGCTCATTTGTACCAAGCGTGGTATTTCAAAGACCCCCCCCCTGAACAGGTCACGTAGTATGGCTACGTTCCCTTACAATATTATGTGACCATGACTGATCCGTGTTCATCGTTATAATAAAATGATAATTATTTAAATAACGTGGAACGTTAATAAATTTGTATAAGTAGGTACCGACCAAAGATATTCAAATACAGAAGAGATATGCTATGGTGTCCGCGCAACAGTCGCCGGACTACGCGCTAATTAGCGTAGTTTTCATACAAAAAGAATTTGTTCATTTCGTTGATTTTTTGAAAATGTGCATTAATATTGGTTAACAACATATTTTGAATAAGGAAAGAATTCGTTCATTTAGTTTAACGTTCGTTTGGTTTATTCGTTAATTATTTGTTCTTTTAGTTTATTTGTTAATTGGTAAACCATATCGGGGACACCCGGAAGCGCAGACCCACATAGTAAAAACAGCAGATAGCACATCTACTTATATTTTAACGGGAAGTTTCTTATACCTTCCGGTTTAGTATCATTTTAGAAAAGGTATACCTACAGATTCCAACGTAAAGCAAGCATGTTATATCAGAGAAGCAGAATTTACTCAATAAATTTTGTTATAACGCTAAAAAAAACGAAAATTCTTCAAAGATATTCAAAAACTTATGCTTATACCAACTATCAAAATGCTTACATAAGGTTACAAAATAAAATATTTATATTCACTCTGTTCTTGGTTAGGTGTGTATTTTTCATATTGAACCCTCATTGCTGAATAGACCTTTCAGACGTCGATGGAGCCATCGATGAAATAAATAATGCTTTATGCGACTAAAGGGTGAAAATCACACGCGCTGCGTTTATCTTATACCTCCGCATCTAAACATCTCCGTATAAATATAAATCATGGTGTTTTATGCCCACAGATAGCAGCGCCGACACATATTTCCCATTAGTTAGGCGTACACCTTATTTTTTACCATAAAAAGGGACATAAAACCAATCAGGTTTACAACTCACCCCATTATAAGAATAATAAACCCATAAACAAGCCACCCTAATATAAACATAAACGGTAACAATATGCCCTCTCTGGCTCTACTAAAAGACGGGAATCATCAAAGAACTCCAAGCGTCTGATTTGATAAAGAGAGATATTTGAATAGGTACACATGTTCGTATAATATGGATTCAACACTCGTAACAATTTATTGGATCGAGTTATACAGCCAGTATAAATTAATGGAAATAAAGCAATCTGCGAGCATAAATGATTTCGTAGCGTAAGATTTACCGCCGTAGTTTTTATGACTCGTAGTAAAGTGTGACTTTAATTTTAAAATTCGAAGAATTAAAGCTGTCTGGAGTGAATGAAGGCGAATAAACCGGCGCTAGCAGACGAATAAGCGTTTGAAACGAAGCCTTCGGATGAGGCACTCTATTCACCGGCTGTAAATATGGCCATAATAAATTTGACGGCTGAAGACACGCCAATAAAGTTTACAATATCCTGTGGCAACGTAGCTCAACTGTCTGTGCAATAGTACAGCTTTCAAAACAAGAGTTATGGATGAAGAATAAGTGGAAGCCATTTTAAAATAACTAGCGCCATGCCCTCATTGGTGGTATGATAGGCAGGTTCGAGATGGAACCTTTGCGAGAAAGCTTTACATTCATGGATTCGAAAGCACACCGGTATAAAAAAACTGAAACACATGCCTTTGTCGGGAATATGAAGACAATGCCCATTCTGGATTTAGAAAAATGCAAATACGGCAAAGTTGTTGTCCAGTGAAAAGAATATTTAAGGCAGTATATATCTTTACTTTATGAGAGGGTGTGAGAAGTGCAACATTAATTCGTTGAGTTCATTAATATTAAATTATTCTTAAAACTTATGAATCTTGTCATCGATTATAATTGTATGTAGTTTATCAAGGATAAGAGGGATCACTACTTATCATCATGATAGTGGACCTGACAAAGGATTATGTTGATGATTCATTTAGAGATTTATAGGTATCTTCTACTTAAATAAAATTATGTCATGATAATCTATCACAACACAGAATTAATTAAATTGATTACGTGATTGATGATGATTCATATTAATTACATAATTTCAGGATAACTATTTGACAGTATTTCTTCTATTTAAGATCTCTTAATGTACATAAGTAGGTATATGATAATTATAATACAAAATTTACAGTGTGGGGCATATGCGCTGAATTATTGTTCTTATTTACAGACAACATTTGCAGCCAAACTTTCTGTTTCGTAGTTATGATTGACTAATTATGGTTCTTACGTTAATACTGTGGATAATAAAACGTCATATTGGTTACAACAACGTCCCCGTTGGGGCCAATGAGAATAATGATAGCGGTGGCCACATACTTCTGAGAAGCTTCGAAGGTACAGTATATTCCAAAATTAAATGCCGAGCTGAACTTGATACGATCCATTCTTGCGCAGTTACTGACTTTAAAAAATAAAAGTATGAGAAAGACGCGTAAAAACATACGTGCAACAGAGAAAGCCTGGGGCGGGGAAGTACGCCACTTTTCAGACCTTAAATTCGCCTATTGCGACGATTTCTGTATCAATATTAGGTCGGCTTTAAAGTTTGGAGTTTACTACACCATTGTTGATGGTTGTTTAGCTTATACACACAGGTTTGTTGCTCGCAATTCTCCACTCCACACATATTCTAATATGTATTGTTATCACGAATTTTTTGCGAATAGTGCGTTGATGTATTATGTCAGATATCATACAGCATCTTCATAATCGAGTCGCGTACCTAAATGCTGATTGCCGCAATCTTCTGGATTTTCAGGAAGCATTGACATTTTGGAAACATCCTTTTCTTTGTCACTCAACGGCCCCTGTATTGAAGTACACACACATTCTACACGTTGATTTTATCAAACAAATGTGAATGCTTTTAGCATGAGCAATGCACTGCGAAGTAATGCAAATTCACCTGTTTTTGGCTTAGCCTAGGAAAAAATACCGTATCAAGTATAAAAAAAAATCTTTGAGGTGTAAATTCTCATTATAATAAACTTTAAAACAAAATCTACTCTTATTGTATGAGGTGCAAAATTATGTATATTTGTGTCTACATCACAAAATAAAATGAAACCTTATCGCCACCAGGGGCATTCCCTAGCAAGATTGCAGATCACTAACGAATAAGTAACAGTTCACAATGACTGACCGACGTCAACTGTTGTTTGTACGTTAGCGATCCGCAGTTGCCCTAGAGAACGATGGGAAGTTACCGAAAGTTTCTATCAATCCTTATCGATAGCCCGTGCTAGGATCCCAGACCTGTATAAGGAGCGCACGATTTCGTTAGAATTTTATGAATTAATTCCCTTAATTGTTAAGTTCTGTACACTCACTTGTACAAATACTTACCTACTTTACAAAATAAATAAACAACTGTCATGATAAACAATAATATTTACTAGAAAATTAACTAAACAAAATAAAAAAAGTAAAAAAAAACTAAGCTTAAAGAATAATAATATTAATTCAAGTAGGTAAGTTGAAATTGAAAAAACAAGTTTATAAAAAGAAGTTGTTAATCGCATTACGTTCAGTGCTTAGTCTGCTGGAGGTATTGATTTGTAATTTATCAATGGCAACATTAAGGTTGTTCCAATCTCGTGATTGATGGACGTTCCAATGGAGGATTTCAGAAAAACATCTTAAGAAGTTTTTTGTTCCTATTCTCGTCGTTTCATCAATCATATTCAATAATTATTATTACGAGGCTCGGGCACGTAATCTATCTTCGGCAATGATAATTTAATCTGTGTTTGTTGGGTTTTGGTGATGGCAGTATGGTACTTATACCTACTAACAACCGTCGGTCATATGAAAACATAGACATGAACATGCGAATTTATGAAAGATTTTATCATAATTGGTGTACACTAAGTAATATTACAATGGGTGACAAAAGTGCGGTTATCATAGTGATATTAAGGCTCCGTGGAAAGCGTTTAAATAGAAGAAGAAGATGGTTAAAAGAGTGACCTAAAAATAAAAAAATTAAAATTAAGCGAAAATTGTGAAAATATTTAATATAACACGACTCATTTAAAATAAAGCAAAAATCGGGAAATTTTTTCTAACCTCAATGAAAAAATTGCAGAACAAAACGTGTTTTCGGAGCATACTTTGCGATTTTTTCTATCGAGGGAAGTTCATAAAATTACCGTTTTGGCTCAGTAAATAATTTATAGATATTATTTTCAAAAATAATATATATAGGTGAGTAAAAGAAAACTACGTAATTACGAAAATGAAAATAATATAAACGCCCGGGTCGCCGGTACTGAAACTGAAGCATGTAGTACATAACTTAAGAGCTATGCCGGTCATTTAAAAATATCGTCGATAGGTATTGTAACCAATGTCTTCTGTTCCACTCCGCGCTTCCCTCAGGGGAACTGAGCGAAAGGGACAACAGCATATCGGGCCGAAAATACCTAAATAAAATCGTCAAAATCGATGTTTTGTACTCCCCATTTTTCTGCTCCAAAACTGGACCGATTTTATTTTTTTTTTCAATAACTGTATTAGAAGAAAATATTCTATGTCGGTACATTTTGCTTTTTTTCAAAATACATTGCTTAGTTTGTATACTGAACGTCTTTTGACGGCGTTTAAACTAGGCAATTTTATTCATTTTTGGAAGGTCCTAACTTCTATAAGAAGTAAATTATCAAAAAAGCAAAACGTACCGACACGCTAGTGGTTAATTCTTGCTCTAGGGTCAAAATCCAGAGAGATAAACGGGGAATACGTTTGTATGGAAATAACGCCGCTAGTATTTCCTCTTAAGGCGCCGCATCCGCGCTAAAAAGGAGAAGATGGAGAGATATGTAATTAAGAATCTTAGAGGAGCGCGTTAATATGTAAAGCGATAAAATCGATGCTAAAATTGTGAAAATGTTTAATGAAACACGACTCGTTTAAAATAGAGCTAGTTGATTTTTCTTTGCATTGGACTGAAAATAATTTGAAAAATAAATTTTTTTAAATGTTTGGTCTAACCAACTAACTAACTAATAACTGACTAACCATCACGCCGTATCTGCAGAGGTAGGCAGTGAGGATTGTCGGCCAAACAACTCGGCACACACTCCATGCTAGTCACGTTCATTCATCACACGTAATTTTTATTGTTCTGACTCTTGACATGGCCGGTAAGCATTTGGTTCACCTGATCGTGCTATGTTTTCGTCGGACGTCCCCGACTTTTCTATCATTCACCTTTCACTCCTTTCACCAACTAACTACGTACACAATATATAATATACCCAGGTACTAATATAATATTATTTTGAACGTTTTATAATAATTAGTTTGGTATAAAAATAGATTTGTAAAAGTGATTTTCGCATAAATACAATAAATATTCCTGATCTGATCACTGATCACAATCCAATACCAATCAAATTACCTTTTTCATTCGATAGGTATAAGTGATTAGCTTATAATTAGTGAAGTGATAGTAAGTTTTAAGTGATAAAATCATAATTACACTCTTAATAAATATCTCTTAATAATTTTAAGTTAATTACCTGCCCTATTCTTAATTTGTTTCACAGTTACAAAAATCGACAAATTTATAAAAAAGAGGTTCTCATTTTTTTATAAGAACAACTCTCTTTTTATAACTTTTGAAGCTTATTCCCATTGAAGAATAAGATAACACGAATAATCTAAACGAAAATAGGAAAGAGAACAAGACACAGAAATATATAAAGGTCGCAACTGGGACACGAACCCAGAACCTCTCGTCTAACCTGGACGTTCGCTTTTACCAATTCCGCGATTGCCACCTTCCATCAAACCGTCATAATTGATAATCTTATATTTTAAAATTAATAATATAATCTTCAATTAATTTTAAAAAAAGTTTTAATTATGTGATTTTTTTTTAAATTATACCAAGACGGCTGGCCGGCGGCCGGCGCGTAGTGCAGCGGTAAGGCGCTTGACTCGCATTTCGAAGGTCGAGGGATCGAATCCCGGCGTGGCAAATAAATTTTATTTGATTAATTTGTGTACTTCACAATTTATTCATTTAAAATAATATACAGTATTTTTGCGGCACGTTCCAGAGTGGAAGATACTCTCAGTATCACCCTGGTGTAAGAGCACCATTCAGAATTGAAAAGTTGTTTGAAATGGCTTCTGCCGTGTTTGGTGACCAGATCTGAATAGCCAGGTACTTCCCCACCTTCCTCTTCCCTATCTCCTTCCCCTCCCCACTGCTTTCAGCCTCACAACATATCCCAATTGGGGATACCATAGTCCCACTGGCTCCAGACGGGAACAGTTGGTACTCTTGGGCAGTATTCATGTAAAAAAAAGGCTTTTGTGTTATTTTTGCGACATTATGATTTATTTTATTTTTTACAAAAATACATCAATCTAAGTTAATAAAAAAATGTTCGTTTCCCTGATCCGTCCACCTCTTTTCTAGAGATATTTATGAAGTTTTACGAAGAAAACAGCACAAAATTTCTTACATTTATCAACGTCCGAAGTTTATCACCATATAAAAACCTTTTCTTTTTTAAGAGTAACTTATCGAGTAAAACTTCAAAGTTTAATATTTAAACATTAAAGATAATAAACAGAAAAAGCTTCGGTCACATTTTGAAAACTTTTAATCGTTAAAGACAATATTGATGACTTTCAAATGAAAACTTGGGCCAGAAAATGGATCGGTTGCATCTTGGAATTGAATCTAGGACCTTAGCCTTGCCCGGACTCTTCTGTAACCACTGAGCAAATTATACCCCCTTCGGTCATATTTAACTGTTTCATACCTACTTCGACTAAAAACTACCAATATTATCTTCATATTTTTTTAATCGCATCGTACATAAAGATGCGTTATGAAAAATGAAGATAATATTGGTAGTTCTAAGTCGAAGTACCTATGATGCAATTAAATATGGTCGAATTAGCTCAGTGGTTAGAGCAGACCCAGGACCCCGGCAAGGTTGAGATCCTGGGTTTAATTCCTAGATGTAACCGAATCATTTTCCGTTTCAAATTTTCGTTTGAAAATCGCTAATATTATCTTCAACGATTAAAACTTTTCAGTAGCCGCTGAAAGCTTTTTCAGAAATTCCAGTGTCAATACGCGATAGCAGTGACATCTGTGGGATCCGGCGTCTAAGTTCGCCCTATTAGTTGCGCCTCCACAATATAATAGTCCGCGGTCGTGACCGTCGGTCGGCGGCATCCTCAAAGCTGCTGTCACCAGCCCGTCATGGGTGGCAACACCGCCATCCACCAACCATCTACCATCTACCTACCATCTACCATCTACCCATTTCAATTTATTCTAGTCAAAACGGCCACCATAATAAAACACCTCCCTCCCGCTCACGCTTACCCAGAACCAATACACATTGTTTCCTTTCTCTCTCCCGCGATGAAAAGCCTCTCATATCTTGCTTCCGTCTCCCTTTTACATCAATTACCAGCCTTGGATAATGGTAGCCCTCTCTCGCTCGTGCCTGCGGGGAGAGGGGCCGCTCGCTACGAAACGAGTGGGGATCCGTCCCCTCTTCAGAACTTCTCCAAACTTCGCTCAGTGAGGTTGTCTCTTCGCCTGTTCGTGTTCGCTCTGTTGATATAATACCGTGTGTTACCGACGGAAAGTGATTTTTACCTATTGACACTTGAATTGAAAAATTGTGAATTTTTGAAAACTTTTTTTTTCTGTGCCAAGTTTTATTCGAATATTTTTGCTGTAACAAATGGTTGTGCTCGAAGGTGGCGGAATGTTGTCTACCGGTGGAAACCAATATCTGCAGCCCGACTACTTGTCGCCTCTGCCTACCACGGTAATTATTTTTATTTGTTCCATTGTTTTATTTTTTTGTTGGTATTATAATTAAAAAAAAAAATATTTCCAAGAATATAAATTTTATTGACATTTTTTACTGAAAAGTTTTTTTTTTGTATAAATTAATGTCTAAACTTTTTAGTTTTGCTTTATTAACTTATATCATATTTTATTTTGATAATTTTGTTTCGTTAGACATTTAACTAATTTTTATATATTTTGTTCTCAGCTGGACGCCAAAAAGAGTCCCCTGGCCCTTCTGGCGCAGACGTGCAGCCAGATCGGCTCCGACACCCCTGCCAGCAAGCCGCTAGCATCATCCCAGGATAAAAAGAAGGCCAACAATGCCCTGGAGACCACCAGGACTCCTCCTGTGAAGCAGGAAAAGCCGAGGACCACCCCTGAAATCAGGCATCTCGCTTTCAAACCATACGAGACTAATGTCCTCACCAAGAAGCCTGAAGAACCTAGACCGTCTTCTAAGGCCAGTTCGGATAGTTCCGATGAAAGAAAATCCGGAAAGTTAACACCAAGCAGAAAATCATTAACTCCTCATGCTAACAGCCCCGGAATGGACGGAGGCAAATCATCTCCGTCGGGATATGATAGGAAAACATCTTCTCCAGCAGGCTCTTCCGGGCGCGGAGCCAGTCCTATCATCAGATCGGGACTTGAAGTTCTTCAGGGACATCCTAAAGATCTCCCCCTAGGATCTTACAAACCAGGGATGGGATTAAGTGCGCTTTGCTGCCCTCCCGGCTTAGAACAACACAATCCGGCGTTCCGTCCTCCGTTCGCGGGTGCTCCTTTCTCCCACCAACACGCCCTCGGAGGTTTCCCCGGAGCGCCAGGACCATATTTAGGATACGCGAGAGTGAAAACACCTTCCGGCGGAGAAACACTCGTGCCGGTTTGCAAGGACCCCTACTGCACCGGATGCCAAGTATCCCTACACAGCCAGCAAATGCTGATGGGTGGATTGGGTTCTTGTCCCGCGGGCTGCACGCAATGCGACCACCACAAGTACAGCCTGGCCATGGCGATGGCTCTTTCCCAACCCGGAGGCATGCCGCCGTCGGCCCACCCCTACGCACAACTGGGCAGACCGTACGTGTGCAACTGGATAGCCGGCGAATCGTATTGCGGCAAGAGATTTGGAACTTCCGAAGAGTTGCTGCAGCACCTCAGGAGTCACACCGCTGAGGGAGCGGCGCCGGGAGGTAGTCCTCTGAGCCCCGGATTCCCCGGCATGCTGGGCAGGTACCCCGGAGCACCGCTGAGTCCTCTTTCCGCCGCGAGATACCATCCCTACGCTAAGCCCGGCATCCCCATGAGCTCTCCGTACGGCTTCAACCCCGCCCTGGGTGCGTATTACTCCCCGTACGCCCTTTACGGCCAACGTCTCGGGGCCGCCCACCAGTAACTTCCTCCCGTCTGCGTCTGCATCAACTCCTTCTGGATGTTCGGTATTTTTGCCAAATAGTGAAACGACAGATTCTTGTGATGACTACTTGGAAGTGCTCCCGGCTAGGCGCGGTGTATGTGCATTGCCGTTGGTGGGTGATTGTCCAATTTGCTACTGTGATATAAACTTGATATGAAAGAACATTATAAGATTAAATCTATTTATATGAATGCGAGTAATTTTTTGGTATCTTTGGCATACGCTGGACATGTTGTGCTAACTTAATATTCAAATACCGCTAATTATTGTGTTTCTGCAACCGCCGAGTAAATAATAAACCAGTGAATTTATCTCATTTTAAGTATTTTCAAATAATATAAGGCCTGTTAGGTACCTATCTTATAATATTACAAGTGGAGTAAATGAAGAGTGTTCCTCGAGTTAAACCAAAAAAAGTTACATAAATCAATCAACGTGTTTTTACAATTTATTTTCAAAGGTATGTTCACAAAACTCCTTGAAACTTTTTCATTATTTATAGGCTATTCAAAACAAAAACATACAAATAGGTACCTTATGAAATTAATCTGATTTATATAAATTATATTTATCTTCAATGCATTTTGAATTGTTTGTACTTCTTTCAAATATTTATTTCTGAAATGTGCAATTTTTAATTTAATTTTCTCAATTTAATTTTTATAAATTTGTGTTAAAAATGTATCTATATAGTGATGTTCGACTCAACAGGTCGAACTTGGATGAATATTATTATTTAATGTTAAAACCTTAGTTATATTGTGAAATATAATTACCATATTGCGATATAATCATTGAAATTTTATTCAAATTCCTTCCCACATACCTACACAATATTTATTCATTCATTGAAATGTCACTTCCGTATCAATATTACGTGAAGTTGGTTATTATCATTATCAAAAAAACTCAGTACTTGGATGGAGAATACCTACTAGTACAAATATCGTTCCTAGTATAATGTGAATTCGAAAGTTTTATTCCAAGATACTAAAATGTAAAATACACCGACAGAATCTTTATTATTTTTAGTGCGAATATGGAGCTAACACAATACAGGTACCAATTTATAACTAGAGGAGAGATAAAATAATTCACGGTACACGTCAACACCATAAGACATTATTTTAGATTGTAAGTTCATCAAAAGGAAATGGGCAGTTGCAAATATGTTGAGAAGGCACATACCTACCTAATAATTTTATTAGATTCGTCCTACAAAAAAGTGAATTTGTTGTACGAAACTCACTTTGAAGTTGTTTCATAATGCTAAGAGTAGGCACCTACATGCGTCTCCATTGATCGTATTAAATAATATTATATTTTTATGGATTAGTCAGGTTGATTAATATATGTATAGTCAGGTTATCTCACAGACACAATGGTACAGGGACCGAAAAATTTTTAGGTATTTATTTTAAAACGTCACGTTGGTAGGTACTACAAATAAGGAATATGTATCTAAAATAGTTATTATCCAAGTATAAAATCTAGACTTAATTGCTAACATTTAATATTGGACTTGAAATGATCGGAGAAAGCTTAATATTAAAAGGTCTGGGTTTTCTAATAATATCGTAGCGCCGTTTCTGTGAAAAATCACCTCAAGGACGTTGTACAAATAATTATTTTTCCAACTCTTCATCCTACTACTAACTATAGACAGTATATAAATAACTTAGGCAAACAGATTGCAACCACCAGCTCTAAACTATATACAACAAACAATTTATTTGCAAAATTTGAAGAAACAATTTATCAAGTATCCGTTATGGTGCGTAAAATATGGCGGTAGGTCATAGCATTTATTCCAAGATCTCAGCGTAATTTCAACCGTGAGTTATAACAGAGGTTCAAAACACATCAAATTTATGAATTATTAATTGTTTTTGTGTTTAATTCGTAGAACTCTCATTTGATAATGTTATTATCGAGTTCCGCAAGTTTTCTGTTAGTGTTTTAGTTACAGCTGTTTCGACTTGTAAGGTCATTTTCAAACTGTGGTGAAGCCACGTACGGACGACTTATTTATAAGATTTTAAATGTCAATTTTTGAAGGTGTCTAAGTTGATTTATTACCGGTAAAACCAATTTGTAGAGACACTAATTGAGAAAGTGCTAATGTGGGATTCGGAGTATTTCCCTTTGGTTTGCCTTGCACTAAGTGTAAGGGTTTTCTTAATTGATTTAGAATGACGTTATTGCTATGACTCATTTAAGTGCATTATATTTTCTTGGGTTTGGTAAACATACAAATTTAATTTTAATTAAATTTCTAAAAAAAAAAAAAAAATCAAATTTAACCGTAAAAAAACAAGATTCACGTTGGTATATAGGTAGGTGAGTACTACATCCCCATTGCCAGGCTGTACGTACTTGAATACTTCTAATATTTATCTACAAGTAATTATGTTTGAGAATCATTTTTAAATTGAAACACTAGTTGCTACCTAGTTATTACACATCAACCCTGAAAACTTAAAAAATCCGTTTGAAATACTGTAACGTAGAAGAAAATTATACCAATGCGTAAACAGCTGGTACCTCTGAAAGGTATTTTATTAAAATATGTATCAAGAACTTTATTATGGAGAATGTGGGCTTTTACGATTAAACATTATACTTACACATAAGATATGTTAGATATGGCTTTACGTAATTCATAATAATACACCTTTACGTAACATAATAATTATAAGATAATTTCATATGCCACAGCTCGGGTGAAACTTTTAGCCTAAGCATGAGGATGTAGTATTACATTAAAACGAGAACTTTATCTTCAGATATCCGCAAATTACAAACCATAAGAGCTTTTATAAAGTCTGACACGATCGTGATACGGGTGATACCTTGGGAACACCGTAAGGGCGAAGGGTGGGTGTGGGTAAGCAAGCCTAAGGGCACCACGAAGCGGAGTAGAATACCGAAAAACCTTCCTCAACTCAATTCATGTTTTTTTTACAGGTATTTTTAAAATTTGACTTTAATGAAAATAAGTAATTATTGAAAGGCTTTGCGGTAATGTTATTAGCGGCGATTCAAATATAAATCTAAGAATTAAAGTACGAACGTCAAATATAATTTTTACTAGACATAAGGACCTGTTATTTAAATTAAAACTCGCCAACTCCTCGCCTACATACCTAGTTTAGCAAACGAATATACCAATGATTCAACAAGTTTATTGAAAGAATCCGATATTTATAACGAAAAGCATTTTAAGTGATTTAATCAGTGAAAAATTCTATAGCACCGTTGTGATTTGAAACTCGATGAAACGAAAAATAGCAACACTAAAAAAAGACAAACACACAGCGAGAGAATGAGATAGTATAATCGGTCCCCACGCTTGTCTACTTTAGTTTTATGAATGTTTAATTTCTACCGCTTGTGAATTGAACTCCCATTTTTTCATATCCAGATGTAATTTTGGTTCATTATTATTATTTTTTTAATTTTATTCAATTGCTAACCATTGAAAGAAATTATTTTTGGGGCCAATGTTTATTATTAATTATTAGTATTATTAGGTACTAACCCTTCAACTAACGTTTCAATATACATACTCAATGTCCATTGGCGCATAAAAGATTAAATACAAATAAATAATAATATTTAGGTATTTACAGTCGCTAGGTACTTACTTAATTATGTATGAGCATGATATGAGGAGGAGCCAGAAACCTCTTTTTCTTATGAAAGTGGAAAAATAGTGCATTTTCACCAAGGGTGCTTCAGGTGCCAGAAATGATTTTTAAACTATATATTTTTGTTTTACAACTGATGACCTATGATGTGAACAAACAAAAACTGTACGCAAATATTTTTACTTCAGTTACACCTATGGCAGTCTGAAGTGTCTAAAATGTAGGTTTTTTCCAGTTTATAACTATTTCTATATATTTATTTCTATTTATGTTCATATCTATTTCTGAATAGAATTCTGATTTATTTTCCTCGTACAAGGTTTCTTTTTTCATTACATAAATATAACCTGTATAATGTTTGGATTTTAGCATAAAGTAGGTACATAATGTGTCTGTTTAATTGATCCACACAAAGACTAAGAAAATGATTGCAAACTTAAGAGGAATGTCAGCGCGGCTCTTTTCGTGCAAAACTTAAATTTCGATTTGAGGCCAAAATACTCGTACCAAACCATATTGAATAATTATATTTTTAACCAAAGGATATAGCCATTATCTAGTTAGTTTTATATACCATTTTAATTATTCACATTTTAAATTATATAATAAAGGCTAAAAGAATTCAATTTTACATGATTTTGGAGGCCACTTTGGCATTTTTTGGGAGTTAATTATAATTATAAAAAAAATAATCTTATCCTATCCACCGCCTTGATAAAAAAGCTTCTTTTGTAGAATTTTTAATTCATAAACGACAAATTTATGTTCCAACGTAAATCGGAATTTTATAAAATTTATGCCCATCCAGGCAATATTAAGAACCAAATTATTCATGTGCTTACGTATTCTGCCTTGTACTCATTTAACTTGTTTGTCATTTACTTTTTTTTTTTATAAAAAAAGACAAACATTCCCGGGTTACGAATAACCCAACAATGTTTGAAAATCTCCTACTACCACCACAGAAAGCCGAAAATGTTGCTTGTGTTGTGATGGAGGACTTAGCCAGTCGAGAAATCGAACAAGCGACGCTCGGGTGAGACCCAAGCGCTATGCCCACTCAACCACTGACCGGTCGCCTAAATACCTACTTAACGTTTTCTTATTTTGGTTGTTTATAATATTGTTTAATATACCTACTTAGTTCAAAAATTTTACTACCTTCACATTCATATTTGTAAGTTTAGGGCATCGCGTTAGTTTTATGTACCTACTAAAATAGTTTCCGTAAACCTAGATTTTATAGGTGGGTACCAAATTGTAAAACTACTAACATTCTAATTGGTAACAGTTTTTATAACAGTTAGGTTACTTAATAACACAATGAGCTAGGTCAATTAAATTAGCCAATTAAATCGAATAGGTAATAGACGTTTAATGAACAATTTTTTTAAAAGGTTTGATGCTTTAAAAATTAATAACAATTATATGGTGCATCTTACTTTCTAACTGAAATAAAAATATCATAATACCTATTACACGCAAAGATCGTAACATCACGGAAATTTGTAATGTTATAAAGATAAAGGACAAAATGTCAATTGTTCAGCGGAGCGAAAAGAAAGTTTTAATTTTTTTTTCAAAAAATCATGTAATTTTTTATTAACATACCTAATATTTCTTTAATAACAGTATTTAATTCATTTTTAATTAGTTTGTAAATGACGCACTTGTTTTCCTAGTAATATTTCGACGACGCAGAACGAAAGAGTAAAAAAATCGAAGAAAAATAACATATTTAAATCATTTTCGGATTTATTGCACTTTACACCTTTTGAAAATTCCGCTATCGATAATCTCCCAGTTTACAAGTAATGAAAAAACAATTTTGTCTAAAACCCTACACCCCAAATAGTAACAACTTCATATATGTATTATTATTATGGCTGTTATAAGTAACACCCTGGCCCGCCTGCCCCCTGATAGGTACCTACGTCACGTCAGCCCATCACCAGTGTTAACACACTGAACATCGAACGAGCAACACGCAACAAAAACTGAAATTCACCCAACACGTATCCATACAAACATTAGCTGTGGATACCTTGTACTCTGGATAGATTAATTATAACATTTAATTTACCTTTTAAAGTCTGCCATAAGTCGGTGCAATACATTGAAAAATATTACATAAAAATCTCATATTGATCAATATGATGCCTTATATTATAAGCAGAAGAAACCAATCGAGATTTAAAAAATTGTAAAACACCGTCACATCAAAACGGAATGTTTGGTTGCAAGGCAGCCACCTCTGGTCTGGAGCTCCAAAATACTTGAAAAATACCCTCGACTCTGTGCAAAAACGGGCGGTCCACTTAATACTATTAATAGATAAGTTAATAGATTCTCCCATCTTAACAGACGAATTGCAATCTTTAGAGCACAGGCGGCGGGGGAGGCGTCTACTAATATCTACAGGAATTCCAAAAACTGAAAAAAATCGAACTAATATCTATGAGAACCAAAGTGTTGACGAATATCTACAGCTCAAACTGCTGACTAACATCTATGAGAACCAAAGTGTTGACGAATATCTACAGCTCAAACTGCTGACTAACATCTATGAAAACCAAAGTGTTGACGAATATCTACAGCACTGGCAGAGGTTGGATTTGCAAGTATGTATAGCATATTGGAATAACGTAATATTGCGTATGCATTTTAAAAAAACTAAATTTATGTAAGTATGTATGTAAAAATCCCTAATATCGGACTATTGGACACATTTAGCTGGTTAGTCCAACTTACGCTCTGTAGATATTAGTTCAATCTACGCTCTGTAGATATTAGTCAACACTGGGACCGTTATAGATATTCGTACGACCTTAGCTCTGTAGATATTAGTTAACACTCTGACGTTCGTAGATATTAGTTCAACATATGAGCTGTAGATATTCGTCCGACATACAGGCTGTAGATATTAGTATCTGGAGTCGCGTCGGGTGGGAATGCTATCTTTGTTCTACCGGTATTACAATGGAAGATGCTCCGAGGAACTAGCGTCATTGATCCCTTCGGCACCGGTGCATAGTCGGGAAACACGCCAAACGCGTGCCCAACATTTGTACACGGTTGACATTTGTCACATGAGAACGGGTCGTTTCTTCGACTCGTTCTTGTGTTCAACAACTCGACTGTGGAATGATTTGCCGGCCTCTGTGTTTCCTCCTTCCTACAACATGGGTCTCTTCAAGACCAATGTTCATTCCTTCCTCTCTTCAAAAAAACCCTCCACACAGCATCCCAAATGACATAGGCCCCGAGGGAAATTATTTTCCTCAGGGCCTCCTGTGTGGAGTTAATGTAAAAAAAAATTTATTAGCATCAGCGGCTTCTGACGTCGTAATATCTAGTACGTATTCGTAAGTAGATTCACTCTCAAGTAAATTCATTAATTTAAAGAGTTATTCGAAAATTGAATTTTGTTGAACAATCGATGGTTTGCAAAATGTAATTTTAAAATTATGACATTTTTGACAGTTTCGTAAGTGTTTTTGTAATTCTTAAAAAACTTTTCAGATGTATTGTCATGTGGTTGTAATAATCCAGAAACCTTTCAAACATTTCCTATGCCTATGGCAATATATGCCTAAACAACTTACCTACAGAATTTTTTGTACGTTTTGATATTAATTATTAGGTTTAGATGAAATTGAAACATAATTTGGGCGACTTTAAACTCAAATATTGAATTTTGGCGGGCTTTGAAAAAAAAAAGATTTATATAGCGCCATTTTCGTGAAAAATCACCTCAAGGGCGCTGAAACAAATTTAAATTGCTCGGGTTACTTAATTTGTCAATTACAACCTATAATTGTTCTTATGTATGGTTCGGAATGCTGGACAATCAGTAAGGGTGATGAAGGAGCCCTAGAAAGTTTTGAAAGGAAGGTGCTGCGAAGGATTTACGGCCCAGTCTGTGATAATGGAGAATGGCGTATCAGATACAACCAGGAGCTATACGATCTTTACGAGGACCCTAATATCTCCAAGGAAATCAAAACTGGAAGACTCAGGTGGGCTGGACATATCCAGAGAATGAGCGAAGGAGATATTCCAAAGCGAATTATGGATGGTGCACCTGGGGGTCGGAGAAGAGTTGGAAGACCAAAGCTTCGATGGCTGGATGGAGTGGTGAAGGATGCAAGCACCATCGGCATCCGAAACTGGCGCAACGCAGCACAACACCGACAGTCATGGAGGCAGGCTCTGCTGGAGGCCAAGACCCGACCTGGGTTGTAGAGCCACAGATGATGATGATGACAACCTATAATTAATGGTAAACAGCGGTTTTCGTTTCTTTTTCAATTTTTAGTAGAACGATATTTTCCATAGGTGGGTAGGTAAGTAGGTACCTAGTTACCAAAGTATTTTTACAGCTGAAAGGGTTTTTCTTAAATTTATTTCACAATGACACATATCTGTGTTTAGTCAAAGCCAAATCACTTTATCGAACCTAACAGAATTTTGTATATCGCGGTATTTTAATTTAGTTTATCGGAGTATGGCTAACACATTTTTAATAGACCTGTGTATTAAAAAATATTAATATGTAATTAAACATCTTAACAACCCAAGCCACAGAACAATCCCAAAGGCAGCTACTGCAGACCCATTTGATATTTGCTGTATTGCAAAAGAAGTTTCAATTTGGGAGGCGGATATGGGTACCGCCGCTCCAGGTACCATTTACTGGATAACCTACACCTCTGCCATAGGTCACCTTAAGTTGTTCGCTACGTTATTGACTTAGCAGGGGTTTCCGGATTCACGGGGTGAGGTTTGTTCGGGTATTGATGGCGAATGTGTCTGCCTACCAGCTGCGTGGGTAGCTGGATCGAGAGAGAATAATTTGAGGGGGTCCCATTGACTTCTCCAGCCGTACTCTCTCATAACATCGCCTTGCACCGCAGTGGGATAGATGGATTCATATGTCCGTCACTCCTGGGCACACTGACCTCCAGATTCCTACCCACCGAGGGGTGGGTATACATACCTCATAACTCTTTCCTTTCCAGAACTTCATCTCCTAAAAAGACCCTCCACACAGCATCCCCAAAGAAGACATAGGCCCTGAGGGGAATTATTTTCCTCAGGGCCTCCCGAGCTAATGCAACTAATGTAAAAAAAAGTTTAAAAAATCGGAGTGTGCAATTCACATGCGGTAGAGTGAAACTAGAAAGTCACTTGATGTCGCTTTCTTTTCCTTTGCCTGCTTATTTTAAAGTGGTTTGAAGATTGGATATTAATTTCACAAATGTTTATTTTTTTGGATTTCATAGGATTTGAACATCCGCGCTCCGTTTGCTGGATGTCTGTTTCTCTGGACTGGGATGGGACACTCGCCGTGAGGCGCGAATTTACCGCATTATATTAGAACCGACGATGAGTCAAATAATAAATTTTTGTGACACACATCCATTTCATCCGAATTTCAAATCACTAACGGGGCTAAGGAAGTTTCACTTTAAAAAAGTTGCTAACTAAATATCACTCTCCAGTGATCTTAAATGTAGAAATAATTCGACCGGAGACATCACGTTATCGAAACAATTATCACATTGGCAACGTCGTAGCCTCCCGAAAACTACAAGAGTACTCAGATTTAATTTAATTTAATTAATTAGTCAAATATCCTTGAAACTGTTAAAATTTTGACTACGCTCTCTATCCATTGCATTAAACATCACCAGTTACGAGTATATTCGTAGCTTGTAGCCTATCGCATACATCATTAATCTTACCCATCATTGTGTCCGCCCGAGCCCGGCTTTCCGGGGCCTTGAGCTGTCAAGATTTTTGACATAGGCTTTCAAATGTTATTTTGATTAGCCCCCGACTTGTCATGTAAATTTGGCCTGTCACGGTCATAATTGGCCAGCCGAAATGGCGGTGACGGGAGGGCGATTAAGCTCCTCGCGTTCATTTTATTTATTTATTTTGCCGCGCGCGGAAAACACCGGCCCCCCAATGGCGGCGGCGGGTATTTCAAAATGCAATATGCGGTAATGATAAAGTAAGCGCGTGAAATGAAACAGTTTTTTTGACGTAAAAGCTTTCAATGCACACACAGTGATTAAAACAACTAACTGATATTTGTTTGACCTTTCACCGTACTCATTTTTCCTGAAATTTTGTTAATTATTTATTGACGCTACGTTAATTTTATAATCGTATCGAAACCGAATTAGAAACCGACGTGTTTAGCAACTACTGAATATCTAGCACGGTCGATCGATAAGCGATTTATCAATAGTGTCAGTAACTTGTCATCGCTCTCAATCACGACTGACTGTTCGAATAAATTATGGCATAATTAGCCAAATAAATTATGATCACTTAGTCGTTGTGAACTGTTTTTTGTTCGTTAGCGGCCTGCAGTCGTTCTCGGGAGCGATGACAAGTTACCTATATCGATCGACCGTGCTGTATAGCCTGATCCTTACAAACGCAAAACAAATAACTTTTGATTTCAGAAAAATGTTTATATTTTCATGTATCTCCGAATTCCACCACTTTTTAATGAAAATAGTGTGTGTTGTCTTGAATTTTTAATTGTTAATAATATGGACAGTTAAAAGGTCTATGCTCAATAGTCAACTTATTGAAATGACCCTGCAAAAAATTTTTTCTTCCGATTAAAAAAACTTCGGCTTAATTAACATTTTTTTTTAAGAACGACAAATTAATATTCCCGTGTTACGAATAACCCTCAAATATTTCCACTGCCACCACAGAAAGCGGAAAATATTGCTTGTGTTGTGTTGGAGAACTTACCCAGCCGAGGAATCGAACACGCAACGCCCGGGTGGGACCCAAACGCGATGCCAACTCAGCCACTGACCGGTATATGATATATTAATTAGTATAAAAAAATGTGATTCACAAAAAAAAATAAAAAAAAAACATAAAAATTTGGATAAAAAATAATGATAGGGCATTTAAGGGTGCACTCACCCAAATTCGAAATTAGTAATGAACCAATGCTGCTATTATTGTACCAATGTTATTGTTATTATTAATGCAACCAATCTATTGTGCGATTATATTCTAATATAGGTGTAGTTTTAGAATTATAAATTGACTTAAAATTACTGCCTCAACACAGGCTAGCCTAGTGAGGCAGATTACGAGAAACCTACGTTTATAATTATAAATCTCTATTCTTTAAGTACCTACTGTTTACATGTTTATTGTTTTCCATTATTAACTTTTGTACTTATGCAACTTTTAAACTATTATATACTTTTTTTTCTAGTTATACATCTTTAAATTTTTGTTCAATAAAGATATATATATTATTATATATGTAGTCACAACATATCGTTCTGCTTTTGCTGTTCCATACAATCAATAATAATCTTCGATCAATGATTATACTCGTTGATAATAAATAATAATACATAATTTGTATAGTATTGTTGTTGATAGATTGAACACAGAAATGAGATTGCAGTAGGTAGGGACCTACTTATTAGATTTTTATTTTATTATCTGCCCTTTATGCTATTAATAATAATAATAATAATATGATTTATATAGCGCCGTTTTTGAGAAAAATCACCCCAAGGGCGCTGTATAAACTTATAGTACATTTCGAAAATCTAAAAAAAACAACAAGCTAGAGAAACAATTAAAAACAACTTAGGGCTAAAAATTGCATAAACCGGTTCATTGATCACCGATACGAAAATATATGTAGAATATTTTGACTAATGAACGCGATGCTGCCTAAAAATAGTGAAAACAGGACCATACTTACCTGGGAGGTCGCTTGAAATTAACACTGTATATTGTTCATTTAAAGAAATTTAGAAAGAGTTCGCACGCAGAGGACATAATTGTGAACACATGTTATTTAATCCTGAAAAATATTTTAATATTAATATGTAATGTATTCTTTGATGAGTGTATTATATTAAAGTAATTGTTTTTAAGACATTGTTACATAATCCAGAAATAAAAGGTAATTAAAAGCGTGTTATTTTACAAATAAATAAATATATTCCCATCCATTTAATAAGTTATAAATTCTCACTACCGACATCTATGCACGGAGTAAACGTATTACACACATATTTATAAGAATACCTGTCAAAATAAATTCGACAATTTACGGTCACAATACCTATTATTAAAAAAATAATAATAAAAACGACTCACCACCGCCGTAAATTCAATTTTAATAATAATCGTAACCAATTCAGAGCACAAAATGTGAAATACATTATCAAACGTTGAATAAAGTTATGCGGGCTGATGTGAAATTAATCATGGTGGAACCTTTGTCAAAATTGATTCAGTCAAACACAGACGTCGGCCATTGAAAAATGCCTACTTTTACCCGTCATGTATTAACATGTTAATGTAAAAACGTACATGACTCTGGTATTAATTATTATCAGTGTTTTGTTTGGGCGAACTGGTGGCATGTTCCAATGGTTCGATATAAAAAATTAATTGGGTTTCGACAGTCAATTTGATTTGGTTTACGATCGTAAATAAAAGTTGGTATTTATTTTAATTCACCTGGATGTTTATTTACTTCACTTGAACATGTTATTATTTATCAAAAAATCATTTTTATACACTTCGAGTACTCTGATAGTAAATTAATACCTTCATGAAAACTATTCTACCTCTAAGTAAAAGTGCTTAACGCAGGTATTGTACACATATAAAATTCATAATACATACACTTACAATATATAAAACTAACTGTAGCTTTGGAAATAATAAATCTGTGAAATTTATTAAATACTATATTTTTGAATGTAGCTTATTACTTTGTTGTTATCCATTATAGAAAAATGAAACAATATAACTTTGTATAAACCACTTATATAATGTGCAAATCCGACCGGTTTCGGAACAACCGTTTCTTCGTCAGGGAAAGCTTATACTAATTTGACAGTTTAGAACAATGTTTTATTATGGTAGGGGTGGAGCCGTTGCTAGTTAAGAATGTAGATTGGGTGGGTAGGTATTAGTGTAGAGTGGGTGGGTAGGGGAACAAATCCATGAAAAAAAAAGAAAAAAAAAAAAAAAAAAGATTGTCATATAGCCCAATCATGGATTTGTTCCCCTACCCAACCACTCTACACTAATACCTACCCACCCAATCTACATTCTTAACTAGCAACGGCTCCACCCCTACCATAATAAAACATTGTTTTAAACTGTCAAATTAGTGTAAGCTTTCCCTGACGAAGGAACGTTTGTTCCGAAACCGGTCGGATTTGCACATTATATAAGTGGTTTATACAAAGTTGTATTGTTTAATTTTTTTTATTAAATACTAGCTGCACCATCCGGTGATGGCCGGTCTTCATTCTGCTTTAGAGGGTTAGAAAAGTGGATTGGTCGAATTTTAAAAATCTCACATGGACAGGACATTCCTCACATTTTGAAGGTCAAGTGTGCGAGATAATATATAATAGCTTATGTTTCCGATGTTGCGATGGGCTTTATGCAGAGTTTTTCGAAATCTGATGTAGACAGTAATTTTTTTTTTATATATTGATAATGTTATTATATAGTTCTGCAAGTTTTTTAGTTACAGCTGTTTCGACTTCTAAGGTCATTTTCAAAACTGTGGTGAAGCCACTTACGGACGACTTATTTATAATATTTTAAATGTCAATTTTTGAAGGTGTCTAAATTGATTTATTACCGGTTAATCCAATTTGCTGAGACACTAATTGAAAGAGTGATTATGTGGGGTTCGGAATCTTTCTCTTTGGTTTCCCTTGCACTAAGTGTAAGAGTTTTCTTAATTGATTTTGAATTACGTTATTGCTACGACTCTTTTAAGTGCATTGTATTGTTTAAGTTTGGTAAACATACCAAGTAGTGGGGAATAAATAATTTTCCTTACTTTATTAATTAGCGGTATGTTGGGGTCATTAGTTCGTTTATTGATTTCCAATTGATCCAGCAAATTTAATCTAAGACTCTTTCGTTCTATATGTAATGGTTTTGGCTGGTTGTGTTAAAGTGGGACGTGATTATTCACTAAGAGACGTTCAGCGAATTTTGAAGAGGTGTTTTTATTTTTATAACATCGTTTATATTCTTTGAATCTAGTTGAGAATACCCTAGCTGTTTGTCCGATGTAAGTAGCTGTACAGTCGGCGTGGTCATATTTTAATTCATATATTCCACCGTTATTGAGCTTAGGATTTCTACTTTTTGAGTTTTCAAACAGGTTGGGTTGAAAATAAAAATGGTGTAACGAATTAAACACAAAAGCAATTAATAAGTAATTATCCATTTATTTTGAACTGTAAGTGTGGCAAAAAGTATCAAAATACTTCTTTAAGGGGTGAGAAAAGAAAATGGGACAGTGAATTTCCCATTATTTTAAAGGTCAAACGTGCAAAATTTCACCAACCTCGGAAAAAAACTGTATATGTATTAGAAGATATATGCTTTATAGTTGACAGTGAATGGAAACACCAAACTGAAAATATAGCTAAGAGATCGCGCCCACCGATTCGGATATTTGAAAATATAACTGCGGGAAATTAAAAAATACAAGACATAACAAATATACCTTATTGGCTATGTAACTCAATCATAAAATACGGTTACTTTGGATGGGGAGGTACAGGAAGAACTATGTATAAGTATTAAACCCATTTTAGAAGGTACATATATCTATTAACGTGTCATTATTATGAAGAAACCTTTCAGATACTCGAGCGACGCTCTCTTCAAGCAGTTTAATATACTTGATATTCGACAGCGTTACATAAAAAAAGATAATGATGTATGTTCGTAAAAATAAAAACAAAACGAAAACGGTCGAAAACAAACTCACATAATATCTACTAGATATCACACTAAGGGCAGAAATGACCTTTCCAGAATGTTCAAACAAGCAACTATTTCAAAATTATGTAATAAAATTCCTTCACAACCAAAACTGTGCCGGCCCAAAAATAGCAAAATGGTTATTAGATTTAGAAATATGTATTATTAAAAGAAGTGTCTAGTTGAATCTTCACTTTTATTTCTCTTTTCTATTCGCCTTTAGCGTATTAGCAACACAAATAAATTAGTTAAAAAATCTTTTCAATTTGATATTACGTACCAAAACAAAAAAAAAATGTGACTATTAGTTTCTAACACGGACAGGCACTGCCTGGTTAGAAACTAATGTTGGCTGGCCATAATGTATTCTCGCCGGTATTGCAGTTTATCCCGAACTACGCTGAACTTGTCATATGATTATATTATATCATTGTGCGTAAAGCGATTAAAATATTCATGTATAAATTATTAGGCTTAATATGGCAACTATGTAATTTTCCAGTTTACCAGTTCCAAAAATTCATGAATTTTCCAACCTTCCGCTGCCCCATCTGCTTTCCCTGCACATTTCCTTTAGCCTCCCAACCCCAATTGGAGGTGTCATAGTCGGATAATCCCACATTGGCTCACATCAGATTTTCGTTGATTACATGTTATTTTTATGGTTTCTTTGCACTTGTTGTTATGAACTGCAGATTTATTAAATGTAGGTTTTGAGTATATGTGAGTAAGATTAAGTTAGGTTAGATTAAGTAGATTAAGTTAGATTAAGCTAGACTAAGGATGTTAAGTAGATTACTAAATACATAAGATAAATGTATTATTGGGGGGCAAGAATTCCAATAATCCATGCGCTTGATAGCTGCAAGACGAGTTGTTATCTAGCATCCTACACAGTTATGTAAATTAAAATACGTACGTATAAAAAGATATTTTATTTAATTTATTGAGGGGCTAGAATTCCAACAATCCATGCGCTTGATAGCTGCAAGACGAGTGGTTATCTAGCCCCCTACATAGCCTCCTAAGTTAAGTAAATTCTAATGTAAAATCCATGCTAATTTGTACAGCGCTCTTGAGGCGATTTTTCGCAAAAACAGCGCTATATAAGTTGTCCAAATTTATTATTATTATTATAAAAGGCACTATTTCGAGAAACACAAAAATATTTTATATTCATGGGCCCAGCCGCATGTTGCTGTGGCTAACGAAACACAACGTCATCTACTGACAACGCCATTATCCAACCTTTATGACGAACGCCATCTGTTAATTTGCATACATATCAAATCCACATTGATTTCAAATATGTAGTATTTCAAAATATGGATTTTTTTTGAAGACATTAGTCAATCTCTCTCACAAATTACTTGTCCATCTTCAACCGAGATTCATCACTCTAACCGTCCAAATGCTTTTTCTTATTGAAATAATAAATACATCGAAAAAAAACAGTATCTACCTATCTACCTAATTCTAACATGAGTTACGTTTTAATTTTTACCAACAGAAATAGAAATGCGAGATCCTTTGATTTCGTGCGAAATGTCGTTTCGAGTTGAATATAGATTAACTAGAAAAAAAATCTGCAATTTTCACGACGCTAGAGCTCACGGTTAGAGTTTTTATGTTTTATGCAGACATACAAACAGATTTTCACCGACTTTTAGAACTTCGATAAAATTCTTGATAATTCTACCTATTTTTACCTACGCTCCCGAAATTCCTGTGAGTAAAGAAACTTTTTGAGCTTGATATTTTATTCAGCGATTTGACGCGCCGGGGGTTGTGATCCCCGCTAAGCTGTCTAGAGCTTAGCGCGAGTTAAGTGTGGTGCTGCCATCTGTCGCCAACCTCTTGAATTAATAATAATGAACGGGGTTTTACATTTGGACGGCGAAGATTTATTTAGATGCCTACTACAAGGCTTATCGCACCATAAATTAAAATGCCTTTCAGCTATAAATATTCTTTGAAAACATAATATTCTTTGACGTATTCATGCTTGGAAGAAATCTGCCGTGGCGTAGAGCACAACGTAATAATTAGCAACTTAAATTTTGACGGCCTCCGTAGTCGGATCGAATCCCGGCGTGCGCATATAATTTTTATTTGACTAATTTGTGTTATTTCTTTTCTTTATTTTTTGTTGTTTTTTACAAATTTATTCTTTTATGTTTTCATATTATTGAACCTACAATTTAGTGGTTAGTATTATTATTTGTAATTATTTTTGGTTAGTATTCATTACTTGCAATTTTTTTGTTAACCTCTGTCTACTGTGTACATTAATAAATGAAATAGTATAAAATACACTTAAAAAATCTTTTGCCCCCCACAAATCTGTTGGTTCCACCGATGTTTTAATAGGGGTATCTGAAAAATTAACAACATTGATCCCCTAGCACTTGTTCACATCCGGGATAACATTACGACAACCCGGCAGCAGATACTAGACGGAATCACAGATGTTCTAGCACAGCATAGCATGACAAGAGGAATGTCGCTATTGAACGAAATATCGGAAAACTAGATATATATATATACATAACTCTTCTTTAGATAGCCTTAAGATTTTTTGTATAATAATTATCTTCCTAGGTGTTAAGCCTGTCAAAATGAGAAAATTGTACGGTAATTGGATTATTAATCTGTTGTACAATTAAAAAAAATATATATATCACATCCTTTTATGTTTCCTTCCCCCTACAACTTAGTTTTTTCGTGACCTCGTACCTTATCTCCCTTCCACTTAGATCGTAAAAAGCCAATAAATATAGAAAATTATCCAACTCGTCGTACCTTAAGGTGATTCCAAAAAGAATTCATAATCTTCTCTTTCATAGATGGCGCGAGTATAGTTATTTGAGGAAAAAACGCTTTTCACAAGTTATGCTTTAAAATATTAATATGTCTATAAACAAACTCAATTCTTAAGAGAAAGGCTAGCAAATACTGTATCAGTGATTCAATCCAATATTGCATTTGTTAGCCTTACTTGAAATACTTGAGTTTATTTGTAGACAAAACTCTTTATTCATATTCATATTTATTCATATTCATATACGAGTGCAAACGATTAATTCATCTTAAGATGAAGCCATGCTAATTAATGCAAAATCATACAAAATCATATGTTTTTATTTTGACAATTGGATCACTTAGAAGTATTTCTGATGCTTCAATTAAATACTGCGTGTAGAACAAAAGTTGGACCTTAAAAATAAAGGTCAATTTTTTTATAAGTCTGTTAATAAACCTATAAAAAAAGTATAAGGTCAGTAAAAACACTTTCAAGTCCAAACTCTCCTATATTATAAACCCCTTTTCGGATCTGGTTTTATTGATAATGTTGCAAATTCAGTTTTTTTAAAATAAACGCAAAAAAATATATTTATGCCCGAACTTCAAAAAATAAAATAAAATATACATTTTCGCGTCGTTATTTTACAATACGGCCGCTAGTTGACGAATTTGGATTTTAAAACTGAACCTTATACCGTCCACCGAAGAACTACTGACTCGCCACACCCATTTTCAGTCAGTTCATACTGTACAGGGCCCGCAGATACTTTAAAAGTACACAACTGCTAACCCTGTACAAATCGCAAGTGCGCCCCACGGTTGAATTTGGCAGCCACCTCTGGTCTGGAGCTCCAAAATACCTGAAAAATACCCTCGACTCTGTGCAGAAACGGGCGGTCCGTTTGATAGATTCTCCCATCTTAACAGACGGATTGCAATCTTTAGAGCACAGGCGTCGGGTGGGAATGCTATCCTTGTTCTACCGGTATTACAATGGAAGATGCTCCGAGGAACTAGCATCATTGATCCCTTCGGCACCGGTGCATAGTCGGGAAACACGCCAAACGCGTGCCCAACATTTGTACACAGTTGACATTAGTCACATGAGAACGGGTCGTTTCTTCGACTCGTTCTTATGTTCAACAGCTCGGCTGTGGAATGATTTGCCGGCCTCTGTGTTTCCTCCTTCCTACAACATGGGTCTCTTCAAGACCAATGTTCATTCCTTCCTCTCCTCAAAAAGACCCTCCACACAGCATCCCAGATGACATAGGCCCTGAGGGAAATTATTTTCCTCAGGGCCTCCTGTGTGGAGTTAATGTAAAAAAAAAAAAAAAAAAGTCCTCCCCCGGCCGTAGCGGGGAACAGACGTGAGGCTCCGCGTCGCTTGGTTTCGTGAAATCAATTTTAAATTTCCGTTTTATTGCAATAAACAATGCGTAAAAAAGGAGTTAAAGTTTTTAACAGGTCTTTACGAAATCAACCTGTAAAAAAAATCTCAAATACCTTTTCCATCCTTTCCAAAAGCTTTTTCTCTAAGTATTTTTAAACTCCTCCGATAAACGGGCTTAATTTCCGATTTCGACTTTTTACTGGACTATTGGATCGCCTTAATATTTTAATACATATCTTGTAAAAAGCGTTTTCCCTAAAATAACTATTCTCACGCCATTTATGAAAGAGGAGATTATGGATTCTTTTGAGAATCACCTTAAGCTATTAATTATCCACCCTACTAAAAAGATACCACCTCCAGTTTGCTTAAATAAAATGATGTCCTATTGAAAAACGGCCGAGGAAATATCTTTTTAGCAAGTAACAGGCCGCAAGTCTAAACGCAATTACGGGAGTTTATCACTGTAAATTATGTTTTCCTTCCGCCATTTTTTAAGCGAGTGAATTGTTGCCTCTCTCCAGTACAATAAAGCAAACCGAGTTTCCGGAAGTGCCCAACCGTCTGGCATTTCCGGCCGCCGCCACCGGATTGGACTGTCACGTGACCGGAAGTCGGGACGGGGGCATAAACAATCCTGAGAGTGGCTTTCGGGGGTGGTTTCGGGAAAATTGATTTAGATTCTTGATATTAATTGCGATCGGACGTAATTCGTTCGCCGTTAATTGCGACTTCAAATTATTCTAATAGCGAGGAGAACTCGGTAGACAGTTATTCAACGGGACATTTCGTTTTAAACAGATCTATTTTCAGAGAAAGTGTTGTCATAAAGTTACATACAATTGATAATGTTAAGTTTTATTAAAAATATTATTATCTAATAAATAATCATGTTGGCAATATTTTATTATTTACTTACATGCATGATTTTATAATTGAGCATGATTTCCCTCACCAAACACAAGAGCTTCGTCTCTTTATGTCTAGGAAAGGCTATTTTTATTTTCCTCCTCGAGTATATCACTGTATAATATGTAAAATTGAATACTTATTGTAAGAAACATAGAAATATTAAATAAATAAGAAGTAGTAGTAATGTCGTCCATATGTTCGAAGATAAGATGAATCTCTAATATCCATAATATATGAAATCATCACTTGTGTCTCCATAATATGTAGGTATGGACGTTACGATTATTACTATTATTATTAAACACAGCTGACTTATTTTGATTTGAAAACAAGTTGATTATTCACCACCATATCGAATAAAATCTTTTATTATTTTTTAAATAAAAAAATACGGGACTCACGTTTGCAGCCGATTTCGATTAAATAATATTTCTATTTAAGTAATCCTATTTCAAAAAATAAGAAAAAAATATTTTTATTTTTAAGCATTTTAAAGGAAAATGGATTGTAGTAGGGGCGCTAAATTATTATACACTTAAAGCTAAGTCACACAATTCATTTATCTCTCATTTCGTGATTTCATTCCTCCTCTTTCCCTCGAAATGAACCGTGTGAACACGAAAGTGAAGAGAGACAGTGCCAACAATGTTGGAATGCTTCCTTCGGCACTGTTCACTCGCAACCGGAATTTAACATCACGTGACGCGAATGATTTGTGTGAACACGAACACTCAGTGAACAGTCTTTCACTCGCGAATTAGTCGGCCGAGAATGTTCTGGCGTGAGGACGAGTAGCCGGAGCGACTTAGAAGTCAAAATGCTCCGTTTAGTTCACTTTTCAAAATAACTCCTACATGTCTCATAGAAATCGTTGTTTCTCCCTTACTATCATAGTGAAAAATATGATCTAAACGGTATTGGAAAGAAAAAATAATGCTATATATATTCAATATAACAATTAACCACAAAATAATACGAATGTACACTTCTATGGAACCAAAGTTACTGATCGAATTTGTAAAAAAATTTATGAAACATTGTGAATTTTTTATGAATTATTTTGATGAATTGAATGATGAATGAATTTTTTATGAAACGACAAAAAAGTGAAGAGACAGAAACGTTTATAACTTATTTGTCTAACAAAATAAGTATGCTTTTTTAATTTTTTTGTTACCAGTAATTTTAATCATTTTTTAAACTTTTAAAAGTTTACTTTAAAAAATATTGTATTTAAAAAATTACGTGGTTATTTCTAATAATAAATTTTGGAAGCATATTTCATCACCTTTCCAAAACAGTTTTTAGTTTTTGGATACGTTAATACATATTCCATTTATATGGATTTTATTGCAAGCCGAGGCCTATTTTGGAATAAAAAAATTTTCGTGGTGTAAAAATACTAGTAGATATCTGTTTACAGGTTATTATTTAACCATATGTTCATTTTATGGTGCTGATATTTATTTAGTGTTTACAAGAATCGCCAATTTCTGGTAATTTAGTTCGACGTTATCAGAAATGTCAATTGAAATCGTAAATATTCCCGAACTACGCTCGACTCACGCGACTACGTTCGACGACTTCGTAACGAGAATGTCGAGTGAACTCTTCTTTCGTAGGAACCGTCTGAATACGCGGTGAAACGAGAATAGAACATTTCATCGAGTAAACCTTCATCCGAGTGAACCGTGTGACTTCAGCCTTTATGGGATGTTTCACCATCCTCCTGGTGACGAATGTTAATAAATTAGCAATTCTATACTCGCAACGGGTAAAAAAACTCGGCTAAATTAACCTATATTTAGCCACTATTCATAGGTTCAAATATACCGAAAACTCAGACTTTTTAAATAAATAAATCGTGTTTAATTAAAATGTACGTTATAGTATGGATAATCTATGAGCAGAATGAATGGTGAAAAATTCTCTTAATCTGTTTAAATCGTTATTGTTATTTTATGTTCGTAATAGATATGGTTAGGTATTATTTATTATCCATTAGATAGAGACTGGTTTATCACGTTGAAATCTATTAAGCATATAATATTATAGTAGGTAGTACATTATTAATCTGCCGGTTTTACATGATTATATGTAAATCTTTAATCTTTGCATTCTTATTCAAACGTAATGAAGTTGCTTTTATTTATAAACAACCATTTAAAATCAATTACCAATGTGAAATTGGCAATGGTATAAATAGAAGGATTAAGTCAGAAATTATTATTCTCATTAAAATGATAATAAACGTGTTTTTATTGTTATGACATTAAATTAGATTGGCAATAATTATTATTCATTAATTTATTTTTTGTTTCTTTACATGGTAGGTATAATGTTTACAATACAATTTATAACCTCACTAGGACAAGCCTGTGTTGAGGTTCATATTCATAATACCATTATTTAAATATTATATAATTTTGTTATTTCTTTGAAACATTAATTTATTACTGGCGGTCTTTGTCTGTCGTCGTCGGGGTTTCAGAATATTAAAATAAAAATATTTCTTTATTAATTTTTGGGAAGTGCGCAAGCTAGGAATGACTAAAAACTTAACCAAAATACAAGTGAAGTATTGAATTTAACCACTCCATGTAGATTTAGAAACGAATTGATCCAAATAACTATAAACTGTACGTATCTATATAGAAACCTAAAACTGTGAAGAAACCCAGAATGATATTAATTATTATTTTATTTGGGACTCTATGAGTTTATCTGTATTACACGGATATTGTTATAAATATTATCTACACATATCTAAAAAAATTATTAAAAAGAAAGACAAACATTCCCGGGTTACGAATAACCCAACAATATTTGAAAATCTCCAACTACCACCACAGAAAGCCGAAAATGTTGCTTGTGTTGTGATGGAGGACTTAGCCAGCCAAGAAATCGAACACGCGACGCCCGGGTGGGACCCAAACGCGATGCCCACTCAACCACTGACCGGTCAAATATCTTGTAGAACTATCTATCAATGCTTTATGTCGTAAAAAGGGATTTTTACGTTGGATAAGATTTTATTTTAAAGCCTTTATTTTGCGCATGCCCTGGGAAGTGATCTTTCGAAAATTTAGCATAAGTTGAGGGATGGTGAGGTTTCAGGGTAGGTGGGGTGACTATATTTTATCGTAATGCATCTGAGTAAAATTTTGAACGGACTGAAATAATAATAATATTTGGATTCATATTCCATTTTTGTGAAAAATGGAATATGAAACGAACTTTGAAAATATTTCAATTTTGTTAAACCACATTTTATTATAAAGCGGTAAAAAATATACCTAATGTGAAATATTCTAACTATTTATCTGAATAATAGTTTATCATTTCAACAACAATCCGATGACTCCCATAATAATTGTCGTCTAGTCCTACAGCCACGATCGCTATATCTATTGACACCACTGTTGGAGCTGCGATGTCCGGAGTTTTTTTTTATTTTTATTTTTTATTGTATATTTTATTTAGATATAGAATTGTAGGATCGACAATAGTTGGTGATGTGAAGGAAGGAGAAGGAGGGATATCACCAGCAGAGACCACCAGAGATGCACAATTATAGCGAGAATAATAATAATATATGTAATAGGATTGTCGAGGGATGTATGATCATCAGATTTTGTAGATCAACGCGAATTGAGGACATTTGATTATCATTTATCATTATCTTCGTAGGCAGGAAAGACAGTGGTCAATTGCAACAAGTGGGCAATAATTATTGTAACACAGCTTATAAAAGGTGAACTCCTAACAACAACAGTATGAAAATTATGACAATAGATTTTTTGGCGTCTTGTTCGGCAACCCTGCCGACTGCTTCATCAATCTGTCGGTGAGGTGGCAAGACTGGCAAGTGTTATAATGCAGTTCCTTCATTATTTTCGATTCTCTAATATTTCGTCCAAAAGGTAAGATGGTTTAATTTTAAATTGTTTTATTTTTGTCCAAATTGTCCAAATGGATAAAAAAAATGTTTTGTGATTATAACTTCGTAGATAGATGCTATCCACAAAATCTTTTTTTTTTTCAAAAATGGTGCAATTGACCGTAGTCTCCTCTGCCTTTCTAAGAAAGTTTAAAATGTTTTCAATGGCTTGTATACTATATATTGATAAATAAGGACAATAAGGTATAGATATTCCGATTATCTTGATATACGTACCTACATATAATTTTTTTTATTTTATTTAATTTATTGGGGGGCAAGAATTCCAATAATCCATGCGCGCTTGATAGCTGCAAGACGAGTTGTTATCTAGCCTCCTACATAGAAGTAAATTAAAATATGCACATATTAAAAGATATTTAATTTAATTTATTGGGGGGCTAGAATTCCAACAATCCATGCGCTTGATAGCTGCAAGACGAGTGGTTATCTAGCCCCCTACATAGTTAAGTAAATTGAAATACGTACATATAAAAAGCTATTTTATTTAATTTATCGGGGGGCTAGAATTCCAATAATCCATGATAGCTGCAAGACGAGTTGTTATCTAACCTCCTCAGAAGTAAATTCTAATGTAAAATCCATGCTAATTTGTACAGCGCTCTTGAGGCGATTTTTCGCAAAAACAGCGCTATATAAGTTGTCCAAATTTATTATTATTATTATTATAGTTGTTTTCAAAACTCAGCATTAAACTCTAAAAAATTGGGGCATTCGACTAAGCCTAGCTACATTTCTTCCGATGATTCAATAATTTTGAAAAAAAAATCGTCCCTACGGCCGAGTGCACATAATGATGACAAATAGTACCTAGCTGCATAATATTTTATAATACCTACTCGTAAAGCAGTAAATCACACGGTTCAGCATAATTTTGTTATGAATCATATAAGTACGTATGGAATTGAGTGATTCACTAGTTCTGAAACTGTATCAAATAAACATCGGTAACAGCATTTATTTATTAATTTAACTTCGATATGTGTGGATTTGATGTTGATTTTGAAAATCATAAGGCATGCTCATATCGCTACGTGTTAATTTAACAAAACGTTTGTTCTGTATATTTTCAGAAAGGTCTCACAATGTCAATCCAAAATAAAGATAGGGCAATAGTAATTAAATAGTTAGATTTATATAATAAGTCATGTATAATATTGTATTAGTTTTATTGTGAAGCGCCCATGAAGTTTTTATAATGTTCTTTAATTTAGTGGCTCACTAGTATACAATAATAAGGATTACAACGTAAGTTCGATGTCTTCAGTTTATTGGTAATTATAATGGATTCAAGTAGTATTGTGTTTATGTCAATACCCTGTACACAAAATCCAATAATTTTACGTAGGTCACTTTCCTTACACCGAATTCATCGAACTTAAAAGCCAATGACCATTAATATGCTGATCTATAAAATTCACTACGTTACCAACCAACGGATGCCTATCGCCTGGATGGAGAAATTACACAGAGTGCTGATACAGCGGAGAGTTCATCAGAAGACGTTGGAGGAATATATATAATAAATATTATTTAAGTTTTACGGGGGCCAAATTCGTCAGGAGTAGACTGGGAAAAGGGATTTTTTTAGTACACAAAGCAAAAAAATTTAGATCAGGTAATTATTTTCATATATAAATACTACGTAATCGACGTTTTGTCATTTCTCTAAATATAATAAAGGCTGACGAGGTAGACAGCGGCTCAAAGTGTGTGTGTAGACTATCACCTAGAAAAGGAGTGATATAACAGTATGTGGTAGCCCCGTATTTTATATTAAGGTACCACGATCAATTTGAATATAAATAAAATAAATTTCATATTGATGTTAATTTCATCGATCGATTAAACAACCAATCAATTTAATTATATTCACCCATGTAACTGCGGGTAAGCAGGCTAAGAAATCCCTGTCATTCGGGCGGTCATCTCGGGTTACCTGGCTATGGCTGGATGAAGGATGGTGCAAGAAGTCGGAGTCGACAGCGGCGATGGTCGCCAGCTGTGAGAACTGACACGTGTTGTGACAGAATGTCGAAACCTTATACCTCTGCGGAGAGTTCGCAGAGAGTACTGACTATGATTGATTAAGTGAGGAAACGATCAAATGCAATACTTGATATTACTAATAATTGAAACAATTTTATGATATCGTTCACATATTGCTATTCTGCAAGTGTACTAAAGTATTAAACGCTTGCACTTTTAATCTTAAACAGACGTAAGGGCCGGCTTCCCGCATTTCTACCGATTTATTACATATTTTCCTATATAAGTTTTAAAGCTCTTAAAAAAATATATGTTATTCTTCAAGATAATATGTATATATTCCTCACGCAGAAACGGCAATAAGGAACTCCAGTGAAAAATATTATGGCTTTGAAAAAATATTTTCATATAGACCAATAAAAGCTGTTTTGAATATATAAATTTTATTCAATATTAAACGCAGAGTTTTTAAAAATTATTAATAAGTCCATTTTCGTCGGGTCTTAGAAACACGCCGTCTTGTTGGTATTATTAAAATGTTTAGTGGTGACGTCACTGTTCCTCGTGTCGTGACGTCACCGTAAAGTCATTTTATGGGAATGTAGGTATGACACAAGCCATCGTGTTAATTTATTCGTTTATTTACATACTGTTTATAGAAATTTAGTTGTTGTGTTTATTGAAACATTATTTAGCCCTAAATAATGTTTCAAAAATAAAGGTATCTCTTATTAGTTTATCTCTATTATTGTAAATATTCAAAAACTACTGCACAAAAAATAGTAATGCTACTTCTAGGGAGAATATTTCGAACACCGAATTTAAAAATGGCGGCAGTTGATCAGCTGATTGCCCGATGGTATAGTAATGTCACACGATTCACTATACATACTTTGGTTTTCGGAGGATCTTGAAAAATTAAAACTTTGACAATTATTTTAACTATTAAAACTAACTCATAAATAAATGTGCAGTTATTTAAGTTAGAAGGTCATTATTCATTTTAAAAAAAATTGACAAGAGTCCTCTATTGTATGAAATTTCCTCGATAGAAAAAAATCGCAAAGTATGCTCCGAAAATTATTATGAACACGGGTTAGCTTGCCTTTGAAGTGCATATAATTTCGTTAAAACACGCAACCTAATAAATTAAATAGCAAATTCGTACTACCAGAATTGGCTTTGACAATTAAAACAAAATTTTCCTTTCGTCAAAGACATTATTTGGTTCCATGAAAACTTATAATCAACTCTACTCAACAACTCTTTGAAAAGTCATTAAAAACTGTGAAAAAATAACCTAACCTATTACTATAAATTTTTTTCATCACTTTTAATGACTTTTCGGAGGAGGTGTTGAGTTTAGTTGATTCTGAGTTGTTCGGTCACCCATCATTTGTATCTGGCTCACTTAATAGCCTTCCAGAATATATTAATTCATCTAACTCCTTGTGTACTTGTAAAAAGATTGTTAAATTATTTGTGTTAGCCGAAGATTACCAACAATTTTTTTAGTCTTTGTCCTTTTTAAAACAATGCTTTATTTCAAATGAAATGTCAACACATCATCACCACTCATGTTAAGTACATTACAATAAATTGATTCCTTCAGCTTTGTAGGTACTTAGGTACCCATTATTTGTAAGAAACATGAATGTACCTAACAATAAGATATAAGAAAAATCTACTGTGAACTAATCTAAATGAATTCTTAGATATAAGAAATTTCTACTGTATGCAATGTCTGAAATATATATTTTCACGAAATGTATATTTTACAAAAAACGAAAATCGCTCCAGCAGTCGAGTAAATAATGCATTTGAGGCTCTCCTGTGCAAAACTAGGCTTGCGCAGAGACATGCTTTTTATGCTCATGCACTGTATCAGACTATAGAAATTAAATCAAAAAACATATCCTCTTACAGCATATACAAAAAATTAATAAAGACCTGGATAACTACAAATGACACAAATACATACTTGCTATAACATCCTACCTGTTGTAACTTTACAAATCCCTAATTTTTATTTTTATTTAACCTTTTTTGTTTTTTATATATGCATATATATATTTTTTTCTTAATTTTATTTTTGTAAAATTGGTGAAATTATTTGTTCTATAAATATATTAAAACATAATTATGTTTTAATTATCTAATTTAAAGTTTAATTTGCCATGTTTTAATTTACTTATAATCAAACCGACGACGACCTCGACCTCCGTAGTCCAGTGGGTAAGACTCTTGACTCACAATCCGGAGGTCGCGGGTTCGAACCCGGCATGCGCAAATAAATTTTATTTGATTAATTTGTGTTATTTCACAATTAATTCATTTAAAATAATATATAGTATGTAGCAGCCAGCCTCTGCTACCTCATGATTTAGAATGTTTTCAAAAAGTACCTAGCGATCTTTCCAGAAGCAAATAAAAATAATATTAAAAAATTTTAAATTAAGAACCATTGACAACTAAACGACGTTCGTTTGGTTTTTCCTAGAGACGCCAGTAGTTCTATAGATCTGTAACGCTGTCCATACATAAATTCATTTTGCAAATTATATTTTTAAAGTAGAACTAAATAAAAATCATACAACACCCAACCATAGTTCTACATTGGTGACACCGACGTTCACATTGGTGACCCTGACGTGGCGCTCCTCTCACGCTCTCGCCAGCATGAGAAGAGCGCCACCCCGCATCGTTGGAGCAATCGTTCCCGCAGCCAGTCCAGAGGTCGTCAGCCCGAAGGAATATGCTGGTACCACTGGAAGCTTGGGACGAAGGCACGCACTTAATATGAATTGGCATTAGCAAATGGCAGCATAATCGCTACCTACGGCAGCGTAACGTTCAACCTTGACTCGGGATTGCGACGCGACTTTACTTGGAGTTTCGTCATTGCTGACGTCTCCGGACCCAACATCAGGAATCCACCGCCTGAGGTCAACCGAGTGGCAGTACGCATTCCGCTTTTTTGCCCTACTGACCCAGAATTATGGTTCGCTATGGTGGAGCGCAGCTTTGAGGCAGCAGGAGTGACCGTGGATGCCACAAAATTTGGTTTCATTCTCGGAGCTTTGGAGCCCGCCCACGCCCAAGAAGTCCGGGACATCATTGTGAAGCCCCCTGAGGTCGGTGCATATGCACTATTAAAATATGAACTAACCAGACGCCTCAGCTCCACGCAGGAGCAGAAGATAAGGAGACTTCTGGAACATGAAGAAATCGGAGACCGTAAACCCTCCCAATTCTTGAGACACCTGCGCACCCTCGCCGGCAGCGCTGTGCCCGATGAGGTTTTGAGAACCCTATGGATGGGTCGTCTTCCTAGAAGTATGCAGGTGGTTCTGGCTACGCAGCAAGATACTCCGCTTGACAAGGTGGCCAGCTTGGCCGACGCCATAGCAGACTATGCTGGTACCACTGGAAGTATGGGACGAAGGCAAGCAAGTGCACCAAACCCTGCAACTTCCAGCAGGAAAACGCGCGGGGCCCAAACTGATGGCGACCAGCACCAGCCCCAACCAAGTCAGTCGCCTTTTTGTTACCGACAGGGTAACCCGTACCCAATTTCTTATAGACACCGGCGCAGATCTCTGCGTTTTCCCACGACGCCTTGTCCAGGGACGCCCCACTAAAGCGACATACGAACAAGCAACAAGCAACAAGCAACAAGCAACAAGCAACAAGCAACAAGCAACAAGCAACAAGCAACAAGCAACAAGAAACAAGCAACAAGCAACAAGCAACAAGCAACAAGCAACAAGCAACAAGCAACAAGCAACAAGCAACAAGCAACAAGCAACAAGCAACAAGCAACAAGCAACAAGCAACAAGCAACAAGCAACAAGCAACAAGCAACAAGCAACAAGCAACAAGCAACAAGCAACAAGCAACAAGCAACAAGCAACAAGCAACAAGCAACAAGCAACAAGCAACAAGCAACAAGCAACAAGCAACAAGCAACAAGCAACAAGCAACAAGCAACAAGCAACAAGCAACAATCAACAATCAACAATCAACAATCAACAATCAACAATCAACAATCAACAATCAACAATCAACAATCAACAATCAACAATCAACAATCAACAATCAACAATCAACAATCAACAAGCAACAAGCAACAAGCAACAAGCAACACGCAACAAGCAACAAGCAACAAGCAACAAGCAACAAGCAACAAGCAACAAGCAACAAGCAACACGCAACACGCAACACGCAACACGCAACAAGCAACAAGCAACAAGCAACAAGCAACAAGCAACCAGCAACCAGCAAGCAACAAGCAACGAGCAGCAACCAGCAACCAGCAACCAGCAAACCAGCATCAGAGCCACAAGCAGCCGCATCACAATCACCCCAAGCAACAAGCAACAAGCAACAAGCAACAAGCAACAAGCAACAAGCAACAAGCAACAAGCAACAAGCAACGAGCAACAAGCAACAAGCAACAAGCAACAAGCAACAAGCAACAAGCAACAAGCAACAAGCAACAAGCAACAAGCAACAAGCAACAAGCAACAAGCAACAAGCAACAAGCAACAAGCAACAAGCAACAAGCAACAATCAACAATCAACAATCAACAATCAACAATCAACAATCAACAATCAACAATCAACAATCAACAATCAACAATCAACAATCAACAATCAACAATCAACAATCAACAATCAACAAGCAACAAGCAACAAGCAACAAGCAACACGCAACAAGCAACAAGCAACAAGCAACAAGCAACAAGCAACAAGCAACAAGCAACACGCAACACGCAACACGCAACACGCAACAAGCAACAAGCAACAAGCAACAAGCAACCAGCAACCAGCAAGCAACAAGCAACGAGCAGCAACCAGCAACCAGCAACCAGCAAACCAGCATCAGAGCCACAAGCAGCCGCATCACAACCAACCCGTTCCTCCTTTCACCGCAGCCATGTCTGCGTTGTCTGGGGAGGGAGTCCTGTAGCAGCCAGCCTCTGCTACCTCATGATTTAGAATGTTTTCAAAAAGTACCTAGCGATCTTTCCAGAAGCAAATAAAAATAATATTAAAAAATTTTAAATTAAGAACCATTGACAATTAAACGACGTTCGTTTGGTTTTTCCTAGAGACGCCAGTAGTTCTATAGATCTGTAACGCTGTCCATACATAAATTCATTTTGCAAATTATATTTTTAAAGTAGAACTAAATAAAAATCATACAACACCCAACCATAGTTCTACATTGGTGACACCGACGTTCACAAGTATATTTGCGGCATGTTCCAGAGTGGAAGATACTATCAGTATCGCCCTGGTGTAAGACCACCATTCAGAATTGAAACGTTGCTTGAAAATGGGTTTAGCCGTGTTTAGTGACCAGATCTGAATAGCCAGGTACTTCCCAACCTTCCTCTTCCCCATCTCCTTCCCCTCCCCACTACCTTCAGCCTCACAACATACCCCAATTGGGGATGCCATAGTCTCACTGGCTCCAGACGGGAGCAGTTGAGATTCTTGTGCGGTATTCACTGTAAAAAAAAAAAAAAATGCATTAAAAAAAAACTTTAGTATACCGACGAACTGGCGATGCCTATGTTGGATTTTTTTTATATCATACATATATGTATACTATTTGTAATATCTTTTGTTTAATTGTATTATTTTTTAACTATTTATAATATTTTTATGTATGTAACAAAAAAAATATATATATATTGTTACTTCCATATATTATTTGTAGTATTTTTTTATTATTAATGATTAACCTCATCACATACAAGTCATAGTGAAGTAAAAAATTGAAATGTAAATAATAATACCAAGCGAAGTAACAATAAACCAACAAAAACAATCGACGAATAGGCACAAGACCAAGATTCCAACATAATATGTATATTTATCTGGAAATATTCATACTATGTAATTAAATTTCTTCAGTTGCAACACTATTAATACTCCCATTACTCATTTCTAGTTTCTCGGATTATCTGAGATCTCCAACACCAGCTCTTGAAGTCTTGAAGCACGAAGCCGCCGCCGTTCAAACATGAGGAGACGTAGGTAAATGCGCTGCACACAGCATCTCCCATCTCGCATCCCGTATCTCGGAAGATAAATGATGAAGATAATAACAAGTCGAAGGAAACCTGTCATATTTTATCCCAGCTTTCCCGGCAGCTGCAGCCTGCGCGTATTGCTCATCCGATGCTGCATGTCTCAATATGTATAAGATGTGATTTGCGCTATTATTATTTATCACCCGCGGTAGATAAATCCTTTTCCATGGGCGCAGCTCTTCACTGTGTGTGAATTTTATGAACATGTCCAGAAGGTCAGGGGTGAGCATCAAAATAATGTTTTTTCAAAACGGTCACATCTATTCCAAAAGTAAAGATAAAAAAGTAGGCGTGTGTTGACTTCAGATTCGGTATCCCGATTTCTACCAAATTATTAAATACTTTCCTTGAACACTTCAGGTTTTTCAGCTCTTAAAAAAGTATACATAGGAGTATGTTACTCTGAAGATAATATCTATACATTTACGTGTTGTTTCGTGTTTTATTAAATATTATCACTTAATTATTATCATTTAATAACAGCCCGTTCCCTCTAACATTCGAATTTCTATATTCTGCTTCTTCTGCTTTTTGAACGTTTACTACTAGGCCAGTGGAGGAAATCCACCTCTTACCCGCCCTGGTATAAGTAACTGATGGTTACTCCTTCAAGGCTCTCCCAAGATTCTAATTTTTTTGATTAAACGAAGCTACATTTATTTATTTTGAACGAATCTAGACCTCCAGTGTCCATGCATACGTTGTTAGTAAGCAGTATGCAAGTGCTTAACAGGAAAAACAAAATGCAAAAAATAGGTTACTACTAGGCCAGACCGCGCTTTCCGAATTTCTACTGATTTTTAAAAATTTAAAACAAATGTTGAAAAAAGGTACAATCCATACATACGCCCCCGCGCCGGGCCGAAACGGTAATTATACAAAATTCTAAGGGTTGACCGAGACAGGTTTTTCGTTCTCGGCCGAGACCGAGACCGAGAATAAATTAAAATCTCGGCCGAGACCAAGAATAGATAAAAAAAAAATTAAAATGTGCTATTTTTGCATATAAGGATGTAATAATAATTTGTTTTAAATAGTTTTAATAATCAAAATTGAACATGATGTTGTAGCACATAAAAAACATTTTTTCTACGTTTTCACCCTGTTTAGATTTAAACCCAGGACTCAAACCAATTATGGAGTTGAGTTACCATCAAAGGTTGGATTGCGATCCAAGAGTTGTCTGATTTGTTCGTTAGATGTCGATAGAATCATTTTATTTTTGTCCCTTTCTCACACAACAAACAAGGTAAATATAGATGTACGAAACCTTTATAAAAAGGCTTGCATCGGTAAAATTAATTTACTTCTTTACGAAAACTTGCACTAAGAATTTAAAATACTACTGAACCCTTGTCCGTTGGGTGAGGAAAGTTACTGTCGTCAGTTTGTAAATATTCAAATCATAACAATAAAAAATCAAGAACTTAAAGTTAAAACCAAAAAGTGCTTCATTTATAAAAAACCAGTCTACCCAAAGAAATTCTCCTGAGTGAAGACCTCCAATTTTTACATTTGATCCTTCGAGCCGTATGATCCCACGAGCGGATACGATTTTTTCGGCTGAATGCGATCCTGGGAACCAGATCAAAAAATCAATGAAAGCCAGACATGAACCAGCAATAAACCACGAGAATTCTGATGAAGCGGATCTACAACACGGGCAAGTGACCATCCTTAATTATCCATTTGATCCCATAGAAAAAACAAATTCGGTTAGACCACTTCGGTATTTTATTGTTGTTGATATAAAAAATCGCAACGGGCTAATTGTTACAATTGATATTGGCAAGATTTTTTGTGGCTAGCTATGATTATAGTGTCGCAAAAAACATAAAGATCGGAGTTTTGTGTTTTCATTGTTTTGTTTTGATGTTGATTTTTTCGATACTGTCGGTAAAGCAGGCGACGAGTACGAAGTACTGTCGTTATTTATTTGCAACTGAAACTAACAAGGTTTTTTGTGGCTAGTCATATGATTATGCTACCGCAAAAAACAGAAGGATAATTATTATAATACATGAAATGTATTAATTGATTATTCAAACAATCTGAACGCGATCGTTGGGCGTTGGTTTGACTTCCGAAGTGTTTTTTCCAGTCGGTAAAGCAGCTTCTTTAAAGTCAGATCGCGTCGCGAACTTTCATAACAAAATAATAACAATAGATTTTCTTTGTTGTTGAATACATGCATCTAGTGATCTAGTGTTTTGTTAAAACAAAAGAAACAATCGAGTAAAAGACAGTGCAAGTTTTTTTTTAGTGTGTGGTTAGGATTGGGAAACTTCAGAACGATCAGTGAGTATTGTTAAATTTATTGTTATTTACGAAAATCATGGATTTAAAGGTGTTAATTGCACAGCGCGGAATATGTAAAGCCAAATAAACCAGATTCAAAGATTACTTAGAGAACAATGAGTTATTACTTTCTGAGGTCGAAATACGCATTCAAAAATTCGAACCATTACTAGACATCTTCGAAGCGTTGCAAGAAAAAATTGAAACATTATCGCAGGATGAATTAGAAAAGGGGAACGAACGAGAAATGTTTGAAAACTCATATTATAGTGTATTGGCAAAAGCCAAGGATAAATTCAACGAAACCGGTAAAATCGTCCGTTCCAAAAGCGTCAAGCTCCCAATTTTAGAACTACCAAAGTTCAGCGGAAATTATGAAGATTGGTTACATTTCAGAGATGCATTCATTTCATTAATTGACAACAACGACGAATTAGATGTTATTCAGAAATTCTATTATTTGAAATCTTGTTTGTATGATGATGCGGCAAGACTGATTGCGTCCATACCTACAACTCGAGATAATTATTTCATTGCGTGGGAAATGATCACGGATAGGTTTCAGAATGACAGGGTAATAATAAATAAACATGTTAATGCATTGTTTAAATTGCAAGAAATAAAATCAGAAAATCATGTGGCATTACGAAAATTATTAGATGAAGCCCAATTGCACTTAAGGGCATTAAATAATTTAAATCTACCCACTGAAAGTTGGGATATATTATTAATTCATATTTTGTCAAATAAATTGGATAGCGAAACCAGAATGCGCTGGGAACAATATCCAATAAAAAATAAAATCCCCACTTATGAAGAGTTCATGAGATGTCTATACGAACGAGTGCAAGTTTTAGAATTCTCAGCACCAAACGACAAGCGACAGAATCATGCCAAGGGATTTCCTTCTAATTTTAAAAAAGAAACTTATGTTTCGTTATCATCGCAACATTTAAAATGTATTAATTGTAATCAAAATCATAGAATTTATAATTGTCAAAAGTTTTTAAATCTAGGAATAAAGGATAGAATGACAACAATACGTCGTTTGAAGGCTTGTCTGAAATGTTTGGCGGTAGGACATAAATTTCAAGATTGTAAAAGTAAATATAATTGTCGCAAGTGTGGTGCGAACTCACACAACACTTTGTTACATTTACAAAATGGAGATAAAATGCAAAGTCATCAGGGAAGCGATACTTCTTCAAAAGAACCTCTTGTTAACAATCATGCATCGAAAACATCCAACAATTTCATTTTATTATCAACGGCAGTGATTAACGTGAGAAATAATAAAGGAAATCCAATTAAAGCTAGAATTTTGTTGGACTCCGAGCACAGTCTAATTTCATTAGCCAGGAATTCGCTTCTAAATTACAATTAAAAATTAGAAAAACTGATATCCCTATTACCGGAATTCATAATAAAATACAGCATATTAAAAACATTGTGGATTTGGAAATATCTTCCAATTATTCACCATATTCAAAGAGGATTGAATGCCTAGTATTGTCGGAGGTGACCAGTAATCTGCCGCAAATCTCGTTTCAGAAAAAAGGCACCGGCATCCCCCAAGGATTGCAATTGGCAGATCCAAACTTTAATGAAACCGGCCCGATAGACATGTTGATCGGGGCTGACACCTTCTGGGAGACTCTGCACTCTGACCGGATAAAGATTCAAGATTCCGGACCAATATTGCAACGAACCGAATTTGGATGGCTGGTTTCGGGACACATTTTCACTTCAGAAAAGAGGCCAGTAAAAATTTGTAATCTTTCACTCAACTTAATACATAAGCAAATTGAAAATTTTTGGAAATTAGAGGAGCTAAGTCCTATTAAACATAGGAATCACGAGGAGCGAGCATGTGAAGAAAGCTTCACAGCTACTCATGAAAGAGATGGCAGAGGCCGTTTCATAGTAAGTTTACCACAACGCCCCTGTGCGAAACAGCTAGGCGAAACTCTCCCTATGGCGGAGAAGAGATTGTATAATTTGGAGAAAAAATTAGCCTCAAACCCAGAATTAATGAAAGATTACAAGAATTTTATGCAGGAGTACAAGGACTTAGGTCATATGACGCAATGTGAACCGCCGTCACCAAATCAAATACACTACTATCTGCCTCACCATGCGGTGATCAAAGAATCTAGTACAACTACTAAGACCAGAGTCGTATTCGATGGATCGGCTAAATCCTCAACTGGAATTACCCTAAATGATGCCCTCATGATTGGGCCGATATTGCAAAAGGATTTATGTGCACATCTATTGAATTTCAGAAAACATCAGTACGCGTTAACGGCCGACATAGAAAAAATGTACCGGCAGATATTAGTGCAGCCGGAGGATAGGGACTTACAACGTATCCTTTGGAGAGACTCACCCAGCGAGGAGATTCAACATTATCAGCTGAATACAGTCACCTACGGTTTGGGACCATCATCATTCTTAGCCACCAGATGTTTGGAGCAGCTAGGAAATGAAAATCAAAACTCAAATCCCAAGGTCAGTCAAGTTCTTAAAGAAAAATTTTACATGGATGACTTAATAGCTGGCGACATTGGTGAAGAAGATTGCTTATTAATCAAGAAGCAACTATCTGCTATTCTAGCATCCGCTGGCATGAACCTAAGAAAGTGGCGGTCAAATTTGTCGTCGCTATGCTCAAATCAGGAGGAGGTTAGCGATTATAGGAGGTTAGGAGGTTATATGATTATAAAGGATAACTCAAAGGAAGGAAAGATATTAGGTCTTTCTTGGAATAATCAGCAGGATTATTGGAAATATACTGTAGAGCCCATAACAAAACCAATTAGAAGCAAGCGTCAGATGTTATCCTGCATAGCATCCATTTTTGATCCCCTGGGTCTGATAGGACCTGTAACGGTAGTAGCGAAGCTATTAATGCAACGTCTGTGGCAGAGCAAAACTCAGTGGGATGAAGATATACCCCCTGAAATTTTGAAAGTTTGGAGAGCTTATATAGAAGAATTGCCGCAGATAAATAATTTAAAGGTACCTAGGAAAATCATTTGTCAAAATCATGTGAATTTGCATTTGCATGGATTTTGTGACGCATCACAGAAAGCCTACGGGGCCTGCGTGTATATGGTCTCCACCGATGACTCGGGTGGAATCCACTCCAATCTAATAATTTCTAAATCAAGGGTGGCACCCTTAAAAAGCACATCTCTACCTAAACTAGAATTGTGTGGAGCTATATTGTTAGTAAGATTGATTAATTATGTGAAGGGAGCTATTGGTATGCCAGATGTATCTACTACTTACTGGTGTGATTCTCAGATAGTCTTGTGTTGGATAAGGGACCAACCAGCTAGGTGGAACACCTTTGTTGCTAACAGAGTGAGCGAAATTCCAGAATCAAGTCGACCAGCACAATGGAAGCATGTGAAATCAGAGGACAATGCTGCAGATGTACGATCCAGTGGTAGTAGGACTTCTCAATTATTGACATCCACCATATGGTGGCACGGACCCGATTGGCTAACCCTTACAGAATCCGGTTGGCCATGCGGAGAATCTACGTACATAGATCCACATGAGGTGAAAACAAAAACTGTAGTGTTGGCATCAGTAACGCAAGATTGGGACATTTTTAGGAAATACTCATCTCTAACCAAATTGCAAAGAGTAACAGGTTATTTACTTAGGTTTTTATTTAATTGTAGGAACCCATCGCTCAGGCGTTATGGTCAATTAAAAGTAAGTGAATTAAATGACTCTTTGAATGTTTTAATATCCAGAGCGCAAGCTTATTCCTTCAGGGAGGAGATACGAGCCTTGCAGTCGGGCAAGGATGTCCTAAAAAGTAGTAATTTGCACTCACTAAATCCTTATTTGCATAATGATTTACTTCGCGTAGGCGGCAGGCTTTCCAAAGGAAAATTGCTGTCAATAAATCAACAACATCCAATTTTGCTGCCACCACATCATAGTTTAACCGAATTAATTGTAAAAAACTACCATCATTTACATTTGCATGCAGGTACTCAAGCCTTATTGGCAATAATCAGATTGAAGTTCTGGCCAATAATGGGAAAAAATTTAGTGAAAAAGATTATAAGGAAATGTATAATATGTTATAGATCAAATCCAAAGACGATGCAGCAAATAATGGCAGACCTTCCAGCCGAAAGGATAACGGAATCTAAACCTTTTACGATAAGCGGGATCGATTATTGTGGACCTTTTTTGATTAAGTCGGGTATTCACAGAAAAACTAGTAACGTAAAAGCTTATATATGTTTATTTGTATGTATGGTGTCAAAAGCCATACACTTAGAACTTGTACTGTCTTTGAATACAGAAAGTTTTTTAAATGCCTTGAAACGTTTTATCGCGCGCCGTGGAAGGCCGAGTAAATTATTTTCGGATAATGCTACTAATTTTAAAGGCGCGAACAATCAGCTACGGGATATTTATGATTTTTTGTCAAGCTCTAGCGATGAAATCGAGAGATCATTATCAAAGCTATCAATTCAATGGGGGTACATTCCGCCAAGGGGGCCGCACTTTGGAGGCCTTTGGGAAGCCGGGATAAAATCTGTTAAATGTCATTTGAAACGAGTAGCAAGTAACTCCTTATTAACATATGAGGAATTTAATACCGTTTTGTGTCAGATTGAATCTTGTTTAAATTCTAGACCTCTTACCCCATTGTCAAATGATCCAAATGACCTAAACTCCCTCAGTCCCGGTCACTTTCTTGTTGGTGAAAGCTTGGCGGCGATTCCAGAACAAGATCTACAAAATATTTCAGTCAACAGGCTGAATAACTATCAAAAGTTATCCTTACTAATACAATGTTTTTGGTCGAGGTGGCGATTGGAATACCTGGCTCAGCTCCAAGGCAGAACGAAGTGGACCAGCGGACCTAATGCGCAACTAAAACCAGGCGATATGGTGGTCTTGAAGGAAGACAACCTACCACCATGTGTGTGGAAACTCGGACGTGTAATTGCAGTCCATCCAGGAGCTGACGGGAGAGTACGTGTGGCAACTCTCAAAACATCGCATGGAACTACTCAGAGGGCGATTTCAAAGCTGTGTCTATTGCCAATAGACGATAACGAGGAGCTGAAGATGTCAACATCCCCACCCAACGGACCAGACGCTGTGTAAGCACAAAATGAAAAAAAAAAAAACTTGTGCTTTATAAAAAAAAAAAAACAATGAGTGCATAAAACAGGATAAACCAATAAATAGTAAAAAGAAAAAACAATATAAAAATTTGTACGTTGAAAGTAAAAAAAGTGCAATAACAATTTTACGTTGAACAGTATCAAAAATTTCTTGTGCGTGAAAGGTGAATAACAGTAAAACTTGTGCATAAAAGTAACCAAAAAGGACAAAAATAAGAAATAATAATAAATTAAAAGTAAAAACCAGTGTTAAAATGTGGATAGCAATAAAAACTTGAGTGTGGTAGGGAGTGATATAAAAAATAATAAAACAAAAAAGGATTGTAGATCCATATATTTAAAAAAAAGGTGAAAACACTTAAAAATGAACGCTTATAAACCAGGATAGCCTGCTGGCTATAATTGCAAACGGCATAGATATATCTGGAGAGACATTGTAATAATTCAAATGTGACAATGAACTATGGAAGGAAGGATGATTTATCTTTATTTAATTTTTTCACGAGGAAGGAAGGATGACCAGGAAACCTGCCGCGACATGTTTGTGCTGTCTATATTATATGTTTATATGTAATTATTGTTATGGTTTCTGTTTGTTTTTGAAAAAAAATTTTGTTTGTTTTTCGGAATTGTCTTAGTGTGTTATGTTATTGAATAACTTTAAAATTAATTTAATGAATTTGAATTTGATTTTGAACAAAGTCAATATTTAATTTAGGCTCATAATTGGTTTGCATAATGTTATTTGTATAGTTTGCAGAAAAATGGATTCGATATTTCAAAATAAATATCTGCCCATTTTGGGGCGGAATATGTTTAGATTTAAACCCAGGACTCAAACCAATTATGGAGTTGAGTTACCATCAAAGGTTGGATTGCGATCCAAGAGTTGTCTGATTTGTTCGTTAGATGTCGATAGAATCATTTTATTTTTGTCCCTTTCTCACACAACAAACAAGGTAAATATAGATGTACGAAACCTTTATAAAAAGGCTTGCATCGGTAAAATTAACTTACTTCTTTACGAAAACTTGCACTAAGAATTTAAAATACTACTGAACCCTTGTCCGTTGGGTGAGGAAAGTTATTGTCGTCAGTTTGTAAATATTCAAATCATAACAATAAAAAATCAAGAACTTAAAGTTAAAACCAAAAAGTGCTTCATTTATAAAAAACCAGTCTACCCAAAGAAATTCTCCTGAGTGAAGACCTCCAATTTTTACACACCCTTCAAAGAGTGTCGCCTCATGCCGTATAATTAATCAGCTCTGCAAAAGAGCTATTCATTTGCTACACTAGTAGGCGGTGCCGATAAAAACTTTTTGCTGCAGGCCTAAGTACTTGATATGGTGACGAATGCCAATACTCAAAAATATTTGCATTTCTTTGCAGTCTTGGCTCTCTAAGAAAGCTATCAAGTGCTATTTCTATCACAGCACTTCAACTGCTTTCGTCAATGGTCATAGGCTCATCTCCCAAGTCTATGAAATCATGAGCTGCCCATAAGTTGGATTTCGACAATCGACAGCTCTCTCAAACACTGACACCAAGTGACGAATGTGGACGCGTGCGGTAGATTTGAATCCCATTATCCTAGGGAATGCAATCCCGCAAGACCATGTCAATCTAGGTATTTGCGGGACTGAAAAATCTTAGTCCCGCTGGATTCAGGTATTTGCGGGATCCAGCAGGGTGGACTTACGTATCTAATCAATCGTATAATAAAGACCTAATACCTCCATCTACCAACCTTGTTTTAAGAGTTTTAAGTTTATACCTAATCAACCAAGTTCTTTGGGATATTTTAAATGGTTTATTAATATACCTTTAGTTAGACATAGGTAAAGTTTAAGTCATAAATTGGCAAAGAATAAGATAAGACATAAATCTATATAACAACTTAAATTTAAATAATAACGTTCACACGATAAACAATATTCTTATACAATAAGCATCATAAGTTTAAACATTATTTTGGAAATAGCTGCGTAAAAAAGTTAAAGTATTAATTGTGTCGTCTGATAAACGGCTTCTGATATTGGACACAATGTAGCCAGCGGCTGAAAAAGCTCGTTCAGCTTCCACGTTGGTTGGCACAATAGTCATTAGCGCATTTTATGTGAGTTGAAGGTATGTGCCTTTTAATCCACCGGACTCAAAGTAATTATTTCCTTCTTTATCAAAACCTCAAGGTTGCTCATATTGCCAGATCTAGGTTGTTGGGCTGTTGATCTCGAACTCTTCATACTAATCAAAGTAAGTTCAAGTTCGTTTTGAAGTGACATTGGTGCGACGTTACAGAGAAGTGACTAGGCTTCTCTGTAATCCCGCCAGTCCAACGGGATCCCGCAAAATTTTCGACCGAGATTAGTCCCGCAAAATGTCTGCGAGATCTCGGTATTTCGGGATCCCGGTATACCGGGATTGCGTTCCCTACATTATCCTATACCGTACTTACAACGGTCTTGGTTATGGCCGAGAACCGAGACAGAGTTCTCGGTAGAATTTGTCGCCGAGAATGCCGAGACCGAGACCGAGACCGAGATCTCGGTCGACCCGTACTTTGATAGAAAACAATAAAAAAGCATGCTCCGAAAATTATAAAATATTTTCGCTTACGCCTATTAATTACAATTGTTTTTTTTTAATCATTGAAGAAAATGATAACACTAATATTCTAAACGAAAATATGAAAGAAAACAAGACACAGAACAACAGAAAAGATAACTGTCGCAACTGGGACTCGAACCCAGAACCTCTCATCTAACCGGGACGGGCGCCTTTACTGATTCGGCCATTGCCACCTTTCATCCAACCATCATTATTGCCAATCTCATTTTTATAAAAAAATGTTTTTATTTTTAAATATTAACACGTTCCTTCTAAAATTCGTATTTCCATTACCTTCCTTTCAAAACCATCTTCTTCTTCTTCTTCTCTTTGAACGCTTACTACGTAGCTGTAAGTCATTCTCCCAAAGGTCGCTGGTTGCAGGTGTGAAATACAGCGATCGCAAAAGAAAATAACACCAAACACTTAACTTTTTTCTCTATGCTCAGATGGAGATTCAACTGTAAAGTTTATACAGCAATGTTTTAAATGATCCTACATATTTTTATTATTAAGTTTTCCAAAGATTAATTAAACTAATGTTCCTGATATTTTATTAATCCTTCATTGTTTAACGCAGAACAGTCCCAACTGCTCCTAATCATCTGGTGCCAGTGAGACTATGGCATCGCCAATTGGTAAATATTGTGAGATTGAAGGTAAATGGGAAGGGGAAGGAGATGGAGCAGAAGTAGTTGGGAAGTGCCTGGATATTCAGATCTAGTCACCAAACACGGCTAAAGCCATTTCAAGCAAATCAGTTCTGAATGGTGGTCTTACACCCGGACGAAACTAAGAGTATCCTGCGTTCGGGAACGTGCTGCAAATGTACCTTATATTATCATGATTAAATTTTGAAAAAACAAACCAATCTGATAAAATTTACTTGCACACGCTAGTATTTGATCCCTTGAGCTCCGGCTCACTAGAGACTTGCCACTCTACCAAGGAGGCCGTGACAGAATTGAATATTCTGCCTGGTAAAATTAATATACCCAATCAGTCGATTCAGCAAATATGTTTTGAAAGTTTATCTATGAATATTAAAAGTAATTCAGGACGCCATATTAAACATTTTCACTTAAATTAAATATTCACACAGAAATTCTCATTCGGGCTAGAGCAGATAGAGAACTGCTTACATTAATAAAAACCAGGAAATTTTCGTATCTTCGAGGGGAGAAGTATCACGTGCTCCATTTCATATTGAAAGGCAAGATAGAGGGTCGCCGAGGGCCTGGTAGGAGACAAATGTCTTGGCTGCGAAATATACGAGAGTGGACCGGCATTAGAAGTGTGGAGGAGCTATTCCGGGCAGCGCAAGACCGAGAGACATTTTCAAGAGTGATCGCCAACGACGCACAGTGATTCGTTTCATACAAGCTAGACGCTAATAAGTCACTTTTGAATTCCCAAACAATGACATCATGGCTACATTACCAGATAGACAGGATAATAAATGCATGCTTAATTGGGGTGATTAGTGCACGCATTGACTCATACCAGAGGCCTAAAGTCGAATAATGTGTTTTTAAATTATCATTTGCATTTATTCGCTTGTTGCAGCTCGACGTTTAAAATTGTGTACTAAGTTTGAAAAGTGTTTTTTTTTCGGTTCTGTAAAATGGTGGCTACTTTGGAAGGTATGTTTTAAAGTTTTTTCTTAATACTTTAGTATAAATGATTTTATTTGTTTTTTAAATAATAAATAAATTTGTGTTTTTTTTGGCCTAAAAAATATAAAATTTCTAACTTCTCGAGAGTTTATCTCAGAGAGTATATCAGTAGATAATTTTCTTTTTTTTTAATAATGCAATTAATATTCTTTTCATGTCGGTTTCGATATTAACCCACACGAATCCAAATTATTATTATTTTTTCATTTTACGGGAACCACATACGAGATTTTCAGGCTGGAATTGTTTGTGACATGGAAGAGTTTGCCGAAGAAAGAAAAGCTTGAGGGATGTTTAACAAAATTTTAAGTACATTTGAACTTGATAAGCTCTGTGCAAGTGGTGAAAAAAAGTTGAAAAACCAAATAAGGCTTTATATCTTTGAATATAAGCAGAAAATGGACCGTAATTTTAGCAATTTATTACAATCAAAATATACTTTTTTTTACTTTTAACATTTAATTGTTTTATTATAAACCTCAAATACTATTCATACATTATTTAAAAATTATAAAAAAAATTAAAAACCAAAGGAATTTTTTTTTTAATCATTTTAAACACTAATTTTCATAAAATTAGTATTGACTACACCTCAATAGAGGGTTAAAAATAATTTAATAGCATGTATGAAACGAATCATTGTGCGTCGGGGGAACCTGATACGGCACACAAAGAAGAAGGACGCATATTGTTTTATTTTTATTTTTCACTGCGAATCTACTAGAAGCTGGTTGCCTATCATTTGAATTTCATTAGACCATTTAATTTTTGTTTAACGAGAATTAAGAAAAGTTAGACCGCCCCTGCCGGAGGAGCAACGAGCAGTTCAGTGAATAGATTCTAAATGATGCAGTTTCCAGAATCCTCCTTCGATTTTGCGCTCAGTCGACCGAATGAATACTAAATCATCGCCGAACGTGCAGAGCTGCAGAACTGTCTGAGCAGCTAAATAAATATTATTTCTACAGTCATTTCACACAACTGGCTTTGAGTTTGACTGGAAATTACACTTAATAAATAATTAACAGTTGTTTTATATGAATAGGCACCTAACCTACTTTGTGATTGAAAACAAACTTTTGGAAAATAATGGATTTGCGATGGAAACACCGTTTTCCTTCCTTTCATCAGTACTAAAGATTATAACTGTTCACATCTACAGAAACAGGGTTTCATCCGAAGATGCTTACTCGTAACTAGGGATGCAAGAAAAATATCGATATTGATATGTATCGAATTAAGTCGATATTGATATATCGGTCTAGTAGGCCGATATATCGATATCCCTTATTTTTTTTAAACTTATACAAATCCAATGTAGTTTTAGTTATATCACACGTTTATCAGTTATGTATGTATATATTTTTTTATACTCACCTACCTATGTTAATAATAGGTATATAAAATGGGTTTCATATATTTATTAAAAAAAAAATAATTCCAGTTTTTTTTACCATCAAAACTTAAAAAAGTAACTTTGACAGTCTGCTTCCTTGTAGACGGTTTCTGCTTTGAGTTATAGTGAAGTTATAGTACAAGGAACACTTATTGCCACAATTGGTAGATAACTCATAGCCACTTTAAAAATATTGGGATATACACCTTGCATTTATTTCCATGTTCCAAGAATGTTTACTTTTAGAGTATGTACAGGAGCAGAAAGATATAACGTAAGCTCGTTGTCACGGTCAGTTTTTTTTTCCTTTTTATTTGCTTCTGAGCCAAAAACTATGATGCTCTCACCTACCACAGATAGAGTAGAGAGTAGAGAACAGAATCAATATTTTTAGACAGTGAGTGTTGCCAATAATAGAATTTTAGCCGATTTTGTGGGTATTTTAATTTGGACGGGTTTTTCGATATTTCGGTACGATATATTGAGTTTTTCGATATTAATTTATCGATATTTTTAGGGGGCGATATATCTATATTTATCAGTTTTCCGATATATCGTTGCATCCCTATTCGTAACACACGTACGATTGTTGATGAGAATGATGAGCATTCGCTAAATCGAAAAATTGTATTGCTTTCGATAAACTATTATATGAAAGTAGGTGTCTAATGTTATTTATTATTTAAGTTTTACATCGGTACATTTTTTTTTATTTTATTAAATTTCATTAAAAAATCAAATAATGGATACGGTGTTGTACCTACCCATAAACCATTTGCATTTTTGTCCGCGGACTTCAAAAATATTCTATATGTTAAAACGTAATTTTAATTTAAAAAAACTAGTGTGTTTTTGAGCAAGGGGTAAAAACATAAAAGTGGGTTAATTATCTATATTTTTATAAATATTTTATATGTGAATAAGGCACATTGAAAAATAACAGCTCCCAACCGTAAGGATTCAGTGAGACTATGGCTTACCCAATTGGGGTAAGTTGTGAGACTTTGAGTAAAACCTCAAATTGTAATATTTAATTAAATGAAGGCAATATTAGCGAAACTCAATCGAAAATCTGGAGACAGAAAAATCAGAAAAAGTTATTGGTATCTCTGGGACTCGATTAATCTAGTGGGGAAAAGAAAATGAGGGAGGAAGGGGTGGCAGGGGATACCCTGCTATTCAGATCAGGTCATCAAAGCCGACTAAAGCTTGCAACTGCTTTCAGGCTAACTGGCTTGGAATTGCTTTCAGGCCCTCCTTTACTAAGTTTTTGAATTTATAATCTTCCAACTAATGTATTTAGGGTATTGAGATATTTAATAGCAATACCTACTTTACCTATAGTTGAAAACAATTAATTTGTCAGGCGTTTCAGACTAAAAACATTGCAAATCGCAAATTCAGCGTCACTAATCACATATCACTTGTAAATCTTGCGCCAAGGGCAACGAGGGTTTGCGAATTGTGGTCAATCGAATGAATGCACTGAGAGAGGAGAAATTTTGCAAAACAGATGGCCCATAAATTTCAGAACGTGAGAGAAGCAATCCGGTAAGGCTACAACTAAAGCCACTGCCAATAACTCTGGCTGATGGAGAAAGTAAAAGTTCATAAATTATATGAAATATAAATCAAATTAAAACGCACATGAGTCACAGCTGCTCCCAACCGTCTGTGAGATCCAGTGAGACTATGGCACACTCCATTAGGGTACTTTATGAGGCTGAAGTTAGTGCGAGGGGAAGGAGATGAGGAAAATAAAAGTGGTTAAGTACATAGCTTTTAAGATCTGTTCACAAAGCACGGCTAAATCCATTTTAAGTGAGGTTTCAATTTTGAATGGTGGGCTTTCACCAGAGTGATACAGAGATTAGTTTTACCACTTTTGCGCGGCCCGTGTCGTCGGTTTCATGCAAATCTTAATTTCGGATTTGAGATCAAAATATCCAACTGAAAAATCATTTTTGTAAATCAAATATCTGGTACGGATGTAAGGACAGCTGCTAATTTACTTATATTTGCTTTAAATTATAAGATATAGGCCATTAAAGATTTATTTAATTTTTTTAGAGGCAACTTAGGCAATTCTTTGTGAGTAAATGAAAAACATTTTTTATTATTATTATAGAAATGTGATAATATATATTTGCCATTTACTCACAAATAATTGCTCAAGTTGCCTCTAAAATCATGAAACGTTAAAAATTTTAATGGCATGTATCTTATAATTTAAAGGAAAAATAAATAAAATAGCTCATATCCGTACTAAATATTTGATTTATCTTTGGAGAACTAAATTTAAAGTACTATTTTTCTGTTTGGTTGGGTATTTTAATGTTAAATCTAAAATTAAGTTTGTATGAAACGGGCCAAAACTGGCCGCGCGAACGTTGCTCTTTGTAAAGAGATAAAAGTGATCATTTAATATTTTTTAATCATCCATATTGATCAGATTTCGACCTAGATTTGGTTCAACAATATGTAAGAATTTCGAAACTCTGGTGCTGTTTGGACAGCTTAAAATTAAGATATTTATTCGACCTAGAATTTCCTGGTAGGTATCTAACACTCCAAATATATATTACCTATACCCATAGACATATGAATATTAATAGACCAGAACATAAAGGTGAGGGGAAGAAACCAACTACAGCGGGGCGCAGAGCGGGAAGATGAATTCGGTGATATGTGATTCGTCAATAACTCAATCTGAGAGTATATGGGCATCTCGCATTATAATATCACCATTTAGTTCTTAAAAGTAAACTCTGCTCTTTAATGAATAGACCTTTTTTACATGGGAGCGCGAATTGCTCGCCGCGAAATGAACAAATTTACAAATTCCAAATACAGCAAAGTAAAGTTCGCCTATTTTCATAGTCCAATATTTTGTTGACGTATTTAGTTAAGACACTTTTACAAATGTTACATAATTTAGTTACCCCACAAAACAGCGACGAGCACACGCCATGTGTCTCGAGTGATAGTGTGTGTTACAAAAACGACCATATTATGTGATCTGAATAAGCTTATAATGAAGTAAAATAATGCTTTCCTGTGGAATGTAATACGACAATTCGGTTTATTCTCTTTTTCACTTCTATTTTTACGCGTCTTAAAAACACAAGCCACTATTTTTGCCGTGTTATTTCGTAAAATGCACCGATGAGTGCTCGACGCTGGCTCGCAGAAGAATATTATTTCCCCCTCCCCATACAGGTTCCAATGGAACCGGTATGGGGAGGGGGAAATAATACGCTTTTATCGCTTAGGGCAGGTCTATTAATATTCATATGTCTATGCCTATATCTTTACTTTAATAATACAAGGTGTCCAGATTTTACTATTCCATAACTCACTGTTCGAGGGTGCTTGCTACTTGCTACCAACATGATTAGACAAACAGATTTTCTGCATTATGCTTTTGAAGAACACTGTAATAACAACAAAAGATCGGCGAGATGTCTTACGATACTAAAACGGTTGTTTTAAATCTCCTTAGCAAATATCACAAATTTACCTACCTCGAATTTACAGATAGAAAACCGGTTAAAATTTCATAACGCCAGAACTCACCTTGCCAGAATTATGCAGCATCGGATAATCATGCAAAAAGTTTTACTGCTAATACCTTCATACAAAGTTGCATGAGTTGAGCGTGCGTGTTAAAATTGTATGAAGAAGGTCTCACTAAAACAGAAGTTCTTCTAACATATCTGATGTTATCTCAATTCATAAGTAAGCAGCCAGCATTGAATAAACAATCATTCGTATTAATATTATTATTATAACATTTTAAGGTGCGCTATAATATCGCCACTGAATTCTGCATCCCTCGTTCCCAGAATGCAAAGCTCGCCAAACATGTTTTATTCAATTCAACACCTGCCATTAAAAGGTTGATCCGGTGTAATCCGATATAAAGTGACGTCAGACCTTCCAATCAGAGTTGTCCCGGAGTTGAAACAGCTGATCCCAGCATATCTTCAAAGGGCAATATAATCTCTGACAAGTACCCAATTACATTACATCTCCGGGCTCATCATGGTGGCTTATCTCCCGTGCATCTGTACCCAGCCATCCGTGAACAGCTTCATTTCAGATCTGTCTCCCTTCGTATATATTTGGGATGTTTTTGATATCAGTGGGATAGATATGATAGATGAGCGTTGGTAAATTAGGCGTATTATTAAAATAGAGATAAAATTTTATGTCACATTTATATTTACAACATTTGATTTTTTTAATGTGAAAACGCAAAAGAGTCCGATCTGCTTTCATCTGGATCTGAAGCCGGTGAGACTATGGCATACGTACGTTGATAACCTCCTTAGTCGAGGGGTAAGATGCGAAGATCGCGGGATCGAATCCCGGTGTGCGCAAATGAATTTTATTTGATTAATTTGTGTTATTTCACAATAAATTAATTAAAAATAATACATAGTTAATTTGTGGCACATTCCAGAGTAGAATAAAGTCTCAGTTACGCCCTGGTGTAAGACCACCATTCAGGATTGAAACGTCGCTTGAAATGGCTTCTTTTTTTTTACATGAGCTCCATACAGGAGGCCCTGAGGAAAATAATTTCCCTCAGGGCCTATGTCATCTTTGGGGATGCTGTGTGGAAGGTTTTTTTTAGGGAAAGGGAGGAGAGTAGTGTTCCGGGGAGGAAAGGGGTTAATGAACCGGCTTTAGCCGTATTTGGTGATCAGATGTGAATAGCCTGATACTTCCCCATCTTCCTCTACCCCATCTCCTTCCCCTCTCAGGGGGGATGCCAGAGGTCACATAAAAAATATACCTATTATTCCACAAAAAAAAGTATTTTGGGAGGTTGAAAGTAGTGGGGAGAGGAAGGATATCGGGAACAGGAAGTACCTGGCTATTCATATATGGTCACTAAACACTGTCAAAGCTATTTAAAACAAAGTTTCATTTCAGAAATGTGGTCTTACATCAGGGTGATGCTGACAGCATCTTCCTCTATGGAACGTCCGCAAATATACCGTGGATTATTTTGTACGAGTAAACTGAGTAAATTAATGGAATATTATTTAATTCCACACGCTGCGATGTGAACCCGCGACCTCCGACTTTCTAGTCGAGACCCTTACCCCTTGAACATGGAGGCTTTCAAACACTTCTATTTATTTTTTAATGTAAGTAACTATCTACTAGTCTTTTACATATTTAAAATAATTATCATTCTCTTCCCTTGTCCTTATCGGATTGGAGACCAAAGCTTCATGGCGCCTGTCCTACGCTGCTTCAGCGGCATCCGTTAATTGCCGACCTCCTTTCTAAACCTCCAGCGTTTTTTTTTTTTTCAATTATTTCTGGCTTTCACCCTTCAAGGGTGTTCTAGGCCATCATTTATAATTACAGAGAAAGGAAAGGTGAATTCATATATTAATTTTATTTAAATGTGCAAATTTCAGAATTTTATGGAAGATTGGAGTAGAGTTCAGACTTAGAAGAGATGAAATGTTGAATGGAGGAGAGGCAATTTTTGATAACGCTTGATAGAAGAGAGGATATTTATTTAGAGAGGGACAATCAAAAAATATGTGATCTAAAGTTCCCACATCTAGACCACAGAACGTACAATCTGGGGAGTCAAGCACATGAATTTTATAAAGGTGAGAAGGAACGGAACAATGTCCGATTCTCATACGAATAAGTAAGGAAATTTCTTTTTTGGAAAAATGGGGGAATTTTTGAAACCACGGTTTTGATGGGATAGTCCTTTGTATTGAGGCGTAGCCGGCACCCTTGGATTGACTAGCAATGTTCCAATACTCTGTCCAAACATTGCGGGATCTATCTTTGATGATGGAAAAAATATCAGACAGGGGAATATGGTTTACGAGGGTAACGGTAGGGTTAGACGCTCCTTGTTTTGCCAAGGAATCAGCAATATCGTTACCCACTATGCCAACATGTCCAGGAATCCAAATCAGAGTGACAGTTTTTCCAGAGCTTTGAATGGAGGTTATCAATACTCGAATAAGACATACAAAGTGATCATCAGGATGAAGAAGAGGACTTGTTTTAAGTTTTTGGAGGGAACTGAGAGAGTCAGAGAGGACAAGAGAATGTTCAAAATTATTTTTTATTATATATTTGAGAGATTCAATAATCGCAATGCACTCGGCAGAAAATATTGAAAATTGGTTTGAAATTGAATAAAATATTCTTTCATTAGAATTATTGTGGTAAACGTTAATACCAATACCACAGTTAGGAGAGTCCGGAGATTTGGAGCCATCAGTAAATAAAAGAGAAGAGTTGGGCCATTTAGAAGAAATAATGTCATTGAACATATTATTGACAGTACGGGCTGGGAGATTGGAATGACTTTTAAGGATGCCGATCCCTTCTAATATCGTTGGGGATAGGGTGACGTGACTATATTTTAATTTGTACAAAGGAAGAAGATCATTTTTGATAATTTGAAGCTCTGAGAGAGAGCGAAAATTTTTACAGATGGCAGGGAGAGGTTTAGTTCGAGCTCTGATTGTAGATGAATGTGTTGAGTCGTTGAACAACGAGACTCTGGGAATAATCTGATGACTTTTAGAATTTAAACATTTAAGAACAAATTTGTCAGCAAATAATTGACGCCTTAAATAAAGAGGAGGATCAGAACATTCTACTTGAAGGGAATTGATGGGCGACGATTGCATCGCGCCAGTTATTATTCGCAATGACTTAGATTGAATTTTGTCTAATTTACTGAGTGCATTTTTGGATGCAGTACTAAAAAGTGGGCAGGCATAGTCGAGATGACTTCGAATAAGTGCATTGTAGAGCAACTTAATGCAGATAGGATGAGCACCCCACCAAACGCCAGTCAATGATCTGATAATATTTAAATTTTTTTCACATTTAGTAACTATATTATTAATGTGGGAAGACCATTTAAGTTTCCTATCAAATGTTACTCCCAAAAATTTTACTTCGGAAGCATTGGGGATTGGAGAGTTTTTAAATAAAATTTGAACAGGGGGGTTATTATGACGATTTGAGAAGGTAACACACTGACTCTTTTGTACTGAAAGTTCAAGACCATTTAAAGTAAGCCATGTGCAAAGGGCATCCATGGCTTCATTAAGATATTTGACGGCGGATGGAATGATTTTGGATGATAAGAAGAAAGCTATGTCATCTGCGAACTCAACAACTTTTACTTGAGGGGGAATGGTGACATGCATATCGTGTGTGTATATATTATACAGTAAGGGGGATAATACATCGCCTTGGGGTAAACCCTTCCAAATTGACCTACTCTGAGGAGTAACATCTGGTAGCTCAATGAAAATTTTCCTATCGAGAAAAAGATTAATAATAGATTGGACAAACATGAGGGGTAAGCCAAGGCCTAAAAGTTTTTTTTTAAGAATTGGGATGGAAACATTGTCAAAGGCGCCTTCTATGTCTATAAAGACTGCAAGACATACTTCTTTGTTAGAAATGGATAAATTAATATCAGTGCTGATGATGGCAAGGTTATCTTGTGTAGATTTCTTTTTCCTAAATCCAAATTGGGATGGAGAGAGAAGATGATTACTCTCGACAAAAAATTCTAACCGGTTTTTAATTAATTTTTCATAAATTTTACTAAGGGTGGATGAAAGAGCAATTGGCCTATAGTTGGATCCAGAATTGGGTGATTTGTTTAATTTTAGAATTGGGATGATTATTTGAGAACTCCAGTCATCAGGTATTATGCCAGTCTGGAAGATTTTATTTAAGATGCTTAAAAAGTGATTTAGAACATTATCATTACTATTTTTGATAATGCTATAAGGTATACCATCTCTGCCTGGAGATGAGTCCTTGACTGTTGATAAACAATTTTTTAATTCAATTAAAGTGAATGGAGAGTCTAGCCAATGATCAGACATAGGAGTGTTGTGGATTGGAGTTATTTCATCTAAGTTAGGTACAGAAGGGGGGGCAATTTTGTCCAAGAACTCGTCTATCCATTTAGAATGAGAAGCTCGAGGAGATGTTGGACTGAAGGAGGATCGAAATCTTCGAATCATAGACCAAACTTCCGAAATTGGAGTGTTCGGAGATACTGAACTGCAGAAGTTGTACCACCCGGATCTTTTTTTTGACCTCAATACCCTTTTGGCATTGGCTTCGGCATTTTTGTATATGAGATAGTTCTCCATAGTCATATTGTGACGATAGGAAAGAGATTTAGCTTTCCGAATTCTCACTACTTTGGAACATTCCTCATCCCACCAGGGAGTCGGAGGGAGTTTTTTGAGAGATTTGGTTTTAGGGGGAGGATTTGATTTATTGATTGCAGTTACGAGCATTGATTTGAAGTTATCGTAGTCATCTTTGACAGATAATGTATCGGTATAGGATAAATTTTGTATAAACTTATCCATATGTGAGTTAAATTCGTCCCATTTGGTGTGTTTTGTTTTAATCTTTGTCGAAATATGGGACTTGTCTGAATGGAAAGAAGTTTGATAAGTGATGGTGATCGGGAAATGATCACTGGAGCAAGGGTCGGGGGACACCACCCACGAGGAGAGAGGTGCCAGATTAGTAGAGCATATGGAGAGATCCACTGCACTGGGGTTTGTGTTGGGGCGAGAGATTCTAGTAGGAGATCCGTCATTCAAAAGAAAAAGGTTGGATTCATCTAGGAAATCCATCATACTTCGACCGTCTCGATCACAGAAAGCAGAACCCCAGACGGGGGAATGGGCATTAAAATCACCCAATAAAAAGAAAGGAGGGCTTAGTTGACGGACAATTTGCAACCACGCTTGTTTATTGAAGTGCGATGTTGGGGGAAGATAGATAGAAACAAAGGAAGTGTCCTTTATTTTAGCTGCAACCATTTGAAAGTCAGCATTGGGGGGTTTGATATTAATTGGGAAAAACGAAAGGGATTTTTTAATAAAAAGGGCAGCACCACCGCCCGTACCTTCCGGGCGATCATCGCGGAGACAGGAGTACCCTCCCACATTAAAGTGGGTGGATGGAGTAAACCATGTCTCCGAGATAGCAGCCACAGAAACAAGGTTTGAATTTAATAGGTTAAGAAGGTTCGATTTGTTAGAAATAGCACTGCGGCTATTCCACTGAAGAATTCTGACATCTTGAAGAGCCATTTTGAATAAATGATTTTAATGTGGAAATAATAGAAGCAGCGTTGGACGGTAGATTAGTTTGAGAAGAAATTAGGTCAATTAGAAGCATAATAAGAGTTTGAATAAATGAAGAATTATCTTGGGAGAATTGTTCAGAAAGCTTTTGATGGTTTGTTGAGGATGAATTATAATTGTTTGCGCACCCATTTGTGGCATTTGAAAGAGGTGAACCATTGGGATTTAAGAGAAGTGAGTTGTGTTGTTGCTGATCGTATCCAGGAGCCGGTTTAGAGATAGGGTTTTTGTATGTGAATTTAGTTGAACGAGAAGATGTTGAGGAGGAGGCGGGTGGGTTAGATGAAGAGTTACTGGATAAAACCTCAGCAAATGATTTTTTGACAGGCGGGAATAGTTTAGAAGCCTGCAGAAAAGACAAGTTCTCAGAGGCCATAGAAATTTTTATATTTTTTTGGCGAGATTGTTCCGGACAAGAAGAGTTAATGGCGGAATGAGCACCTGAGCAGTTAAAACATTTAGGTGAAGAGAGAGAAGAACATTGGTCAGCCGTGTGGTTTTCTCCACATTTGAAACATCTGGGAGGGGATCTGCATGCAGCTTTGGTATGACCAAAACGACAGCAATTGTAACATTGAGTGGTGGGATAAGTATACATTTCAACTGGTAAGGAGTTGAAAAATAAATAAATATGGGAGGGAAGAGATTGTCCTTCAAATGTGATGACGACAGATTGGGAGGGCTTCCAGGAAACGATGCCCTCAGAAGAGTCCTTATAATTTAACCTCCTGGCTTTTATGGGATTGCCGATATGTTGGGGGGTTGAAAGTGAAGACAGGATTTCTGGAATGGACAGATCGGTCGAGATACCTCTGACGAGGCCCATTCGAGTGACATTGAAAGTTGGGATGTACGCCTTGAATTTAGAATTTGATGAAATAAATATGTTTTTGATAAAGTTGTTGGCGGCTGAACCTGAGAGGAATTCAACAGAGATTCGGAAGCGACCCTCAGCTTTTACACCTCCAGGCTTAATCGAAAGGTTCTTGCTATTTGATAGAAATTTACCAAATTCAAGAGGGTGGATAGTTTTACCTTGCTCAGTTTTTTGAGCGTACACAATGAACGGGCCACAGGAATGAGGAGAATAAAAGTTTGTAGGAGGAGGTTGAGGAAGAGCAGGTGAAGACTGAGAAGAAGAAGGAGAGTCATGTTTTATTGAGGAAGAGGGACTAAACTTCCTTTTTTTTGTGGTAGTCAGAATGACAGATTCACTGTCTGAAATTACTACATTTTCACCATCTGGGGGGTCAGGGGGAGGATCTGGGGGCTTTTTAGGGTGTCCAGGGGGGTCCTCCTCCATTGTTCACAAAATTACAAAAGAAAAAATGTATGGAAAGTGACAGAAATAAAAAAGGTTATAAATATCTGGAAATCAGCGACGAAAAGTGACTCCTGGAAGATCAGAGGGGAGAAGAATCCTCAAGGAACAACACACTACACTTTTATTGACCAGAAAACATAAAAATATTAGTTAAAATAATAAAAAAAGATTATTTTTTCCTAGGCGAAAACAAAATAACTGTGACAGCCAGATGTTCAAAATTAGAATCCAACCTCCAGCGTTGCTTTCCCAAATATCCTCTCGGGCGTCCTATTCGATGTCTTTCCTTTGGAATAAAACATTTTGTTGTTCATCAATCGGCAATCAGGTTTATTGGTTGAATCCAAAGTAGAACCAGCGTATTTCATTCAAGCCGAAAAAGCTCGCCAACGATAAGCTTTGTCCTCTGCCTTCACGATATTCGCACCGTTTTCTTTTTCTTTCTGAAACTTTTTTTCGTTCAAACTTTCATTTTAAATATACGTCCATCTTTCAAGAGGAACCATATCGTGGGTATTATAGTTTTTAATGCAAATAGAGAGAGACTTTATTTTTGCAGCAGTTGAGAGTTTACTTTTAGGTACATTTTTGTTTATTTACATTACTGTCAAAACTTCTGTAAAAAAAAACACCCCTTCGGGAATCGGAGCATATCCCTGATTGACAGAACACAATATTGTTAACCAATGAGGCATCTTACATCAACAACTGATCGACAATCAATACAGTTCGTCATTCAATGCCATATTACGACTCTGTTGAAACAACCACAAACACAACATTTATGGTAATTTGAGAAGGTTACTGATTGATAGGGTATACGTACTCTTTACTCACTCCCCGGTTCCGCCTAGAGATTTTCATAATATTATGATGTGAAAGTGAATGCCAAAAGAACTCTGGGAAATCAAAAGAAAAAAATGTTAGATATTAAGACATACACAATACATTATGATTGTGATTCAAGTTATAAGGTAACACTCTAGTCTTTCAAAATAAATATCAACTCTACTTTTGCCACTAATCTTTTCATAAATGTAATATTAATAGTGATGGGGGTAGCAAATGTAAAATCGTGCAATGTCCAAGGTATGTAATGTCATCCGCATGCAAAGCCGTATCTTCTCTAAGCATAAAATTTCTAATTAAAGTGTGTTTATCGGAAGTGACCTGCCAGGTAAGTATGTTTCTGTATCCATCTGTAAATAGTAAAATTAGATAGAAGATAGAACCTAAGAATTCTTAATAAATTGTACAGCGCCCTTGAGGTGATTTTTCACAAAAACGGCGCTCACAAATTATCCAATTATTATTATAATTACTTCGTAAGTCCATGGAATTTCAGTAAGTAATTTCGGTTGTAATGAGAACGGTTTTTCAAACTTAACTAATGAATGTATGAGTAGGTAGTAATAAGTACATGGCACGATCAAGAGAATCGAATTCTTAAATGGTAACAAGTCATGCCAGAATAACAGAAAAGTATATATGAGACGATGTGCGAATGTGAATGAAGGAGTGTATGGCAAAGACAAAATTAATAATAATCATCTCAAAGGACGTTGTACAGCTTTATTTGTGGCGGTACATCCTCTCTAACTACCCCCGCTGGATATAGTTAGTCAATTCGTACGTAGTTAATGTACCGTACAACAACTGATCGAAAATCACCACAGTCGATCATTCAACGCCACAGTTTGACTGTTTTGAAAGCAACAACAAACACGACAACACATCTTTCCCCGCCGGCGGAGAGGGGAAGGTGAAGGGCGGGCGGCGGGGGCGTGGGCCATTAACGACGTCGTATAAGTATACCGAGGGCATTTGTTTCTGTAACAGGATATCTGACAGATGCTTACCGCCGCCATGTGTCAAGATGGCGGGGCGGCGGAGGGGATCATAATTTATTTCGAATTTACACGATGTGTTATTATATATATTTGTTTAATTTTTGGCATGGTGAATTTATGCTTGGCGAATGCTTCTTAGTTTATGGGCCATTTCCGAGAGGAAAATTAATATCGTAATTTATTATTTGTGTACATTATCGTGCTTGTGAATCGTCACGGGAAACACATTTATTCATTATTCGTTTTTATTCAAGTTTTCTAACCAAACAAATTAATTTTCTAAAATACTAAGTTATGACCTAATTATTAAGAAGCGATCAAAACATTTATGATAACATATCATACCTAACTCGTTTAGCTACCCTTACCTTTTATCATGGCATTGTGAATTGATTGAATTGAATTATTTTCCTATGTACACATACTTAGGTACTTAACTGTGTTTTGAGGACCCTAAGCAAAATAAAATTGGGTTTGTTGGTTCCTCTTTTGCCTTCCTGCACAGAAATGTTTATGAATCAGTAATGGATTTGGAATAAAATGCCTTTCGTATTCATCTCACATTCAGTTGAGTAGATACCTACCTACTGTAGGCGGGTATGGGTACCGCCATCTCGGGAACCATTTATTAATATGACATCAATTGTTGATAACCATCAACGATTCTGCCATAGGTCACCGCATGTGGTTCATCACGTCTGGTGACTTAGCAGGGGAGCTCGGGTTCATGGGGTAAGGTTTGTCCGGGTGTTGGCGGCGGATGCGTCTGTCCACCAGATGCATGACGGGCCGGACCGGGAGAGAATGCTTGAGGGAGTCTCTCTGACTTCTCCAGCCGTACTCTCTCGGAACATCGCCTTGGACCGCAGTGCGAGGAATGGATTCATACGTCCGTCACTCCTGGACACACTGACCCCAGATTCCAACCCACCACTAATACCTTTTCCTTCCCAGAACTTCCTCTCTTTCCTTGCCTAAAAAGACCCCCCCCCCCACACACAGCATCCCCAAAGATGACATAGGCCCTGAGGGCATTATTTTCCTCAGGGCCTCCTGTGTGGAGCTGATGTAAAATAAAAACAAACATATTTAAAAATTCAATAATATTTATTAAAGTAGTCTATCTTTTGTTTATTAGCCAAACTATTTATTTTTTCTTCCTCTGTCACACCGCCATTCGATTTGAAATAATGTTCATGGACATAAAGAAAATATATATCACGGACCGCAATTTTAAGTGTTGAAATAAAGCAGACCTTTCAATACTCTTTACATCGAGCTTTGGAAAAGATCATCTCATTTTCCCATCCAATTTGTCTTGAGAACTGTGCCGCGCGTCACCTTCGACCCTCTCCCCAGGCGGTACATACGTCACTGACGTCGCCCGGCCAAAGGGTCGTGTCACCAGTTTTCGTGTTCACTCCGCCCGATGAAATTGTACAAAACAGGGACCCTTACCCCCGACAGGACCCTCGTCAAAATGTGTGCACATAAATCTAGCATTGATTGGGGTAGCACATTTGTTTTCGGCTACCTAGACTACCTACCCCTCGGTGACATGTAAATCACTTATTATTTATCACCGTTCATTGTTGGCCGGATGTTCACTTTGACATGAATATTATATTTGGCGCTGACGGGATGTTTAGATGTTCATTTTTATGTTGATTTAGAATTTATTGCACTGAATTTAATGGATCTCAAGTGGGATACATAAAAACAAAGTATTGAAATGGGCAGTGGGCAGGCACTCGAATATCTATTGGCTATGTAGTGTATTTTTAAATGATTTTTATACAAAAATGAGATAAATTCCTTGTAAAAAAATTAAAATATTTTAAATTGCAAGATGTCATTTGATAATTGAGATGGAGCTTTACAGAAATATATATACATATTATTTTTTTTTTAATTTAAAAAGAAATACACATTCCTAAGTTACAAATAATCTGACAATATTTGAAAACCTCCTGTTACCACCACAGAAAGCGGAAAATGTTGCTTGTGTCATGAAGGAGGAATTAGCCAGTCGAGGAATCGAACATGCGACGATTGACTGGGACCCACCAAAACGACGCTATTCCAATCATTAAAATATAATATTTATTAGTATTAAATGAAGCAATGTTAGGTTTGAATAATGTATTTAACCCCTCAGATATTTTGAAATGTCAGCATATTGATGATTTACTTAGAAATATTCACGGTTTAAATGAATTTTTAAATAGATTTGCTGCTTTTGAACGTAACCCAAAATGATATACTCTTTTTGAATCAGGTGAAAGACTTTTACAGTTTTTAATAATTAATTTAACAAATCATAATTTTTTTTAAATTGAGGTTTTTTTTTCGACGATATAAACATGCTATACAAAATACCCGTAAGTACGTAAACAAGTACGTGTGCACTTGTTTACAAAGTATGAAACTAATTATATTTATTTAATATTTTCGAGAAAAAAACAATAATTTAAAGAATGATCATTTCTCGCTACGCCCCTGCGCGTCTCCCAAGGGAATCGGCCCATTTGTCACCGGTGCCATTTGTATTTGTCGAATCACCGCCATTAGCCGGGTATGAGGGCGCGCAGTGGCGGCGCGGGCGGTGGGGGGCCCCGCGTTTTGTGAGTATTAATTGCCGTAATAATTCATTGTTAGAGGAGGGCCAGGCCAGTGAAGTGCGAACACGACTGCTACTTTTGCTACATGCTACATCCTCGCGATATTTTTTTTAACCTTTATTAAAATAGCTCAAATATACGCATTTTAATCAAGGTTTGGTAAATGGCCATTCGGTACAGTAAACTAAAAAAACTACCAACCAGAGATATTGTTATTTGTTAATTTAATTTATTATTTTTAAGATTAGTAACTCTTTTTAGTAGAGAATCCCCAATAGATGTAGATATATATATATACAATCCCAAGTAGATATATATATATATATATATATATATATATATATATATATATTTGAGTGAAGCTTATTCCAGGTGACCGGTCCGGATATACCTATGAAAGCGCGATATTAGTATGGCTTTTATGTGAATTCCGCCCAAGTCCCGTCTGGAGCTAATGAAACTATGGAATCCCCAATTGGGATATTTTGCGAGGCTAAAGGTAGTGGGAAGTTTAGATCGCGTAGTGAAAACTTCTTTATCACCGTTGTGATTTGAAACTCGATGAAACGAAAAATAACGACACTAAAAAGAGCAAACACGTGCATCTAAAGGAGAACTAAGAAATAAAGTAGTCTGCGAGAGAATGAGATAGCATTATATATATATATATAGGAAAGACAAACATTCCCGGGTTACGAATAACCCAACAATGTTTGAAAATCTCCTACTACCACCAAAGAAAGCCGAAAATGTTGCTTGTGTTGTGATGGAGGACTTAGCCAGTCGAGGAATCGAACACGCGACGCCCGGGTGGGATCCAAACGCGATGCCCACTCAATCACTGACCGGTCAATACTCACAGTTCACAGTTATTCGTTTCTTAGCTGACGGAAATATTTTTTTGAAATGGGTGTTGTATAAATAATGTGTCCCATTTTCACCGGGAAAGTCCCGTTTTTAGGTAGCGTGTCCCGGTATCCCTGAACACAGCTTTGGGGCGCCAAATGTCCCGTTTTCGAAAAGAAAGCATTATGCACCTACACAAATATGTGTACCGGTAATCTTGAAATGGGTACATAAAAATATATTTAATTTATTAAGGGGATAGAATTGAAATAATCGACCTGTAAAACGAAAACCTGTAAAAAACATTAACTCCATTTTTACGCATTGTTTATTGTAATAAAACGGAAATTTAAAATTGATTTCACGAAATCAAGCGACGCGGAGGCACGCGTCCATCTTTCGCTCCGTTCGGGGCGTGACTGAAGTATGAAGTACAGTGTTGCCAACTCGAAATCTTTGTTCCCGCTAAATCGTGACGGATCAACGGTCAGAAATCCGTCAGATACACAAATTTTCGTCCATTCTGGGGGGGGGGGGGGGGTGGCTAGAGAATTTCAGGGATCAAAATTTCTCCATAAATCCATAAATATAGGCGATTTTCGCCTATAAAAGTATGTAATTTGGCACTTTTTTCGAATCCGCCAGAAAATCCGTCATACTGTAAATTCCGTTATACACAAAATTTTCCCGTTTCGGGACACTCCAATCCGCCAGATATGACGGGAAATCCGTTAAGTTGGCAACACTGATGAAGTATGGCGACTGTGTCGTGGACAGTAGTTCTTCGGTGGACGCCATAGGGTTCACTTTGAAAAACCGAATTCGTCAACTAGCGGCCGTATTGTAAAATAACAACGCGAAAATGCATATTTTATTTTATTTTGGGAAGATCGGGTGTAAATATCAACTTTTTATGCGATCATTATAAAATAAACTGAATTTGCCACATTATACAATAAAACCATATCCGAAAAGAGGTTTATAAATAGAAGAGTTTGGACTTGAAAGTGTGTTTTTTAGACCTTATACTTTATTTTTTTATAGGCTTATTAAAAGACTTATAAAAAAAATGACCAATATTTTTAAGGGCCAAGGTATGCTCTACACCCAGTATTTAATTGAAGCATCTATAATACTTCTAAGCGATCAAATTTTCAAAACAAAAGCATGTGATTTTGTATGATTTTGCATTATTTACTATGGCTTCATCTTAAAGGAAGATTATGGCGTGTTGATGACGAAAAGAGTAGGTTCCAGAAGAGTGAAAAATAAGTGGAAAGAAGAATAGACCAGTGACGCCACAGGAAAATATGAAGTAAGAAATCAATCGAGTATTTGAGTCGTGTCATTTCAAGAGAATGGATAATTAAAGTATTTAAAGTACCTAAACAGTTTTAATCTATGTATGAGACGATGTATGAATGTGAGTGAGGCAAAGAGTATATGCCAAGACCGAGTTGTTTGGCGGTCCGTCCTCTCTGCCTAACCCTGCGGGGAAACGGCGTGATGGTTAGTTAGTTCAGTTTTAATCTGAAGTGACCTCCCAGGTACCTAAGTATGGTTCTGTATACTTTCTGCCTCTAGGTACAGTACATTTTTATGCAGCATCGCTTTCATTGGCCAAATCATAGTAGATACATGTATCGGTGATCGATAAACCAGTGGATGTAATTTTTAGCCATAAGTGGTTTGTCTAGTTTGTAGTTAGAAGTAAGATTGTAGAAATTTATTATAAGTTTGTACAGCGCCCTTGAGGTGATTTTTCACAAAAACGGCGCTATACAAGTCATCCAAATATTATTATTATTATTTTATATTTATAAGACGATATTTGAATGTGAATGTGAATGAAGAAAAACATTTTGCTTAAAACTTTATTTGACCTGATTTGTAAAGGCTTTTTGGAAAACGTAAATAGTTTCGTGTTATGTAGATTGTAAGTGTCAATAACCATACATTCACTGACCTCAAAAAAGACATAGGTATTATTTGACACACACATTGTCCTTTTATAATAATATTGTCTGTATGAATATTAGGGCAGGCAATCAGAAAACTAAACATCATAACTCCCACTTCACACACATCAGAAGTTTGGGATAAAAGTTTGGCATAGAAACGCGATAGGTGTTGGGTAAACCCTGTCACTCAGAATGATGTATGATTGTACCTACACACACTCACACACTGATGGGGGGTGTGCGTGAGGAGTGGGGGTGGTGAGTAGGACCTACCGTAAATCCATCTCACCCCTAATCGCCCACCCTGAAAGGAATCGGAGGATATAAATCGAGTATTTGAGGTTAGTGGTGGAAGTTGGATGACGGAGATTTGTATTAGAGCGATGGATCGACATTAGTTTGTTTGCTTTGGCGAACCGTGTTTAGAATTACTATGATTTTTTTTAAATATTTAATCGACACTATAACACAATAATTACGGCTAATAGATGCTGAAGTGAGATTCTTTTTTTAATCTATCTTACTCGATTTATCTAATTTATTTATATATTAAATATCCACCTACTATATTTAAATTTTCCACAACGATAAACGATCTGTCGAGGTCGCCTCATTATCTGCATCCATCGCTCGCTTGGTGGACAGAAGAGCCATTGAGATTCAGCCATGACAATAAAGTTGGTTGACTTCCGTGTCCTTCCCCATCAGTAGCCGACTGGTCGGTGGCGAAGAAAGCCGAGGAAAATAGTGGTTTAAATTAAAATCGGATTCCAGAAAAGAGCATTAAACAATAACACAATTTCCATATTCGTCCCATATTGTTTTTAATACCTGATCGCTGGTTGGTTGGTTAGTTTTGCATTGTCATACGTGATAACCTACATTATTTGAATAGTTTTTTGAATATATAAAAGCCCTTTTAGTAAATTTCTTGTAAAAGTTTGTGGTCGTGAAAATATGAATCAGTGGAAAATACATTACTATTATCCTTGAATGACCTTTTTATTGCAAAATAAAGTGCTTAATAACATTACTTTCACCAACAGATCAAAAAAGTTCTAACACCTTCAAAGCACATCACGCCAACCACCAGCTTCACTCTCAATCACGTAGATAGCCATATTTCATAAAGGAAATCACCTTAATTAACATTGCTTATAAATCACCCTGCCTCTTTTATCTCCGCTTCATTCTTCTCTGTCTTTTCATCTGTCATTATGATACCTCGTCTCGCTGCCTCACAGCCTCGCAAGGTTCCTCACCCGCTTCACTCCTTCCCCGACTTCTCCGACCATCCACCTCCTTCTCTGAGTAATGGCCAGACGTTTACGGAATGGGATATGGCTATATATTTTTTGAACCGAGTGCGAGGGAGATTATCATAAATCAGTGGTCCATTGTGGCAGAGTAAAGATTAACAGGCGCTGTGGTCTTAGCGCCGTACTTAATATCATACTTTTCTTTACAAATGACGCGCCATAACGCAGATAATTTATCCGTTATATTGCTTGATTGTCCGCACTTATTGCCCTTTCTCTTCTGAAGATAAATTTATTAAGACTCGTTTTATGTTATTTCTTACTTCCCTTTCTCTGGACTGGTGAGTGGAAATTCCGTTGTATTCATTTATTGTTTTAGCAAGTAACTGGAATCTGAATAAAAACTTTGTGATTACTGGAGAATTAAGTAGCTATCTACAATATTTGTTGCTTTTTGCAAAACGTAGTGAAACTTTTACACTAATACAGAGCATCGTAATAGTTATAATATTATATTATAGATAAAATGGTTTAAGAATGATCACCGCGCGGCAGAATTTGGACCTAAATTCGGAGAAGAACCCTTAATAATTCTCCAGCCTTTCGAAATAAACACCAACTCTACTTTTGCCACTAATATTCTCAAAAATGTAATATTAACAGTTAGTAGGAGGCGAGGAGGTCAAGCACTATTTTTAGCTCTCCCTACAATACTTACCTTCCATATCACTGGATCAAAAACTCGCACAGTTCAATAAAAATATATTATAAAGGAAGAAATTCTTACCAGTGAATAAAACTCATTCTAAATTATTTAAGAATTTCTTCCGAGGGTGAAAGATATATATGTAACAAGTCCTTGATGAGAGACGATCATTTTTATTTAAAATGTTGCCTGATGACTTTAGCTTTTAATTTATTAAATACATATTATAGACTTGCTTAACAGGTTTTGGGTTGACATGTAAAAGATATTTTAATGTATTTAATTTATTATTTAAAGAAGAGAATAATTTATTGCGCTAAGGTTTTTTATAGTGTGCAAAAAAATTAAATCTACCTTCATCGACCAGAGCACGCTGGGAAATGCCACCACAAGGAAAAATCTACACCCCTGCCTGTCTCCTGCCGTCTTCCTCCAGTTTTTTTTTATATCGAAGGATGCGGTTTTCGCTTCCACACACCTATATTTAGGTCTCCCAACATCCTTACTTACAAGCATATTATCAAACATTGGGCGAAAAAGTACGTGTTAGTCTGCAATTTTCAATTGTAATTTTTTCTCCCTGAATCAATCTACATTTACGCCCCTTCGTTTTAGAATTTCATGCTTCCGTATCTTCTCAACCAATCGATTATATAATATATTATTCTATGATTTCCCCCACGAGAAGGCAGCGGAATTCAGATATGCTGGTACAACTCCACGGGAGAATTCTAAGTATGAACAAATAATGATTCGTGCAATAAATAGAGGTAACATGTCATAAGTTCTCAAGTTTGATAATGAATATAATAAGTCAACGTCAGAAACGGTTATCACTCGGCACAGTGACTCTAAATGTTTTCACTGAAAGGTGGATACATGTACAGTAAGACTGCCAAAAAAGGCATCCAAAAAATACTCAATTTTTGATCTGCAATTCTTATCATTTGGAAGTGGAAAATGAGTACCGCGATTGCAGATCCGATTAAGTTGTATCTATGCACAATTCGCATTATATTCTTTATTCAAAAACAAAACTTTGTAGGTTTTAAAAACAAAATACGTATGTAGCTTTGTGTAAGGGAGTGGAAAGGGCAATGAAATAAAATTAACGACTTTTTATCTTCACTTTTGACATCAGGTCTACACAAGTCCTGAAGAAAAAAAAGCTCGGGGGCTATGTCATCTTTGGGGATGCTGTGTAGAGAGTTTTTAAAATGAATGGAAGGAGAGAAAGTACTGGGAAAGAAAAAGGTATACTTATAGGTGATCAGGAATATTTTATCTCTATTTCTGTTAGACATTTATGAATCATTGAAAATAATAGTAAAGGGTGTCTCATATTGTTTTTCGTTTTTCGTTTTTTGTTTGACCGTTACGTGCCAAACATAGATAGCGGGGGGGAGTGGTCTCAAACGCTTGGCGGGCTTGTTTAGTTTAATAGTGATGGATCGCTTCACGGGACCGCAGCACGCATTTTGCGTGCGAGCGTTTTATAAAAACAACGATTCGTACACTATTGTTCGACGCGACGCCTCTACAGGACACATTTTCATTTAACTACTGAGAAATGTGCCAAGTGCGAATTTAATCAAGCATTGGGTGCGCAAGTTTGAACAGACTGGGAATACAATGCCGGATAAATCAAATGGGCGCAAAAGGACATCGAGGCCGAGCACGAATGCCGACCGCGTTCGCAAGGCAAGGAATTATCGGCCCTTACTTTTTTGAAGATGACTAGTTGCGCTCGGGCAGTTAATTCTGATCGATATTGCCACATGATCAGGACTTTTCTGGCTACAGAAATGCAAAGTCAAATCGACTACAATTGCAACACATTTTTCCACCAAGATGGAGTCACTTCACATGTTACAAATGACTCCCTAGCTGCTCTTCACGAATTATTCCCCGAAAGAGTAAAAGTCGCCGAGGAGACATGTACTTGTCACCGAGGAGCCCAGATTTAACGCCTGCTGATTGTTTCCTATGGGACTACTTAAAAAGTAAAGTTTACAACCCATTGCCACCCAACCTGGATGTTTTAAAGCAAATAATCACAGACGAAATTAACGCTATTCCAAGAGCGATGCTCCAGCGAGATATTCAAAATTTTAGTGCCAGCCTAAATGAGTGTGAAGAAGTGGACGGTGCGCACTTACAAAAGGTTATTTTTCGTAAATAAAATTTTAAAACCTGATTTTTAATCTAACAGTAATTATAACAACTTTGAAAGAATTCTGGTGTTTTATTTTTAAGTATCAAAAACGAAAAACAATCAGAAACACCCATATTTTGAGCTTGCAAAATTGGAGTTACGCCATAAATGTTTTAAACCATTTTTTTACGTGTTCTGTAAGAATGGAAAGAGTGCTGGATTTCAGACAGGAAAGGGTAGTAACAACAAATTATTATACGGTAGATATTCAAAATATTATGAGCACTTTTTAAAAAATTAACAGTAAGTCGAGAACCTTTCTGATATTCCGCAACCCACGTCTCCGGGTGCGCCCCCCGCCCGCCGCCATGACAGCATCTGACACGGAAAGTAACGTTCAACCACTTTTGACAGCTGGCGGATTTATCACGCGAGCTCCCTTCCCCTCCCCCGGCCATCCACCGCCCCTCCCCTCCTTCGGAACAGCCTTACCGCCCCCCCGGGCCCGCCGCCACCCTTCCCTACGAGCTGCCAAGGCTCGGAAGTGGCAGTAATGCCCGCACGTCGAATCAGGTCGGGAAATGACTTTATTGTTTTCGATTGGAAGAAAAGTGGATTGATATGTCATACGAATTAATTTATTATGTGGGGATGCAGCCGTTTATGTTGGGGGAATCAAATTTCTAGCAAGAATACTTTTTGGTTGCGATTCTAAAATATTATTGCCTACTAACCGGCTGTTAGGACTTGTTCCTGTATTACTTTATTTTATTACGGGCATCCAAATTTTCAATTAACATAAAATCTACCAACGTTAGTTATGTAGTCCAATTTTTTTTTTTTTTTTACAGTGAATACCGCACAAGAATCCATGTGAGACTATGGCATCCCCAATTGGGTTATGTTGTGAGGCTGAAGGTAGTGGGGAGGGGAAGGAGGTGGGGAAGAGGAAGGTTGGAAAGTACCTGGCTATTCAGATCTGGTCACCAAACACGGCTAAAGCCATAAAGTCCATGATTGGTTATTAGATAATTTTTAATACAGATGAAGAAAAAATCAATTGGAATAATAATATTTCTTGAAAGTTAAATGGCCTACAAAACTCCATAGCTCGTAATGGAGATGGTGTTGAAAAATAAAGATAGGGAGGTTGAACTAAAGCAGCGAATAAACACGGTCTGCTTTAGGTCAACGACCGGCGTGGTCTAGGGGTAAGGCTCTTGACTCGCAACCCGAAAGTCGCGGGATCGAATCCCGGCGTGGGCAACTAATTGAAATTGTAAATAATTGTATTTGGATACGTTTTAAGATTTTCACAGCCAAAAGCATTTTCGTTATTTGTTTTTTTCCCCAAAAACCCAAAAACAAATGATTATAATTGTATTTGATTGATTTGTGTTATTTCATAACTAATTCATTTAAAATTATACATAGTATATTCACGGTACGTTCCAGAGTGGAAGATACTCTCAGTATCGCACTGGTGTAAGAATACCATTCATAATTGAAACGTTGCTTAAAACGGCTTTAAACGTGTTTGGTGACTAGATATGAATAGCCAGGTACTTCCCCATCTCCATCCCCTCCTCACTACCTTCAGCCTCACAACATACCCCAATTGGGAATGCCATAGTCTCACTAGCTCCAGACGGGAGCAGCTGAGACTCTTGTGAGGTATTCACATAAAAAATTGTATTTTCGCGGACCGAACCACGAATTAAGGGAAAGGACTGAAGTAACCGTAAACGGCGTCTCGCACCGTTTGCCGTTGCTTCGTTCCTTTCCCATAATTGGTGGTTCGGTTCGTGTTCATGTTCGTACATGTATCGGAGCATAACATGCCGCCAGAGCTTACCTAATGCAATTGCGATGTTACATTTTATACCGGTTAGGTATCTACTAAATAAATCAAATTCGAGGTATGATGAAAACAAATTTATGGTGTTTTACTCTGTTCTCAAGCAACAGGTAAAGGTCATAAATATTTCAAATAATGTCCATTTTAGGTCTTAGAGTACCGGAAAAATCGACGTCTTGGTCATACCAGTTATCATCAGGAAGGAACCACAAGAAATACAACTCTCCCACAGACTCATGCTCTCATAATATAAAGGCATTCCACCGAAATTGTAATAATAATAATTGGATAATTTGTAGAGCGCTGTTTTTGTGAAAAATCAGTTTATTATTATAGGTATCATGATTACTCAAAGCTGAGAGCTCCGATGTACGTTGTAACGTCTCTCTCTCTTTCTCATAAACAACGTCATGAAAAGAAAGAGCTTACAAAGGAGCACTAGATTGAACAACAGAATGGGTATGTAAAAATAAGTACCTTACTGTCCTGGATACATACGAAACCTTCATAACAATTTCATGGAAAACCAATTCCCTTAAAAATTACACAGTGAAAGTTCACAATTCAAGATACAATATGCTTTCGAGATTCTTAATAGCACTTAATAATAAAGCGTACCTTACTTTCCGAACATCATATTTCGCCGTAAATGTCCGGACTCGTGAAGGCGAATAAAATTTATTCTTGCCAATAAATTTGAGGCTTCGCCATTCTTACAAATGGCGGCAGAATGTAGCTTAAAGCTCCCAATAATTCCATTGAAATACTGCCGAGTTTATATCACAAAATTATAAGGTTGTCCGCGCTGTTAGCGGCGAGCGTTATTTATTCCGAGTAATAAATTTTTGGATGGAATTTTGATCTTAGAACGTTACGGGTTTCGATATTATTTTATTGTGAGATTCGCGAATTCTCTGTATGTTTTTTCGTGGAGCATGATTCTTGCGTCACTTATTGGGCTAATTCGTATTAAACAATGTATTTAGGATATTCATCCACATTTTAATAAATGTACATTGATGGAGGTATATTTTATTTCTTCAAATGCAGCAAACTTTTACAGAAATTATTATTTTTATGTGACACCATTTTAATTCAAAATATAGAGGTTCGTCCTCTCTCCTGCCCCTGTGGGCAAACGGCGTGATAGTTAGTTAGTTAAACTCGTAGTTTAAAAACCAACTTGCTTCGTAAGAAATGCTTACTTCATAATTGTTTGCTTACGAAACATGGTTCTTAAACAATATAAGTGGTTAACACTTAACATTTCATATTTTATTTCCTAGTTTTTACATTAACTCCACGTAATCTTTGAATCATCTCATCATCATCTTTCCATGAGATGCTGTGTTTTGAGGCGAGGAAGAAGCGAACATGAACCTTGAAGATACCCACGTTGAAGGAGGGAGTAAACACAGAGACCATAAAATCGGAAGGTAGGTATCTACCTTAATCTAATTATGATAAATGACTTTTATAAAAAAGTTATTTTTACGGTTATTCTTCTTTCCCCTCGACAATCCCATGGCGCACAGTTTTGAACATGGAACTCCACCAAAACGTGTCCAGTTTTGCGGCTCTTTTAACAATCCATCCGAAGCCGCAGTTCTCTTCATAAGCTAATCTCATCGATAAGCGGTTATACTCGTACAATGACGAGGTCACCAACACAGGCAGTTAATTAACGACTAACTAACTGACCAATTCTGATGCCTCTGGGAAGAATTATTACGTTAATTAACTGCTTCGAATGTGGATATTTTACACACGTCCTTCTCAAACATGAAGTATCCTTTAAATTTTAAATCATATTTACCTACGTATAACCTTTTTTCCTGCATGTAACCCTATATTAAATTTTTAACTTAATCGGTATTTTTTAAATTCTATTGGAATGGAATAAATCAAATGGAATATAACCAAAAAGCTGACCAGATGATATTTAACTTAAAAAAATCTATTGATAAAGTTGTTCCAGAACAGAAGATACATAAAAGAAACAATAATAAATGGTACACAAGCGAACTACGTACAATGCAGCACGATAGAGATGCATTTTACAAAAGAGCATGCCTTACTAATAGTATTACGGATTGGGATAACTACAAAAAAGCGAGAAACAAATACTCCAAAGACATAAAAAGAACGCATAATAAGTACATAAAAAATAAAATAAACTCAGAAGAAGAGGATCCCAAAAAAATTTGGAAAAGCATAAAAGAATTACTACATGGCGAAAACAAAGACGACATAAAAATTGTAAACTTTCCAAAAGAGATAAACGAAGAAAACATGGCTAATAACTTTAATAAATATTTTATTGAAAGTATCATTCAAATTAACAAATTAATACCCAACATTGCTGTTAATCCCACAAGTGATAATATCGACCCAAACAAAGAATCATTGGTCTTCAGAAAAATAAATGCAGAATATTTATTTAACATTTTAAACAAAATAAAATCAAAGAATAGTTCTGATGGATTAACTATTAGTAAAATAAGAGATGCTTTTCCAGTAATTGGATCTACTCTATTAAATATTATCAATGAGACGATTGAAGAAGGAAAATTTCCACAGTCATGTAAACTATCTACTATTATACCGGTTCCAAAGGTTAAAAATACCAGAAAATGTGAAGAATTTCGACCAATCAACACCTTACCAAAATATGAGCAGATTCTTGAAGTTATAATAAAAGAACAAATTTTGCAATATCTAGATAAACACGATATTTTATACCAAGAGCAATCAGGGTTCAGATCTAATAACTCATGTGAAACAGCATTAAACGTAATTGTCGAAGAATGGAAGGAAGGAATGAATAATAATAAATTTATCTTAGCAATATTTTTGGATTTTCAAAGGGCATTCGAAACTATAGATCGAGACATACTAATAAGAAAGCTTAAAGAAATTGGTTTCTCATCTGTAGCCATTAAATTAATACAAGAGTATTTGAGAGACAGAAAGCAGGTAACAAAAATAAATAATCAATTTTCAAAACCAATGGAAAATAAGTTAGGAGTACCACAGGGATCGGTCCTTGGACCTCTATTGTTCATACTCTATATTAATGACATGGTGAAAATATTTTCAAAATGCAAAGTACGACTATTTGCCGATGATACACTAATATACCTAATTGGAGATAACTATGAAGAACTAATACACATTTTAAATAATGAACTAAATGATGTATCAAGATGGCTAAAAATAAATAAGCTTAAATTAAATACAAAAAAAACAAAATGTATGGTGATTGGATACAAGAAGACATCCAGTGAAAGCAAAATTAAAATTGATGGTGAAATTATTGAAAATGTTACTGAAATGAAATACTTAGGAGTTATATTAGATTCGAAACTAAACTTCAATAGACATGCTGAATACACCCAAAAGAAAATTGGCAAAAAGATATCTTTTTTTGGAAGAATTCGACCAAAAATTTCTTGAAAAACAGCAATCACCATATACAATTCAATTATTGCTCCACACTTCAACTACTGCTCAAGTATACTTTTCCTATGTAACGAAAAAGAACAAAATAAGTTACAAATTCTCCAAAACAGGGCAATGAGAATAATTCTTCGACGAAACAGATTTTCAAAAATTATTAAAATGTTAAAGGAACTAAATTGGTTGACCGTGAAACAGATGCTGACCTTGAACACGATGGTATTTATTCACAAAATATTGAACAACACGTTACCAAAATACTTCTCAAATAAAATTTTATACAATAAAGACATTCACAGATATAACACAAGGACGTACAAGGAAATTAGGCTACAAAAAAAGGACAAAGCGAATACGCAGAACAGTCTACTGTACAAGGGAATGAAGTTGTATAACACACTACCAGAAACTTTAAAGTCCACACCAATTGCAAAGTTCAAGATGTATTGTAGGAGCTACATAAAACTTGAAAAAATATAGTGAATATGAAATATTATTATCAATTAGAAATTTGTAAACTTAAATGTACAAATTACTAAAATAAAATTATTATTATTATTATTATTATTTATCGCTTTTGCAATATATTGGTTTTTGAACTGTTCTTACAAAATAAAATATAAAAATTCAAACGTATAATTGCAAACATATTTATTTGAGTCATATTTACATCATATTTATATTCGTTTTAATTTTGCCAATAATTACTCAAATTGAAAGAAAATCTCCGTAATATGGAGATTAAATGAATGCCCCGTGATAAAATTCCAAAATATTTGGTAAGCCAAATGTAATACTCGCTAGGGCAAATATTTCTTATTGAAAGCATTTCGGAGACATTATTATTTTTATGTCGGATACATAAATATATCTTAATGGTTAGACGTTGGGCGAAACCGAAAAGGAGGCAACGAAGAAATCTCGTATATTTTTGTCATACATCTTCTAGGAGAATGTTTCTTCAAAGAAGGGGTATGTAAAATGTGGTAGTCTGCTCCAACATACCCGTACAGTGCAAGATTTTATGTTTTACAAGACTAGGAGAACAGAATAAAACCCACCCTCCCTGAAAGGGTACATCCATCTTATAATCCGATGAGAAATGGCACGCCCGCACTCATTTCGACTTTCTGTTATTTCACAGATGAAATATGCGGCAATTCCTCTGAATAATACATGGGCCATATTTCATATCCCCGTATACAAATGTTGGATAGCGGGCGGAGAATTGGCAACCCTCCTGTTTGGTGGCGCGCGGTTTACTAGACACTATTGTTAGACTTTTGTACGCACGAAATAAAAATGCAAGTAGGAGCAATGTTTTTATTTGCCGTTTATTTTAATGCTTACAAACTTCAAACTATTTTCTTTCATGAAGAGGTGCGAGAAGTAGGAATGAAGTAAGTAACCAACATGTTAAAGGAACTAAGTTGGCTACCAGTGAAACAGATACTGACCTTGAACATACTTGATATTTGTACTCAAAATAATAAACAATCGCAATCTGTTTCCAAAATATTTTTTAAACAAAGCTATGAACAACAAGGATATTCACAGATATAATTGAAGGTTATGCAATGAAATTAGACCACCGTAAAAGGACAAAGCCAGTTCGAAAAATTATTTAGGTATTCTACAAAGGGATGAATTATAAATACTATTTTGTTAGTGGTAGATTCAAGTTGTATTGTAGGAGCCACATTAAGATGAAGCCATAGTAAATAATGCAAAATCATACAAAATCACATGTTTTTGTTTTGAAAATTCGATCAAATACTCAAATACTCGATTGATTTCTTACTTCATATTTTCATGGGGCGTCACTGGTCTATTCTTCTCTCCACTTATTTTTCATTCTTCTGGAACCTACTCTTTTCGTCATCAACACGCCATAATCTTCCTTTAAGATGAAGCCATAGTAAATAATGCAAAATCATACAAAATCACATGTTTTTGTTTTGAAAATTTGATCGCTTAGAAGTATTATAGATGCTTCAATTAAATACTGGGTGTAGAGCATACCTTGGCCCTTAAAAATATCGGTCATTTTTTTATAAGTCTTTTCATAAGCCTATAAAAAAATAAAGTATAAGGTCTAAAAAACACACTTTCGGGACTTTAACGGGACTTAAACCCGTGTCCTTCTGATTGCCGTGACGGTCAGAGCATCCGACCGGCAATCAGAAGGACACGGGTTCAAGTCCCGTTGGCGTCATGATTTTTTCAATGTAGATGAGTGTTTCAGGCTGATAATTATTGCTTATAATAATCGTTACCCTAAGTTTAATAAATAAAAATAAAATTGCTTAATTGAAAATCCAGTGGAAAATCGATGAATGACGTTGTAGGGTTCTCATCATCGCCCAAAATAAAGATGAAACAACCTAACTTTGCCTACTTCAGAACAAGTACATGGGAAGAATTTGACAAATCTTATCGAATTCATCCATTTGCAGGGGGGATAAAGGGGTGGATACGTAGGTTATTTGTTATCTATATTATAATCAAAAATATTGTTATTTTACAAATCTTGCAAAATTAATTGATAATATTACATAAGACCTGTTGTTTGTTTTTAGTTGTTCCTAACCCCCATCATTATTAATTTGCAAATAGTGTACAACCACATGTTCTTAAAAGAGTTTATTTAAAAACATGTTGTTAAAATGAAGTCAAAGTTGTGAAGGGTTTGTGAATTCTCTCGCTGTGGCGGGGAACGAAATAAGCTCTCAGGTCCTGAACCTACTGTAGATAACCAACCACCTTCACGCCGACTTTTCAAGGTTATTAATTGCGTTCATCTCTCCGAAAACTTACCAAAGTACAGAACAAAAGGATTGAGGTGAGTAGGATTTATATTAATGTACGAGAAACATAACTGCTAGTTTATTAAAAATACTGTTTAAAGTCAGGTAACATTGTAGTTAGTAAAATTAAAATAAGCTCCACGAAAGTGAAATACTTATTTTGTCGGATGCGCAATTGAATTGAATTATTACTGAAAAGCACTACACATGTTTAAAATAATTAATGATTTATAATTATTATATTAGTTTATTAGGTTCGCTACGTTTGGTGATTTAGCAGGTGTGCCCGGGTTCATGGGGTGAGGTTTGTTTAGGTCTTGGAGTCGGATGACCAGGACACACTTAAACCCAGATTCCTACCCACCCCTTAAACCCTTTCCTTCCCAGAACTCTCCTCTCCTTTCCTTTCATTTAAAAAAACCCCCCACACAGCACCCCAAAGATGGCATAGGCCCTGAGGGAAATTATTTTCTTCAGGGCCACCTATGTGGAGCTCATGTAAATTAAAAAAATATGGTCATTTATATTAACAATTACAGAAATGATTATAAATTATTAGGTGAAGAGTGGTAGGAGTGATGTTTGGAGAGGAGGGGAGAACGGTGAGAGGAGTCAAAATAATAAGGAAACATAGTCAACAAAGGTGACTTACTGGGTTCTATTATTTATTTCGTTAAATTAATTTTTTTTTTTTTTAAATCAGCAATAGCACTTTGTTGACCATGTTTTCTTTTTATTTTGATTCCTTCCACCATCCCCCCCCCCTCCCCTTCTGAACTTGGTTGACAATATATAATTTTCAAGTTAGTTATGAACGCAGTGAATGACACGAATGTATCGAAACCGGTAGCAAATTAATAAAATTGAGTAATTAATGTACATTGTGAACAAAACTATTCAAAACAAAATGTATAGAAATTGTTACACAATTAATTTCAAAGAAATACAAAAAATTAAACTATTTGAAAAAATAAACCACGAAACAGTTTCGTTACATTATAACTCTTCTCGAACAAAGAGGGCTGTAAAGAATTAGCGACTCCGTTAGGAATACATTTATTTGTATTTGTTGTTTTGTATGTCACGCCTCCCGTATTCCACAAACAATAAAATAATAAAAAAACAACAAAACTACTTAGGTTACAATATCCTTTGTGCCTTCAATCAAAAGCCTCTGTTTGACCGGTAGGTACTGATCCTTCACTAATAAACTCGTCAAAGTCTGTCTCTGCGAAAGCTCGCAGCTCAAAGCTCGACTACGTTTAACGTGATATGTCTATAGCGATTAGTTCACGATTCACTTTGGAGCGGGCTGGCAGCTTCTGTGTCGGTAACAAGCCGAGCTTTCAAAGCCGATTGTGAAATATGATCCCCTGGTTTGTTATAAAGCTCTGTGAAAATGAATCTTGCCTTTAGCTGGATTCACAATATCATGTTTCACGTGTGCTTCACCCTCTGAGATCACACTGTTCTAAAATTCCACAGTATTCCATTCCGTTCCACACTATTCCGTTCCGTTCCACACTATTCCACTGTGAACTGAGACAGGTGGTCTAAATGGAAGTGACTCAGGCGGAACATAATATGGATTTGCCGGGATTGATTGGACAGTAACAGTTTATCATGGGCCGGGGGGTATCACAATAATGGATAATAAAATGATAATTATGAAAAGTATATGCGAATGCATACGAATCAGAATGCACAGGATAATTCAACTGATATTTTAAATAATTAACATTGTTTTGTTCACTACCTATCGGTAAGTTATAATTTAATTTTATGAACCACTATTTACTAATATGTTAATATACATGGCGTTACTGCAAGTTACATCAATATTTATGGTGTTACAGCAAGATTAAACACTGAGCTTATGAAATATGGTGTTTAATAAAGCTATGTAAGTTTGTTACTGAAATGATAAAACACCACAAAAGGCATTACTCTGTGGATATGTAACTCGTAATTTATTTCACAATAGCACAAAAATATTACCTAATTAACTAAGTGACTAACCATCACGCCATTTCCCAGCAGAGGTAAACAGAGAGAACGGACCACCAAATACTCATTCACATTCATGCATCGTCTCATACACACTGTTCTATTGTTCTGACTCTTGACATGGCCCGACTCAAGTATCTGGTTCACTGATCGTGCCGTGTCTTCCTCAGGCGTCCCCGACTTCTTCTACCATCATTTGCGTCATGTTTTTCCAATAACCTACATAAATAATATACCTGCTTTCGTACATAAATAATATCAAGGCATCTGTAAAAAAAAAACAGAAACATTGGTTAAATAAATTCTAAAACACAACATCTCTTACAAATTCGATTTACAAACTATCTTTTCCCCAGAAGAAAAGTAGAAATAAGGAACCATGAACAAGAGAACATCCCAACCAATCTATCATCCCATATGCACAGTTAGCGTTTTGCCTTTTCTCCGATGCCAGCACCGAATACTACCCTTAATCTTTCATTTAAAATGATATATGCGTTCCATTTCACTCCCCCGGACTCACCCCCAAATTTAAAACGAAAAAGTAGGATTTTCGTTCCCGAGTAGGCCCTAGTGCGGGGAGTGGAAACATCAAAGAAAGGTGATGTCAAAAAAGTTGTCATGTGTTATTTATCAAAATGAATAAAAAAACGCTCCATGAAATATACCGAACATAAATCAAGCGGAAGCGGTGTATTACGACTATTGTATGGGACTTGTAGCAATTTTTACACAAATAGCCGTGCCAAAGGAGATTTGGAATCCTATTTATTTATTTTTTTATGTGTCCTGGAATACCTGATCTTTTTGTGAGGATTCTCTTTTAGTGTTTGGTTTCTTCTAGGACAATACTATTATGATTTGTTTTGTAGGACCACCAATGAATCATTTTGAATATTATTATATGTTTATTGGTTCTTGTAAATTTCGAAGCGCAATACAGGCAGGTAATTTTGCGTTATTCGCATTTAATTTTTTTTTAAATTAATTAATTAATTATTTATATAACAGTGTACAGATACATAAATAATGAGTGCAAGTAATACAAAAAAGCTAACAATTATTATAAGCAATAATTATCAGCCTGAAACACTCATCCACATTGAAAAATCTTCCGAGAAAAGATACATGACGCCAACGGGACATGAACCCATGCCCTTCTGATTGCCGGTCAGCTGCTCTCCCAATTGAGCTATGGCGGCTTATATTATACCCGCCAAATGATTCAATGTATACTAGTGTTTCATTCAACCATTATTGCTTATTATATTTTTTCCACCTGAAAACAACCAACTTTAGTTTTTGCGAGAGAGACACTTTTAGTGTTAAATCCCTCGCTAGGTGGCGTCGAGACAATTTATGTCTTCATTTATTGGGGAAATACTTAAACTTGCCAAATATTAATTATTATTTTTAATTTTTAAACTAACGTTTAAGACAAGATTTTTATGTATAGCACAAAGGGTAACAAAAAGGGTATTGTTACCCTTTGTGCTATGCATAAAAATCTTGTCTTAAACGTTAGTTTAAAAATTAAAAATAATAATTAACAAAAAAAGCTGATTTAATCATGGTGTTAGAGTGTAAAATAAGTTCCTACGTAAATGGTTAAGTACTAATGTTTTTTGAACACCTCACGAGGAGAATCTGTGCTAAAGTGTTCGCATGTTTTAAACGTAGTGTTATTTAATCATATTAGGTTAGAGCAGTACATCAAAATAGTACATTGACAGAGTAATAATAGTAACAATGCAGTGAAATGAAAAGGATACTACGCGAAGTGAACATAATGAAGCAAACAGAATAAAATGTTAAATGTGTTGATGATGAATGATAATTGATAAATTAATGTACCTAAGTATTTCCACAAGTATATACACAAGCAAATAAATGCTTGTAATGGGAGTAGTAATTAATCTAAGATGTAAAAATATCGTCGTGTATCATGTAAAACATATTATAAAAAATAAAAATTAAAAAATAATATCAATTTATGCAGTAATAATCTCCTTTGAAAGTAGATGTCACATAATATAAATACTATTTGCATTGTGTCATACATATTTCATTTGGGGTAAAAAATATTAATTGGTATTAAAATCATTTAATTTAGGTCGCTGACGTTGTTAATTTACGGATGAACATTGCATCTTTGAAAAAATATATTACAAGCATCGTAAGACTAGGCGGTGCATTTTATACCTTGTCTGTGATATGTTCTTAGAGTAACAATACATGTATACTCTAAGAGCAGCACTAACCTTATTGGTATTCTGATATTCTTTCGTGCTCCTTTTTAAATTTATTTTAAACGTAGCACTGTATTCAATTTCTGTGCTCTTTCATTTCATCATTTTTCTAGAAATGCGATTATATTGATATTAATTAATATTTAAAGTTTGTATCATGGTGAGTATATTAATAAACTAATGGAAAGAGATCAAAGTGTGATGTTCGCTCGAATTTGTAATTATTTATAATAATTTCAGATGACTTGCAGCAGCTGTTAAAATAAGCATTAATCTTAATAATAAAAAAGCTTTAGGTACCACAGAATAAAAACGCCGACAAGTAATTAATTATATCTGTTTTACACTGTCATCATCGCATCATTTTTATTGCTCTCGAATGATATGTAAAAACAACATAAAATAACACGAACAATGTCTGAACTCGCATCTCTATATGTATATTAAAATACGAGAACACACGCAATTACAAAATAAACTCAATGAGAGTATATTTATGTGTTTAATTTGACTTGATGCTTCATGAGCTTTTATGAAGTTTTTGAGATTTTTGACCTTATTTATCTATGCGGAATATATTTTTTTGAGATAATCAATACTTTGTTTTAGCGCACGAATGCAAAAACGTGCAATTTAAATCGTTTTCACTGAAATCTCTACATTACCCCAAATGCAAACCCTGGTTTTCAAACATCTCATCAGTTTTAAATGGAGACAATTCAAACCAATTCATATTAAACTGGATACATCCGAATGTAGGGATTTTTTCAAATAGATTTTTCGACTCTCAAGGGGTCAAACATTTTAATTAATTTTGACGCTGTTTAAAACTGGCAAGAACCCTTTTGATGAATCTTTTGATACCTATGTACATCGTTCTTTATGGTTTTTCTGACTTGTTTCTGTTTAATACATTTCCACCTATATAATGCGTATGTTTTTGATTATTAGTAGGAAACTAATTATTACGTTTCATTACTTTGGGTTTTCTTTACCGATGCGAAAAAAAAACAAAGGCGTCAATTTATATGACGCAAATGAAATTATTGTTTGTGTGTTCAAAAAAGAATTTTTACAAATTTTTTAAATGTTAGATCAATTTCCGCAGAAGTGAGGATATTGAAGTTTACTTTGAGCACACTGGCACACCCACAACACACTTCTGTTGGTATATCTCTTCAGCGGAAACATGTTAAAAATATTATGTCGTGTGTTGTAAATATTATGTCGGAAGTCGGAATGCAGACTGCTTTGAGCATTGACGTGTGATACGGGGCAAGATTCTTTACCCGAAATGCTGCCAAACTCCACAAGAACGATAATAACGGCCATTGTTCCCAATCCTACTGATCAACTCTTGAGCTGGAATTTTGGCTCAAAAACACACAAATACGCTCTTCCCAACGCAACTCTCTGACCAACATGGGAATCGAGTGCTACTAAACAAATCATACTGATCGGAGACTCAGATTGATCGATCGAAAAGTTGAGAACATCGACCTAAAGTATCTTTGAACCTTTATGTCGCTCGATTACAATAATTAATTAGTTATGGCGATTCACAAATTGTTATCGAATAGTCATAATAATAAAACTGAATAAATGGTGCAGGGATTTATAATAACCACTATATAAGCAGATCCCATTGAATACCCATATTTCACCCTTATTATGCCATGTCCCAACCCGAGACAGAATCGTGATGAGATTTAGTTGAATATTGTTTTGTATTTCAACCCAAAAACACGCAAACAAAATGTGTCACTTTTAATGCTGTCCCCTACATTGTGCGAAACGTCGGGCAAGATAGAGTTCATTTTGTGAAACTAATTGTTGACAGTGCTGTCAAGTTGACAGCCGTGATAGCAGACCCAATGCTTTGTGACAAATGATCCTGGCTCACAATGTTTGAATGTTTCAATGTTAGCCCCATTTATTATAGGGCCATTGAAAGGGACAGGTGTGTCCGTGTTTGAGGTATCACACACGAAATGTGTTATCCCTTTGTGTGACCCTAACCCTCGAATGAACGACGGAATAAAATTTGCGCTTAATCATGTATGGGCAGGGTAAACCCGTGTTAATATTAAACAACGTAGTTTTTAGACAGAAATCATCAACTTTATTAAACTTGATCAATCAGAAATCGTCAACTTCATCACACGTAAAATTAGGATTTTATGCGGTAAAATTAGGTTACCAACTTAAATTAACTATTAAAACGAATATCGTTCTTGAAGGTTTTTAACCTGAAAGGAAATAATAATATTAAATGGAAATTGGATGAAATTGTTTGTCATTTTCTAGTGATTTAGAAATGTGATTTAGAAATTTAGAAAATATATTGACAATAACATCACATAATTTAAAAAAAATTATGTTGACAATAACATCAATTAAATTTCATGTAAAAACATAAATATTAAGTTCATAAGTTTGCTTCAAGGCTCGGAAATCATGCCATTGGAATTTTAGCTTAAATTTAGCAACCCTTATTATTTACATCAAGCTTTTGATTGCTGAGATATCATACAACAATAGATTTTTACAACGTTATCATTCTTCACAATAGCAATCCCACAAAAAACACACGTTTCATACAATATCAGACAGCATTACGAACGGAGTAAAAAACAATACACGGTTAATATAATGTATAACTCTGCGGCGGCTTGCCTACCCCACCGTAACACTGCAGGGTTAATCAATTTCGCGATTGTTAACTGTAAGTCCTTTGTGTGAAATAGACATATCTAGCTTATCAATTAACGAATGATGACATGTCGGATTTTAAAGTCTTCGCCTTTTAAAGTTCGCTAGCACGAAATATTTTCGGGTTCTTCTTAGGTCTTCTGTCCTTTGAATAGAGCAATTTATTTTGATAGTTTGACGGGGGTATCTTATAGCGTGACATTCACATTTTGACATTATTATATCCAAACACATATTTTTGACTTATCTATTATGTCTTTTTTGGGTTAAATAAGATGGAAAAGGTTGGGTTAGGTAAACTGGGTAGTGCGAAAGGCTGTAAGACTGGGTAATTTTTAACTCTGAAACACGATTTCTTTTACATGAATAAACATTTCGTATATACTTACCTACATTATTTATCTTTATTTTTAATTCTATAGGTACAGGTGACAAATCATGTTAGGAACGTGTTGGCATGTGAGTGACTCCGTAGCGTAATGGTCTACGCATTTGATTTTGGGTTGGAAGGACGTAGGCTCAATTCCCTTCCGAAGCAAATGTTTTATTTTTATTTGTTTTGTTTGTGCATTATGAGTGATAAATGATGAAGCTTAAACATAAAGCTTTATCTTGATGATAAAGCTTTCAAAACCATTTAGAGTTAACAAGTATATGAAAAAAAAACTTATTCGCAATACTTTAAATAGTTTCTTTGTTGAAGAAGCTAGGCAGATTGTCTGGTGGCAATTTTGTTCCAACCAATCTATTTGACTTTGTTGTGTGATGGAAGGTGGAAGCGAAACATGACTCCACTTGATTTTTGGGTTATTATTCCTTGAGTTGTGCTTCCTCCTTCTTTAGCCAACCTTTCCGACAGCGTTACAGTGTTCATCATCAGGGCTTATGTCACCCAAGGCCTCGCTGTCCGAAATATTGGCGAGAGAGAAGTTGGAAACTCAACACGGCATAATAACCCAAAAGTTAATCACGTTAATACTTTTGGCCGTGAAAATCTCAAATCATATCCTACTACCCTTTTAACATTTTTTAATCTAATTTGTTATGTTTTGTTTGTCATTTGTTTGTTTAATTCGATGGAATACCTTTTTCCAACAATGACGCCCGAAACAGATTTATTGCAAATCTTAATATCAAACATCGTTTATATTCCTTTATTGCTTTTTCGAAATGCCTCATTTATTGCGTAAAAGCCAACGGCCTTTATATAGCAAAATGCATAAATCCATCCATTCACGAAAAATAAACATTAATAATGTATTGTATTGTACCCATGCAATCTATTGCTCTCCGAAAATCGAAAAAAATTGCGTCAGTTCTCTCTCTCCCTTTCAACTAATTTTTCGCTACTCGGTCTTTGTGCCCGGCGTAAAATATTAAATGCCGCACATAATAGTTACAAACAAAAAATGATATACCCAAACGAGAACCTGAGGAGGTCTTGAGTTTATAATAAATCCGACCTGACAGCGTAAAATATGATAACTGCGTAATGCATTCTGGCGAAAAACTGTCTCCCTTTTTCGCGCATCGCTGACTGACACCGGATGGTTCTCAAACTTTATTGAAGTAAGGATATCACAATTTGGGAGACGGGTATGGGTACCGCCGCCCCGGGAACCATTTATTGGATAATAAGTAGGTCACCCAAGTGGTTAGTTAGCAGGGGTGCCCGGGTCCATGGGATCAGGTTTGTCCGGATCTTGGCAGCGGATGCGTCTGCCCACCAACTGCGTTTGACTTCTCCAGCCGTACTCTCGGAATATCGCCTTGCACCGCAGTGGGAGGGATGAACTCATACGTCCGTCACTCCTGGACACACTGACCCCCAGATTCCTATCCACCCCTCATACCCTTTTCCTGCCCAGAACTTCGTCTCTTTCCTTTCCTAAAAAAAAACCTCCACACAACATCCCCAAAGATGACAAAGGCCCTGAGAGGAATTATTTTCTGTGTGGAGCTAAAGTAAAAAAAAAGTCACATATTTCTGATTTTGAATTTCAAAGCATGTGGTTAAAAATGCATACATTATTATTTGTAAACAATAAAAAATAAAAAACAATTTTTTTCCAATTTATTACATATTTTCCTTAAACACTTCATTTTTCAATAATAACAGTAGGTAATAATGTTTGGATCATTTGTTGATTCGAAAAAGTTATTATACGAAATTCCCTCGATGGAAAAAAAATCGCACAGTATGCTCTGAAAATTTCTGAAAACAGTGAAAACTCATTTGGTTGTGTTATTTAACGTGTAAGAGATTCACAATCTTTCTTTAAGTCGAAAAACTTTAAATCTATTTGAAAAATTTCCCCCCCACCCCCCCCACTTACACCCGCCCCACTCCCCCCCCCCCCCCTCTTCTCCACCTCCCCCTACCATACCCCTCCCCCCTCTCACCCCTCTATACCCGTTACATTCATTTTTCAAACAGCTCGCGTGCCACCTATTGCAATTTTTTTTATACAAATTTCATAATGCCAGAGCTCTGAGCTATATAGCCTGTATGTTTTTCTGATGTATGAACTATATTATTATAAAGTTTCATTAAAATCCATTCAGTAGTTTTTGCGTGAAAGAGTAACAAACATACATACATCCATACAACCTTTCACCTTTACAATATTAGTAGAATTTTCGCTTACGCCTAAGAATTTTTATCGTTTATTTTTAAATATTAGCGCGAACCATCGCATGTGCATATCTCTCTTTCAAACCATCTTCTTTTTGAACTTACTATGTAGCCTTAAGAAAGTGGATTATAAATTTGTTGTGATATAATATAGGTAATTATTTTGCTGAGAGGACAGATTGCCACAAAACTGTCTTAGCAAGCACCTTGGTGTTGCTATTGGTTTTAACACAACCATTTGCATTTCATCTTTCATGTTGGTTTGTTATTTTTTTCAAATTGATTTGACAAGTTCAGTTACTTAAGTTGAATTTAAAGAAACACTGTGAATTTTTTCATACCTAAAACACGCTAAATAACAGAAATGCCATCACACCTTGATTTCTAAAAATTTGGTGTATTGACGATACCGTTCAAAAGTCACGATAAACACTTTGTTTCGCATTTTGTTAGATTCTCTTGTAAATATTAGCGACGCCTTTCAGGCTTTAAAAATTTCATTTGTGAACCACTGTCTAGCAAACAAAGCTTTGGTCCATCCCCGAGCCCCCGACCAGCCACCCGACCCTTCCCAGCATCGAATATCCCGGCACCTGGCCACGGCCCGTCCTGCAGATCATAATCTCCTGTGTTGAACAAACACCAAAGTAATTTATCGTCATCTTCTCGCACAAAGTCCTGAGCCCGAGTTCTGCTGCCATCCACTCGATAGATTATCATCGGTCTATTCTCTCCTCTCTCGGCGCGCGGTGACTGGAAGGATGGGGCGGCCGTTTACTATTGAGACCTTCCTAGTGCAATTTTTTTTTATTGTTAATTGGTAAGTATAAGATTTTTTTTGTTATTGTTATGACGACAGTATACCCTAAAATATATTCAGAACCTTAACGACGTAACTAAAGAAGCCGAGTACCCAAATTGCGACTCCCGACCCGGTGGATTGGACGGACCTACTCTCGAATTTTCCCTACCAAACACTCTAATAATGTGGGAAATCTTAACGACGTAAGAGAAGAAAGCTTGTAAACATATTTATACGCCCGCGGCATGGTGTATTGGACAGAAGTACGGTAGAATTCGCCCAGCAGGCCTGGAGATTCGACCTTTCCGCCGCGCTCATTTTAATTAATTCTTAAGAACGTGTTACAAATATTTAAGATGTTTCTAAACGTTTCCCCCCCGAAGTTATTAATTCATCGTCTATAAAAATAAAATCTGGTGCTTACCGCTAACTTTATAGTTCAAAAACGGGTTATAAAATTTTAAAATCGTTGTACGTAGCATATATTAATGGTAAGTTATTGTTTTTATTAATCTTAAATACACAGAACTTACATCCCCTGGGGTCGGTTTAAAAAAAAGTTATTAAGGTCACGAATACGCCGGAAATTATTAAAATGTGATTAACACAAAAAATTATTAACGTGTTGTACGGACTTAATGAATTGGAGATGTGGGTCTACAGAAGATTACCCAAAATAAGCTGAATGGACAGAGTTACGAATGAACATGTTATGGTTCGGATGAATAAAGAAAAAAAAATAATAAAAACAACAAAAATCCGAAAACTTCAATATCTAGGACATGTGATAAGAAATCCTGAGAAGTACGAGATCTTGCATCTCATAATGCAGGGAAAGATTCGGAAAGGGTCCTGGAAGAAGGAGAACATCATGACTGAAAAACCTGAGACAATGGTTTGGCCAGTCTACTGTAGAGCTGTTCTGGGCCGCATTAATAAAACAAAGTCCGCATAGCCAACATGATAGTCAACGTCCGGACGGGACAGGGCACGAGAAGAAGAAGAAGGTATCAAATCATTCCTGAATATAAGTTGTTGTGATCGGTATTTTTTTTCTATTATTTTCTGATTAACCTTATTATTTACTCTGCTTATTGGTAGTGTATAACAATCGCCACATTGCACTCCCCCTGCCACGAAAATCATAATTACATTTTTTTTGCTCCAGAAAAAAAGAAAATTGCTCTTTTACTTGTGTAATTTTAAATGTGAAGTAAATAAAAATATTACGACATCGGACAACTTTATTATTTTGATAATTTAAAAGGGATTTTTAAAAATATCTTTAAGCGTGACGTAATAAATATATATTTTTTCTTTTATACAGGGTGTTAAGGAACGTACTTACTTTAACCAGTGATTCCTGACATTATTTGGAGTAAAAAATGTAAATGAAATTTTGGTCTCCGGTGACATTTTTGATGTTTTTTTTTTTTTTTTTTTCTAAAAAACATTAAAAAATGGTAGTTTTTGAACAGTTGGAGGTGGGGTAAGGGGTTCGTCGGACACCCGACTGAGTGACCAGTGACGACATGCGGAAGAATTTTTTTTTTGTTTGATTTTGAAGAAAAAATTTTTGAAAAAAAAAAAAAAGTCATCAAAAAAAGTCACCGGAGACCAAAATTTCATTTACATTTTTTACTCCAAATAATGTCAGGAATCACTGGTTAAAGTAAGTCAAGTACGTCCCTTAACACCCTGTATATTGTCACATAAATTGCCCTCCCCCCCCCCACGTAGCCAATGGATTGCTCCGCAAAATTGTTTTTGTATTTAAATATCATATTAAAATCAACATCATTTCACATATCTAGGGAAAAATACTTCAATAGTCTATCCGAAAAGATAAGAATATTCGAAGACGATAAATGCCTACTAAAAGCAATTGAGCAATTCAATGCAAAATTAATAAAATTATGAAATTATCTTCATAACGTGTATAACTTTTAAATTTGTCTATTTTTTTAAAGTTTCTTAAACCATAAGATACAAAATATAATATTTTTCATCCCAACACTCGTCCCTCTTCTAATCACAAGCGTCTGCTTCTATAGAAAAGAAACATCATAAAATGAAAAAAACTTACAATGTAATTTATTTTATAGTCAAAATTATTATAGGTAGTTTTTAACTGATTATTTCGTAAATAAAAAAAAAATAAAAAATCATGTAAATTATTATGTTTGAACTTGTGGCGTTTTAATTTATTTGGGACAGTCAGAGTTTAGTTGAGAAAGTCAATGTTCCACCATGTTCCGATGACATAGAGCTCATGAGTCTTTAGAATGGAATTGGGGTTCCGTCAACTATCCATTTCTATCAACCATTTAGACTTCTGTGGCTCCAAATGTTCTAAAATACTGTGTTTCTTTGGTTAAAACTTCGGGATTCTTGTTCTCATGTATTGCTATTTTGAATGATCTCAAACCTTAAAAAGCGTGTCTTCATCACAGGTTATTTGAAATAACCCCATAATTCGAATGGTTACCCGACAGTTTCCAATGATAATTTTCTCCCCTATAAAATGTTTAAAAGTATAATAAACCTAAAATCTACACAAATATACCTTCATTGATAAATTGATATGAATATCAAACGAATTTATTTACAGACTCGATTTTCTGTACTTATACCCTGATATATACAGTATGAAGACAAGTAGTTTTATTCTTGATTCATTTAAAAGGAAAATATGTTGCTTTTGTTTCGATGAATCCTCTCTGCACGCCCTTTGGTGACACTTCTAAAGGTTTGTTGTTATATTTTAGTTAGTTACCTATAGTTATGTTGGATAGTTATATTTTAGTCTAAGTTGTTATAATGATTGTCTAGTCTGTAGTTGGATACGTAAGATTGTGCAAATGCATCATGAATTTGTAAATCGCTCTGGTGATTTTTAACAAAACGGCACTGTAGAAATCATTCAAATATAATTATTACTAGCTGGTACCCGGCATGCGTTGCTATGCCATGCTCCCTGTGTGTCCTTTCCCGTTCTTCCCGTTCCCCTTCCTCTCCTGCGTCCCCTTCCCCTCTCGTGTTCCCGCTCCGCCTCCTTCATCTTCCCTTTCCCCACTCCACTCCCCCTTCCCCTTAACCCCCCTCCCAAGTTCCCCTCCCCCTCCAAGGTTCCCCTCCCCCACCCTGGTTCCCCTCCCCCCTCCGTGAACACCCCCTCCCGAGTTCCACTCTCCCCTCCCTCCTCCCGCATTCCATACATTCAGTCCCGGCACATTCAGTTTTCAAACAGCTCGAGTGCCACTTATTTCCATTTTTTTTACAAATTTCATAATGCCAGAGCTCACCAGTAGTTTTGTACAAACCTTGTCCTGACAATAACGAACACAAAAAAAAAGAATTATACAATTTGGTGTAGTCGTTCGGAAGTTATGCGCGTTTCGACGATTCGTTTTTATTTATACAGATTTATTTGCATAAGTAGGTAATTGTGCCTGGTTGCCAACATCGGGGGATCAACTGTCATGGAACCAATTTGAATAGTAAAATAATGTGCTTATTCTTGTTGTGCAATTTCACTCCTGTTACCTGTGTGCCGCACCTACGTCATTATTCTTTTGACGTTTCACAAAACGCTCCCTCAAACGAGGTCCGTCCATTGAAGTCATGGGTTGGCCATAATTTATGGTCTTCGTCATGGGGCGGCCATTATTCGCCGTAATGCCAAGATGAGTACCGCCCATCGCCTGATGCATGGCGTCCGGATCGCCAAAAGAATCTCTACCATTTCAACATGAACAGATTTCATACTTACGTCTCTGTCTTTGGCCAGGGAAATGAGTGAGATGAGCGTATTTCGGATAGGGAAATTCAAAGGTGATTTGTGAGTTATTGCACAAATGAGTTATTGTGGTGTGTTGCATTATGTAAGTCACGCTCAGGACTCTGGACTCAGGACGCGAGTGTGTCCAATGTCTATTAATGTTGGTAATGGAAACATTGGGAACTTCGAAGCCGTCTTGTCCCATTATCCTATTGGAGATAAATGTGTGCATTGCTCAGTTTGTTGGAACTGACTTTAGTTGAGAAAGCTTATAAATCAAGAAAATTAAACGAATAATTGAAAATCAAATATTCAGCAATAGGGTTAATGGTGAGTGATTAAAAATCAAATATTCAGCCTCCAACCCGCAAACTCGAAGTAGAGATAGAAAAATTAGTTTAATTTTTAGCAATATGTCGATGGCTGGGTCATGTAGAGAGAATGACCGAGCATCAAGCACCAAAGTCCCTGCTGAACTCAAGACCAATAGGGCAAAGAAGCCTGGGAAGACCAAGACTAAGATGGAGCGACAACGTCCTCAAAGACATATCCATCTTAGAGCTTCTAAACTGGAGAGAGCTGGCACAAAACCGAGATGAGTGGAGGAAGACTCTAGAGGAGGCCAAGACCCACCAGGGGTTATAGAGCCAATAGTGATGATGATGATGTTATGACGATTACTTAATCCCAATAATTCAATTACAAGAGAATAACCAAATTTTTATTTTCACAGATCTCATTGTACATTTTAACGTTTTACAAATCATTAATCGAAGTATGTTTTAAGAGCTACCACGTAGTTACATAAAGCCATCGACTATTAGATGTTAATTTTTGTGCATTAACTTAGAAAAACCAAAAACCAAAACACTTTAACTGTGAAATTGTTTTCATAGAGATAGATGTACCTACATAAAATAAAAAATAAAAAACATAAAAGAGTTGTACCCACATATGAAAAAATTAAAACCACAGAACTACCTAGTGTTTAGAGGACTAAAATGTATGATGAAATGCCTGAAAGTATGAAGAATGAAGAAATAATGAATGTATTTAAAAGGAAATGTTATGCTTCCTGTAAAAATATTTAAATTTATCAAATGAAATTTTACATTGTGCTTATTAGTTTATATTCATGTAGTATAAACTAACTAAATAGACAACTAACTAACTAACTAACCATCACGCCGTTTCCCCGCAGGGGTAGGCAGAGAGGACGGACCGCCAAACATCCCGGTCTTGGCACACATTCCTTGCCTCGTTTATGTTTACATTCATACAACGTCTCATACATTCTCTTCTATTATTCTGACTCTTGACATGTAGTATTGATCTTGACAAGTATCTGATTCTTTGTCTTTCTTGGGCGTCCTCGACTTCTTCTACCTTCTTCTAAAAATAAATACTTGGTCAATGAATAAAGTCAATACCGTATGTCGGTACAGTTTTCCCTTTTATGCAACTGTGCTAATTGTTACATAACGTACGTTTTTTTGCATACATCAACAGTTTTCCTCAGAAAGTTGAAACTTTTTTACAGCCCGCGATATGCATGTAAAATGCTATTTTCACCATTTATTTCATAAAGCTTCATTTAGTTTAAGTAAATATATTATGAAAATTAAATTACAATTTTAGGAAAGCGTTGTCGACGTCTATTTTAATATTATTATGATTCACTTCATCTTCCTCCGTTGCGCCACTGGCCGCCGGGCCGAAGTGTCAGATGAAGTGAAGTATGGTAAAGCACCGCCCGTCGCGGAGCTGGCAGTTCACAAATCACTCCGGGCCCAGTGGCGGCCCCGGCCCCAGTCCCGGCCCCAGTCCCGGCCCGGGTCGGCGGGGGGCTACTTGACACATCCGCACAAATGGAGACGGACGCTGATGAATCCCCGCGATTGTGACCCGGTCACAATTGCCCAACAAATACCATTGTCCCCGCTATGGAAATGTGACGCAGGGATTTGCAATCTTTTTGTGATTTCATTTTCAATTTTTGAGTTTGTTACGAAGAAAAAGGTTTGAATTACGAAGAGAAACCAGTTGAATTGTTATACCTGCCAACCATTTGAAGTTGCTCTGGCTTGGTTATTATTGGAATACTTTTGAGTGCAGATACGTAAAGCTTTGCATTTTCGTGTGGACCAACTTTTGTATTGAGTAGTTCACATTATTTTTTTATTGAGTATGTACGATACTTCAACTTCGCATGTCACAGCTTGGATGAAAAAATTAAGCCCCTATTTGAAAAATTTTAGAGAATGTTCGTAGTTTGAACTTTTAACCTGATACGACATTTGTCTGTGGTAGGTTTTGTTAATTTAACCTACGTGAAGAGTGAAGTAAATATTAGATTATTATAGGTACCGCAAAATGGGGCAACTTTTCAATCGCCGATATCTGCTATAATTTTGGCCAAAATTTTAAATGTTTTTTTTATATGATGTTTTTTTCTGGGCAGTATGAATTTAATGAAATACGCATCGAAAGTAAATTTGAAATTAGTTGGTTTTGAGTGTCATTCCAACATATTGTCGGTTTAAGTGTGAAGCTGTTTTCATCAATATTAATTTTATTTTGTCGTGTTGGGTTAGGTATTACGAATCGTAGACAACAAATAATGATATCTCGTAAATAAAAGTTATAAACTAAATGGATAGGCATAATAATAATTCATTATATATGTAACGTGCGCCAAAGTTTGCACACCAATTCTCGCACTGCTTCTGAAGAGTGACATGAATGGCACTTCCACATTTAGTATTGAAGTGATTATTTTGTGTGAACAGTGGGAACTGGAAGTATCACGACTGCATGTGGCTGTAATAATACTCCGTTTGACAGCTTCTAGTTTGAATTTACGGCCTGCGAAAGAAAAACAAGAAGCTATGCACGCCATTGCACGGACTCACGATTCTGTGACGTTGATTGAAGCCTTTATTAAATGTATCGCTGGGGAAGTATTCCGATGTGCTTACGCTTACTGCTTAATTGGGAGAGAAAAATAATCGGGCTGGAATGTTTTAAATATAAAGGATATTATACTTGGACCATATACCTATTTATAAATAATTCTGTACGTGTGTACGTGTACAATCTTATTTTGGTCAATTAATGTATTTTTTGCCGCTGTTAATAATAAAATACTAGATATGAGGAAGGTAAGTTTTGTGTAAAAAATACATTCAAGGATGTTACCATTATTTAATAATAATAATAATAACGTAGTATTTATATAGCGCAGTTTTGTGATATTTCACTTCAAGTGCGCTTAATTATAATAAACTTAAAATTAATCCTATAGTTTTCCTTACGAGTCCTTACAAAATACAAAATTGATTAAATTATGTGAAACAAAGAATATACAGTATATACAAAGCAATTCCTAAAGAACAATATTAACAAAAAGAATTTATTAAAACTAAATTATAATAAAGAATAAGAGGCAGTTTACGTTTAGAAATAATAATAACAGAGTGCACATAAAACAGTAAGGAGGTAATCGAAACCAAACAATTACCAGAAACTTGAGGAACATGGCTTATTATAGTAGACTGAAAGCGAGTTAAAATTCATGAAAGGTACGATTTTTTAAATAAGTTTGTTTTTAAAGCTCTTTTGAATTCAGTCAAGTTCTGGATATTAGTAAGAGCTGAGGGAAGTTTGTTCCAAATGAGTGGGCCAGTTCGATTCGCCAACGGCTCGATTCGACCTAGAAAGTTCGATATCAAGACAATAATCGACGGTTTTTAATATGGTTGACTGAAAAGGAAAGTACAGATATTAAAAAAAAATATCCTAATTAACTAACACGAGTACAAATTATAGACATATTTCACATAATTTTCTCACGAAATTATAAAATATCTATTGTACTGCTCATTTACAATATTAATTATAATGCACCCACTGTATCTATTTGTATTTTCTTATTAATTAATTATCATACATCTACCGTATTTATATTTATTTCCATGTGGATTTTAAATAACGTGTGTAATCTTTTTATTGAAATACATCAAATAAAAAAATTTAAATGTAAAGTGTTAATAAAACAACATAATGTATGTATGCATGTGTGTACATGCATATATTTTTATCTTTTTATACCCGTGTCTGCTTTGATACATTTGTGTTTAACTAAATATAATATTATAAAAATAAAACAACACTTTGTATTTAACCACGAATTTATTATTTACGTATCTACCGGTTTCACTTAGACCAAGCTTCCTCAGGATAAAATAATAACTGTTCTAACTAACTTCAGTTATTATTTTATCCTGAGGAAGCTTGGTCTAAGTGAAACCGGTAGATACATAAATAATAAATTCGTGGTTAAATACAAAGTGTTGTTTTATTTTTATAATATAATGTCTAACCACAAAGTAATTGCTTCTTATGAAAAAAATAAAAAAAAATAAAAAATAATATAATATGTTATTTACCCGACTCGGAACAGACTTCGTCTAGCGAGGTGGCTAAAATAAATCTATGTACATACCTACATTAAAATAAAATAAACACCCGGGTTTCCGGCACTGAAACTGAATTAATCGATCTGGGGAATTTTCTAAAAATTCTGAGGAAATTACTCGAAACCGAAATTCTCTAGCTTAGGATTTCGGTTGAATATTTTTTTCTTGAGTACTCATACAAACTCATTCTGAAATCTAGGGAAACTTTGATCTGAAATCTAGGGAGTATTTTTTAGGGGCACCCTTATGCCCGTAGGTGGGCATCACTTTCGTAGATGGTCAACATTTTTATATGGTAAAATTACCATACCTGCAGGAAGTGTATTATTAGTAAAGTGCTGTGCTTATTCCACAAACATTGGGGTAAAACATATTTATTTAAATTAAATGACGTCACAGAGTGAAATTGCGATTATTGGAGAAGTAATTTTTTTTTATCGAATTTCATATGAGTTATGTTGTGAAGTCAATATATTAGTACTCCCAACATGTTATCTCATTTTAACATTGGTATTCTTGCTGAGATTCACCCAAAAATAATTGAGCAACAAATGCCTTCATTCATGCCGTCCGATCGAGATTAAAAATCCGACTTCAAATTAGCCAAACATAAAAAAATAGGCTGGAAACTGAGATTCAGAAGATTCTCACAAGTCAGGGGTAATCAATCTTGCAATGACCAATAATAATTAGCACAAAAAGCAGCTGTCACAGCTATGAGATATGATCGCGCTAATTATGAAGACATTCTGTCCGGGACGACGGAGGACCCCGTCAGACCCCAGTCAAACTTCTCGGGACTGGGAAAAAAGACCCCTAATAAATCACGACCTGTCACAAGGAACGAGCTGGATTGTAGAATTGTAGATTGTTACACCCGTGGAACAGGGCTGGGCAAACTTTTATGAAATTGTTAAGTATGAGATTATGAGCTTAATAATTAAGCGATGTAATTTTAACATAGTTTTTTTTAAAGAAACACAAACTCCGGGTTACGAATAATTCAGCAATATTTGTAAATCTCCTACTATCACCCCAGTAAGCGGAAAATTAAACTTGTGTCGTGATGGAGAATCGAACACGGAACTCCTGGGTGGACCCGAACACGATGTCAATTCAGCCACTGACCAGTCAATATCACGCCAAAACTTTATGAAACATGAATTTAACCTTTTAATAGTGAATTAAAAAACATTTAATATCTCTTAATATGCTCTTGGGTTACATTAAGCTTACGAAAAAATATCAAAAACCACCCTTTTGATAATACAAATATTATTTTAAGACATTGTAAACAGGCTTTCAAAAAACACACTGTGGAGTTAAGAATATATCCTCTCAAAATCTTTTCCATATGAGGGTCTGCTCGTTATTTCTTCTTCGTGATATTAATAATAATACCTAATAATAATAATGCAGGCAATCGAATAATTTGTAAAGCTCCGTTTTTCTGAAAAATTACCCCAAGGGCGCTATTAAATCTGTAAACAGACATTGGGCCGTTTTTTGTTAAAATTGTTGCAAAGCTGCATCGCCATTGTAAAAATAAGAAGATTAAAAAATAAAGCTTTACTTTATGTATATAACCAACTAAAATTTGAATACTTATTACTCGCGTATTCTACAAAATATATCAAGATTTAGGAACTAATTCAATTTCTCTAATAAAAAACTTAATTTCTCAAAAATTACATTGACCTCCCGAATCAACAATAAAAAAAAAACTGTTTAACGATAGTCTGCCCATCCCTGGAATCATAGATGACATGCTCAGTCGTTTACCGCTTGACATTACTCTTACAAAACGAACAAGGACTATTGTCACGGATAACTTTCCAGCGAAATCCTCCACAAAGGAAGATGCGTGTGGTTGCCGTTGTTTCAGGACTAGAAAGGCCCGAAAAGGACCTAGCCACGCGAGCTGTGAAAGGATCAAAGGATACAATGGTGGGCGCTAATATTGAAGGCTACGAGAGTATAAGAGTGTGCGCTATATATTATTTTTACTTTGTATTTTATTTTATTTTATGTAAGGAGCAGTGGCGGCTCCTGCCTTAGTGCACTTGTGCAATGCACTACCAAAAACCGATAAACGTCAAAAATGTAAATTCGTACAAACATCGACAAACGTCAAAAGTGTAAATTCGTAACATTCATTCACGAAGAATTCCCGCCAATTCGTTATAATATCCTTATCAATAAACTTTCTTACTAGACTCCGTACTCATACTCGCATCGGCGCATACGAAAAAGCAATGCGTGCATCTTTCGTTGTGCCGCGATGTGACGTCACAGGAAGTTTCTACTAGGGCAGTCTACAGAGGCTGGAACCGTGAAATGGGCAAGACATGAGTGAAGATATATCTCACGCTCATGCACTAGCGGCGCACATGCGCAGAAGCATCCTGATTTATGACAAAACCTTTAACATGCGTTATATGTTACCGAACGTTTGGAATGACTTTGACAGAAGTTAGGAATAACGAATTAACAACTAATTGACAATGTTATGTATTAGCTCTACCATCGCACCGGGGCGGCGAAATCAAGCATGATCACTATTGACACATTTTTAATGGTTTTCGGTAGTTTTTCTCTGTAAAAAACTTATTTAAAAATGAGTGGTAAAGAAAACATTGCGATTAACGTCGATTTTTTTAAAAGCAACCGAATTTCATTTGAGAATAAATTGTTTTTGAAAAATAATGGCCCTCCAAAACCTTTGCTAAATATAATACAAGTAAGGTTAAGGGAAAAAACTATGAATAGAGTTTTTAAAACAAAGTATTAAATATTCGTAAGCATCTTGGCTTTGTGAATGTGATCGTTTGAACACATTTTTTTTTGTTTTCTGTGAACAATTTTCGTGGTTGATGATAAACTGTGGAGTGAAAGTTGTGTAAACGATAGCCTTTATTTTACTGAAAAGTTAATAAACATTCATACTCCCAGTACACATACATAACGTATTGCAATTTAGTTTCTTAGATCGAGTTGATAGGTATACGATTACAACTTGATGTTGGTTTTCGCGAATCTGTGAATCGATCAATTATATTTTCCCGTATTAATGTTACCATTTTTTGTGAAATGCACTGCTAGCAAATTTTGTCACGGGCCGCCTCTGGTAAGGAGCCCGCAGTCGCAGGTAATATATCTGAGAAGACCAAAGAAAGTCACTGTGCGTGTTATTTAATGATGACGCCTTTTAGTAACAATATATTTTTTTTCCTGGATGAGGGGGATGGTAGTCCAATCCCACACGTCCCACATAGTTATCAATATTGATAATAAATACTTAACATACATAGATCGGTAGTACATGCAAATAACACCAATGTTTTTTTTGTTTTTTATTAAATTAGATAGCTATATAAAAATAAAATAATTATATCGGGTTTGGTCTTTAGTGAGCTTGGGGTCAGTGCTCATTCAGGAGTGGCGCTTGTTACGACATTTTTTTAGGATGATTAAATTTATTAATAAAATGTAACTTTTTTTCGTTATTTGTTTTTGTGGTGTTATGCCGTGCGCTACCTCCTTCTTTAGCCAAACAAATAAAGAAAATACTTTTGGCCGTGAAGATCTTAAAACGTATCTGACAATGTAACTTCTTCAAACTCTTCAAAATGTTATATATAATCGTTAATTTATTTTAAATGTGTTGATAGACATTGCATAATTACTGGGTTTAGATGTTTTACAGGTACTTATCTATAAACTCATATTACTATTGTTCGTGCAGGCAATTGTGGAAGAATAATCAAGAAAGTTGGTAAATAAACACAAACAGTCCAACATATGAATAATAAACTAAACAGGTGCATCTAAAAGTCTCTTTATCGGGCTTTAAATGACCGTGGTAAATTGAAAATTAGGTACTGCGGCGAATTGTTCATTTTCGTTTTCTGAAACTACTTTCGTACCTACATTATGATTGATTATTGTTGAGCTCGTAGGTACTTTGTAGAGCGATTTATTAAATAACACATACCTATAGCTTACTCCTAAAATTCGTTAAGCTAAAAGTATACTAAGACATTTTTTTGGATATGATTTTAGATGATGCCAAACGCAATCCGAAATGTTGGCTAAAAAAGGAGATAGAGGTAGCACCTGAAACATAAATTACGAAAATAGATATGTATTTAGATACTTTGCATAAAAGGTTTTCTCAGTCACATAATTTAGTAAAAATGAAACAATACAACTTTGTATAAACCACTTATATAATGTGCAAATCCGACCGGTTTCGGAACAAACGTTCCTTCGTCAGGGAAAGCTTATACTAATTTGACAGTTTAGAACAATGTTTTATTATGGTAGGGGTGGAGCCGTTGTTAGTTAATAATGTAGATTGGGTGGGTAGGTATTAGTGTAGAGTGGGTGGGTAGGGGAACAAATCCATGATTGGACTATATGACAATATTTTTTGTTTGTTGATAATAGATTCATTATTTTTAAGGGAAACCGGTCGGATTTGCACATTATATAAGTGGTTTATACAAAGTTGTATTGTTTCATTTTTCTATAATGGATAACCACAAAGTAATAGCTACATTTAAAAATAATAAAAAAATACATAATTTAGTATTATTTAAATGTAACTTATGTGGGTACCTATTTAATAATTTTATAAATGTAGCAACTAACTAATAATGTAATAATATGTAATTTCGAGTAGGTGTCCTACTTTAGGCTTAAAAAACAACGTTAGACAAGGTAGTGAATAATCCATTTTATATTTCACTCAGCTTTCACACCATACTCATAAAATTCCACAAAGTTTCATAATTGCACAAAACTGCTGTAAGGATATGATAATCATGTCAATATAAAGTCCTCAGATTCTGCTTATTGCAATCATAAGCAGGTATTGCGATTCCACCGTTATATGCAATCCACATTATACGAGTGCTTTATTTGTGTCTATGTTGAATAACATATTTATCCATCAAGCTTGTTTACCTTGTCAAATACGAGGGCATAAACTCGGCTCAGGTCGCATTAATTCCTGCAATATGACGTGTTTCGAACAATTCATCATCCGTAATCTCGGATTGTGTAAATATACAAAAATGTCGGCTAACAGTGTTATTTGATGGATGACATGTGCGATTTATTAATATTCTCCTTTTGACAAGCAAACTCGGATCAATAGGTAGAGATTAATCCAGTTCAGTCTGATCCTCCTGTAAGCTAATAAGCTACCTGTATATTGTGTAAGCCATGCTGCAATCGACATTATTTGTCATGTTTTCGATGACGGTCTTTGTAATATTGCTTACGCACGTCACAAAATTACGAATAATAATATTGATGTGTTTATATTAATCGAAATGCTGTTATACCAACAGAATATATATATATATATATATATATATATATATATATATATATATATATATATATATATATATATATATAAATCAATGTGTGCTTGCTTGTGTTTATGTATATTTGCATATTTGTTCCTTATGCGTTCCTAAACCATTCATCCGATTGCAATGAAACTTTAAAAATGAAACTTTATTTTACATGCGCATGCCCGCTATGGTTTCTATATATAATAGTGAGCTCTGGTGCCATGATATTATGCATTTCTAAACCATTCATAGAATTACGATGAAATTTTGGGGATTTGATTGCGCATGCTCCCGATGGCTTCTATTCATAATAGTGAGCTCTGGCGTCATGAAATTATGCGTTGCTAAACATATATGTATGGTAGTTCCTCACTAAACATATACAGGGTGTTAAGGGACGTACTTGACTTACTTTAACCAGTGATTCCTGACATTATTTGGAGTAATGTAACACTATTAAAAAAATCATAGGTATGTAGGTACTAGGATACGTAGGTACCCACTTGTATTGATTTACACCTTTTTTAAGGTGATGTATCGCGGCGTTGACATTCAGAATCGGGCGAAATAACGTAATTCTTTTTCCTTCCCAGATCTTCATTTTCCTTTCATAAAAAAAACCCTCCACAAATATGACATAGGCCCTGAGGGGAATTATTTCCCTGTCATTTTCTCGCAGGCTAAATCCTGTAGATGAGCGTGTTGTGAGTCTTTTCAGTGTTGCTATTTTTCGTTTCGTCAAGTTTCAAATCACAACGATGCTAAAGAAGTTTATACTTCCAAAATACAAGTGTGCAGTTCACACTCGATAGAAGTGAAACCTTCAGAAAACAACCTTCAGAAAGACAAGAGTGGGGAGGCTGAGAACCTCCGCACAAAGAGGAGGCCTCATTCTCTCGCAGGCTAAAAATCCTATAGATGTATGTGTCGCTATTTTTCGTTTCATAGAGTTTCAAATCACAACGGTGCTAAAGAAGTTTTCGTTTAAAAATCTCGCCCGGTAAATTGAATGTATTCACTTACCAGATATTTCATGGAGACATGTCTTTAGTACCTACCGATCCGTAAGATATATATAGACGATAAAGATATAAGGATAATAAGTAATCTTTATTGGAACCAGAAAGGAGCAGTAAGAGTAGAGCAGTGTCTAACAGACGAAGTAGAAATAAAGAGAGGCGTGTGACAGGGTTGTATTCTTTCACCTATGCTGTTCAACTTATATTCAGAAGAAATATTCAATGAAGCTCTGCAAGAAGCTACTCAAGGACTTGTTATAAATGGGAATATTCTGAACAACCTGCGTTATTCAGATGATACGGTACTTCTAACAAGTAACACTGAGGATCTACAAGTTCTGCTGAATCAAGTAGTGAAGACTTGTGAGAATTTTGGGCTAGAATTAAATATAAATAAAACAAAATACATGCTCATAAGCAAAAATAATGCATTGAATGAAAATCTTTATATTGCTGGAACAAAACTAGGGCATTGTGTACTTGGGATGCAATGTAAATGGTAGATGGGACCCTTCGGTAGAAATCAAATGCCGCATTGAGCAAGCTCGTGCAACCTTTATCCGCATGAAAAAAATGTTCTGCAGTCATGATCTCAACCTAGGATTACGAATGCAAATGGTCAGATGCTACGTGTTTTCGATAGTATTTTATGGAATGGAAGCATGGACGCTTACTGAGAACTAATAGGCGACTTGAGGCATTTGGGATGTGGATTTACAGAAGAATACTTAAAATAAGCTGGATGGACAGGGTTACGAATGAAGATGTTATGGTTTGGATGAATAAAGAAAAATAAGTTATTAAAACGTGATATGTGATGAGAAGTATGAGATTTTGCATCTCATAATGCAGGGAAAGATTGCCGGAAGACGGGGCCCTGAAAGAAGGAGAACCTCATGGCTGAAAAATCTGAGTGGTTTGGCCAGTCTACTGTAGTCCGCATAGCCAACATGATAGCCAACGTCCGTCGAACGGACAGGGCACAAGAAGAAGAATAATAAATATGAAGGTTTGTAGAAGATGCGTTTAACAAGGTTAGCTCTCATCGGGGGGGTAGAGCGGTGTTTGGCTAAAAATTCGCTTGCAAACCGTGTTCCACTGGGAGATTTGAATTAACTGCAATACAAGTGTTTTACTTCAAGCTACGTCACGCGTTCGAAATATCGAAAACGGCCCCACGAGTTTTCTTTTTTAAAAGTCCCGTATGAGCTAACCTTGTTAAACGCTTTTCCTGTGAAACTTGGAGAACTCTAGAAATGTAATAAATGTTACCGGCCTACAAACCGATATACAAATAAAAGATATTTACTTCCTTTATAAACGTACAGTTTTGAATTTAGCTACCCATCGTTCATACTTACATATCGTAGAAAACAGCTGCTAACTTATGAGGCTAGTGAAACAGGGTCCATTGGTGTCAAGCCGTGATGGATGTCGGGGGGTGTTTATAGGGGGCGGGGGTGGTATTAATACAGGGTGGGTGGAGGAGTGGGGTGGACAGTATGATGAATGGACGTCTGACATACTCTCACCATCTATCAAGCGGAGGAGAGAGCTGTTCTGTCATGTCACGGGAAACATTAAGAATCCGTAGGTAATCGTTTTTTGGAGTGCTCAATTTATTTTGAGGAAATTTTTAAACAAGATGAATTTTAATACATGATGTCGGTACCTTTTTTATATTAGCTCCGCGCAGAAGGCCCTGAGGAAAAATCCCTCAGGGCCTCTGTCATCTTTGGGGATGCTGTGAGGAGAGTCTTTTTAGGGAAAGGAAGGAGAGGATGCTCTGAGAAGGAAAAAGGAAGGAGAAGTGGGTAGAAGTCGAGTGGTCAATATGTCTACGTACGAATATATTCCTCCCACTGTAGTACAAGGCGATGGGTCGAGAGAGTGCGGCTGGAGAGGTCTAGGTTAAGTCTCCCTCAACCAACCAATCATTCTTGATTCGGTAGGTATGCAGTACATGGGCAAACGCATTGGGTTCCAAGACCTAGACCTGAAACTACACCTAGACTTGGGACCTAGACGAAGACCCCATGAATCCAGGCGTCATAAATGGTTCCCGGGGCGACGGTAATCATACCTGTCTCCCAAATCGAATTGAAATAATAAATTTAGATTTTTCTTCGGTTATATGATCATCTTTCTATGAAATAAAATACAGGACAAATAATAAAGCGAACACGTACTTAATTATCGATACATGCAATAGCTATATGGTCCGGGTCTGATTCCGCACTCCATAAAATTTTTTATAACTTTTTGTCTTATGACCTAATAATCAACTATAACATACGAAACCATAGAATTTCAAACAGTTTATTGATGGAATGACGGGCGTGCAAATCATATGAGGCTTCAAACTATAAACCATAAAAAGCATCGAGTTTATGGATCATAATTTATTTATATTGTAGACAGTAACTGAACCAATCAACTACAAACTATAAAGGTATAAAACAAGTTATGGTGAATTTTTAGGTTATTTTGCTGTATATTATAGGTATACTATGCATATATTAGTACTTACTTACCGTTACGTGCGGTAGAATTATATTTCCACCACCAAATGTGCAGCAGTTTTATATCTGGTGAAAAAAGGTAGAAAATTAAAAAAAAACTTTAAATGAAATTTGAGTTGAGTACGCAGTGTAATCTCTATCTGGTACAATACTCGGATTATGCATAAACACCACCAAATTAGTTATAATGCAGAATCACTTGTAGTGAAAACAAAATGTTCATGTTTTTACATTCTTCATTTGGAGATGTCTGAATAATCAACCGGGCGATCGAAATATTTGCGTAGTTTGAAACTGAGTCACACAATAAGTACTTAATAATATAAGTCTTCTATTTAGATACTACTACTATAGTTAATAGGATGCTTGCTTCCCTTACTATTGCTTTATCTACACAATTGGAAGGCGGGTAAATGTACCGCGCGCCGCCCAGGGAACATTTATTGAATTAACAACACTGCCGTAAGTCGCCCCAAGTGGTTCGCTACGTTTTCTGACTCAGAGGTACCCCGGTTCATAGGGTAAGGTTTGTCCAAGTCTTGACGGTGGATGCATTTGCTCACCTGGCAGGCCGGATCGGGAGAGACTGGTCGAGGGAGACCTTTTGCCCTCTCCAGCAAGGCTCTCTCGGAACATCGCCTTGCACCATACGTCCGTCACTCCTAGAGATACTGCCCCCCAGATTCCTACCCACCCCTCATACCTTTTCTCCTCCATGTACTTCAACTCCTTCCTTTCCTTAAAATACCCTCCACACAGCATCCCCAAAGATGACATAGGCCCTGAGAAGAATTATTTTCCACGGCGCCTTCCGTGTGGAGTTAATTTAAAAAAAAATCTCTTGACAGATTTTACCAGACTTTAGAACCAAATACATCAACTTTCAAAAGTGGGAACCAAGTTTTAACCGAGAAAGTCCAACACTTAATATTCGTGTAAATAATTCTACGGCCGATGGTACCAACCTACAATGAACTTTTACGATGTAAGTGGGTAGGTATCCGGCTACAATGAAATTTTACGATAGATTTGGATACAATATTTTATGATTTGATAAGGGCAATAACATTGATACAGGCAGTAGCGATGGCGGAAGGCCCCATAAAATATTTAATTCACCTATCACATCACATAAAGAAAAAAAACTACACAATATAATATTATTTGTTTACGTGTGGATTGTGACGTGTTTTATGATTTATTACTTATTTCTAGGCCCAACGTTGCCATGGCATGTTTTACGTGGTGAAGAAAGGTGGATTAGGTAGGAGTATTATTGATTTCCTAATATTATAATAAAACTGTACTTACCTATGTATTTAGTTTTCATAACTGTACTTACCTATGTATGTAGTTTCAGGGTTGGTCGGACAATTGCCCCCCATTAGTTTTTTTTTTTTTTTTACAGTGAATACCGCACAAGAATCTCAACTGCTCCCGTCTGGAGCCAGTGAGACTATGGCATCCCCAATTGGGGTATGTTGTGAGGCTGAAGGTAGTGCGAGGGGAAGGAGGTGGGGAAGAGGAAGGTTGGGAAGTACCTGGCTATTCAGATCTGGTCACTAAACACGGCTAAAGCCATTTTCAAGCAACGTTTCAATTCTGAATGGTGGTCTTACACCAGGGCGATACTGATAGTATCTTCCACTCTGGAACATGCCGCAAATATACTATATATTATTTTTAATGAATTAATTGGAAATAACACAAATTAATCAAATAAAATTTATTTGCGCATGCCGGGTTCGAACCCGCGACCTCCGGATTGTGAGTCAAGAGTCTTACCCACAGGACTACGGAGGTCGTTAAAATGTTAATGAAAAGGAACATTTTTAGTAAACCTTAAAACCTTAAAGAGTCGGCGACGTGTGAATGCGGTGCGGTGCAGACCACCGAACATGTGGTCAACGAATGCCCGCTCCATTAATTCCCCGGCGGGATTGATGAGGTCCACAGGGCAACGCCTGAGGCCCTAGACTGGCTCGCAGACCTAGATGTCCCCCTCTGACCCCCCACCATACGAAAGAAGAAGAAGAAGTAAACATTGCAATTTTGTTGTTCGATAAGGCAATAACCAATGAACTCACTTGTACTGATAAAAAATTGTTTTATAGGAACTTATTGAAGTAAAACTTTTTTACGCACGCTCGAATTGGGGGGTAAGCTGGTGAATGCGTTACGAAATGTGGTGATTGTTACGAAAAATGTCATGCGAACGGTGATCGATTGCTAGGCGAACGGTCGGCCTTTACGCACGCTTGACTTGAGGAGTGATAAGGATAAGGATAAGGATAAGGATAAGGATAAGGATAAGGATAAGGATAAGGATAAGGATAAGGATAAGGATAAGGATAAGGATAAGGATAAGGATAAGGATAAGGATAAGGATAAGGATAAGGATAAGGATAAGGATAAGGATAAGGATAAGGATAAGGATAAGGATAAGGATAAGGATAAGGATAAGGATAAGGATAAGGATAAGGATAAGGATAAGGATAAGGATAAGGATAAGGATAAGGATAAGGATAAGGATAAGGATAAGGATAAGGATAAGGATAAGGATAAGGATAAGGATAAGGATAAGGATGGTCACCCTAAGGTCGTTGGTTACCCCAAGGTCGTAGGTCACCCCAAGGTCGAGGGTCACCCCAAATTCGTAGGTCACCCCAAGGTCGTAGGTCACCCCAAGGTCCTAGGTCTCCCAAGGTCGTAGGTTACCCCAAGGTCGTAGGTTATTCCAAGGTCGTAGGTCACCCCATGGTCATATTTCACCCCAATGTCATATATCACCCCTAGGTCATAGGTCACCCCCAAAGATATTCAAATACAAAAGTCACCCCGTTCACTACGTTTGGTAACTTAGCTAAAAGTTCAGCCTCAATTAAAACAGGTTCGCATAGTGAGTGAGGCAGGTTATGTCCTAACTTAAATATACTAACATACTAAAAAAGATGATTGCTTTCAGCTTTAATTCTAAAATGAATAAAGTAAGTGTCGCAATTATTATAAGCGGTGAAAATGATGTTCATTGTATGAACATCATTTGTAAATATGAAGATCAATGTAAATGATGTTGCAAATCGTCAATCTATTCGGTTGCAATGATTTTCTTCGATGAATTTTTATCTCTTTTATCAAATGTCATCACCACACAGTCATAAAAATATATAAATGTAGTTCGTCGTTCGTCTAGGAACTGCGTTTATAATGTTGAATAACAAGAACAACAAAACGTCTTCTAACCTAATAAACCAGCATTACGTTCTAGGTCACACAATGAAGAAAGATAGCCGTACACCCAAAATATTCTAGCTAAGCAAATGTTGACCCATTTGTTTTTAATTTCCATGGATGATAGTGGATCATACTAGTAAATAAAAAAATACAAGTACTGGTAATATCGTTTGATTGTAAACCATAAAAATACAAAGGAAATTTTTTTGAACTGTTACTAATTTTCTCGAAAAATTACGATAAATTACTTTAATAAAATTACATTGTCGTGTCATAAATAAATATATACTTGTATTTACAACCATTTTTAGTTTTATTCTCCATAATTTCATTCACATTTAATTTCATAATCAGAAAGATCATACAACGAGATAAAGTCTTAAAACGGTTTGATGACAACTCTGAATAATTATGCATTATAATATGCGAGCCTGAGGTGTGTAAATAACCCCAGACCCTCTGGGCTTAATACCCAAAGATATGATTATGAAAATCTACTTGCGCGGACAAATATATATCACACAGAATGGCAATCTAAAACTCCAGGGAAAATAACAGATTCACCAACCTTGCATGCAGTTTTTTTGTAGCTGGGGAGGCCTCCGTAAATTTATCCACTTAAATTCCAGATCAGTAATTCTTTTGTGACTTTGATATATGCACAAGTAGTCAGTTGTCAACCATAGACAACTAGTTAGTTTTCACAATGAAAAAAATAGAACAGCAAAATTATCCAAAACAACAGATGACAGTTATCCACTTGTTCGAATACTATTTTCAAAACAATCCATTTCAGGTGTCTCTGTTAAATCCAAAGAGTACCTAACTACCATTCTTGTGATATAAATATGTTTAATTAAATTTTCGAACAAGCAATAATAAAATTTTCGAACAAACAAAATAAACAAATTGTAATGCCTAACCACATGCAATTACAACACCCCTTTGAAAAGGCATTAAAAGTTTTGTTTTCTTTTTGTTAACTGAATTGTTGAGTTCCAATATCCGCCCTAATGAATTTTGTTCAACAATTAGGTGTGAATGCCATTTGATGTGGTTTCTCACAAGAAATGCGATGCGTTGATCATTTCCAAAAGTCTTCTAGTTCCTTTATAAATCGTGCTTAAATATGGGCCTAAAAGAAATAAAACATTTTTTTTTAAATGTATCAAACATTATTAAAATAACAATTGTGTCTAGTTATTATAAGATCGTTCTGAAGTGTAAAAAAATAAATTACTGGAATCATAAAAACTCATCAGCCTACTGTGCTTTCCTTGATTTATTTATTCGAAAGAAAGAAAATCAATTAGGGCGGGTTTTGGAACTTAACGATTCAAAAAGCCCATAACCTAACCTAACCTATTTAACCAAATTTTTAATATATATATTTTCATCACTTTTAATGATTTTTCAAAGGAGGTGTTGAAGTTACATGATTCTGAGTTATCCGGCCACTGTAAGGCCCACACACTGCACCCATTTCCCCAATACAAGCTTCATAAAGAGGATATTCGATTTAACGTGATTACCACTGATTTTAGATTTTCACGGCCAAAAATATTTTTGTTATTAGTTTTTGGGGTATTATGCCGTGTTGCGCTATCTCCTTCTTTAGCCAACGTTTCGGACAGCGTTGCAGTGTCTATCATCAGGGCAGATGTGTAATAGTTAGGGGTGATGTTTGTACTTATCTACTTAGGAGCGATACCGTGTCGCCAGCTCCACTCATCTACGAGCTGGCGCTACAATATACTTCAACATGTTTTTTGCATTTAGCCTTGATGTAACCCTCAATTACCGGATACCAAGAACTATTGAGCTTAGCTCCGTCGTTTCTATTAATATTTATAGTTTTTATTTTTTTATTTAAGTTACTCAATCGGAACCGGCCATTACTTTGGATTTGTCCCTGAGGTCCTGGGAAGACCCAAAACTCATAGAGCACGCCTGATTACGGAGGCAATTGAAATTCACAAAAATCATATAAATATTAATAGAGACGACGGAGCTAAGCTCAATAGTTCTTGGTATCCGGTAATTGACGGTTACATCAAGGCTAAACGCAAAAAAAACATGTTGAAGTATATTGAAGCTCCAGCTCGTAGAGGAGTGGAGCTGGCGACACGGTATCGCTCCTATGTAGATAAGTATAAACATCACCCCTAACTATTACACATCTGCCCTGTTGATGGACACTGCAACGCCGTCCGATACGTTGGCTAAAGAAGGAGGTAGCGCAACACGGCATAATACCCCAAAAACTAATAACAAAAAAAAGTGATTACCACTGATTAGAAATGCGAAAATCAATTGGTTAAGTCCGCTTTATTCTGTTACGAAACAGCCATTTTTTTCGGTTCAGCAACAATATTTTTTTTTTAATTCGAGAAAAGTGAAATAAAAAAAACTTATTGAAACATTTTGAAAAATATGATTTGAAGTCCTTTTCCCGGCAAAATATTTGACGATTTATGAGTCAGATGGCACAATAAAACTATAGGAAGAGTGTTATTTTTATCTTCCACCTGCGCAAATAATAAGTTTGTTCCTATTAATCTATAGCAGATAGACGCGTTGGTAACAGGTAAGTGCCTACACAGTACCTACACACCTACTTCGGATCGACGCATAAATAAAACCCTGTTTATTATTTACCTTCAATGTTGCTAAACGAAATGTAATCAATATATCGCTGTTTTAATATTTTGAAAACAATTTGAAACTATTATTTTATCGATGTTTTCAATAAATAAATAAATGGATTTGTGTTTCAGAAATTTCATCCACCGAGATTTAATAAAATACATAAAAAAGGATCTGTTAAATTACATTATTTTTTACATTGAATATTCCCAAGGTATTTTGACAGGTATTCACATACACATATTACGTAGATTTAAGTAAAGAATGACTTTGATTTTTTGTAGCACAGTTTAATCGCCTCAGGTGCGGTAGTATTTGTGCTAACAGGTAGGTTAGTATCTGTACAATAATAAGTAGTATAGAATAATTCAGTACATATATGTTAAACTCTTTTTTTTTTCAAATAGGCAATTCACCCTAAAACGAGTGCTTTGAGCCAATAAAGTTAAGAAAGATAGTTATAATTTCGAGGATAAACTGTAAGGGGATAGGACAAATCAAATATTTAAGTCATTCAAGTCTATAAACTTACACAGATCTGAAAAAATGCGAGAATAAGGAACTCCTGTGAAAAATATTTTGGCTTTTAAAAAATATGTTCATATAGACCAATAAACGCTGATTCTGAATATATAAGTTTTATTTAGATAATAATATTAAACGTACAGTTTTTAAAAAATTGTTAAAAAATCCATTTTTAATCGGGTCGTAAAAACACGCCGTCAAGTTGACATTATTGAAATTTTAGTGCTGACGTCACTGTTCGACGTGTTGTGACGTCACCGTAAAGTCATTGTATGGGAATGTATGATATGACACAAGCCATCGCATGTATTTACTCGTTTATTTACGTACTGTTTATAGAGATTTAGTTGTTGTGTTTATTGAAACATTATTTAGGCCTAAATAATGTTTCAAAATTTATTGGTTAGTCATTAGTTTATCTCTCTTATTGAAAATATTCAAAAACTACTGCACAAAAAAAATAGTAATGCTACTTCTAGGGAGAATACTTCGAACAACGGAATTCAAAATGGCGGCAGTTAATCAGCTGATTGCCCGATCCTATAGTAATTTTTCAGGAGTGATCACCATATATGTATCTATGTATGGTGACACGATTCATCATTATCTATCGTCTTGAAAATTTAAAACTTTGACAATTATTTTAACTATTAAAACTAACTCTAAAAATAAAAATAAAAACGCAGTTATTTAAGTTAGAAGGTCATTATTCATTAAAAAAAAAAATAAAAATTGGACTGGAGTTCGCTATTGTTGAGATATATTAAACACGGAATACTGAGGGGAGAATGTTTTTAAAAACCAAATGATATGCTTTTGAAGGAAGAATGATTTTTACAATTGAAGAAGACATGGTCAAGAGTATCCGCCTCCACACCGCACTGATAGAGTGGACTATTGAGGACACGAATTTTAAACAAACGCGCTGCAATAGAGCACGGACGAATTCTCATTCTCGAAATGCAGGAAATAAATCTTTTGGCTTTTTTTTGACGTGGTCTGTTAAACTTGTATTACTGCATACTTGATGGTGAATGATACGCGTAATTAATCGATTATTTTTTTTAAGATAACCAGTACAGATGATCGATAAATATTGTCTAGCTGAGAGCTTAGCTATGAGAGAGCGAGACTTACTAAGACAATGATTTAAATATCCTACCATCTACTAGTCTCGCTGGTGTACTAGGAAGTCATGTTAGAAACTATTAAGTCCCACAGTACCCATACAATTATAGGAACGTTAATAAAAAAAAATACTAAAAAAAAAATAATTACGTGCATCCATTTCCATTTAACATCCCTTCGTAGTAGGTATATCTAACCTTTCTTGTTTGACTTATAACATTTTTGTATATAATAAATAAAGTCAACTGTTATAGTATGTATTATTGTATTGTAAATACATATTGTGTGTTTTAGTTTTAATGATTCTTGTTTTAATAGCAACGTTATTTTTTATCATTATCTATTGTCCTCTGCCAAAACAACACTGTTATTGTTATTCCCTTGGCATTGCTTTGTATACCTATACTGTATATACTTTGTTTCATATTACGTGATCAATATTTAACAAGGACTCGTAAGGAACACTATAGGAATATGTTAAAGCATTATAGTTAAGAGCATTTGAAGTGAAATAACACAAAACTGCGCAATAAAAATATTACGTTATTATTATTATATTAATTTTCTTTGAATACTTATCTATAATGCTATGTAGGTTGTTGTAAGGGCAGGAATATAAAATGTCAGCAATAACAATAAACTACACCATCAAGTAATACAGGGACCGTTGATGATTCTGAAGTGAAAAGTCAGTCACCTACGCCTCGTTACATCGCCAATAAAATTTAATTAGGATGATTAAATTGCATAAGGCTGTATTCAGTATCCGCCCGCATCCTTATAAGTTAGTCATTAATTTAATAACAGTTTGATGCGTTTGTGATAAGGGCGGAAGCCAATTAAAATATATAGACGCAATAATGGATATGGTCACGGATAAATCGAATTCGAAGAATTACATATACCTGGGGATATACCTTTTAAAACCGCAATTCGAAGAATTACATATACCCGGGGATATACCTTTTAAAACCGCAGAAATATAGCTGATGATGATACCTATTTAAATTTAGAAGCATAATATTGATTGGTAGAAAAAGGAAAAGTTCCTGGAAAAAGACGTGGCATGATTGAGTGAATCAATTACTTTTACTGGGTCATTTTAATCAATTGGAAAAACAGAATAGTTTGAAAATCTATGAATGTGAACGAAGTAAAGAATACGACTCGTTTTTGTGTGGTTTTCTGCCCTCCGTGTTCTTCCCTTTTACGTCATGAATTTCTTCGAGATCTAGGTTCACTCCTTTCTTTCAGCATTTTTGAAGATGACTTAGGATCTAAGGAAAATTGTTTCCCTCGTGGCCTTTTGCGTGGACTGTTTGGTCTTTTTTGGCCTGCTAAACTAATACTTTATTTACTAGTTTGTCAGGACTCCAGATACTAATATCTACAGCCTGTATGTCGGACGAATATCTACAGCTCGTATGTTGGACTAATATATATGAACTTCAGAGTGAGGACTAATATCTACAGAGCTAAGGTCGAATATCTATGACGGTCCCAGTGGTGACTAATATCTATGAAGCGTAGGTTGGACTAATATCTACAGAGGGCAGCTGAGCAAGAGGTTGTACGGAAAAGCATAAATTACTTACATTACGTAATAACTAACCTAACCTAACCTAACCTTACCTAACCCAACCTCTGACAGTGCTGTAGATATTCGTCCACACTTTGGTTCTCATAGATATTAGTCAGCAGTTTGAGATGTAGATATTCGTCCTCACTTTGGTTCTCATAGATAATAGTCCGATTTATTCAGTTTATGGAATTCCTGTTGATATTAGTGGACGCCTCCTTTGTCAGCAGGTACATGGAGACAAGTTTTAATATAATAAAATGGTTAAATTATTAGAATAGTACTACAGGTGTAAATATATGACTAGCAGTATAGTTTAAGCGTTACAAAATAAACAGGCAAAATTAACGGTTCCATGATAACTCAGAATCAATTCAACTTACCATTTCTTTGAAGTCATTAAAGGCTATGAAAAAAAATAGTCCATAACCTAACTTAACGTAACCTATTTTTATATTTTTTTGTCATCACTTATGACTTTTCAAAGGAGATGTTGAGTTGAAATTCATTCAGAGTTGTTCGGTCACCTAACCCTAACGTACAGTCCCATCAATAGTATAGATGTAGATATAGTAAACATTATAAAATTGTAAGTTCTAATGTGAATCTCTACATCTCTATCTCTACATCTTCTCTATCTCTACATATTATAAATTAAAGTCCTCCGCGTCGTCTGTCTGTCTGCTGTTCGCGATAAATTCAAAAACTACTGAACGGATTTTCATGCGGTTTTCACCAACAGATAGAGTAATTCGTGAGGAAGGTTTAGGTATATAATTCGTCAAGGTTTTGTGTAAATTGGTTGAAACATAACGATAATTGTTAGAAGTGTCAGAAAAAGTCAAGCCGGCTGGTAGCTTCCATAAAAAACACTGCCTAATCCCTTTGAGATATAACAAAACAATGCATGGTGGGATATTCCTCTTTTATAGATCTACAAAAAATCCGCGATGGCATATTATATCTACCTTTTGCGGATAGCTTACTATACCCATTCTAACTTCTAAAAAAATGATCACGCCCAATGCGGTAATTTAAAAGTTAGACAGATACAGTATTAATCCTTATCAACTGTCCATACAATTTATTTAGTTTTTGTTATAGAGGTTGGATAACCATCCAGTAGATGGCATTGCGTTTAGTTAGCCACAGCAACGCGTTGCCGGGACAGCTAGTTAGCAATATAAGGGCCTCAGTAGGACATCAATATAATTCATCTGTATCTTTCGCCCAATTTCTTAGATTTGAAGTTTTGCACAGTTAACGTTCAAAACAAGTGGAAAATTACTGCCTTCATCCGATCGGTAATGCAGGGGACTTCAGCAAGTGTTCCATGATATTAATAACGCTAATAATGCTCGCGTGGCAGGCTTAACAGGTTAACATTTTACTGTTTTACTGCACCTAGTCCTATCCATCATCACCGCTGCCGCGTTATCTGCACGCATTCATCCTCGTTTGTTTACGACTCCTGCAAAATTATTTTATACATTTATCCATCAATCATCCGAGATGACGCCGCCGACTTGAAGGGCTGTTTTATATGCAGGCTGTTCTTTCTGATATCAGCCATTTTTTTAATATCCGAGAGGGAATAAATAATGTTTATATTGTTTGGTTCTTAATCAGATGTATTAATTTCGGTTGTATTGTATTGTTTTAATGACCTCAAATTTATATTTTCAAATTGGAAGTGATGATTGTGTGCATTCAGACAAGCGATAAAGTACGTGTCTATAATCAGAAAATCATTTTTTTTTTAATTTAATCAATAATTCTATGTTTGGGATAAAAATTTCTTTTGATTTTATTTTTGACGGACGATTTGCCGAGTTTACTTACGGTGTTCATTCAAAAGTAAATTTTTAATGTTTTTCTAATTTGTCAACAAAAAGATGTAATTATATACAGTGAAGGGAAAATTGGCATTATTTGTTTTGGAAGGGTAATGTGGTCCCGAGGTAAATATTTAATAAAAACTTACAGTTTCTAATCTAGAGGTCGTGGGTTCAGATCCCGGCGTGAGCGTGACCACATATATATTTCGGTAACTATCAAAATTTGATAAAAATAAAATAATAAATTTAGTGCGCGGTTTTTCACATATTTCATAAAATATAAAAATAAAATAGGTAAATAGTAGTTATAAACATAGCAGGTTTTGGTGATTACGATCCAGAACGCAACATATTCTCAGAATCGCCCTTGTTTAGGAATACCATTAAGAATCGAACCCTGTTTGAAACGACTTTAGCCGTGTTTGGAAACCAATTCAGAACAGTCAGATGATTCCTAACCATCCTCTTCCTAAGCCTCACATCTTACCCCAATCGGAGATGACAAAGTCCCATTAGCTGCAGACAGATGGGAGCAGTGTGCGGTATTCATAACATGAGGAATTTAAAATATAAAATAACGTCATTATAGAAAATGTGCATACCTTTAAAAGTAGGTACCTTCTTAAGTTGGTTCCTCATTTTTGAGGATGGCGCCACCAATTTCCACCTTGCAGTTCGGCGCTGCATGGAAAGCCATGGACACCGCATGGCCATGGACACCGGCAAGGATTCTTGGTCACTCCAGTGCATTGGTGACTTTACTGACCTTCCTCTGCTTTTCCCACCTTCCACTTTGCCAGTGACTACGATTTTCTCTAAATTGGATTCCTCCATTTGACGAGCAACGCGTCGAAGTATCTTAAAACACTTTGTTGGCAGACAGCTGAAAGCCTAGGTACTTTAACTTAAGTAAAGAATTTCATAAATATTACAAAAAATAGCGAAATGGCACTTTGTAAGCCTGTTTTTCCAGCCACACGAAAACGGCTCTCGGGCTGACAGGTCGCTTTAATAATTAATCACCAGCGTTAATTATGAAACACCATCCATTTTCCGTTAATCGCGCCCTTTTTACGTGACTAATGATCGAATTTATGTACGTCACGTCGCAAAGAAGAAATCACGGAGGAGGAGGAGGAAATGGCCCTTGTATAGGCAGGTACCTGCCTGAACCTGACTGAAGCCAAGTGGGGACAGTGTTTGAACAAGTCAATTAAAAGTAAAGCCTTACTGAGATTTCTTAGCATTTCCAATCCTAACTAGGTGTAAATGGTTAACAAATTGACTAGTGGTTGAATTAATTGATTTTAATTAAACCGAGACACTGAAGTAACATGGAAGAAAGGTTATCCTTTTTCCCGAATCAAATTTAATTTTATGGATTATATATATATGTTGGAACTTAGGTACGAGTAAATCTCATACCAAAACCAAAGATATTTTGACAATTGATATTCTTACAATCGTCCCGATGAAAGACTATGAGACCACAGACAAAGTTCTACAGAAATACTTATTTATAGATACTAGTAGCTCTGTTAACAGTACACCTCGAGTGAGTCCTAATTATAATTTTCTCCTGTTTAATAATATGTATATCAAAGACAAAATTTCCTCTGAAATCTTAAGATTTGTAAGAAGGCACTTAAGCACCTGAGATCACTTAAATAAACATGACTTTTTTTTACATTAGCGCCGCACAGAAGGCCCGAGGAAAATAATTACATTCAAAGCCTATGTCATGTTTGGGGATGCTGTGTGTTTATAACATCGTATATGTTCTTTGAATCAAAGAACACATAAGATATTATAAAAATAAAAACACATGTTCAAAATTCGATGTTAAAAAAAAAAAAAAAAACATATCTTCAAAATTCACACAACATCAATCTCTTGGTGAATAATCACGTTCCACTTAAAAACAACCATTACATAGAACGAATGACCCCAACATAACGCTAATTGATAAAGTAAGGAAAATTATTTATTCCCCACTACTTTGTATGTTAGCCAAACCTAAACAATATAAAGCAATTAAATGAGTCATAGCAATAACGTCATTCTAAATCAATTAAGAAAACCCTTACACTTATTGCAGGGGAAACCAAAGGGAAAGATTCCGAATCCCACGGAATCACTCTCTCAATTAGTGTCTCTGCAAATTGGATTAATAGGTTCAATTTAGACACCTTCAAAAATTGACATTTAAAATATTACAAATAAGTCGTCCGTAAGTGGCTTCACCACAGTTTGAAAATGACCGTATAAGTCGAAACAGCTCTAACTAAAATACATTCTGAAATACTTGCAGAACTCAATAATAACATTATCAAATTAAATTTTTATTAAATTTCTAAAAATTAAAATGGAGTTCTGCGAATTAAACACAAAAACAATTAATATATTGATGTTGTTGTAGCTGAAAATGATGCGGCGCATTCACAAACTGATATAATCCTGATGATCTTCATGCAAAAAGTTGAGATTTTGAAAAAAAAAACTACAACACCAATAATAATGTCGTATTTTTCAATCTTAGCACTCTTGCTCACTGAAAACTCCACCACTGCTGTGTGGCGTGTTTTTTTAAGAAAAGGAAGGATAGGAAGTTCTTGGAAGGAAAAGGGTATGAGGGGTGGGTAGGAATGTGTGTCCAGGTGTCAAAACCAGTGTATCCAGGTCGTCCACCGCCAAAACCTAGATAAACCTCACCCCAAGAACCCAGGCACCCCTGCTAAGTCACCAAACGTACCTAACCACTTGGGGTGACCTATGGCAGAGGTTTATCCAATAAATGATTCCCGGAGCGGCGATCCCCATTAATTGATCCTCCCAAATTATCGATTATTCGTAAAAGAAATAATATTTACTGATCCAATAAAACGGCCACCATTTTTAACCGGAACTTGAACGTAACAAACACATTTACGGAAAGTCGAAATGCAAAACGCTAGTTATAATTTGGGAGGTGGGAATGGGTACCGCCGTCCCGGGAACCATTTATTAGATAATCAACACCTCTGCCATTGGTCACCCCAAGTGGTTCGCTATGTAAACCACAGACACGTGTAAAAAAAATTTGATTTATGGTGAGCATTGGAATATTGCTTTCCTCATTAACTCAAAACATAGTATTTGGAGATGTGTGACTGAATATGAACTGGACGATCGATATTTATGAATTAATACGAAAATACCTACCCTGAACTTTTGCTGACTCAATGTAAAATATACAAAGTAACCTTTATTGGATAACCAACACCTCTGCCATAGGTCACCCCAAGTGGTTCGCTACGTTTGGTGATTTAGCAGGGGTGCCCGGGTTCATGGGGTGAGGTTTGTCTAGGTCTTGGAGGCGGATGACCAGGACATACTGAACCCCAGATTCCTACCCACCCCTTAAACCCTTTTCCTTCCCAGAACTCTCCTCTCCTTCCTTTTCTTAAAAAAACCCTCCACACAGCATCCTCAAAGATGACATAGGCCCTGAGGGAAATTATTTTCCTCAGGGCCTCCTGTGTGGAGCTCATGTAAAAAAAAAAAAAGCCGTTAAAGTTGTTTTGTTCACAAAAATCACACAGGTGAACGAGCTTTTACCTGAAAATTAAAGGCATCATTCTTTTGACCATCAGTGGGAGCCCAAGGAGGAAATTACAGTGATTAGGAGATGTTTTGTGGGCAGAGTGAGATTGCGTCTCGGTTTTGACCGGCGACAAATTGATTTGAGGCTCTGTGCGTCTGTTGGGAAAGTACAATATAACGAGCGAATCATGCAGGTTTATTACAGTGTGTACCATATAAATTCTTATTCCAATCAGATTGGCACAGGATTTTCTCACGTAAACAATTATATATGGAAACTCTGGCATACCCCTTTCGGAAAATCTTACGACGCTGAAGAAAGTAACGACAGAGAAGAGATGGAGAAGTTGAAAGTAAACGTGAAGAAAATACGGGGCTACCCAGATCAGGTCACAAAAGTGGTTTTATTGATTTATTTATAAAACTTAGAAAATACAATAATTTTAATATTTTAACAATATCAAAAAGTACCTAATCATGCAAAGATGACTATGGTAGCTTGTCTGCATGTTCCATTATGACAAAATACTTAATTAAAAATAAAATTCAGTCTGCTATATGCTTTACAACATGATAAAACCATTTCAAAGATCGCCATCGGTTCAATAATTTCGTGGTTATACATACTCTCAGTTATAGCACTAAGGCGAAACAGAGAGTATCTTCCACTCTGAATGCATAATTTAACCGTGATAGGTAATGACGGCACTTATACATAGGTAATATACAACATTGGAAAAATATAGGTATTATATTGGGCGCGCTTTATACACAGACGTACATTTCTTAAATAAAAATTATTTTTCTCTTTTTTCCGTGTTCTTTGTATTCATCGCTTTTTATGTTAATAAATTGAATATTTCTACCGTTGACTTGATCTGAGCTATCCTTTAATGTCAAAGTACTCACTACTATCGTCATGCCGCTCTAAAGATCCGTTGCGATTTCTCATTTTAAAGCATGCATTTTTATTGAGTATGGGAGATATTTTGACTGAGCTCTCAGCGACATGCGTTTAATTCGTAAGTCAGTGCATGAAGCAAAAAAAGTCATAACTTTTAGAACTTGCTTGATTTTATCTCGTGTCGAATATTTTTAATGTCAACGTTTCCATAATTGAGCGGTTCCATGCTAACTCAGAATGCAACCAACTCAGAACCACCTCAGAAAGGTCATTAAAAGCTATGAATAAAATATTGGCCGGTCACCCATTGAGCTGCCACCTCAAGATCAATTAATGTTGAATTATGGCACGAAACTTCACATTATTATTTATTTATAATAAAATACATTATTAATTTATCGAGAGAGTCTTTTTTATCATAACCATTGAGATATCCGCCACTCTGCGGTTTACTCCGACTTCAATGGTCTCGCCGCACGGCACGATCAAAGATTTATAAATTTTAGAGGACGCGACTGAAATATGATGGATGCATCGATCAATTGATACATCAATAGATAGGCGTTAGAATGTCAGTGGCTCCTTCAACCAAGGTGGCTCGAATATTTTCGAAACTGTTACGTCCTTTATATTCTCTCCATCTTCATAAAATGGTAAGCCTTATGTGCCTCCAGTGCTTATTATCCTTACAAACTAAGAGTTGAAAGACTTAGGTGCTTAATAACACAGTGACTGTTTATTTTCGTTTTGTAATTTGAAGATGCTTCTGAGGACAGTCGTCCTTTCAGGCTGGGGCTGAAGGCTAGTATTGATCTATAGACGTAAATCTACCTTAGACCACCTTCGGCACAACTCGGCAAAGAGACCATGTGACCCGAAGAGCTCTTGGACTAATATGGTAAAGTATCTACTAACTCACAGATATCCTTTCCAATTAGTTTTTTTTTAATTTCTCTTGCTCCAAACGTAATTTATTTATAACAAACTTAGGAAAATATGGTTAAAATATACTAATTCTACCATTATTGTCTAGGTACCTAACTATAACTAAACGAACTGAAAAGACTTTATTTAATCTCGTATCTTAATTAAATAAAAACTTAAAATAATTCAAAGGAATCAATTATTTTGGAAAATCAAAAAAAAATATACCTACATATTTAATTCATTTCAAAATAAACACAGGTGTTTTTACAAGATTCACACTGGCCAAAAGCAAAATGGTACATACAAAATAATGTACTCCCCAAATAGTAAATAGTAGGTAGCTCCCTAACTGTCGCTCCCTAACTATCATTTATTTGGTTAATCATTTGCATTTAACATTTTGAAAGTTCCAATGATAATTTATGTTGCTCGTACAATTACCAAAAAGAAAACACATTTATTTCTCACGCCGTGGTCCCGAGGAAAATAATTTCCCTCCGGAATTACGTCATATTTGGGGATGCTGTGTGGAGGGTCTCTTTAAGGATAAAGAGGAGAGGATGTTCTAGGAAGGAAAAATGATTCTAGGGGTCAGTGTGTCCAAGAGTGACGGACGTTTGAATCCATGCATTCCTCGCACAGCGGTGCAAGACGATGGGTGGAGAGTCCGGCTGGAGAGGTCAAAGGATCTCCCTCAACCGGCTCTCCCGTTCTGGCTCACCACGGAATTGGCATATTATAAATTAATGTTAATTAATAAAGAAGGCCCCTGTCCAGATCCCTGTGGAATAGATTTTGTTTAACCAACTTAGCTGATAGGATACAAAAATTCTTTACTGCGCTATAATATTTTGATAGATTAATACTCTTATTTGACGGAATGCAATCTTAAGAACGTTGCAGTCTCGTTAGGTTGAAAATCTGTATTAGTTCTAACTGTATTTCAATAAGTACTATCGTTGGCAATAATTAGAGTAATTGACCACTCGGTGCGTAGGATGCAGTTACGCCGAAGAGGCGCCACTAGGATCAATAGGTATTCGACATTTATGTGAGATAACCGGCAATTTATAATAATTTAATAATAATACGCACTCATGCTATACATTAGATTTTTTGAACATTCCTAACTAAACATTTAAGACATCCAAGAAAAATCACTCTCATAATTCTTCTTCCCCTGGTTCAGTTATTCATGTCCTGAAAACCCTTCAAAAAGAATTTCTCTAAATGACATAGGCCCAGCGAAACCCAAGGGTCTCTGAATTTTTTTTTTGATCTCTCACTTTGGTTGAAGAATTGAAGAGATGTAGAGAAGTATCCTTAAAACTTTACCATTGTTTTCACAGTGTTTTCATGTAGAGTTTTATACATTCATCATTATTTTGGACACCCATGATCTGATCATGACTATGAGATTTTGAACAAAGAAATACTTTTATTTATAGGATGTTTATAATGGTTGGGTTAGATATGAAAGTGATCATTAGATTGTCTCATTTTCGTACAAAAGTCGGTAATAGAATAATAAAGCTGACAGATAATGTTCGCATCCATATTTCACTTAAGAAATAAACTTAAAAGAATGTTCTCCAAAATCATAACATTTCGTTTGTCCCAAGAGCTCCGAATGTAAATGGGATCCATAAATCACGAATATTTTCCACAAATCCCTCCGAAACATTATAAAACTATACTTGTGCCACGTCATTAATTTTAGTGGAAAGAAATTCAGCCTTAAGTGTGAGACGCGCTGCAGTAAATCTGTTTTAGTGGAATGTGGAAAAAACAAACTTTGCGGGAGATAAATCATATTCTCGACCGCGTCTGGATGCTGAGATGCCAAGCCGTTAAATTACGGGGAACATTATTCAAATTTCATCTCAGTTAGTTAGTTCATGCTTAAGTCCGGCTTCCTGGGATTATTTTATTTAAAAATCCAGAAATTAATATGGTGACACCGGATTATATCACATTATAACATTATATAGTGTAACTTTATTTATAATTCGTAAGTAATCCACGTGTTAGGTGTTGTTGATCGTCTCATTTAATTTTTTAAATGGAAATATGTGAAATAAATTCGTATTTAAAACAGTTTGAAATTTTTAAAAATCCAACTAGAATCCTTATGAAAACAGTTTCCAGCCAACAACATTGACTATTTTTTTATATTTTTTATTCGAATAATTCTCATATAATTACTTTTGATGGTTTTTCCAACAATGTAAATGCAACATCAATTGTTCAATGGTAATTATATAAGAGTAATTAAAAATTGAATATTCATTTACACTTTTACAAAAAGGTCAACAGGCGTTCCATATAAACAAAATCGAACATATTTATCAGAGACACTATCTTGGTTACAAACCAGTTGGTTACAACACATGTTTCTATTGAAAAAGCTGCCAATAATACGGAAAAAAATAGTCGAAGATAATACGTAAGTATTGTTAATTCTGAAGCTGGAACATACACAATATAAGATTGACAAAAATGACTTAAAATAAAAGGTCTCAGTGGGAGAATAGGTAAAGGCGTTGATCCCGTTAAGACGAGAGGTTTTGGGTTCGAGTACCAGTTAGCTTTTAATTTTTCCGAGTCTTGTTCTTTTCAACGAGGCAAGGAGTGTGTGCCAAGATCGAGTTGTTTGGCGGTCCGTCCTTTCTGCCTACCCATGCGGCAAAACGCCGTGATGGTTAGTAAGTTAGTTAGTTAGTTAGTTCTTTTACATATTTCGTTTAGATTTGTTAGTATTATCTTCTTCTTTAATGGTATTTTTTTCTCCTTGTACTGTCTAAGGTGACACTTGCTTGATTCTTATTGGTCCGAAGTATTAGAAATTTGTAATAGTTTTATAGTTAAGTTTTGTACTGTGATTGAGATTACTTTTTTATAGTTAATGTGTTTTTGTAGTTACAAGTTGATTATATTAAATATACAAACAATGAATAATTACTCAGTCACAAACAAGCGACCTCTAAACATACCGGAATGGTTCTGAATGAACCCCTCCGAGCTTTTATTACTCGTCAATGATCGGTATTTTAACCCTCCGTCAGGCGCAACTAATCTGTGAGATGAAGTGATCTGTTCTTTTTGTGCCAAAGGTTAAATATCGCCGATCTTATCGACTTTTTCTCTTTCATCACTACTAACATTTTAGAAAAAAATTCAAGGGAAAAATCTATTTTAATTTGTTTTTCTATGATGTAATCTCACAGATGAATTGGGCCCGATCGTGTTAAGATTTGCATTGCGCCCGACGGAGGGTTAACCGAACAAGCACCATCTCTTGAAACGTTCACTACAAGGATCAAAATATAAACAATAAAATCTTATAGCACAGATGGATGGTCCACTACAGGCATCTTTCTTTATCATTTATTGCAAATTAACATTTTTTTCTTAAAATTCCTGCTGGATTGGTGGAAGGGAAATTCATTCCCATTTGGCTGCTTGCAAGAATAATAATGTTTTTAACATCTGTAAGCAATTTTTTGTTTGTTTTGAATCAACGATATTTAATGTTTTCTGTTCTCAGCAAAAACATTTATTTTTATATTATGTAGGTGGAATTGGTATGCCTTTTAAAATTTTAAGATTATTAAAATATTTATTATTAGACATCGGATTATACTCGTATATCTACCTGACCTAAACAGACCGCACTACAACCCTCCTTGTGGTTGTTGCATTCCCATTTTAACTAGGCAATATTTGTGTAATTGTAAATTCACCATCTATTTATTCCATAATTGAATTCTTAACGTTCACAAGTTTGGCAGAGTCTCGTCCGCTATAATCCGACTTATATCTCAAATATAATGTTTTCTAGTTTCTCAACATTGGTGATCTCGTAAATATCTTTGATTACTCGCGTAAATAATATTGAAAATACTTTTGAATGGCATCTTCTAAAATTCAGCAATGTTTTAGACACTTCTCTTCGCCAGGCAGATTGAATTGCAAATAATATTCTCAATTGTACAACATTGAATTGGGATACATTTTCTATGCAAGTTTCGAGGATGGAATAGTTAACTGAAATATTATTATGTATTGCAGGCTGAGTAAGAAGTGATATTTATTGTGCTTGGCCTGAATTCTGATATGATTTACTACACAGCTTTGGTCTGTTCTCAAAGAAATTAATCCAAAAACATTTCGGAAAATTATTATTATAGCTGTCGCATTTCTGCACTGCTAGCATCCCGAATAAAATGAATCCTAAGTTGCGGTGATAACTTTGAAATATTTGTTTTTAAGCAAATTCCAGTAAATATCCTACACATTTAGATTCTGTCAGATTTATATTTACCGTTGATAACGTAAGTGTCACTGATATATGAAGTTAATAGGTATTATAATTTAAATATGAACATGCTCGATAATACTTTTTGCTTGTTTTCCCAATGAAATATATTTTTTTTCACGTACAGCAGATACTTTGTGATGAGACATTATAATTTAAAATAAAACAATAACTTAGTAAACCCCACTTGTTTTTTTACATACTTAATGTCGACCGGGTTTCGCTACAATCGTAGCGAGGAATCTCTTTTAGGAAGATAAATATTTTCATCAAATCCATCGTAACGCCCATCATAAAATTTTACTTTACTTTCCAAAATACGCACATTAAAAAACAGATATATATTTATTATTATTAGAATATACACCAGGATTAAATATCATGTATTCCCAATTATGTCCTCTACGTGTCCTCTCTAAATAAACAATATACAGTGTTAATCTCAAGTTACCTCCCAGGTAAGAACGATCCTGTATATTTTTAGGCAGCATCGCGTTCATTGTATAAATAGTTTCGATGAACCGCTGGATGCAATTTTTAGCCATAAGTTGTTATAATGGTTTGTCTAGTTCGTAGTTAGAAGTAAGATTGATGAAATATATTATAATTTTTCAAAAGAAGCAAATACTATAATTGTTGTGACTTGACATTTTAAATAAATAAAAAGAAAATATTTTGTGTTAAGTCACTTTATTGTTATTTTTTAGTCTACCGGTTTCGGTACCTCCGTACCATCATCAGGACTGAATATAAAAATACTAGCAAATACAGGATAATACACATATATATACAAATTGTTAAGAAAGAAAGAGATAGTAAATTAGAGTGCGACAGTGCGTCAGTTGTGGGAGGGAAGTGGGGGAGGAGAGAGTGGGTTAACGGGAAATATACTTATAATAGGGCTCAACGTTAAATTTAGTTGATTATTAATGATTCCTAAATATTTCCGTACTGTCCCACTCTAATTAACTGTCTCTTTCTTTCTTAACAATTTGTATAAGTATATATAGATGTATTATCTTGTATTTGTTAGTATTTTTATATTCAGTCCTGATGATGGTACGGAGGTACCGAAACCTGTAGACTAAAAAATAACAATAAAGTGACTTAAAACAAAGTATTTTCTTTTAATTTATTTAATATATTATCAAAAACAAAAGGCATCCAAATATTGTTATTATTTCAGGGTAGTATTACACTGCCCCGAAAAAGGTCGGAACTAAGTATTTAAAAAATAAAAAGCGGTGCTTACTAAGTTATTTTATTATTTTTAATTAAAAACAAAAATTTTAACAAAACCAAAAAACGACATGACAAAATGCACTAAAAAGTAAAAAAATAATTTCGTATTCTTCTACAACTTCATAATCAACTAACTTTTTCTAATCATCAATATGTAGGTACGATTGTTACTTTTGGAGTCGTTTTTTTGTTTTGTTAAAATTTTTGTTTATTTTTTGATTTTTAGTGAATCTGAAGTAGACTAACTAATTTGTCTGAATATGGGTAAACCTACTAAACGTGCTGCTCATATGAGACAGATATAATTTGACCATAACGTCAAATTAAGAGATTCGGCCGAGTTTCGTTAATTTGTCATGGATCCGATAATCTGAACCTAACCAAACTCTCATTAAATTACCCTTGAAGTACATCCTTTCCAATAAAAAAAGGATCATCGAAATCGGTTGGCGTAATATTGCGTTATTCGTCCATTTGTCGCGCACATACCTAATGCAAATTTTAGACTTATATGGTTTTCTCATGGATGCCATTGTCGGAACTAGGCCAAATTAAAATGGGACCACACGGGAAGCACCAGCTTTTTAATAAAAAAAGAACCATCAATATCGGTTCACCCAGTCAAAAGTTCTGAGGTAACAAACATTAAAAAAAAAAAAAATACAGTCGAATTGAGAACCTCCTCCTGTTTGAAGTCATTTAAAAAGAAATTTGGTTGTTTGTTTTACATTTCGATTGAAACTTTAACTAGCTTTTAACAAACCCGGGAAGAACTGGACGAAGAAGATTGTAGTAACATGGGAAGATCTGAGAACTGCAGGCGAATGTTCAGAGACTAGCGTCCCGTCTATGGAAAACATCTGTATAATATAATAAATTCCTCTAAGATATTCAGCGCCATAATTATAGTGTCACAATCATATCGAATTTCAATGTGAAATTACGTCAATTTTTCAAAATCATTAATTTTATTACTGTCAAGGAATTCTATGTATATGGTCTTTAAAAATACCTAATAATAATTAGTGTAGATTCCACGCAGATCTGCGTCATTAAACATTACCAACATTCCAGTGTTGACTGTTGATTACTTGAACGATATGCAATATCAAATATTAGATTTGCATTAAATAGCTTTATTATTCGGACGCATGTGAGGTAAATTATAGTGTTATCTTTAATACCAAAATCAATAAAATACTATAATTTATTTCTTATCAAATGAGTCCTTCAAATCAGGTAGTCGGTTAGCCTTTGCATTCTTAGAATAAATATAATCGCTTATTTGATCAGAAATTCTTTGGTGCAGAATATATAGACTTGGTATTTTAACCACGAAAGAATCGGTGCGAATCTTCACGGAATATTGAACGTCTTTAGGTAAGAAATTATGTCATGTTTAATGTATTAGAGTGAATGCAAGGGGAATATTAATGGCGTGTCATACTTAAAATTCAATCAAACTCATGTTAGAATTTCGAATAAGAATACCTGACAACTGAATGGACTTCGTAAATAAAATTAATCCCTGTTGTTTCTTGTGTGATGGAAACTACAAAACAAAATATTTCGATTTAAGTAAGCAGGTACTTAACTACGTAACCTTGCTTTTTGGGGGTTTGGAACCTGTGTAATTCATATTTTGATTGATAGGCGGTGTAGAAATTATCGATTAAATGGTGACCGGACAACTCAACAAGAACAACTTCAGCACCTCCTTTGAAAACTCATTAAAAGTGATGAAAAAAGATTAAAAATAGGTTACGTTAGGTTAGGTTATAAGTGTAAGCTATTTATAAAAAAAAATAGTTACTTTTAATGACTTTCCAAAGGGGTGTTGAAATGCCACTTTGTTGAGTTGTCGTGGAAGCCGATTAAATAACGGGATAATAAGTATACCGCGAAAGAAACAACCGGGTCTGACAAGCTAATGTTCTTCTTGCTACAGTAAAAACGGCTCTGTAGGTTCCCTAGAAGAACGCAATGAAAAACTTAAAAAGAATTTGAAACGCTTTATTTTTTCTACTGAATCTTTATCTTTGCGCAAATTGCATCATTTTAATCACGATTAAGTTCTTAGTTGTTGGGATACAGTTTAATATTTTTCACCGAGAAGAGTTAGTAGAGACTTCCATACCAACATAGGTAATTGGATTCAGTCCTGCCTGGTCTCGTTTATCGCATCGCGCGTGTGTCACGCCGCTTGTCACGACGCTTGTCACGGGGCTTGTCACGACGATTGTCACGGCGCTTGTCAGACGTCGCGGCGCCGTATCGCAACGCATGACGCGGAGTGACGTCGCCAACGGTCGTTACTTTCCAACGACAGCGCCGGCGGATGGGCGTTAATCCTCGTTAAGTCGCAGATCACTTCATTATACTCAATTTAGCCGACTAATCTGCGGTGTTGGTTTGGCGCATGATTTATTCAAAACGAGCTTCATGCCCCTAATTTGAAGCCAATGAGCTTAATAACGTTAAATGGGCACGGCAGCGCGCCATCTAGTGATTCATTTAAACGATCGAAATTGGGAACGCAATTCTTACCTATCTACTATGCATTTCGTCACGTTTTAATTTGTGAATGAGTGCGTGTAATTTTCTTAAAAAAATCCTATTTTATTTTATTTTATTTGGAACAACCAACGGTTACAATAATTAATAATGTTTGATGAAATATCTGAAAATATTTAACCAATAATAGGTTTTCACTGACGTATATTAAATTATTTAGTGAGTAGGTATAAAGAAAAATAGTTTAATTAGGTTATGTGGATGGGTTGGTGGAAGGGAGCGGAAAGGGATGGATTTATTCTGTTCAAAGAGTAATACGTTTGTGTAAATGTTATTTATTCGTTTTATGTTTGAAATTGTTAAGTACTGTGTTAAATAAGTCGAATTCACTGTACGAAATGTCAAAGATGTGTGAAGCGCGTTGAATAAATGTATTTTGTTTAGAGTTAGTGTTGCATTGAGGAATGTTTAATGCGTGGTTTTGTCTGGTTTGTCTGATGGGCACTTTTAGTTGAATTCTTTCTAGTAATTCTGGGCAATCTATCATAGAGTAATTTCACTTTTCGTAAAAATAGTAAGTCTATTATGTACTATAAACAAGGGCTAAATTTTAGAGGACATATCAGAAGAGACAGAAAAAATCTAGTTTTCGTCCTCAACACTGATTGAGGTAGGTAGGTAACCATCTGAAAATTCCTAAAAAAAAAGTATTTCCTTTTCACTCTATCAGAAACAGGCTTAAATAATAAGAATTGGTTTTCACGCCAGAATTCATGCACGGATATTTTTATTTTATTTTGTTTTATTATATTTTTTAGCGTTATATCTTATATATCCTTATAAATTCATACATAACAGTGTTAATAACTTTTATGTCATTGACCATTAAAATAACGAAAGTGAAATTTAAAACCATTAAAACAAAAATACAATCAACTCTGATAAAGTGCATCTTCTTACTTAAATCTACAAAAAGTATAAAATGAAATATTTCCAAGGCTTACATTTAAATTTGGAATGGATCTAGAGGAAGAGATTTTATTAAAATTCAAACTACTGAAAGTAAAAGAGGAAAAAATCAATAAAATATTAAGTTTTCGGTTAAACGTATTCGATCTAAAGTTATTTTTTTACGAATATTGTGAATATTATACATCGAATATTACACATTGATATCTGTGCATAATCCATTAAAGATGTTGCAGCTTCTTCTTATAAATACATTTTCAAGATAATTAGTATTTCTCTTAGGAATATAAAATGTGTCCGGAGATCGAGCAACTCTTAATGGACATCTGAAATGAATATTTTGTAGTAGGTATGGGCTATCAATAAAATTGTAAATTATCTTAAGTAGATCGCCAGCAGTTCAAGTTTGAGCACGGGTGCTCAAACTTGAACTGTTGGCGATCTACCTCAATATTACAAGACTCCGATCGATCGACTTTGACCAAAACCAAGGCTGCAAGTATGTGTGATGCCGGATTGTCTTATAGGTAGGCAAGGTGCTGTGGCATAGCATGGGTGTCAGCCGCCCGGGGCGGAGGAAAATTTCACCGCCCCCATATTTAGGTAGTACAACCGCAGATTTTTCCAACGCCGGGGAGGGGGGGTGCATAGAAATCTTTTTTTTTATTGCGACCTCATTTTATGCCGATTTTTACATCACATGTGACAAGTATTCTTCCAATTATAGGATTTCGCATCTTCATCACTCAAGACAGGTTTTAACTTAAGATTGCTTCTGATTAAAAGTCCCGAAATAATAGCTGAACGCGGAACAGTCAATTTCTCAAAATTTGGTAGCCTATGGCATGCAACTCAAATGCAAAGCTTCTTTCCGTTCACGATGAATCGGCAACTTGTTATTTAATTTATCGTTATATCAAAACTAGACTCAGCACACAATTTTTTTTTCTTTGATTCTGGCAGTACATAAATAGCCTGCAACTAGAATTTTATAACTGCACTTTGACTAAGAGATTGTTTTCCTTCGATATGTGTTAACAGATGAATCCACAACTGAAGTTTTTAATTCTGAACATAAAACTTGTTCAAATTAAATCTTCGTGCAGTGAATTAAAATACACTCAGAACATGAAAATGGTTTTTCTTTAATTCTGGCAGTACATAAATGGTCTGCAACTAGAATTTTATAACTACACTTCGAATAAGATAATGTTTTTCTTTCGAAATATGTCAGCAGATAAATCCACAACTGGAATTTTAGATTCTGAACACAAAACTGGTTTAAATTAAATCAGTGTGCGGTGAATTAAAACTACACTCAGAACCTCAAAATGGTTTCTCTTAGATTATGGCAGCACATACATAGTCTGCAACTAGAATTTTATAACTGTACTTCGTATAACAGAATTTTTTTCATTCGAAATGTGTCAGATAAATCCACAACTCGAATTTTACATTGTGAACACCAAAGTGGTTGAAATTAAATCTGTATGCGGCGAATTAAAACTGCACTCAAAACATGATTTTTTTATTCTGGCAGCACATGCATAGTCAGCACCAGAATTTTATAACTGCACTTCGAATAAGAGAATGTTTTCCTTCGAAATGTGTCTGCAGATGAATCCGCAACTGGAATTTTATATTCTGAACATAAAACTGGTTTAAATTAAATCTGTTTGGGGCGAACTAAAACTAATCAGAACATCAAAATGGTTTCTCTTTAATTCTGGCACGACAAACATGGTCTGCAACTTGAATCTTATGACTGCACTTCGAATAAGATAATGTTTTCCTTTGAAATATTACAACAGAAATTTTACATTATGAACTGGTTTAAATTAAATCTGTGTGCGGTGAACTAAAACTATATTCAGATAAAAATGATTTTTCTTTATTCTGGCAGCGCATACATAATCTGCAACTAGAATTTTATAACTTCACGTCGAATAAGATAATGTTTTTCTTCGAAATGTGTCAACAGATGAATCCGCAACTGGAATTTGACATTCTGATCACAAAACTGGTTTTAAATTAAGAGTGAATCTCTTTACCGCACTCATTTTGTATTATTTATTAATAAACCTTGTATCGCCTTCAAGTTACAACTCGAGCTCATATTATAAACCAAAACCACACCCTAGAAACTCGATCGATAACTTCGGGTTTTTAAAGGCAATTTTTGACAATATTTCACTATGAATATGCAATAGTTGGACGATTTTTTTTCTACGGGGACTTGTGACGTCACACACCATAGATGAGGATAAAGTAAACAATAATAAAGGTGCGACCATTGACAATATAAGCTACAAATAAATAATAAACAAATAGGCATGAAAAATGGACGGCCTTATTGAAGCCTAATTGAGGATGAACTAAAACAAAAACTGTGAATAGATTTATTTATATCGGCAAATTTTTCTCGAGATCGACTCAAAAAGCACTCGCGATCGACTGGTCGATCGCGATCGACCGTTTGAGCATCCCTGGTATAGAGCATTCAGGCCTCTTATATCTCAGAGTTGATCAAGCTATTGAAGAAAAATAATGAAATAAACTTTAAGTACTACGGGTCATTTAGGTTAATAAAAGTTAATAGTTAATAAAATAGTTTTTCAGGTCAAATCACTATACCTACCTACGAGGGCAGTGGAGTCACGTTTTCCTTTTGAAGAGCTTATTTTAATATTTTTTTAGGAGGCAATAGAACGACGGCATCCCAATATTTGAGAGAATTTTGTGAGACTGAAGATAGTCCGAAAGGGAAAAAGAAAGTATAGGGGAAAGAGGAAGGCTATAAAGTTATTCCGATCCCGTCACTGATCTCAGTAAAAGTCGTTTATAGCCACATTTGTTACTGATGGCGGTATCTTGCACTCAGTCAACACTGAACTCGGTCGCCGAGAAATTTGAATAAGAGTTATTTTACCAAACTGTTGCTGTCACTGTCGCTGTTACCCCCAGAATTCTGAGCGAAGGGAAAACTAATTCTGATATTACCTAAATAAAATCAATGCAATAATTATAAACACTTTGTTTTTACCACAATAAACTATTTTTTTGTGGTAAACTATAAAATATGTTTATTGTGGTAAAAACAAAGTGTTTTTAATTATTGCATTAATAAAATGGTGCCACAAAGTGAATTTGCAAAACTTTAAGAACTAAATAAAATCGTTTAAATCAAAGTTTCCTATTCCCCACTTTTTTCTTTGAAAAGTAAACCTATTTTTACTATTTTTTTTTACGAACTATATTAGATAGAAAATATTCTATATCTGTGAGTTTTACTTTTTAAAAATGTATTGTGTCTAGTTTGTATACTGAATATCTGTTGTTGGCGTTCAAACTATTAACTTACCAAAAAATCAAACCGTATCGCCACGCTGGCGCTGGTGGTCGATATCAAAATTATATTAAAAAATTATTTGCACTCTTGTCATAATCCAGAGGGGAAATTAGGGATTTTTTTTAAATGTGGATACCGCACAAGAGTCCCAACTGCTTTCGTCTGGAGCTAGTGAGACTATGGTATGGTGTGAGGCTCTGGGTAATAGGGAGGGCACGGAAATGAAAAAGAGGAAGGTGGGAAAAGACCTGGTTATTCAGATCTGGCCACCAAACAGGGCTAACCATTTAAGCCATTTCAAGCAAGGTTTCATTTCTTACACAGGGCGATACCGAGAGTAGGTATCTTTCACACTGAAATGTGCCTATATTGTAAATGTGTCTGAAATATGCTATATATTATTTAACAAAACAAATTAATCAAATAACCCAAATTAATCAAATAAAATTTATTTGCGCACGCTGGAATTTGAACGCGCGATTTCCAGTTTGCTAGTCGAGAGCCTTGCCTCTCGACTACGAAGGCCGTCAGCCAAAGCATCTGCATGGACAAAACGCCGCCCTGTTTCCTCTTAACGGGGAGGTAATGAGGTGAGAGTATCGACCTAACATTAAATTATTATTATTGTATTATTTTTTTAAAAGCGAAAAAGTCGAGGCGCCACCAGAAACAACAATATATGAAAATAAATAAATATTTCTGGTTTAAAATTCTAAAACTGTTCTTTTAAATGCAACGCACACCATAAAAATAAATTGAATGCAATTACAATGCAAGTTTTCCCACGAAAAATGCTCACACGTTCAGAATAACTTATGAAACATGTCAAAAATCATTTCCCTAAAGACGGGTCCATTGCGCGGGCAAATTCCAGACTATGGCCAGACGTTTGCTTTGACAGTCCCATAACACACATTCTAGTGTTTGAGTTTCCAGTGTTCGGCGTTTGAAGGTCATTTCGGCGCTTGGAGGACTTTCAAACAATTAATTAGGGTGAAGTTCCCGCAGTTCACACAATTTGACAACTGGTCTGGAATACGGACGTCCACGCGTACGCAATACTTGACGTTTGGCGTTTATTGCATGTCCTTAGTTACTATTGAATTTGAGATGCACAGATATTTTAATAGATATTTATTTATTAGGAAATATTTCCAACTAATATCGATTACTATTGAATTTAGAGTGCGTGAATAATTACGTAGCATCAAAAACAGAATAAATTTAAATTTTTCAATGTCTTTCGTGTCTCTGAAACCGATTTATAAATTAATAGACTTTATTTACAAGTGAGTTCACGAAAGAAATAATCATCCATTAAGACAGTGTGTTTATTTAAAATCATAAATAATAATTTTGGGTCCGCGCAGTTGATAACCAAAAAACTTGACGTTTGACGTTTATCGTTTACGTAAATGTTAAAATGCGTTCGATGTGGAAAAGATGCTACACCAGGAAGAAAACACAGCCTAATACACCTAATCGATATTTGTCGGAAATATTTCCGACAAATATCGATTAGGTTTTGCACCAATAACATTATATAATAACGTCATTGTATTGCACGACCTAAAGTTACTAGAATTTAGAGTGCGTAAACATTTACGTCAAAAACAGAATAATAAAAAATATTTGATATTATATTATAATTTTATTATCAAATATTTTGATTATTTTATTATATTTAGGTTTAATAATATTTTAAACTCGTGATTATGCTCGCTCATGGCACATAACCATAAAAGGCCATTCCGTTTTCCCCACACACGACCGCATCGCGTACCTTCTGTCAAAAAACGAATTCTCCCCCCCGCCTGCCTTCCCGCTTCACCCGAGATGGGATGTTTAAGTTTTGTTTTTGTTTTGTTTTCCGCAGAACACGGGAAGCTCAAACACTACAAAAATTGTCAAACATTTATGACCTTCAATGTTTTGACCTTGACTATCAAAGCAAAAGTCTGGCGTTTTCCCGCCCAATGGACCCGACTTAACATTAACATGATCGAATAATGTGCATTCGCATTGTCAACAACAAGTATTCGCAAAACATCAATATTCCCATCGGTGCTAAACAGTGTTAACTAATAAAACATTCACAACTTGTAATGCATTAGAAATAGTTAGAGAATAAATTCACATATCGAGGATTGGCAGAATTCGAAGCTTTCTTTGAAAAGTTTACGTATTACACGCACGTCAATAATTGTCTGCAAAAGCGGTCCCATAAAAGTGACTGTGATATTTTAATATGCGCAACTGCCGTAATCAGAATTCAGTATGTATTATGTTCTATCTGAATATGGCAATGGGTTCGTTTTGCGATGCAGCGTCAATACTCAAAGCGCCGCATCAATAGTTGATGAGTCGGGACGTCAGATCTTGACAGGTTGATGTGTTGTTCGAATTCCGGTATGTGACAGGCAAATTGAAACGTGCCTCGCCGTCATTATCCGAATTGTAATTATTAGTTGGATATTGTCTGATGATGCGAAACACTGCTGATCAAAGAATGCGTGAATACAATGTAGTTAGTTTACAATGACTGATAGATGCACACGCGCAGCTAGATATGTAGTAAAACTTCGTGGATTATTTATTTTTATAGTGCAGTTTTTGAGAATAATAATTACAGCAGGAATAACAATAACTAGTCATACGATTGTCGTTTCATTAATTTACAAATATTATTACGATTTTCGATTTTATGATGTCGCCTTTTTCATTTTCGACGGAACTGTTTTGGATATTTTCTGATGATTCAAAACGCCTAGAACGCTAAATACTTTTGACACCGCTCTTGTGAAAGACCGCCATTCAGGATCGAAATGTTATTTGAAATGGCTTTAGCAGTGTTTAGTAACCACATCTGAATGACCAGGTACTTCCCAACCTTGCTCCTCATCACCTCCCTTTCTTTCCAACTCCTTTAGCTTTATGACATATCCAAATTGGCAATGCAATAGTTTCACTGGATCCGGGTAGTTGATAAGTATCTGTCTAATCTTGTGCGGCATTCATTAAAGATTTTGTGGCAGGTAGATAATCTTGTCAATGTCAAACTAGGTTGGATCTGACGGCGACTCTGATAAGATAGTTCAGTTCTCAGTGGTAGGAAAATCGCTCAGTGAATGGAAAATTACTAATTTTTACTTAAATTCTACTAATTGTTGCTGTAATCACCTTTTGCACGTGTGATTTTCTATACGAAAATCTATTAGCAATAATTTTCCATTTACCAAGCGGTTTCCTTACCACTGAGAATTGAAAATCACACGAGAATAAAGGTGATTACAGCAACAATGAGTAGAATTTTCCATTTAATGAACGATTTCCCTACCAACGAGAACTGAAAATCAAATTAAAATAAAGGTGATTACAGCAACAATGTGTAGAATTTTTCTATTTACTGAGCGATTTCCTCACCACTGAAAACTAAAAATCACATGATAATAAAGATGATTACAGCAACAATCAGTAGAATTTACCTTTGAGAACGGAACTATCTTATCAGAGTCGCCGTCATATCCAACCTGGTTTAACTTTGACAATAAATATTATCTACCTAATACAAAACTAAGATTTTTTTAAATGTGAATGTTGCACAATAGGTAAATAGAACTACCACGCCTGTAAAATGATATCCACTATTTATTTGTAAAGATTATTATAAATTTAATGAAAAATGTCCTCACAAACAGCTTACACCGATCTAATATACAATATCACTTCTCATTTAAATATTCCAGTGTTATACTTCCGCTGCAGTATTACGAATCCTCGTCGCGGCCACCTAATCTGACAGCGTACGGGCGCGGAGACACGACAAGACATTATTACTTCGCAGATATATTACTTCGCGCACAATGCACCAGTTGCCGGCAGTTACCCATTTCCAGTAGCGATGACTGGACCATGATTGCTTGGCATTAATTCATTCGAATTAGGACGCGGTGTGGCTGCAGTTTACAATGTTCGCTCGTGTCACCTCTGGCTTTGGAAGGATAAAGCACTTACAAATTGAAGCAGACAAGGAGCTGAGTGTTGAGATTTATCAGACAAATCTGACACGGTAATTTAATTTGACAGGACACGTATATTTTTTTTTTGTTAAGTTGCACCTTGTGGCTTTACTTTCAGTTTTGTACATAGACTTCCAAAACATATTCGGACGGACCTTGATCACATCAGGCACGAACCAGATTCAGACGCGGACGAACAATAGTTAGTATTTATATGTACTTGTATGTTTATTCTTTATAGTCCCATAAGGTATTTATCAACATAAAAACAGACACACACTCACACCTCACAATGCAGGACATCATAGACTGACGTCACTGAAGACCGACCCTGGTTCATGCTGGCAGACGGCCGCTTCTTCCCGAATAAGGTTTTTTCGTGGGTTTCCATATTTCCAAAGACAAATGTGGAAGAATTCCCAAACAAAAGGACACGACCGACTCCCTCCCGCTCCCAACATAACACAAACATTCACGAATGTATACAGGGTGTCCGGGGGTAAAGTGCATTAACTTCGGGAGGTGATTCTACATGATAGTACAAGTAAAAAAGATACATAACTTTTTTCGAAATACCAACGTTTAGGGGTAGTTTTGAGGTAAAAAGATAAAATTAGTCCGGCGTGTGCGGCCAGATTTAAAATCGAGTCAGGCGCCCGGCAGGCTCTCAGCAAGTAACATCGTACCTCACACTAAGGATTTTTAGTAGGTACGTGTTTTTGGATGGGAAAAAAAATGTTGGAATTTCGGAAAAAGTTGTTAATCTTTTTTACTCCTACCATCATGTAGAATCACCTCCCGAAGTTAACGCACTTTACCCCCGGACACCCTGTATATGGCCGCCGGTTGCTGGTGCTGATGGTTGATGAAAACATGCACTTTTAGTAGGGTTTCTAGATAACAATTTTCCCTACCGATGAAACACAAGACATCTAAGCCTATAATAGCCAGGTGATATCTACATGAAGTAAAAATTGCGAGGATCAAAATGACACCGTTCTATTTGTATAAAGAACAGTAGATTTAAATATAGTAATTTAAATGATTCAACCACTTACTAACCACTTCCTGGTATAAAAAATCTAGAAAATGAAAAAAAAATCTTTGTTAACAATGAATGTAATGTTAGTAACACCACAGTAATTCATCCCGATCCTGCAAAAATTAATCAAAAACTATGTCTTGCCAACTTTAAGAATAACGTTAAAAATAAAACAAAATTATTTTCTGCCAGTCATTGTTCGATGGCATTGAAGTTTTGGCAGAGCGCCTCGTTTTTATGGTACGTTATTGTATTAAAATTATTACCATTATTATTTTGATCAATGGTCTACTGTTTAGGAATAAATATTCGAGACAAAGGCGCAAGTGGACGTGCAGGGTGACAAAGGAAAGACGCCAGATCTGATAAGAGATGTGCATCCTTGGTCAGGCCAGAGTTGCGTGCACAAATATTCTGGCCGACAGAATTTTAAGTAGGACATTTAAATGACCGGACAACTTTGGTGGCAAATTTATTGTGACACGAGGAATTTGGTGGAAGTGTTTTCGCCTTTGTTTATTTATTTTATTGTAATCATTAGGAGTGGAAAGTGGACTTGAAGTGAATACGTACATAATGGCACGATATCCTTTCTTACCTAATCTACTATAATGCCCACGAAAACATAATTATTCAAGTACGTATCTACTCTTACTTATGCGCAACTAAAATAAACTCATTATTGCAGTATCACGTAATAATGTGAAACAAGAATTACCTGCCTCTCTACGATACTTGCAAAACCTTTAGAAATGCAGCATAGTTCTTCCGCAGCCTTTCCTGTTGGAAATTTCTGGGTCATCGGTTGATATGGAGTTAAATAAAATTGTACGTTTTTTTAATTGCAAAACATTTGAATTTCACTTAATTCTGTTCAATACGTCCACTAAGAATTAATAGGTATCAATGCTCCTTCGTCGTCAATATCAAACTTGTGACAATGCAATTGTTTAATTTTTAAAATGGGGGCCTCTGCAGTCAGTACGGGTAAAGCACCCAGTGAGGCCAACATTATTAAATAATAATTTTAATCATTCAAATCTCAACAGTGTAAAGATTACACTGTTCTCGGTTTCCAGAAAGCTAAAAGGTGCGATCTCATTGTCAAAATGAATATAGCGCATCTCATTGTCATTCATCGTCAATCTCATTGTCAAAATCGCGTTACAAACTTTACATTATGTTATCGCAAAACAAACTATACATAATTCATTAATTATTCTAAAACATTCCGCAAACTGAAAACCAACTCTTAAAAACAAACCTGAATTTACTAACAGCATTTCATCTTGAAATCTTCCTAGATCTTTCATCTTACCCAACGAGGCGCAACTGGAAACACGGACCGCAGACGACATAGTTATAAATCATCAGTAGATGATAACAATGCCCTCACGTAGCAGAATCTATTGTCTGACCCCGGCCACAACTCTTCATTCTTATTTCTTATTACCTTCTTACTGCAGCAGCCGCCTTCACGATATTCCACCGCAGCTTTATGAAATTATAGCACACATATTATATTAGTATTATTTGTAATAATGCTGATGACATTTAAATTACAATATCGCAAATACCAATGCCGTGTAGATAATATAAATCTTAACTCTTAGCGACTAAAGCGTATGGTGGATCGTAAAAGCGTGCATCGTACGTAAAAGTTTTGGAGATTATTATCATATCTCCCGAATCTAAATACTTAGATGATAGCCCAGGCAACAAAGACCAAAAAATACCAAATAGGGGAAATAGTTCATGTAGAAGCCAATTTTGGCACAGTTGTAGGGGAAGGTGTCCTTAACAAAATACTAAAAGTACTGGGGGGTGGGGGTGGAGCTAGGGGAGAGGGGGTCCCTTTTTTCAGTTTTTTCATTAATAACTCGAAAACTACTGCCTCTAGCGAAAAAGTGTTTAGGTACTAAATTATCTACATAAAATTATCTACAAAAAAGGTTTTATAAACTTTTTTGTTAGGCTCAATGCTTAAGGAGATAGGGAGGTGAGAAAATGTAAAATTAAAAAAAAAAACTTTTTAAATTTTTAAAAATGAAATGTTTGTCGGTAAAAATGAAATGCTTATTCTTAAAAAATGAAAGAATTAGTGCTTAAGGATGTACCTTGAACATTAAATTTCGTCGAAATCTAAACTTTCATCGTCATCAATGCTGTCTTCGACGGGGGCTCCGTTCATACATGAGCCGAGGCAGCCGCAGGCACCGGAGCAGGCAATCCTGCTTTGCGGCAACCGCAGCGGATCCCACACCCAGTCGTGCATCGGCAAATGATTGTGTTCAAAATGGAGATGGGTGGCACAGGGTCGTTCGTGTTAACTGGGTTAAGGATCCCATCTTCTCCCTTGACCCAACCCCATTGGATGGGTGGTAGGGGGTTGCCTAGCCACTGTTGTATCTGTAAAAAAGTAATGAGACCAAGGTAAGCATTCATCACAAATTAATATTTGTAATAAGAAAGCAGTATTTAAAACTATATGTAACTGGATTTAATTACCTGTAGATATACTCTGAGCGAGTGTTGCTTTGAAGCTCCTCTGGTGGGAGAAAGAGTAGCCATGTCTGATTTGGCGCATTCAAAAATGCCGAGTACCGATGTTTGTTTAGGTTGTCTTGATGAGCAGGCGCTTTGTATATAGCCAAAAAAAGTTTCTCGCCAGGCTGTTCAATATTCTCAGGTGATGCTGAGGGATCTGTGAATATTGGTGAAATGTCTTGGGTGAGGCCAGGATTTTCTGTGAAGACCTTAGCGATTCCCACTTTACTCTTTACATATATCGCCGAGATGGTGTCGCATCCGGAGAAGCTATGGAGAAGGAGAATCGTTTTGGCGATTGGAAGCTGTTGAAGTTGTCGCACCGAAAATAATTTGGTCTCCACATTCCCACGGCCCGGCTTCATGAAATATATATTGATTTATGGTGGTGCCAATCCAATGAAGAGAACTAATAAGTTCACATCCTCCCCAACTATTGCTACATTTGAATGTAGAGCAGTTTCATCCAACCCACACCTCACAATAGTGCTATCAGCATCCCCTGTAGCAACAGTTGTTTTAATCCCGGCTGCTGTCATTTTCTCGCTGAGCAAGTGAATCAACCTTGTTTTGTTTCTTTCGAGCGGAGCAGAAGCGAAGGAGGCTCACAAAAACTTCTGTTGACATTAACTTTCACGAAAAAACGACCATCATCATTCAACAAGAGTATTTTCTTGCTAATGAAAGAAACACCTCGGCGATATATGGAAAGAGTAAAGTGGAAATCGCTAAGCTCTTCACAGAAAATCCTGACCTCACCCAAGACATTTCAGCAATATTCTCTGATCCCTCAGCATCACCTGAGAATATTGAACAGGCTGGCGAGAAACTTTTTTTGGCTGTATACAAAGCGCTTGCTCATCAAGACAACCTAAACAAACATCGGTACTCGGCATTTTTGAAAGCGTCAATGAAGCCCAAATCAGACATGGCCTCTCTTCCTACCACCAGAGGAGCTTCAAAGCAACACTCGCTCAGAGTATATCTACAGGTAATTAAATCCAGTTACAAAAAGTTTTAAATACTGCTTTCTTATTACAAATATTAATTTGTGATGAATGCTTACCCTAGTCTCATTACTTTTTTACAGATACAACAGTGGCTAGGCAACCCCCTACCACCCATCCAATGGGGTTGGGTCAAGGGAGAAGATGGGATCCTTAACCCAGTTAACACGAACGACCCTGTGCCATCCATCTCCATTTTGAACACGATCTTTTGCCGATGCACGACTGGGTGTGGGATGCGCTGCGGTTGCCGCAAAGCAGGGATTGCCTGCTCCGGTGCCTACGGCTGCCTCGGCTCATGTATGATCGGAGCCCCCGTCGAAGACAGCATTGATGACGATGAAAGTTTAGATTTCGGCAAAATTTAATGTTCAAATTTGGGCTCAAGTGAGGCTGAAGTAGTAGGAACGGAAATTAGATGAAGAAAAGGAAGGTGGGTAAGAAATCGGTTATTCTGATCAGGTCACCAAACAGGCTAACGCCATTTTAAGGTTTTCGATTATTTGTGGTCTTTCACTAGCGCGGCACCTTCCTCAATTTGACGCTGATCGTCTATTTGGTTGGTGTTCGAAACGCCTTAACCTCAGAAAGTAGAAATCGATTTTTTTTTCAAATCTCTACCAGTAAGTTTTGTTGCATCTAACTTATTAAAAAAAATTATGGAATCGTTAAATTTCATTGATTTTGTTATCTTTAACATTTTGGTATATTTGGTACATTAGAGCACGTACATGAACTTCGGTGACCAGACAACTCAGAATGAACTCAACTCAACATTTCCTTTGAAAGGTCATTAAAAGTGATGAAAAAAATACAAAAAATGGTTAAATAAGTTAGGTTAAGTTCTGCGCTATATTCAGTTTTTTAGCATAGTTTTAATGAATTTTCAAAGAGTTGTTGAGTTGAGGTGATTCTGAGTTGTGAGGAAACCATAAACTTCATATTACATCTGAATAAATAAAACATTTCCTTACACAAATTGAGCATCGCAATAATGTCCCTTGGGTGATTTTAATTTACGAAAATTTACGTTATAGAAATCATTAATTTATTTTGTATCATTGTTCTAATTTGCTTGCCTTTAGCTTCAAAAAATAACGAATTTGCAGGTTTATTACTATAATGAGCTACGGAAAATAATTTAAATAATTTAATAAGATGAAAGGGTATTGAAGCTCGGATGAAACCGGATAGCAAACGAAGCTTTACATAATTATTTTTTTCAAAATTACATCAAAAATACATACCTACATAAAAAATCAACATCTCACTGAAACATTGTGTTTCATTCTCCTACAACAGCAGCTTCAACATAAATCCTATATTTTACAGCGGCAGTAGTGACAAAAGCACCATGTTTTAAAATATTATTAGACAGGTACTCGACACTTCTGACAATGGCCAGTAAATTCTCCCGTTCGTTCCCTGCTCACGGCAGTAACAGAAGCTGGTAGTGTTCTACAATCTATGGCAAGTCGGCCGGAGATATTATTATGGTTTATACGACCTCTTGGATCAAATTATGTTTTACTCTGGAAGTATCCTTGACAACAATCATTTTATATTGGATAATACGGAAAATATTGTTGAAGAATGTCCTTATCGTTCATTCTACCAGTTTCCTCGGGCGACATTGGTTGTCAGGTTAGGTTAGTTTAGGTGAGGTTGACATCCATCAATAGACTTGGCTGCCTTCCTCAATCACCCACAAAATCTTCATCAAATGTACTACAATCCTTGCATAGTCCTAATCCTAAGGATTTGGTGTTTACATTAATATTATGTAGCCATCTAAGTTCAGGTCTTCCGTTCTCTCAAATTTCCTTCGTGCAATTTCCTTCTCATGAAGAAAGCATATTATATACATATTAATATATACATATTTTACATATTACTGTCTTCCAGCCACGTTTATTGTCTATTCGAAAAAATAATGTCATCACAATTTTTTTGAATTGAGAATTTCAAATTTGCCGGACGCTGCGCGCTGGTTCAAAATTAGTCATTTTGAGCAATTTTCCTATATGACCGTTGGTGATAAAGGGGGTAGACACTTACACTGCACTTTGTTTATTTACTTGTTTTAAAAATCGTTTACCAAGGTAAAATAGGTAATATGTAGTTTGGCAGGCGCGATGCAGTCGTTCAAAAAATTGTTGAAAGGCTCTATCCATTGTATGAAATTCCCTCATGCGACACCTTTGAAAGTAGCCCATGTACAAAACACTGTACGTGGTAGTATTGTACAGCATCGCATGTCAGTAAATAACAGGTGTGGACAATTGTTGTGGTAAATGGAGGTCTGCAGAAAGAGGACTTGACTTATATAGTTGAGGAATAATGTTATTTCTATGCCGCTCGAGTGCTTTATGGTAATAGGGACAGATGTTACATGACAGATGATAAGACATGATGTAGGTATATGAAGACTATTATATTGTCAATTTTATTTGAATGCAGGATCAATTATTTTCTGACGTGGGTGGAACTTCGATTCGGAATAAACATTCTTGTTTATTCCTTCCTCTGATTTGTTTATTGAGCATTTTCTAGTACGTCAAATTGACTGGAGTGACTGGAGTGAAGATATAAATCCAACGACCTCCCTTTTTAGTCTCCAAATCCCAAGTACCTATAACGAAGACCCTACTGTCTGAAAGAGAGTGAAACAATTTCACTATGATTATAAATTATAATATTATTTTGCTTTTATCAAATATATAATGTATCGTTTTTGTACTGCATGTGAAAAAGTTTACTTCTGCTTTTTGTAGCCAATGATAACTACCCAAGTAATATTTTATAATGGCAACTATTTTAATTTAATTTTATTTTATTTTATTTTATTTTATTTTATTTTATTTTATTTATTTTCCATGTTCTCCGTAAAACGGTTATTCACCAATACATTATGGAGAAGATTACAAATTAGACAAAAAGTATAGCAAAACACATAAAATGGTCAGTTTCACTACTTTGTGACATACGTCAAAAGATAATTGTTAAACTGCCTGTAGGTTACGTTAAAAATGTCGATGGTCAATGCAGACTCGTTGAGCAGTTCAGTATGACTGTAATGACTGTCTATCGAATCACGCCAACATTATATTACTATTATTTTTAATTCATAGTTAGACAGGGCATCGGAATAATGGGAAGAGTAAATGCAAAGTCTTTTATTTAAGAGTACTTGTACCTAGGTCGCTATTGATCGCATAAGAATTTCCTTCGGAACTCGTTGAATTCTTTACCCCATGTGGTAAATCACCATTATAAATTTTGCCAAAAAGAGTTCTTGTCACATCTTCAAAAAGCTTTTCCCCTGCTGACGGTCACTTCTTTCTATATATCTCCCTTCAGCCACTTGCAACACGATGCCGTGTTCGCTTCCACACCTAAACCGTCAAGCTACAAAAGTTTAAGAAAAAAGGCTAGGGTATCATGTGCAGAGGAGTCGTCCGGTTTCAGTCATTAATGCTTGTATTAAAAATTAAAGCTTTCTTTTATCCACCCAGAATATTATTTGCTAATTTAACAGCAATAATGAAATCATTAGAAAATGTAAGTAGTTATGGACATGATGAAGGTATGTAGACAATAAACGATTCAAATAGTTTGAAGCCGCGCGTTTTCGCCAACTTGCTACTTACCGCCGGCAATCGGCAATGTTTACCATAGTGTGTGCAAATCGCAAATTTCTGCAATATTTGCCTGCTACAAACTTTTACTACTTACGTTATGGATCTACACCTGGAATTGGAATATATGTAGAAAGGAAAACACTTCGAAATATTTCAGATATCTCATTACATACTAAAAATAAAATTTTAAGCCAACAGGAAAATACTTTTATGTGTAGCGTGAGTGCTTGCAGGTGGATTTGAGACTAAAATTTCAACGCTGATTTTTAAATGCCAATTGCTTATAAGAAAAACCAATAACTTTGTCAGCGCGTCTACACTGAATCTAACCGTAGAATTCTAAAAATACTATTGTAAAATTGGTTACAAATCACCAGAGATAATTTTATTTATATTATTTAATACAAAACCTTTTTTTTTCAAATGAATGTAGGTACTATAATCTATTATCGGTAGTTAAGTACGTTAATTGTTTTTGTGTTTAATTCGTAGAACTCCATTTTAATTTTTAGAAATTTAATTAAAATTAAATTTGATAATGTTATTATCGAGTTCTGCAAGTATTTTAGTTACAGCTGTTTCGACTTGTAAGGTCATTTTCAAACTGTGGGAAACCAAAAGGAAAGATTCCGAATCCCACGTAATCACTCTCTCAATTAGTGTCTGCAAATTGGATTAACCGGTAATAAATCAATTTAGACATCTTCAAAAATTGACATTTAAAATACTATAAATAAGTCGTCCGTAAGTGGCTTCATCACATTGAAAATGACCTTACAAGTCGTATCAGCTGTAACTAAAATACATTCTAAAATACTTGCAGAACTCGATAATAACATTATAAAATTAAATTTTAATTAAATTTCTAAAAACAAGTAAGTTAACCCTTGGTAGATAAAGAAATTTTGAATATTAATATTATTTGAAATTTGACTCCTGTTCAATTTTGGAATTTTGATGATATTCTGATATCTTTCCGGTATATTAAGTTGGAAGTTATTATCTAACTGCTTTTGTAAAACTTTTATCTGATTGAATATTTTATTTTACTTTGTGGGTAGGAAAATGAAAATTGTAAAAATGATTTCAGTTGAAAATGTTGATGGTTTTTTAAGATAACCTTAACATATTTATTTATTAGGACGGGTTGTTTCTCAGAACTTGAACACTTCATCAAATTTCAAAGTTTTAAATTAAAATTCTGTAAAAGTTCCATTCAAGTTCTGTTATTATCCAAGCAATGAATGATGAAATGATAACATAATTTGAATGGAACTTTCGCAGATCTTTATTTTTCAATTTGAAATATAAATAATTGTTCAAGTTCTGTAGAACAACCGAACAATCCGTTAGTTTGAATGTATAACTTGCATATAACATCATAAGAGGGTTCCATGACAACTCAGAATTAAATCAACTCAACACCTCTTTGAAAAGTCATTAAAAGCTATGGAAAAAAAAAATTAAAATAGGCCATAACCAAACCCAACGAAGCCTTCTTAACCAATTTTTTCATCACTTTTAATTTCTTTTCAAATGAGATGTTGAGTTGATTTATTTCTATTAGAAGTGATATAATAAAATAATAGGATTATAGATACGAGTAGGTGTACAGACACATTGTGGAATGCGGTTGATGATGAGGAGTGTCCCAGGACATCGATATGTCACGTATTATCCTCTCTGCCTACACCAGCGGAGAAACCACGAGATGGTCCATAAGACATACCAATTTTTTGTTCCCACTGTAAAACACAACTCCCAGCAGCCTCGCCTCAGCGCGTTTCTCAACAATGGCCTCCACGTTATAAAGTTGGTAAATTATGAACTGTTGAACCGCGTGAAGAAGCAATTGCCTTGATTTATGGCTATCGTTTCATCTGACTTATTGATATATAGCCCCGTGTCATGGCCTGACACCTCCGCCGATATAACGACTTAACAACAATAGCGATGTTTGTATCGGGCTGCAGGGAAGCAAGAACAAACGATGAGATTCGAGATAACCGGTATGTGCCCCATAGCGGGGTTCGATGTAAACGACATAAACACGCATATAACTTTACCACTTAGTGAACATAACACCGCCATTCACTTAGCGTCACAAATCTCTACACAGATACTACCCCTCCTTTGCTGAGTGTTCTAAACTCAACAGAAGAAAATCCGTGAACCGAGGTTTATCACACCGATGTAAAACTGTTTAAAGAAAAGCGTCAAGAAAATACGCAAAGAAGTAAGCAAAAAAATCATATTTGCATGTAAATTGAAGGATGCGTTCATCAAATTTGGCCCTTTTGCGTAGTGTTTTCTGCTCGTTTGATTATTTGATAGGGAAAGCCCAACCAAAAGTAGCAGGGCGGCATGGTTAAGCCGCAAATTTCGAGTTGGGTGAACACAGAACACTCAAGCTGTGTGGTAACAAGAATGTCGGATTACACTATGAACCTAGCTTAACCCTTTGGCAGCAGAAAATGGCGGTGACATTTTATTTATATTGTTACTTGTTCTTGAGCTAAAAGTCAATGCGCTATTAACGACGCGACGATTTATTGATAGAATGAAGAATCGACCCCTGATTTGGCGATAGTTTAATAATATAGATTTTTTAATAGCGTTACATTATTAATTTTATGAATTCATGGTGTAGGTACCTAGGTACTACCTAGTGACAAAAATAAAAACAATCTCGCGACCATAAAACATAGTTTGATTAGAATTTAGATATTTTTGAAGACCTCCAAACAGAGCGGTATGACGGCGATTGAATCTTGGGTTTTATAATTTTTGTTTTCAAAAATTTGCGGCACAAATTGTTTTTGTTTAAATATTTTTACTTACTTATTAACGGACGCCCATTCGGGCTGTTACATTCTTCTGTGGTTCCTTTAATTTTAAGGGCATAACAAAATATTAGCCTTTATTATTATTGCACTGACCTCCACTGCACAGGTTATTTCAATTACCTAACTCGGTAAAGTTAGGAGTGCAGGTAGTGACAAATCGTATAATTAAGTTACGAATTTTCCAGAATATAAATGAAGTTTTAAGCATCGTGGATTAATGCAATGCTATCATTAGTATTTTGTATGATAATTTTCATCGTTGATTAACTTTGCGACAGATCCACTATAAAGGTGACCGTCCACAGGTTCGCAAAAACAAATAACGAAAATACTTTGGACCGTGAAAATCTTAAAACATATCCGATTGGTTATTGGCGGGGAGAATGTGTGCCGTGCGTGCGTTGCGGCCGGTGCGGACCTGTGGACGTTCACCTTTAATTAACTAGCCTTACTTAACCAAATATATTTATGTATCAATGCCGTTATTATTACAGAATTAGTACAGATTTTAAGAACTTGAGAGTTGCGGGTTTGATTCCGTCAGTTTAATTATTAATTTTTTCACACTTTTGTCACCCCAGTTGTCAAAAAATATTGATAATTACGTTAGAAAAAATGAAAATAATTTCAGAAATTAAAAACTTCTGTACAATCGAAACTCGCGAACAGTCAGCTGTTCCATAAATAATTTATCTTTTTTAATCATTGAAACATGTAGAGAGATTAGGACATTATGTTGGGCGCTTGTTTGGCGGATATTTCGACTATACACCGGTGCCGAAGTGATGAATGGCGCTAGTTCCTCGGAATCAAGGGTTTTTCAGGAATTTCGAGGCTCCAGACCAGAGGTGACTGCCAAATGCAACAGTGGTGGGGTTAGCAGTTGTATAATATTAAAGAATCTGCATTCCCTGTTTGTCCAGCTTCTAAGAGGCTAATTTGACTGGCTTCGATGGAGCCCCCGTACCAGGGCTGGTCAATTCAAGCACATCAATTAAATTTAAATTTCACAAAATAGTACCTTTTATAAGTCGCCACAATGCAAGATTCAAATTCTTACTTTGCTGCCCAGGTGAATCATATTATACATAAAGTAAAAAAATACTCGAGAATAGCGGTTGTTTCGATGGGGATTTGAAAACCGTAACATTTTGGTAACCGGGGGACTTTATCACCGTCGTAATAATATTGTCAATACTATGTTATCTACTTTGAACCAATCATGAATAACGAAAAACAATAATTTCGCTGAAGTTTTACAAGTTCAAGTAAATTTAACTGCAATATATTGGCATCTTCCTAACAATATTTGTGATTTAACAAAATATTTACTCCACAAAGGAGGCCCTAACAGAAATAATTTATCTCAAGGCCTATGCAATCTTTGGGATGCTGCGAGAATTACTATTTTAAGGAACCGAATGAACAAAGAGAGGCCAGCAAACTATCCCAAAACCATTTTTGAACACGTCATCTCAAATATTAAATTTAAAAATCATCATTAAAACTCTGTCATTCAAATATGCAAAGATTGGGAACCTCACTCTATCTAAGCGCATTATTTCCAATCGCGAGAATTGGCAGCTAAGCGCCCGATCAATGTCAGGTTGCAAGCGTCAAGCAAGCAAGCGGCAGTGGCAAGTGGGTAAGCCACAGGCATGCGTGAGCTAAGCGCTGCTGGCTGTCGGCCGTATAATGACGAGGACGGGGTGGTAATGGGAGATAATGATGATTCCCAATCACGCGGACAACCGCCGATTGATTATATTATTATTTGAACTGGGCAACTGGGCATTTGATCAACTGGCCGCTGTTCTACCAACTATTGGGAACTGAATTGTAAATCTTAAAAACTACGAGGTAGTAAGTAGAAAGTGGGTATCGAAATTTCAATTGATATTAATTTGCTTCTAAAACTGAGCAGTTCTACTAAGTTGATATTTTTAAATTTTCAGCTTCAGTCAATATTTCTGCGTTTTATAAATTTTAAATTAAATATCCCACCAGAACACTTAAATTCTAAAAATACATAAATTAGAAGACAGACGCAAAATAAATGATTTAAGGGCCCGCAGATACTTTAATAGTACACAACTGCTAACCCTGTACAAATCACAAGTGCCCCCTACGGTTGAATTTGGCAGCCACCTCTGGTCTGGAGCTCCAAAATACCTGAAAAATACCCTAGACTCTGTGCAGAAAAGGGCGGTCCGTTTAATAGATTTTCCCATCTTAACAGACGGATTGCAATCTTTGGAGCACTGGCGTCGGGTGGGAATGATATCCTTGTTTTACCGGTATTACAATGGAAGATGCTCCGAGGGACTAGCATCATTGATCCCTTCGGTACCGGTGAATAGTCGGGAAACACGCCAAACGCGTGCCCAACATCTGTACACTGTTGACATTTGTCACATGAAAACAGGTAGTTTCTTCGATTCGTTCTTGTGTTCAACAGCTCGGCTGTGGAATGATTTGCCGGCCTCTGTGTTTACTTCTTTCTACAACATGGGTCTCTTCAAGACCAATGTTCATTCCTTCCTCTCCTCAAAAAGACCCTCCACACAGCATTCCAGATGACATAGGCCTTGAGGGAAATTATTTTCTTCAGGGCCTCCTGTGTGGAGTTAATGTAAAAAAAACTCTAAATTCGACTGTTGTGAACTCCTGCAATTCATAAACTTACGAATACCCACAGTAACAACACGACAAAATGCACTATTCTACTGCAGCATTCAAAAGCGTTACTACTAGTAATTGCCCACTCTCCGATATAATGATTTCACACTATGGAAAATCAATACTTAGGTAATGTTGACATATTCAATATCAGCTTGGAGAGTTTCACAATTATTTACATTTTGTGTTTCAGGAATTATTTATATGTGATTTAAAAAAAAATGCATTACCATTTCTTGGCGCCTAGGGCACTAGTCCGGGTTGCCCTACCCTACAGCCGGCCCTTATTGATAACATGAAAATATACATATTTTAGCACGAATGGATAAAAAATACAAAATTCATTGTAAATTCGTTCATTACGGTAGTCACAATCATTGAATCATGTCCGTTTTTGAGAAAACAGCACGAAGCTACTGCGGTATTTAAGAAGGCGCCTTAAATAACAATTAAATTTTATTCAGAAGTCAACGAATATGACGTTAATAGCCCAATTGAACACGGCCGGGTGTATGAAGCGATGCGGCGATGCGCGCACGACCACTTGAAGCATTTTTGACAGGCAATTTGCTTGCGGGGTGTTTATTTGCCCGAATTACGGCCATTACGGGGCATTCACATTTTTAGCCATTTTATAGTTGAGCGACCGCCAAGCCAACCATAAAAAGAATGACGTTGGATTCACAATCAAACGGGATATGACTGACAAGTTACACAGGGAGAATGCGAACAGGGTTTTCTGTGTGTGTGGGTGATGATTCAATAGCGAACATTTTTCAAAATGATTTGACGAAAAAATAAGACTATTAATAATCATTCCTTCATATTATATTCTCATGCAATAAGTTTGTGTCAATTCATAATTAAGCTGATTACATTTGCATTAAAGTTGGGATGTTTCAACCTTCGTCACATACTTCGACTTGAAAAGGACGCTACTTCCAGCTGAACACTACTAAATTACTAACAGTTCTCGTCAAACCAAGATTATCGTCCAAAAACCTGAATAAAATTTCACCGTACGGAGCCTACAAGCATAAAATCAATATCGTTGTGCTTGAAGACTGATGACCATTCATAAATTGTTAAAAGTTAAAATGGGCCGAGATTCAGAGTTAAATCAGGACCATTATCAAAAAACTTCATAAAAATCAACATTTCGATTCCGAATAGTGTTCTCTATCCAGGGTGACAAAACTAAATGTTATAAACCGATTTCGTATCGTACCTATTCCCCATTGAATTCATGTAGAAATGTAGACTGTAGGCCTTTATCCATTCGAGCGACAGACCAATTTAAAACTTTTTACTTGGATTGCTCGTGATTTTTTTGAATATTACCACATTAAAAAAATCATTCCTCGACTTAATAATTCAAATTAAGTGCGGATGCATCTAGAGAAATTTTGCCTAAAACTGGCAGCAAAGCAATCCGAGGTACTTTAAATAGTGCCATATTGTGGCAAAAAGCGCTCCAGTGGTTATGTAAACTGAACATTAAAAAAAATTGCTCGCATTTTATCATGTTTTCTTTTTTGCTTGAAAACTGTTTGATTTCTATTTTCTACCTGTTGGTAGTGAACAAATGGGTCAAACAAAATTACAATCCTCTAAAGTTTGATTGTGAATCCGCTCAAATGCAAATGACTAGCAGACTGGCGGACTGGCGGTGGCCAATCAATGGCCTCATTGTTGTATGTCCCGACAATTCCACTCAGGTTGTTTTATGAAGCATGGACATCAAATTGACATCTGACACGGCCACTTTTTGCCAGTCATTTTCATTTTAGCACGCAGTAGAAAATATGGTAACAGTATTCCAACACTAAAATAAATTAAAAAAACGCCAAAAACTTTTTGTACGATGAGTTAGTGTGTTTCTTCATTTCAAACACAAGATACAAGTAAATCGTTTTAAAGACTCTTGCTTGTGCAGTGATTTTTATTAGTGGTGGTGTAATTTAAGTTCAGACTTACACATTCAATTGTGTGAAAGCACTATGAAACAGTACACGATTATTACTTCAGCAGCGTCAGCTTAAAATTGTTAAATAAAATTATTTTTATCAAAAAATATTTAATATTGTTTAATTTGGGTTTTGTTGGGAAACTGAAGAATTAATAAAAAAAATTGTTATTGTCGAATGGAATTCGCGAGTTTAGATTTAAACGGAATTGATGAACGTCGCTACTGGTCGCTACGCACCTTTGAACGCGTTTTGGATATATATAGTGTTATGGTACGCCCAAACGACAAAGAATTCAAACTCCTAATTCGCCGCAAACTACACAACACCCTGCTCCCCCCCTGTTCCCTGCTTCCTACTTCCTATCCCATCCGCCCACCCGCACGCGATCCCTTCCAACAGTTGAGAATGGCGAGCCGCCTCGGGCACACGTTAAGCCCGCGCGTTGATCCCCACTGTTCGCGCCTTGCGTACTATCGCTCGAATTGTACTCAAATATAACCTGCAATGTTAATTCAATAACCTACGGGTTTAGCGCTGATATTTCACCATGCCTGTGTAAACTTCGGTTCTGCCCTAAACTCGGGAGGTCCCCCTGGAAGCCGGAAGACGAAGACCCCCAACATCATGTAAGCTGTACAATTGTTTCCTCATTTGATTGTGTCCTTTAACGATAGACTGTAAACTCCCGCGCAAAGCCATCACTCAGAGAGTTACGTTTAGGGATCTAGAGGTTATAAACACGATAGCTAGGATTGTGTAGTATGTATTTCTTGTGTTGAATTGTACTGTAATGACCTATGTACTGTGTTTTAAATTTGCAATACATGAATCTAGTTAACTCAATCCTGTTATTATTCTGCTACGGCAGGAGGGTTTCCTAGAGGGGGAGTATCCTGCCAGACGACTGAGATGCGAAGGAATTTCTGAAGCCTCGAGCGACCCACCACCTGAATAGAGGGTAAATCATGCCTCCCCTGAGAGCTAGCTTGGGACATGTTTGGGGGCCCGCTCCTAACACTGGCGCCCATAGTGGGGCCCAGAATTTTTTTTTCATTTTTGCCATTGTCTCAGTCGCCTTACGGAGTGCTCCCTGTCGAAATCTTCCCCGCATAGGAACTGTTTGTAAACATTGATTGTACTGTGTCTTGGTGTTTTATACCCAGTGAGTAATGAATTCTGTGGGAAACCACAGAAATCCATGTGCAAGTTGAGTCCATAACGCAGATTTGATTGCAATTATAAAAAAAATTGCGTCAAAGTTGAAAACATGGCCATTTTGTATTAACCAGAAAGACGGCAGCATTTAAACCGCGAATCTGACTGCGCACGCGCCGACCCCTTTGTTCACAAAGCAGCGGACGAGCAACAGTAATTCGCGCCAAATCAACGGCCCGATGTTTCACGCGGTAAATACATACCTAATCTCTGAGTTGCGCGCGCACCCACGCGCATCGAAGCACAAAAGTGCGTTTATCGCGCCAAACTCCAACGGCAAAAATCCGTTTGAATCAGGCAGAACAATTCCCTGTCACTATGCAGTGTTTTGAATAATAAAATCGCCCTTCTGTCACTAAGGTCGGAAGCAATGGAGATCGCTATTGTAAATTTGGTTTTGGAATTCCAATTACCTTGTGGATTCTTTAATTAAAAAATCTCACACTCACGTTTTCTTGCACAATATACCGATCGGCCCACTTGTTGTGTCTGTCAAATTAGTACCACGTATATTTCACCAAATGGACAAAATAATGACTTTCTTTCCACATTCTACGTTATAGGTACCGCATTTTTTTCAGCATAAGTGTAAAGTGAATTGTTTTTTTTCCTTACATAAAAAAGTGAAATAATAATAAAACCAATGATTGGTTCCATGAAAAAATAAAATAATTTTAATGTGGTTTCGTAACAAATCCCATATTCAGTTATTTTCATCCGGAAGTTTGTCCTTATTTGCCAGAAGAGTGCCTTTTGTGAATTTTAGTGCCTTTCTCAGTGCAAAGTGGTTTGTGAAAAATAAAAAACCCGTTTTCTAAAGGTCAGTCCTGGCAAAATTTTTTGGAAATAAATAAATACTTGTGAATTTCACAGTTTTCTCAAAAGTGGTTTGTGAAAAATAAAAAACCCGTTTTCTAAAGGTCAGTCCTGGCAAATTTTTTTTTGAAAAAAAAAAATAAATACTTGTGAATTTCACAAGTTTTCTCAAAGTGGTCAGTGAAACACAAAAACCTTTACTACTTAGGTCTTTCCACGCAAAAATTTTTTCTTGTGCCTTCCTTTGACAAAGATTCTGGTGTCATATATACCAAATTGTAGTATGGAATACAGTTTTCTATAACTATTTTAGAAATACCAACCAGTGATTACCAAGTGAAAAGTGCCTCACAAAATTAATTTTGCGTTTACTAAAGGAAACCCCTGGCAATTTTTCACCACCTGGGAAACTCACAATGGAAAACAATCAAGCTATGGCATCATCCAATTTGGGCATCATTCCCAACGTGCACAACTTATCCAAAACTCACTTACAAACTGCTTTAAGGGATAGAGGACTCTCGCCATCAAGCAAATCTAAACCTACATTAAAGGCTTATGCACTTTTATTCAACAAAAAGTACATTAAGAGAATAAACCTCGCCCCCTCAAGCGAAAATAATTCACGCTCGGCTACGCAAGTTTTGAATAATCTTGTTCCTAACGAAGAACCTATGCCACAAGTAATGATAAAACAGGACATCGCACCCACCTTGACACAAGATAAAACCTACGATTTATCCTCGTGGAAAATCAAATATAATGGCGTCTCCGATGTACTGGATTTCATTGACCGTATTGAAGAAACGGCTACAATCAAAAATATCCCATTCGAGATTCTACGAAAAAACTTCATAGAACTCATCTCCCCAGAATTGATACCCTGGCACCGCATTCAAAAAACTAAATGCAAAGATTGGAATAAACTCAGATCTGCCCTAATCTCGAGCTTCGGAAAAACGGAAGCCCAGCACCGGATCAAATTATTTTACTATCTATTAAACAGCTAGTAAATGAACCTGTAGCAACATTCATAGAAAGGGCTGAATCCATTAACATCAAGCTTTCACATCCTGTTTCGGAAGCTGAACTATTACCAGTCATAACTGATGGCCTTTTAAGCAAATACGAGAACATCATTACCTCACAGAAAATTGCATCCCTAGCCCAGCTAAACGAAGTCTGTCTCCTTCTGGAATCGTACCAGGATAGGAAAAACATAAAGAATGTGTCAAATAATGTAGTTGTGCCAAGCCGTTCGTCTGGTTTAAAACCAGAATTCAACAACAAAAAAGTGTGCTCTTTTTGCAAAAAAGTAGGCCATCTGGCCACTACTTGTTTCAAGCAAGCAAGGTTTCTGGAATCTAAGGAACCCCGAACTTTCAAGAGGCATCACTCTAGGGACCGCTCTCCTCCAAGCGACGAACTGCGCAACATTTTCAAGAAATCAAGGCACAACATGGAAAGGTTACAAAACCCAAGCGATGTCAGACCTCAGGTGGATTTCTCCAAGCCCCCACCAAATTTCTACATGAAGAGGCCAAAAAACTAAATAATAACCTCTCAGGCACCCATTCTGAACCAAGGTCTAAAGAATGGACTGATTGGTTAGCACACATTAAGTATTTTAACCAGACCTTAAATGTTTCTTCGGTTTGTTGCAAACAAGCTAAAGATGGGAGACCCTATGCTTTTTTCTCTGTTAACAATGTGCCCTTTTCCGGATTACTTGATAGTGGTGCATCTGTCAGCTGTCTTGGCAACAATGCTCACCTGCCTTTTGTTAACAGTGATTTTAGAATTTCGCCCCAATCAACACACCTGACGACTGCGGATAATGTTTCCCAACCGGTCATCGGTGCCCTTGCCCTGCCAATTAATTGTAACAATAAAATAGTTACAATCAATTTTCTAATAGTGCCCTCTATATCCCAGAATTTCATCCTTGGCGTTGACTTCTGGAAGGCATTCAATGTTGCTCCCCAAGTATTTAATACTCTTGGCAAAACCTCCACTGCTGCTCAAATTAGTGAGATCCGCACAATAATACCTCACGAAAATTTAAGCACGGACCAGGCTCTCCAACTAAAAGAAATGGTCAATAAATTCGAGTCAATATCTTTCGAAAAATGTGGATTAGGTTTGACAAATTTGGTTGAACACCATATCAAAACCAATGGCCCACCCATCAAGCAACGTTATTACAACTTAGCCCCCCAAAAACTTAAACTTTTAGAAAACGAACTTGATGAAATGTTAAAAATGGGTGTGGTGGTTCCCAGCAGAAGTGCATGGACCAACCCAACTCTTTTGGTTTCTAAAAAAGACGGCTCTGCACGTTTCTGTCTCGACAGTAGACGTTTAAACTCTTGCACGGAAGCTGATGCGTATCCCTTACCTCACGTTCACGCAACCTTAGACAAGCTGCGTAACGCCAAGTTCATCTCTTCTGTCGATCTCAGCAAAGCGTTTTGGCAAATACCCTTGGACGCAGAATCGTGCGAAAAAACTGCCTTCGTTGTACCTGGTAGGGGAATGTTCCATTTTAAAAGATTACCCTTTGGTCTAAAAAACAGCCCCGCCGAGTTACAAAGACTGATGGACAAACTTTTCGGTCCTGAAGTCGATAACAGCCTGTTTTGTTACCTTGACGACCTCATCATCGTCAGCGATACCTTTGAAAAACACCTATTAATGCTGGAAAAAGTTTTTCAACAACTCAAGTTCGCTGGTTTAACCATCAACTTGAAGAAGTCTGAATTCTGTAAGTCCCGTCTACGTTATTTGGGATTCATTATCGACGAAAAAGGTCTAAGAACAGACCCCGCTAAGGTGGAAGCCATGGCAAATTTTCCCCGACCCAAAAACGCGAAGGAAGTCAAAGGTTTCCTTGGACTTGCAGGTTACTACAGGAGATTCATCAAAGACTTTTCCACTATCGCAGCCCCCTTAAATAAAATTACCGGCACCCGTAAAGGTGTCAGCAATTTCCGATGGTCTGTCGAAGCTGAAGAAGCGTTTACAACTCTAAAAAATGCCCTTCAAAAAGCTCCCGTTCTGAATTGCCCGGATTTTGCACTCTCTTTTACCCTCCACACGGATGCCTCCAATGTAGGAATCGGTGGAGTCCTTACTCAAGAATTCCCAGATGGCGAACACCCTGTAGCGTATTTTTCCCGTACATTAAACAAACACGAGAAAAACTACGGAATTACCGAGAAAGAGTTATTGGCTGTATTGGATTCTGTTCACCATTTCCGCGGTTACATAGACGGTAGCAAATTTACTGTAGTTACAGACCATAGTAGTTTGAAATGGTTGATCTCTTTAAGTAATCCCTCCGGTAGGCTCGCTCGTTGGTCCTCCCGTTTGTCTCAATACAATTTTGATGTTGTTCACCGTAAAGGCGCGGACAATATTGTTCCCGACGCCCTTTCAAGAATTGAACTAGCTTCATTAAATGTTGACACAATTGCCCCCCCTCCATCTACAAAAGATGAATGGTACTTGAAAATCTTCGAAGGTTGTAAAAATAACCAACAAAAGTTTCCTAATTTTATCATAAAAGAAGGACAACTATACCGTAATTGCAAGGTACCACTATCCATCCTCGAAGATTACTCGTGGAAACTTGTCGTTCCCCTCGAAGGTAGAGAACAAATAATTATTGACAATCATAGTGCTCCCGACTCCATACACCCAGGAAATTTCAAGACGTATAAAAAGATCTCCTTGAAGTATTACTGGCCTGGTCTCTTCAAGCAAATTCGCAATTACATCTCTAAATGTGAAACTTGTAAAGCTTATAAACATAGCACGGCAGCACCTGCCGGCCTAATGGGTAATCCCAAACGTGCCGACAGACCCCTACAATCATTGTCAATGGACCTCGTCGGACCCTTTCCCCGAAGTTATGCCGGACACATGCACATACTTAGTGTAGTGGATGTTTTCACTAAATTCTGTTGGATCTTTCCTTTAAAAAGAGCCAACGCGTCCGCCATCATCAAACTTCTGGAAAAACACATTTTTATACCTTACGGAACACCCAGAACCGTAATTGTTGATAACGGAAAACAATTTATTGCCCAAGAATTCAAAGATTTTCTTGCCAAATACGGAATCAAGGATATTTACTATAATACCTTGTATACTCCACAAAATAACACCGTCGAACGTTATAACCAAACAATCAACACAGCTCTGGCTATTCTAGTTGATAAAGATCAACGTACTTGGTGTAAAAACCTAGATAAAATTCAGGCTGCAATGAACAACACTGTTAATCTGGCCACTGGTTACACACCTTTCTTCTTAAAACACGGTATGGAACAAGTCGTTCATGGTTCTCTACATAGGAACACAAACTTTCCTACGTCAATTGCCACCACAAGCAACCCTACCGCGGACTATGCCCATCGTCTGGAAGAACTGTCGGCCATCTACAGTGAAGTCACTGATGCTTTGCTCCTGGCTCATCAAAAGAGTGCGGACAGATACAACCTACGTAGGAAACATGTCACCTTCAATACAGGAGACATAGTTTGGAGAAAGAACAACACACTTTCCCAAGGAGCCATATATTTCTCTGCCAAGCTGGCACCACGTTTCGTGAAGGCCAAAGTTCTAAGAAAGATATCAGATCTAGTGTACTCCTTGTCTGACTGCTCTGGAAAACACATTGGTAATTACCATATTAAGGATATCGCAAAATCTGGAAGTGAGGAGTCAAGTAAAACTGCCCCCACTATCTCAGCAAACTTAAAATGATCCAGTGTGTATCACCACAACCTTTTTGTAAGCACACCAAGTCTTACAATGACCGGCGTGTAAAGTGTCAATTACATGCCCACCCTTTCGTTGATAAAACGAATATTGTTAAAAAATCATTTTTGTAAATTTATGTACAATCCACGGTGTAGTTTGCCCCGTTCATGTTCGTGAATTGGCAACCACCGTAATTTTTGTCTCACACGTTTTTTTATTTTTTTTCTTTCTTTTTTCTCACCTGTTCCAAAATTGATCACTTTAGAGCAGAGACACCCCTCGAGTGACAGTGTTCGGGAAGTCATGAACCCAATCATTGCCTCTCAACCCCTCACACTACGCAACGTTCATGCCATGGCACGCTTTGCCATGTAATGCAATATTGTAATTTTCACCATTTTTGTTTGTTGTTTTTTTTTCATCATATCGGAAGGAATCTCTTCATTTTTTTCTTTTTATGTTCTGTAAATACTGGAGCGTCGTTCTATAATCGATTTGGTAAACTCCAAAGCGTTAAATCACGACCCAGGACTAGTAAACCATCTCAACATGCTCCATATTTTACCCATCATGGTAAAGATAAGTGGTTACTCACATAATCACATTCCTTGTGTATAGTAGTTTTCAATTTTTTCTCAAATGTCAAAAATTGATGGCGTCCTACCCGAGCTCTTTGCTAACAAATTGGATTTTGACACATCCATTTTGAAATCATATGTATATAAATAAAGGAAAAGCCTTTAAATTGGTCTTTCCATCCTTGTACAAATCCTCATGGACTCGTTTCAACTAAAGTACGTAAAACCAAATACTCGGTCTTTTGTTGTTATAAGAAGTCCTCGATTTGTCCCTCTTCACAACATGTATGTCTTGTATTACATGCTTCAACCCTTACGGAAAAGGTTAATAAAACCTAACGGCAGCCCTGATTTCCGTACATAAATAACCGCAGTTTAACGTAAATCATCAATGTTTTGTTTGATCATCGTTTTACAAACATAGGCATTCAACTCCTGTTTCGCCATTTAACCAAGTATTTGCAACCTAAATTGCACATAACCTGGTATGTTGTAACCGCACAAAGGGTATGTAAAACCACAATTGGTCCCTTTTATTTGTCCCCACTGAAGTTTGCTGCAATAGACAGTATGTAAAACCATGTAGGTCTGTCTTTGTTTGTCACATGGTGTAAACAGAAATGTACTCTGTCATCACCCCGCCTTTATAACATACGAAGTGACATTAAATTGTTTACCTCCTTGTTATCCTATCGTACGCTCCTGGGCTACGGAGTTAGTTAATCTAACAAATCTTTATAAACTGTGTTAAAACAAGCATAGTTAACGTTTATTGTGTTGTATTTAAACGTAACCCTGTTACACTATAGGAGAGATCCTTAGAACATCCACCATTATAGGAGGGATCCTTAAAATACCTGCCGCGATACGAGAAGTTCGTCATAATCACTTTTTTATCACAGCTAAATGTTATTGAGCTGGTCGTGTGACATATTTGTCATGAGAACCATTTTGTACATTCTATTTTGGTCGTGTGCCATTCATTTGTCATGAGAACCATTTTGTACATTCTATTTTGGTCGTGTGCCATTCATTTGTCATGAGAACCATTTTGTACGTTCTATTTTGGTCGTGTGCCATTCATTTGCCATGAGTACCACCCTTTTCGTATAACCTGTTCCGGTCGTGTGTCATTTATTTGTCATGAGTACCGCTTTTATGTATAACTGTGTATAAACTCTGTACACGAGACGTGGAGACGTAATAACAATACTTACCGTGATTCGTGTGAACGACATAATATCGGCTTTGCTATCTTCTTTAGGATGCATTGTATAAACTCTTTGACTTCTGTCTATAATTGAGTTATATCTTGTATGTACTTACATATTTTGTACACTATACGTGGAGACGTTAAAACACTTACCATGAGTCGTGCGAACGAAATAATATCAAACCCTTTGTGTGCGATCTACGAAATATAGTCCACAACCCTTTGTTGTCATTCAACGCCAATGCCCGTGGACTTCCTGTTTTTTACTTCTTTGCAAAAAGGAAAGAAGCCCAGGAATATCTACTATCCCAAAAGGACTAGTTTTCAGCTTCACTGTCAATTATGGGGCATAGTGCTGTGGGAGTTAATCGATTGAGCAAAAAAAAACCACCTAACTCGTTGTCTGGAGAACGAACAAGAAAACCCCCAGGTTTGTGAAATTGGAGCAAGGGTCTGTCTTTTCTCACAATCATGTAGAAGTTTTTAAAATGACCCCTAATCTTTTGCCCAATACACGCGAAAGATTAGCCTCTTTGATATAATGTGTATTCAAATGTCTCCTCATCCTTTTTGATAAATGTAAAGAGTCAGGAAATCTGCTGGTTGATTATGTTTCATTTTCACATAGAGTTTGAATCGGAAATTGGTCCAGTCTCTAGCAAGTTTCGCAACTCGTCTCCCTTCTCCTCTCCTCCTCCCATTCCCCATGTTTCAGACTTATGTTATGAAGTGAAAAATCTGTCGTTGACCATATCTCGCCCTCACTCGGAGTTCGAATAGGTAACTGTCCGGTTATCTACAGGTTTTCCCCCTCAATCTCTGCATATGTCTCACCAGTTTTTTTCTCTCTTTTCTCAATTCCACGAAACACATTCATGAATGTTGGATATGTACGATATGCACTTGGCGTACCGTCTGTCTCCTTTTGACAACCTTTATTCATGAATTGGTTTCCCTTTGCCGTGACTAGTTCACGATTCTTTGTCTCGTTCTTTGAAATTCTACGAAAATGTTACCATCTCATGTTAGCATAGGCCATAGAGGGCCGGTTGTTTTTTAACCAAGACATATTGTCACTAGGCAAACGCCAAGTCATCCTGGCAAAGGAAAATGTTCATGTAATCACAATTTAGTTAGGAATCTCTCTTCGTCACTCTCTGGGTCGGTGGTTAAAATTTCGTTATTTCATTATCTGGACACATTTTGTTTCTCTCCAAACCTTTTCTTCATTGGTCCCTAGGCAGGTAAACTTCAAGAATTTTGCTCTAATAATAATTCCTCCCGGATTTAAAAAGAAGCCCAGGCGGATGTCATCACCAACAGCCAAGCTGAGCTTCACTTCCTGACAGCACGCGCTGTGGTTACAAGGTCTCTCCTGCTGCCATTTTCCACGCATTTGTTCCTGAAAGCACAGACCATACCGCCCATACGTATGTTGTCTTGTCGTGCCACAGCAAGCTGAGTTGTCCCACTATACTTTATGACACTCTAAACTACCTTTTGGGCACGCTAGCTCTTAGGTTTGTTCTTACTCTTGCTATCAATGCCAACCTTGTCGTCTCTTGCTCTGTCATGCAGTGACACATATATCGTCATGTGTAAACCATCATTACCTTGACCCACCAGTATTCGCTGAATGCGCACCAATACAAGTTATCTTGAGCTACATTATGCTTCAATAACCATTATATACGATCCGTGTTTACCATAATAACACTTAGGATTCGCACTGGCATGTCTGCAGATACTGGATTCTTCTCTTCAATGACCTCTGTAACCATAGTCGCGGCACAGCAACCACAGTCTCCACTTCGTGAACTTCGACGTCTTCAACAAAACCAAGTGTTTTCTAAGGCCCAAGTGTACTCCTGAGCGTTGTCTCAAATGGGTCTGATTACAGTGATAATGTAATCCTTAGAATCCGTGAAGTCACGTCCTTTTCTTCGAAATTCTCCGAAACCAAACAAATCCACGCTTCACAAACTTAGCTCCAAGACCAATGAAACCTTAGAATCACACACTTTTTTCTCTTCTCTTGTACAAATGTATTGTCATTCTTTCAATTGCTTAACCATGTGTATTGTCATTCTTTCAATTGCATAACCATGTGTATTGTTATTTTCAATTGCATAACCTTGTATGTTGTTTTACACCATGTACTTTTCCCAAATTTGTCTTGTCCAAATATTGTATGTACCCCCACCCATTCCCTACAAACATTGTGACCCAAACTATAGCATAAAACTGTATGTTCTAACTAGGAAATCTCTCAAGCAACGAATCTCTCAAAACCCCGATGGAAGCATAAGAGGATTTTTTTTCCCTACAGCTCCATTGCCACGTCGCTTTTTTTCCAAGCGCGGGGGGAAGTGTTATGGTACGCCCAAACGACAAAGAATTCAAACTCCTAATTCGCCGCAAACTACACAACACCCTGCTCCCCCCCTGTTCCCTGCTTCCTACTTCCTATCCCATCCGCCCACCCGCACGCGATCCCTTCCAACAGTTGAGAATGGCGAGCCGCCTCGGGCACACGTTAAGCCCGCGCGTTGATCCCCACTGTTCGCGCCTTGCGTACTATCGCTCGAATTGTACTCAAATATAACCTGCAATGTTAATTCAATAACCTACGGGTTTAGCGCTGATATTTCACCATGCCTGTGTAAACTTCGGTTCTGCCCTAAACTCGGGAGGTCCCCCTGGAAGCCGGAAGACGAAGACCCCCAACATCATGTAAGCTGTACAATTGTTTCCTCATTTGATTGTGTCCTTTAACGATAGACTGTAAACTCCCGCGCAAAGCCATCACTCAGAGAGTTACGTTTAGGGATCTAGAGGTTATAAACACGATAGCTAGGATTGTGTAGTATGTATTTCTTGTGTTGAATTGTACTGTAATGACCTATGTACTGTGTTTTAAATTTGCAATACATGAATCTAGTTAACTCAATCCTGTTATTATTCTGCTACGGCAGGAGGGTTTCCTAGAGGGGGAGTATCCTGCCAGACGACTGAGATGCGAAGGAATTTCTGAAGCCTCGAGCGACCCACCACCTGAATAGAGGGTAAATCATGCCTCCCCTGAGAGCTAGCTTGGGACATGTTTGGGGGCCCGCTCCTAACAATATATATATATATTTTTAAGTATGTTTATTCAGTTTTTTTTACAATATTACCTTAAAAATCTTACAAAACTGATCAATCAGTTTGTTTGTAAGAAATCTCTCATTTTTCCTATTTGCAGGGTAAGAGGGGAATGCGGGCGTGTTTACCAATGTTCGAAAAACTTTTTTGGTACTTTCGATACTATCGGTACGCACAAATGCTTCAAAATATGTAACCTTAATGTTTGCTGCTAATACATTTTCTGTAACGTTTATGTTTATAGTTTTAATCATATTTTAGTGTAATTTTTAATAAAAAAATAATTCTGTTTTTCTAAGCTCATGACAAAATTTAGTTATTTACTAAAAACAATTGCATTTATCTATACTTCCTTAGATCGTCGTGCAAATTTCATGACGCCTGATCGATTCATTTGAGAGTTATTGCTATTTGCATTATTTGTGCTATATACCTACTAAGATATGAAACCGAATGAAAATCCGCCAGCCTTTTATGGTAACAACAAGTATAGCAGAAATAAGGATTTGAATGACACATTTGGTGAATATGTATGTAACGGATATTATATTTCTTCATTTATAGAAATTATGATCTCTTATTAACTGTTATAAATTATTTAGTTTTCTTTTGGTTGTTTCTTTTCAGGATCATGATTGACCAGTTTCATGGTACCTACCATAATGTTCCTTTCTACCCTGTACTAATTCATGCCGCTATTTTTCTTAAATTTGTAACACGTGGTATCTGTAGGTATATGTTTGGGCTAGAACTGAATATAAATAAAACAAAATATATACTCATAAGCAAAAATAACGCATTGGATGAAAATCTTTATATTGCTGGAACAAAACTAGAGAAGGTACAGAGTATACTTGGGCTGCAATGTAAATGATAGATGGGATCCTTCAGTTAAAATCAAATGCCGCATTGAGCAAGCTCGTGCAACCTTTATCCGCATGAAAAAATGTTCTGCAGTCATGGTCAGATGCTCCGTGTTTTTGACATTATTTTATGGAATGGACGCTTACTGAAGAACTAATTAGGCGATTTGAGGCATTCGAGATGTGGATCTACAGAAAAATACTTAAAATAAGCTGGATGGACAGGGTTACCAATGAAGATGTTATGGTTCGGATGAATAAAGAAAAGGAAGTAATTAAAACTATAAAAATTCGAAAACTTTAATATCTTGGACATGTGATGAGACATTCAGAGAAGTATGAGATCCTGCATATCATAATGCAGGGAAAGATTGCCTGAAGACGTAGCCCTGGAAGAAATAGATCCTCATGGCTGAAAAACCTCAGACAGTGGTTTGGTCAGTCTACCGTGTAGCTGTTCCGGGCCACAGTATTTTTTTTTGTTATAGAATTGATTAACGTTGGGTTATAGGTTATAGGATAGGTAATTTCGATAGATCAAAATTTTCGACAACTTTGAACAAAATGCGATACTGTCGTTGAGAATTTTTAATCCAGGTGGCATAAAAATTCTTGATCGTTAACCATCCAGGGGAAGAATTTAGAAAATGATACACGTCACGGGTTCAAAATGTAAATGTTTGATGAGCGTACCAACTATGTTGTTGTGGTAGTCTGCAGGGGGAATATTATCCATTGGATAGCGTGAAGCGTGAGTGTGTCGATAGAAATTGGTGAAAATAAAAAATAAAAATGGAAATAAAAATCCTGTCATTCGTATTTGGTTACGGCTTTTCCGACATTGGGACATATTTTTACACTTTATTCTGATGCTTTTTAAGTCCAATAGCTGCAAGTTGATGGAAGTTCGCCGACCACAAAAGAGACTTCTCTAGAATTGGGTATTGTGACTTTTTTTCTTGAAAAAAAAATACTGTAACGACGGTGTTTTTATTTTATTCTCATGTTGATGAATACATTTTCTAAAACGATTTAAATTGTGCCATTTTCGATTTGCCGCCTAAACGAAATGTTCGTTTTAATTCGTGAATACGGTGGTGCTGACGTCACGTCGGGCAACGTCAGCGACAGCGGTCTTACGGGTCAGTGGCGTTTTCTATGTTATAATAACTTTGTGGGTTAGATGAGACCAATTCGGAATGCGTGTTTTTTTTAAATTAATAATTATGAATGCCAATTTTAAGATTACACTACTTTACTAATCAGAATCAGAAAAATAAACTTTAAATCTGCCGCATTTTCTAACGGTATTCATAGTTTGGAAAAATACCCCTTTACGCGAGTCGATGTAAAGGACTAGTCGGTGATGTTAGGTTAGGTTAGGAAAGGTTGTGTTTAAGATCAGAAAGAGTGGAGTGTTTAATTAAATTAAGACAATACAAGCGAAACCCAATCGAAAATCTGGAAACAGAAAAATCAGAAAAATGGGCACATATCTGGCACTAGAACCCAAGACCTATGACGTGCCGGGTCAGTGTTCTACCAACTGAGCTAATATTAACTGTGTCATACTTCGACTAAGAACTACCAACGTTATCTTCATTTTCTAAACGAATATTTTATTGGCTGCTATCTTTATGTATGATTGAGCAGTGTAATACCGATAATGTACGTTAAATTTCGATCCTAATTTCAATGGTTGTCCATCGCCCTTTCAATTTCCGCTATCAATCTGTTCTACACTTGCAAAATAATGAAAAATAGATTATTAGCGCTTTGTGCAGGCTCCCGGTCCCAGTGCCAATTGACAGCTTTATTATTAGCATTGCCAATCCCGAACAAGCTATTCATTTTTTATCAGCGCGACTGGCTGTCAACCCTGCACTACTTTGTTTGACAGACGCGCGTTACAATACACGTGTCGGCGTGCCGGAATATTGTACTAAAGCGTTTAACCACATGTGTCACTCGTCACTGTCATTTGTGCTCAAACGTCAGTCCGCCCTATACAATATACACAGTGCCAGAAGCACATAAACTTTAGGAAACATTTTTTTTATAGTTTTTTTTTATTTATTTATTTTAGAGATTTTTATATTATGTTATTGTATACCATGTAATTACATACAGGGCAATCTCGGAAGGGGCCGTAGGAAGGGATTTGTTAATGCGGACCTTGAAGGGGTGCACAAAAAAAATCAGGCGTTGGAAACTAATTTGTAGAATCGTATCGAAGAATTGTTATTGATACAAAAGGAAGAGTTTGGTATCGCTAATCACTTTTGTCAGTTAAACTAAGAGTTCTGTAAGCAGTAGAATGGAACAAAGATTTTTTTAAAATTTTTACGTAATCAATAAATCAGTTCTAAAATTTTCTCTGAAATCAGAGAGCTGATTCAGCTGAAATCAGTTACTTAAATATCTTCCTGTTTAATTTAAAAAATTAAATATTTTATTTTATATTCACCCAATCTACATTATTAACTAGCAACGGCTCCAACCCTACCATAATAAAACATTGTTCTAAACTGTCAAATTAGTATAAGCTTTCCCTGACGAAGGAACGTTTGTTCCGAAACCGGTCGGATTTGCACATTATATAAGTGGTTTATACAAAGTTGTATTGTTTCATTTTTCTTAAATATTTTATTTATTTTATTTTAAATGAGTAATTATTCAGTTTGATTGAAGAAATTACACCATCTCATTGACAATTATTTTTCCAAACTCTCTTCATTCCGGTAAGTACCTACCATAATGTTGATTTTCCGATTTGACAGCTCGTAGGAACCCCGGTCATGCGAACTCTGGCGGGATAAAAAAGTAGTACCTAACAAAGCCACCATCTTAAATCGGAATCGGATTGTAACAACAAAAAACTTAGACGTATGAAAAGCCAAATTCTCGAATTATAACAGAACTTTGCTGAACTCAGTAAATTTTTCGAAATTCTATAAACTTTTTTATGAAACAAAAAAAATTAAGTTTTCTTGCTGCAGAAAACACATTTGAATTGAGAGCATCTAAGATGATAGTTAGAGTTAGATATTAAAACATTCTTGATGGCCTTCGTGGTCGAGGGGTAAGACTTTCGACTCTCGACGCAATCCGAAGGTCGCGGCATAGAACTCGACGCCGACGTGCGCAAATAATTTTTATCTGCTTATTATTAATACCTATTTTTTACATTAACTCTACACAGGAGGCCCAGAGGAAAATAATTCCCCTCAGGGCCTGTGTAATCTTTGGGGATGCTGTGTGGAGGGTGTTTTTTTAGGAAGCAAAGGTGAGGAAGTTCTGGGAATTATTAGGGGTAGGAATCTGGGGGTTAGTCCAGGAGTGACGGACGTATGAATCCATTTCTCCCACTGCGGTGCATGGCGATGTTCCGAAAGAGTACACTGGAGAAGTCAAAGGGAATCCCTCAATCATTCTCTCCCGATCCGGCCTGTCATGCGGCTGGTGGGCTGTCGCATACGCCGTCAAGACCCGGACTCACCCCTAAAACGGCACCCCTGCTATGTCACCAAATATAGCGAACCACTTGGGGCGACCTATGGCAGAGGTGTTGGTTATCCAATAAATTGTTCCCGGGCAGCGGTACCCATACCCGCCTCCCAAATTTTGTATTATTCCACAATTAATTAATTAAAAATAATATTTAGTGTATTTGCGGCAAGTTCCAGAGTGGAAGATACTCTCAGTATTGCCCTGGTGGAAGACCACCATTCAGAATTGAAACGTTGCTTGAAATGGCTTTAGCCGTGTTTGGTGACCAGAACTGAATAGCCAGGTACTTCCCCACATTCCTCTTCTCCATCTCTTTCCCCTCCCCACTACCTTCAGCCTCACAACATACCCTTATTGGGGATGCCATAGTCTCACTGCCTCCAGGAGGGAGCAGTTGTGCGGTATTCAACATGAAATTTTGTTTCATTATTTTATATTAGTCATTTGATTTTTTTTTGTAAAATTAACCCTTAAAAGCTTTCCTTCACTGAAAGTTGGCTCGTGAACCACTAGTGGTGTGCTCACTTAAAATTATGTGTCATATCCCCTACACTTACCTATCTCCCAATTACATTACTAAAAATACTATGGTGTATGAATACCACGAACAATTCAACATAGATGACACTTCTGCATAAAGTGCTGCGGTTTATAATACTTAAACATACATAGGGGAAGTTGCGATGATCGGACTACCTAACTTTGTGTAGAGATCCTTAGTACAAGTAATTGATTCATTGCAATACCATTTATTTATATACCTATAATAAAAGGATATGTCACAGAATTTTATAACTTCGGGACGAAAGTCAAAAGACAAAATATTTTGGGTTAGTCGATTTGAACCACTTGTTTGGATCACTGGGTTGCTGTCATCGGACAAAAACATTTTAGAAGTAAAATTGTAATTTTAATACACATTAATATTTTCAATTTTCATAAGATATTTTCAAACAATAATTACAACATTAAATATATTGTGATAAATATTACAAAAAAATACCTTTTAGTTTAATCATTGATTAATGTGGCATGTATAGTAAAAAGATACTTAAATATTTTGCTTCTTTTGGCACAGTAGCCCTCTTCTTCGATTGAATTACCTGAATCAAAAAAGAAACAAAATAACGATAAAAATAACACAATCAAAATTTAAAAAACGAAACACTATGAATTTCAGTGGTGAAACTCTGTAAATATTAATCTACGGGCATCGTAAAATGGAATCAAAGTTAGATTGGACTATTTTATAAAAAATCTTTTTTGTAGGTATAATTATTATCAATCCGTCTTACAAGATATGCAAAATATTAATCTGCTCATTTCTTAATTCGTGCATTATACGAGTAATTAGATGTAATATCAAATATGTATTCCTGCATTAAATAAAATATATACAATACATCATACATTGACAATGCCGGTTTATAGTCTTAAAATTGGAATCAAATTTAAAAATTAGATTACAAAAAAAAATTGTGTGCTTTAGACCACACGACTGAAGTAAAACTTCACTAATATCTCCATCTCAACTTCCGTTCGCCTCGCCCGACCGTTCACCTCGCACACTTTTCATAACGCTCTCGTCACGTATTCACCAGCTTACTACCCAAGTCAAGCGTGCGTAAAGAAGTTCAAAAATAATTTTTTATACGTATTTCAGTTCCAACAGGCAGGGTAAAGATTTTTTAACGCAGGGCTACTTCTCATGAACCCAGGCTTTGCGCTTTATACACGATCACAGCAACTTTAATGGACCAATGGAGACAAATTTTGCAGATCCAATTAGTTTCCTCTCCTCTTTCGAGTTTTGGTTTCTGCCATCGAGTCTTGGTTTTGCCTCCGATGCTCCAAAACTCCAAACATACTAATCGCTGCGTTTAGGCCAACTTGATTACGAATCAAGTATTGTAAAGTCAAGCGCAGGTTGATTTCATTCCACTCGTATTTTACTATCCTGAAAATTAATATACGAAAAAATAGTTGCCACCATTGGACCAGTTCAATAGTGGAGGCAGTATGAATAGTGGTCCATTCATCGCTACGTTGTGTTCTTTGAAAAATGTTTGTTACGTAAAAACTTAAATGACTTTTCGAATACATTTAACAATAAGAAGGAAGAAATGCTCCCAAAAAAATGCAATCGAATTTACTTGTAGAAGTTTATGTATAAGTGCTATATTATGTATCCGGAGCTTCGGCAAAAAACCGAAATTCGTCACTTTATGATAAAAGCCGCGGAGATACTGATACTGAGAGTAGAGAAGCAAGCCTATTGCTTATTTTTCGACATATCCTTGGATTTTAAAAACGGTTATTTTCTGAAACATTGAAGTGGTCCGTTGATTGCATCCTTCCCCCGCATACAGACACCAGTCACTGTGCCTTGCGTGACAGAATGTCATGCTAACTGAAGTTTTTTTACGTTTGGGGAAGTTCGTTAATCAGGGAATGATGAGGGCTTACAAGTTGGTATTTTTAAGTTTAATAATTTCAGACTTCACTCGTTTGTTCTCTGTTCGCACCACAAGGAATCTAATTTTTAAAATATTTGAAAGGTGTGAATTAAATTATTATAGAGATTTATTAAGCATCCTTTTCTCGGTGAATTAGGGTGTGCTATTTGTTTCTCATGTTGTGACAACAACATCCAAATCGAAATTTTGAAATACATTTTTTTAATTTTTGTGATGCGCTTTTTTGGGATTTTGGATAACTGCCCGAAGTCCGAAAAAACATGAAAAAATTGTAATTTGGCGTCCTTAAATTGAGGGTTTTCTAACGCTTCTTTGGTAAATGGGGATAGGAAGAAGAAACGAAAATGAGAATTTTTATTACCATAGCCATTTTAAGTAACTTTGTTCTTCTTATTTTTTTCTTTATGTTCTGTCAACATCTGAATATGGTAGAAATTGTTTTTTGTGGTTGTGGTTTTATTACCTATGAGTCCATATCGTTATTTTGAATTCGCGACCTGGCGGTGCGGTTAGGATTAGGAAGCTTAAATGGTTAAAAATATGTATAAATTAAACACCCTTGAAAATTTTCCTCATTCAGCGAATCTTAAAAAACAACTAACGTGTATCTACCAATACAGTAGTTTTTTGCGGAAATATATGAAAAAATATACGTAAGTTTTACCATAAAAATTCCCCAGTCCAGGGAACTAATTAGTTCATTCTGTACGAAGAATGAACATCTTGATGGTTTTTATAAACTTGATGAACAAGTGCCAACTGTGTGCGTGCTTCTGTTCTGACCAATGACAGGTAAACTACTGACCACTGACTACTACTGACGTGATAAGGTTGTTGTTAGTGCCTAACGCGGGGCATTCTTCGCGTGTATTTCAGAACTTACATTATTCCTCTCTCTCGTGCTTGGATAGACGTAAGATGATGGTATCGGAGGCGTTCTGATAGAAGTCACTCCGATTTTATTGTAAATTTAATGTGAATGCTACAATGTAGAAAAAAACTGCAAAAAAAAAAACTGAAAACAAAATGCAAACATAGCATGCGTATATTATAACTTTATAACACAGGCATGTATGTACATATACCATGCAGTAGTATCCAGCTTCCTTTAGATGTTCTTGTTTTTGTCACTATTTGCTGATGGCTTGTTTCTGCCATCAAATGTAAGTGTATATATGTATGTGTATGTATATGTATGTATATGTGTATATATATGAATATACATATATGTGGGGGTATGCATAAATACATGTTATGTAAGTATAGTATGTTTGAATATATGTATGTATGTGTATTTATGTGCATACATAACAGCTACCTTACTTATTGTGTTCATTTTACAGGCAACTTTAGCAATTTGTGAGTTATTGGAAACATTTCTACCAATTCTCTATTTTTTAAAAATAATTTTACTTAAATATGTTTACACTTACTAGACTTAATTTCGAAATAACGATCCTCCGTTGGTCACCATGATACAGGCAGCTGCCTAATATGGTGACCTAATGTATCTTCTCAAGTAAATGTATTCATGTAACATGTACTTATAAATAAACTCAGTATTGCAGATTTGCAAAACTAATCAATGCCAAAGCCTCCAGAAATACTTTTACAATAGCTGCTTTGACTAACCAATTATTTCAAAGATTAAGGTAAGGTAATTTGGGGCTAGGTAGGTACGTTGTTGTTGAAAAAATGACTGATAATTTTTTTTTACATTAGTTCCACACAGAATGCCCTGAGGAAAGTAATTTCTTTTAGGGCCTATGACATCTTTCGGGATGCTGTGTGGAGGGTCTTTTTAAGGAAAAGAAGAAGGGGAAGTTCTGAGAAGGAAAAAATGGGTGGATGGGAATGAAAAAGTAAGTCAGGGTGACTTGGGTAACGAACGTACGAGTTTATCTCTCCCACTGATGTGCAAGGCGATGGGTCGTGAGAGTCCTGCTGGAGAAAACAGAAATAAGGCAGCTCAGCAGGACCCTCCTGCTGGAGAGTCCTGCTGAGTCAAAAGGTCTCCCTTAACCGGCCTCTCCCGATCCGGCCCAACACACATTAGGTGGACAAACGCATCCGCCTCGAAGACCTAGACAAACCCCACCCCAAGAGAACCCGGACACGTCTGCTAAGTCACCGAAAGTAGAGAACAGAGGTGTTGGTTATCCAATAAATGGTTCCAAAGGCGGCGGTACCCATTCCCGCCTCCCAAATTGTACATGATTATTGCCACTTCACTCGAAGTAGGTACTTAAAGTAAGTGTAGATCTATTGTGTGAGATAATTTTCCGAAATCATAACATTATCATGCAGAAAATGCCCTTCTGCCTGCAGCGGTGGGTACCCAGAAGATTTGCAATCCGTTTCTCGTTATAAATCACCACATTGCTTAAATTGGCCAAACTTAAGTTTATTAAACCCATTAATTTTCTAATAAAACATCATTTACCTTAATCTAAAATAAATTGATGTCCAGATAAAAATATGCGCGGGAACACAACAGTGGCATCCCTTCACACGGCATTTAATTTATCATTATTTAAGGCGGCAGGAGACGGAAATGCCGCCATTTCGTGACACGCAACGCCGTCCTGGATTACGGCCATTTTAGAAACCACTCTTCTTCATTTGGCTGACAGGCGCGCAGAAGAGATAAGAGATGAACGGGTGATGACACGGAGGAACTGGGACACGATTTATGAGCGTAATTGTATTAAGGAGCCGGCGAAGAAGGACATCCATACCACTGATTGGACGATTAAGATTGGTTTTGATGTGTCCTTGTCAACTAGGTATTTAGGTAGGTACCTACGTACTTTTTATTTATATGTCAATCTTAATTTTGCTGTGCATTTTAAAAATAACCTCCCGCGTTTATTTATTTCATCAAACTTTTAATACCAAATTTTATCAGCATGGCTTGCGGCAAGGAGCGTTTTCCGATGAAAAACCTTCAAGAACCGTGACTGACTTTAGCTTGAATTTTATAAACAGAATGGATATTTTTTTCTATTCTTCTGATGTACATCTGAAAATACAACCCGAGCGATTGGTGTTCGATTTGGCTATTCGATTTAATTAATATCAAACCTCCAAATATTATTAAAGAATATAGAGGTTCCATACCAACTCAGAATCAAGTCAACTCAACACCTCTTTGAAAAGTCAGTTAAACCTATTAAAAAAAAATTAAAAATAGCTCATAACCCTAACCTAACGTAACCTATTTAATAATTTTTTTCTTTATTCACTTTTAATGACTTTTCGAAGGAGGTTTTGAGTTTTTATTTTTGTTATTTTATTTATTAGCGTTATAAACAGTCATTACAAGTTCATATATAACAGTGTTAGAGATAGTCATATCATTGACCAATAAAATAACGACATAAAAATTTGAAACCATAATAAAAATAAAAAAAACAAACAAAACAATATATGTATGTAATATAAACAGTTCTGAAAAAGTGCATCTACTCACTTAAATCTACAAAATATGTATTTTCAAACTGCTGAAATCAAAAAAGAAAATGTAATGAAAATGAAGAAAAATGAAAATGTAAAAGAAAGATAAGGAATTAATGAAACATTAAGTTTTCCGTTGAATATTACTTTTTACGAATTTTATGAAGTTAGCAAGGTTCGTGTTAAACATGTCAATGCCTGTGCATAATCTATTGAAAGTGCTACAGCTTCTTCTTATAAACACATTTTGAAGATAATTAGCATTGCTCTTAGGAATATAAAATATGTCTGGAGATCGAGTGACTCTTATTGGACATCTGAAATTGATATTTTGTAATAGGTAAGGGCTATCAATAAAATTGTGGATTATCTTATAAAGCATTACTAGGTCTCTGATATCTCTGCGTTGATCAAGGGTTTTGAGGTTCATAGAGACATAATTTACATCATTTCGCATGCGAAACGAAACATATTTCTTATATGCATTTCTTTCGCATGCGAAACGAAACATATTTATTGATTTCATTCTGAGTTGTCCGGTCGCGTATTTCCAAAACCTGTACCGGTTCAGTCGCTTTACATTTTCAATATCAAAATGTAAATACTCGTATTTAAAAATAAAATTACTTTATCTAGATTTTCGAACAATTTTTGTTTTTGCAAAGTGATAAAAAATTATCGCTATAGATGTGTATTTACAATATTATATGAGAATAATATCAAAATTTAAATATTTAGAAATAAAATTATTGATTTCTAATATATAAATCAAAAAGATTATTTTATCTAGATTTCAGAACAATTTTTGTTTTTGCAATGTGATAAAAAATAACCAATATAGAGGTATATTTAAAATAAAAATTGTATACTGAACCGGTATAGGTTTTGGAAATATGCTGTCCGGTCAACAACAGAAGAAATGCTGACTATACAGACGAAGTCACGACTATATGTGAAAAATAATAATCTTGTTTTGATTTGTGTAATAGTGAAAAGGGATGTTAAATGGATATATAAAATCACAATTTTTTTTTAATAATATTTGGATATAATCTTCTTCCTCCGGATTGACTTTGAAATTTCACATAATAGAGAAAAACACACCCTTGTTAAATCTAAAAAAAATGTTATATAAACCATTAAAAATGAACTATTTTTAATAAAACACGAAAAAGAGGTAATATTTTGATTTATTTATTAAAAAAATATATGAATGTAATCTAAATTGTATCAAGGCAGCGTATTCAAATACCAGCGAAATCCTTCTTACTCTCAAATTTCGGCATTATTTTGCGAGACTCAATCTGTCGCCTTTTCGTAAATGATTTTGTAATAATATACTATATTTGCTATGGAAGATTACAAAAATACGGTTTAAAGCATTCATAGCAACTTTTACAACTAGAAATAACCCATTATAATGAAAATTATCAAAACTTTGAAGTGAATCCGGAAGAAGAAGATCGTACCAGAATTTTGAAAATTTTTTGAACCCATTTACCCCTTTTATCGCCCTTAGAATTTAAAAATAACATAAATTCGGCTAGCCATACTAGCCATCGCTCGAGTGGTTCCAAAAATTGACAAAAAATATAGTCGGGTTTTAAATTTAAACTTTAAATTATAAATATATAGATAAATATATCCTCCAATTATTCTAGACCCTAATAAAATAGTAACCAATTTATAAGTTCTTCGTCGAATGACTAAATAGAGAAAGTATTGTACATTGTAGTATAATTTCGGTTAAGGATTATTATAATATGGTTATCTTTATGCAGGAAGCACCGAGAATATTTTCCTCAGGGCCTATATCATGTTTGGGAATGCTGTGTGGAGAGTCTTTTTAAGGAAAGGAAGCAGAATATGCTCTGGGAAGGAAAGGTAAGAAGAGTGGGTAGGAACCAGGGGGTCAATGTGTTCAGTGTATTCAGTGTGTATGAATCCATCCGTCACTGCGGTACAAGGTGATGGGTCGTGAATCTTGTTGGATAGGTCAAAGAAAGGGTCTACCTAGCCTCTGCCGATCCGCCTACGATCACGCTACGTTGTTGGTAAGCAGGCGCATTTGCCATCAAGACCTGGACAAATCTCACCCCATGAACTCGGATACCCCTGACTAATCATCAAACGTAGCGAACCACTTTTTTGTTACATTCGCTCAATGGGGTTTAGTGTGTCCAGGAGTGGCGGACGTATGAATCCATCCCTCCCACTGCGGTGCAAGGCGATGTTCCAAGAAAGTTCTGCTGGAGAGGTGCAAAGGTCTCCTTCAACCAGTCTCTCTCGATCCAACCTGCGACGCAACTGGTGGGCAGATGCATCCACTGCCAAGACCCGGATAAACCTCACCCCATGAACCCGGGCATCCCAACTAAGTCACCAAACGCAGCGAACTATTTGGGGTGACCGACATGTGACAGGAGTGTTGGTCAATCAAAAAATGGTTCCCGGGGCAGCGGTACCCATACCCGCCTTTCAAATTGAAAAATCAAATTCCCACCCGCATCCCGAATAAAAAAAGCCAGTTGGTATCTACCTACAGTACCTTCCTTTCAAACAAATAAGCTTACAACTTTACAACGAATTCAATTGGGTTCTGTATTAAAAGTCCAATCATTTTAACATCGCGCGAAGAGCTGACAAAGCCCGTCCCTTTGAATTGTAGCAACGGCCATACAAATTTAAATATTATAATCACGGTCATAAATTATTCAATCATCCTCAACGTGTATGTCACAATCCTTTATCATTCCCAGAAACGTCATCGCTGCCTCTAATGTTGCCAGAAAATAAATATATCAATAAATAATCATATTGTGTGAAGGGTTCAGGATGATAAGAGGGGACACAAAGTGTTACTTAAAAACATTTTTATTTTTATTATTTTAAATTTTCTTCTTGGAAGTGAAATGAATATTAGCTAAAACGAAAATAAAGTTGCAATGATTTCAGGATTCATTATATTTTTTTTTGTATTTACTCCCTTTGATCTTTCACACAAACAATTACACAAATAATTTGCGAATTAACGTTTCACAAAAATAATAAAAAAATAAATTAAAATCAATATTGGTTTATCTCATTATGTGTGCACACCCTTTTCGTACTACAATCAATCGATGACTGCTCATTTTTATGCTTTACATGTCATTACTAAAGACAATATTTGTTATTAGTGTGAAAATATATATTTATATTGCTAACATTGTGGTTGCGCAATCAAAATGTGTCTTTGTCACCACACTCTGAAAAAGGCTTTGCTCTTTCTGAAATTATTTGGATTTCAATTAATTTAAAGTGTGTCTGTGAATGCTTCAATTAACTCGGATTTGCTTAGAATTTAAGTGTCATTTTCAAAATTTAAACAGAATTTTTTTTAATGGCCTTTTCAAAATTGGAACTGATTTGTTAAGAATTCAGAATATCACGTGATTTTTCACGTGTCTGCGCTAGCACTTGTGTAATATAATTTTAAAATTCATTTTTTGTGGTTGAGGTCCTAAACAATTTCCTGCAAGAGGTAACTTTAGACACGTATATTTTTAGATCACGCCAATGTTATTATTGGTCCAAATAGATTTTTGTATGCATGCAAACTTTAAAATATGATATTTTATGAAATTTTTTTCTCTGTTCATAATAAATAAGTTTTCGCTACCACTCTAATTTCTCCTTTGGTAGGAATATTAAATATTACGTAAGTATCTGACTTTATAGTTTGTATAAATGATGATCATCCTCATGAATCCAGTGGATCTTTAAAATTATTGTTTTACTTGACAGACTTTTATTATTACTTATATTTTGAGTCTGCTATATTCGTGAACCGTGGCGTATGCTACATTAAGCAACTCGCCGAGTGACTTGTCACCATCAAGTTATTAATTCATACGACTGTTGGGGCACGACCTTTTCCTTTATAAACGATTGTACAACATGGTACACGCCATTTAAGTCACTTAAATAACAATTCAAGTGACAATGGTACAAGTGACACGAATGGGCACTTCGATAATAATTCACTGATTTTGTTTCGAGGATGACTTCAGTGGCGTAGCCAAGACAAGATCGTTAATTTGTGTAGATTTAATTTTAACTTCATATACTAAAATGAATCATTGACATTATTTAAGCCACGGTAGAAGTGAGCCTTCGCAATGTGGATGCACAACTGCAACAACAAAATACCCTTGACCAAAGGATTGGTTGCAATTTAGCTAGCTTTAAAAATACGATAGCTCCAATATAATAGATAATAATATTATGAGGACCGTTGACCAAGGATAAAATTGAAGATAGATGAAGCAGAAGAAGATGCTGACTTCATAGCTTCGAAATCTAGGCAAGGGTTTATGAGCCGGAGGTTGACACTGCGGTTGAAAATGTAAGAACCTGCTTTTAATTACCTACTGTAATTTTGTAGGATTTGACACACCTTATTTTCTATAGGAAAATAAAGTGTGTCAAAACAAAATACAAGCAGCGGTAATGGGTACAAATATGTAGACCCACATAAATTAACGAATTAACGTGCCCTTATGATTTGAGAATTTCACGGCCGAAAGAATTAGGGTGATTTATTTTTGGGATATTATGCCGTGTTGCGCTATGTCCTTCTTTAGACAATGTTTCGGACAGCGGTACATTGAAAGGATTCCGCCACTTTCCCAACTATGCGACGCCGACGGTATAAGGAACTGATTGTTTACCTCCGTTGTATACGTCAAGACAGTAATTTGAATTTTACCTTAGTTTGTTTGAATGAAGCGGAATCTTGGAAGTGGAAATTAACCCACTTCCCGACATCTGATCGAGCTGAAACTTTACGAATAGACTCGTTGTTGATGACAGTGCATTTTTGGATGCAATCACACGCACATGCGGATATGTAAGCATTTGAATTGCAAGCAATAAAATGATAAAATAATAAATTAAACCGATCACAAAACCGCCCTGACTATGGACACTGTAACTATACAGGGTGTCCGGGTAAAAGTGCATTAACTTCGGGAGTTGATTCTACATGATAGAACATGAATACATGAATTCCAACTTTTACTGGTAGTTTAGAGGTAAAAAGATAAAATTAGTCCGGCGTGTACAGCCAGATTTATTATTTTCCGCTGTTGCGATACGGGCCAATCATAATCGAGTCGGGCGCCCGGCAGGCTCTCAGCAAGTAAGATCGTATCTCCCACTAAGGATTTTTAGTAGGTACGTCTTTTTGTATAGGAAAAAGAATGTTGGAATTTCGGAAAAAGTTGTTAATCTTTTTTACTCGTACCATCATGTAGAATCACCTCCCGAAGTTAATGCCCTTTACCCCCGGACACTCTGTATTTCAATTGCGTTCAAGAGAACGAGGCACTGCGCACTGTTTCGACGACTGTCCAAATTCAATTTGGGAGGCGGATATGGGTACCGCGGAACAGGAACCATTTATTGTATATGCAACACTCCTGCCATAGGTCACCCCAAGTGCTTCGCTGCGTTTGGTGACTTAACTGGGATTCCGGGGTTCATTGGGTGAAGTGTGTTCAAGTCTTTGTAGCGGATGTGCCTGCTCACCAGATGCGTCGCCAGCCAGATCGGGAGAGGCCAGCTTGGGGCACCCTTTGACCTCTCCGGCTGATTTCTCCCAAACCATCGTCTTGCACCACAGCGGGAGGGATGGATCATACGTCAGGCACAACTGGACACGCTGACCCCTAGATTCCAACCTACCCCTCCTCATACATTTTCCTTTCCAGAACTTCTTCACTTTCCTTTCATATTTGCATGCAGTCAACATTATTTAATCATGCAGTAGGTACCTACATGTAAGTTTATTGTGACTTTATATAGGGGACCAGTGTAACACGCAACGTTTTAAAGCAATTTAATTATTAAATTTTCAACATGCCTACGTACCTTCGCACATAAAGTTGATTGTCGATGTAATAAGTCCCGGCTACACCACTGCTGTGACGGATCAATCAAAACAGCTCAAAGGCTCGTTAACTTGTACAAAATACAATTTATGGTCTGTCAATGAGCTTTGTTAGCCTCGTTACTCGATACGGGAAATTGAAATATTGGTGATTTGTTATTTATGGCGCTACATCACTATCGACTGACACCACCGACAGTCAATTTCATGGAGCGGTCACCAGTCACTATTCAACTGGGTTATTTATTATTCTGTATTGATTATAAATTATAACTTATAACTCATAGCTCTTTACTTTATTATCCATATGAATGCCGACAATGTTTGATATTTTTAGGTACCTTAATTATATGGATATCTGTACATGTCATACCTAGTCGTAGTTAGTTGCATTGAGTTCTAGTTTTATTTCTGGTCTTGGTAGATATGTTCAAATATTTTTGCAACTGAATCCAATTAGGGTTGCCAGCTCCCGTTTTATGTATTAGAGGATTTGATTCGATTAAATAAAGGACACGGTATGAAAATAAAGGACATCTATATTTTTTTTCATAAAATGCTGTTATGGTATCATTTTTTATGAAAAAGTTTACTAATAAGAATATATTTTCATCGCGATAGGACGTCAATTGAAATATTAGCAAACACTTTTTTGTTTCTGATTTATATAACTTAAACGTTGGTTATTATTTATAATGCATAGTTAAAGGTACATGTACTTGAACTTCCATGTTTTAAGTATGTAAAATATCTTTTCAAAATTATAAATAATCATGCAGAATCTTCAGTCTTGGCCACAAAAAAACCAATAAAAAACATATTCTGAAAAACCCTGAAACTTTCCATAGTGCTTGGCTCTTTTTTACGTTGGCTCCACGCTAAAGGCCTTGAAGAAAAAAATCTCATTCAGGGCCTATATCATCTTTGGGAAAGCTGTGTGAAGGGTCTTTTTAGGGAAAGGATGGAGAGGAAGTGCTGGGAAGGAAAATGTATGAGGGATAGGTAGAAATCTGGGGGTCATTGTTTCTAGGAGTATATTACGTATGAATCCATCCCTCCCACTGCGGTGCTAGGCGATGGGTCGAGATATTCCGGTTGGATAGGTCTAGCTCAATCAATCCCTCCCGATCCGGCATGCCACGCAGCATTATAAATACCGGCTATCAGTGTCTTATAAATACCAGTGCTTCTGTATGTGTTATACATAAAACAATGTACAGTCACACCTAAACACAAAATTCGAGGCTTACGATGTCACTTGTTTTTGCAATGAAAAAGATAATTTATTGTTTTTATATTGCACTTTGTTAAAATACAATAACAGTAGCGGTGAAATGTGGACATTTTACCAATGTTTTTCTATATTAAAAGCAGTTAATCTTGAATAAAAAAACGCCTGAATTTCTCACACAAAAGTCATCGAGCCATCCTATATTTTATTCCGCCATTTTCTTACATTCAAAATCAGGGATACTCTGCCCAAAAAAATTATTTCCCTAGATTTCGAAGTGAAATTTCTCTAGAATTTCACATTTATTATTTCACGAAAGATATCGGAACTTGGTAAATATACTTATAATATTGTGCTTTTCCAAATAAAACACTTTTTGCTACGTGAAGTAATAATTTAAAAGTACGAATACACTCACCACTGAATTAGAAACTGAATTCCAAATTAAAAAAAAAACAATTTGCGAAATAAAAATCAACCGCAATCACCAAAAAAAACAGAACTTAAAACATAAATTTTTTTTTTTTTCAGAGGTCCCATTTATCTTTTTAGATACATATAATATCATTTTGAGTTGTCAGTGTTAAAAATAACATTGCATGGTAAGTACATGAACAATAATTAAGATTCATGGGAATTCCAAAAAATATATATTTATAAATAATACCAGTAATATTGTCATATGTAATAAAATTTTTGCCAGAGTTCGAAATTTCCCTAGATTTTGTCCTGATTTCCCTTATCCCTAAAAAATATTTTTCTCCCCTAGATGTACGGAAATTTCCCTCGACATAACATCACTGATTCAAAGTGATAACCTGAAAGTAAATAAACTATCGGTAGGTGAAGACGTCACACAAGCCACCATAGATATGGTGCTTTTCTGAGGGTCTAGAAAAATTAAAACTTTGACAATTATTTTAACTATTAAAACAAACTATAAAAATAAAAATAAAAATGCAGTTATTTAAGTTTGAAGGTCTTTATTCATAAAAAAAAATTAAAAAAAGACTGGAGTTCTCTATTATTAATTATCACATTTTTTATTTATATTTGATTCTAGATATTAAATACGTCACTGGCACTCTTAACGGAATTATTGACGAAATATTTAGGTGTCTACGTGATATGCTGGTAATTTATATGACAGATATGACAGAAACATAGTTGTCGAACACCCACATAACAGGAGAGAATTTTTATCATAATGTGTTATGATTTGGTGTTTCAGCCGACAGTTTTTTATAGGTTTCCTCGATATTTATGAGAGGTATTTTTATAGCTTTTAGATTGCGGTGGAATTTTAATAAAAATAATTCGAAAAGTCGCACAACTAAATAAATTTGCAATTAATTTAGCTTTGTTCCAGTAGGTTTCACATCGCTATGTGCATATTATTAAGATGGTATTTTTGTAGCGGTTGAATATAGTGAAAGAGTGAAAGTATTATATTTGTTTTTTTATTTTATTTTCATCAGTTTAATTTGTAGAACTCCGTTTTATTTTTAATTTGTTTTGTGTATACAATATAAATTTTCAATTTTTTTATTTTTAACTTGATGAGAAAAATCTCAAATTATAATTTTTAACTCAATCGAAAATGTAGAGACAGAAAAACCATAAAAATATATTGGCAACTCTGCGACTCGAACCCAGGCCCCTTTGCTTACATGGCAAGTGCTCTACCGATTGAGCTAAGGTGTCGATATCAAATTCGGTCACTTTTAACTGTTTCATACTTCGACTAAGAACTACCAACATTATCTTCATTTCCTTAACGCACATATTATTGGCTGCTATCTTTATATATGACTGCAAGATTTAACCCGAACTAAATGCTATCTAGATAGTGTCTGGATAATTTTTTATCCATTTTATTTTTAATATGCGACATCTATTGACTTTTCGGCAAGTCTAGGATGAATATTTTATTTTTAAGTTTTAAATTTATGAGAAAAATCTCAAATTATAATATTTAACTAAATGAAGACAATATTAGCGAAACTCAATCGAAAATGTAGAGCCAGAAAAATCAGAAAAAGATATTGGCACCATAAAAAATAATGTCTCTACATTTTCGATTGAGTTTCGCTAATATTATCTTCATTTATATAAATAAATTTTCAAGTTTATTTATCTACGTAATTATTATTACGCGTGACAGCTGTTTCGCCTTCTTAAGGCATTATCAAATTGTGGTTATACCACTAATAGACAATGTATTTACATTATTTCTAGATAGGTATTTACGTAAAAAAAATTATAGCTTTTATTTTTATTACTTACTTTCTGAGTAAAATGACTGAAATTATTATTGGTATGCTTAAGCCAATTTCAAATTCTTAATTATGCTAGATAATAAACCCATGAGTCATAATTGGGGAATAACTCACATAATGACTAAATAACCTTCAGTCAAATTTAAATCTTTAGAGCACAGGCGTTGGGTGGGAATGCTATCCTTGTTCTACCGGTATTTCAATGGAAGTTGCTCCGATGAACTAGCGTCATTGATACCTTCGGCACCGGTGCATAATATGGAAACACGCCAAACTTGTGCCCAACATATGTACACGGTTGACATTTTCACATTAGAAAGGGTCGCTTCTTCGACTCGATCTTGTGTAAAACAGCTGGGCTGTAGAACGATTTGCAGGCCTCTGTGTTTCTTCCTTCTTACAACATGGGTCTCTTCAAGACCAATGTTCATTCCTTCATCTCCTCAAAAAAACCTCCTCACAGCATCTCAGGTGACATAGGCCCTGAGGGAATTTTTTGTTATCAGGACCTCCTGTGTGAAGTTATTGAGAAAAAAAAAACAATTCTGTAATTGGGGAAACTTTAAATGCATTAAAACCATTAATAATTTCAATAATTAAAAATATAATATGGTAATAAAAATAAAAGCAATATTTTTTTTTCCATCGTAACTATCTAGAAATAATATAAATACAACGTCTGTAAGTGGTATAACCACAGTTTTATAATGCCTTCAGAAGGAAAAACAGCTGTTACGCGTAATAATAATTACATAGCAGCACTTGTTCATAAATAAACCTTTTTAATAATTGAATAATGGTATTATTGAATATATAATAAAGTGTAATATCAGGTTTTTTAAAATTGTGTATACTTTGGCTATCTCAGATCTTTGACGGTTTTTGGAAAAATTCTGGAAAACAACAAGAAACTTTCCAAGCTGATTTGATAAAAGATAATTAGGTATTACGTCAAACGAAGGTTGCCATATAATTTTATGACCCCACGATTACTGTTCCTAAATTATACATTATTTCAACAAAATGTGTTTATGTGTTCGTGATTTTATTTTTAGAAAAGCAAATATAATTTATTGTTCCATAATGTATGAACGTGTCTTACAGAAGTTTAAAATAACCGACTAAAATTAAAAGATACGACATTTCCCTGGGTTCGTAATTCTAAAAAAATAAAAATGACACGAAATAATAATTTTCATCGCTAAACAAATTAGAATGTTCTAAAAATAGCATAGATATGTCATTTGACTTGGAATTTTTCCTGAATGTGTTTATCATTTTAAAATACTTAAAATTTTACAAAAGATTTTATTTCCGGGTTATGCAATTAGCAGCAAAAGGTGAAATAGGTACACAAGAAAATACCTACACAACAACCTAACAAAATACTAACACCAATAGGTACTCAACAAAATACCCATATGTGGCGGTGGCGGTCCGTAAGTTTTCAGTGAGCTAGAGTGCTAAGATAGAAATATATGACGTTATTGAAGTTGTTGTAGCTGAAAATGATTTTTTTTTTCAAAATTTCAACTTTTTGCATGAAGTAAAAACTGAAAATCTCTTCAAAAATGTTGAAATTTAAAAAAAAAAAAATAATAATAATTTTCAACTACAACAACATCAGTAAGGTCATATTTTTCAATTTTAGCACTCTAGCTCATTGAAAACTCACGGACCGCCGCTGATATGTGTACCTACGAGTAACACATACCTACGAGGTAAGAACCTACTCCAAAATGTGTTATTTGTTGAAGACGTGGTTAGGTCCACCATAAAAGACTGAACGAGTACTAAAAAATTGGTGTTATCATGGCGGTGAAATTCCACAATAATTGCACAAGTGGGTCTATACTTTTGTACATGAAATATGTATAATGAATACGAATATTTTCATATATTTTATTTACTTTACATCTATGCTTATGTTAATGCGATGCGCGCACTCTCCTATCTGACAAAATTGCAATAAAAGTGGGCCTTCCCAATAATGTTTAAGTGCTTAACTTGCTTGTGCGGGCGTTATGTGGACGGAAACGATAATGATAATCGGATGACAGTCAGTGGTTGAGTTGGCATAGCGTTTGGGTCCCACCCAGGCGTCGCGTGTTCGATTCCCGACTGGCCCATCACGACACAAGCAACATTTTACGTTTACTGTGATGATAGTAGGAGATTTTCAAATATTGTCAAAATAAGTACCGCCGCCCCGGGAACCATCTATTGGATAACCAACATTCCTGCCATAGGTCACTCCAGGTGATTCGCTGACTTTGGTGACTTAGCAGAGGATTCGTTCTGAGGTTTATCTAGGTCTTGCTGGCGGATGCCTTTGGATCGGGAGGGCCTGGTTGAGGGAGACTTTTTGAACTCTCTATATACCCAGACTCTCCCGATCCATCGCCTTTCACGACAGTGGAAAGGATGGATTCATTGTCTCTCCTGGAAACGTTGACTCCCAGATTCCTACCACCCCTCATACCTTTTTCCTTCCCAGTACTTTCTCTCCTTCCTTTCAATTAAAGGCCCTCCACAAATCATCCCAAAAGATGATATAGTCCGTGAGAGATTTTTTTTCCTCAGTGCCTCTTGTGTTGTGCGAATGTAAACAAAAAACACGTTTACCTAGCACGGACGAAATAGCAAACAAACCACCCCACCGTTCCTGAAATGCTACCAATTTTTTGTCTTCTTTTTACGAAACAAAGTATCATCTGCAGGAGCTGCTATAAATTCGTATTAAGAACGACGTAGTAGCCCGGCGCGTAGACAGCTCTGATTGGCAGAAATGAATATTAACGCCGACATTTCCCGGCCTTTTCTGAATGTGTCCAGTGTCCAGTGTCCAGAGTTCGGTGTCCATTGCCGTTGGTTATAACTCACCCCTTGCCTGTGTGCATTTGCTTTCACTGAATCTGAGACCACCGTTTGACCCAATTTAGTTATTTCTGAAGTAGGCTCAAAATTATTCAAATATGTTTTTTTTAGACAAGAAATAAGTTTTTTTTTTTTAAATTGAGCTGCTGAATAGTGATGAAAGGAGAAATAAGATTTAATTATAACTGTGAAACCATTACGTCATTGAAATTTAAACGTCATCATACTGAAAAAAAAACTTTAGCACTAATTATTATTTATTAATGGTTGTTGTGTTAATTCGTAGAACTCCATTTACTTTTCAAAAAATTAATTTACATTAAATTTAATAATGTTATTATCAAATTTTGCAAGTATTTTAGTTTTTATTTTTGTTACAGCTGTTTCGAGCTGTAACTAAACTAAAATGCTTTCGGAACTTGATAATAGCATTATTAAATTAATTCAATTTAAATTAAATAAAAAAGATAAAATTATTGTACATAATCGTACATATTTTATTTGGTTATAAAATATTTACATCGTAAATCTCACATATCTTCCTCTTCGGTAGAAGTCTACAAGACGCATACTGCTTCAATTGAGCGTGTCTCTAGAAATGCTGATTCCTTACTTATTTGTGGCGATTATAATTTACCTAAAATATTGTTGCTGAATGACAACCAAGGGGTCAAAACTCCTACTAGTAATCTTTCCCAACAAGCCATTGAAATTGTAATTTTTTTTGCCTTTATGAATATGTTTCAAGTAAATCCAGTCACTAACTATCTAGGTTCTTGCCTGGACTTAATTTTCACTAGCATACCTAATATCATAGTATGTGAAGCTGATGTCTCGTTGTTACCTATTGATAAATATCATCCACCTCTCTCTATTAACATCACAAATTTTTTTAAATTTGAATCTTTGAAACCAAGTGTCTCGTATCACTACAAATATCTTAAAGGTGACTATTCTAACATGAACAATTATCTTTCCCTGATTAATTGGACAAAACTATTTTTAAATTCTGATATAAATGACGCCGTATTTAAATTTAATGAATGTGTAACACGTGCTATAGATTTGTTTGTTCCCAAGGGATGTTACTCTCAACCCAAGTTTCCAAATTGGTTTAGCTCGAAACTTAAGCAGTTAATAATTGAAAAAAAGAAAACTCATAAGATATTTAAAGAGACTGGCAACTTAAATTTTATCAAAAATTTTCTCAATTAAGGGAACTGTCTAAAATCGAATCAGCCAAATGCTATAAATCTTTTGTAGAAGTTGCTGAGACAAAATTACTTAAAAATCCTAAACAATTCTGGCAATTCGTTGCGCAAAAGCGTACAGATAATGATCTCCCTTCAAGCATGTATTATCATGAAACTCACGCTACAAATGGTAACGACATCGCCAACCTTTTTGTTAAACACTTTTCCTCTGTATATTCTGATGCTTCATGCACCATCTCCCCATTTAACTATGACTATAATATTGACTTGAATGATTGCCAAATTTCACTTGCAGAGGTTTACCAATCCTTAATTAATCTTTCTAACAAAAAAAGTACTGGACCTGATGGCATTCCAGAAATCTTGCTAAAAGAATGTAAATGTTCTATATCTAACCCAATTTGTATGTTGTACAATTTATCACTCTCAACCGGAACATTTGCTGACTCATGGAAAATTTCATTTATTCGACCCATTTTTAAGTTTGGAAACAAGTCAAATATTGGAAATTACAGACCAATATCAATATTCCAAAAATATTTGAGTCGATAATTACAAAGAAAATCACTCCTATTTTCAAAAATGTTCTGATCGTGGAACAGCATGGATTTAGATCGGCCAAATCTACAACAACTAATTTACTGTCCTTTATAAATACAATTCTTAAAGCCTTAGAAGACAACACTCAGGTTGATGTCCTCTACACTGACTTCTCCAAAGCCTTCGACAAAGTTAATCACCGTATTCTCATGGCCAAACTGTATGCTATAGGCATTAGACCCATTGTTATCATTCTTTCACTCTTACTTGAGAAATGGAAAACAAGGGGTTAAAATAAATAACTTTGAATCCTTTAACATTGATGTAACTTCCGGCGTTCCGCAAGGAGCCCATTTGGCCCCGCTTCTTTTTAACCATTTTATTAACGATATCATTAAAGTTTTTTCTCACACACGTTTTTGGCTTTTTGCCGATGACAATAAGATTCTTAAGATAATTAAATCCCATCTTGATTGTTTTCTTTTTCAACTTGATATTGATTCATTTAATGATTGGTGCAAAATTAACTGCATGGAACTTAATGTTGATAAATGCAAAATTTTGTCCTTTTATAGAACCAAAAAACCTTTTCAGTTTGATTATAAACTAAATAATTTTTGTCTCTCTACTGTCACATCTATCAAGGACCTTGGAGTCACTCTGGATTGTAAACTTTCTTTCCGGGATCACATTAATAACATCGTAAACAAATCACTTAAACTACTCGGCTTCATTCATAGAATTACCTCTGACTTTAAACATATAAATACACTTAAAACTCTTTACTGTTCGCTGGTCCGCCCTAACCTTGAATATGCTAGTGTCATTTGGTCTCCTTTTTATGCTGTCCACATTTGTTACATCGAATCTGTACAACATCGCTTCCTACGAGGAATTGCTTGGAGGTTAGGACTTGAAAGAGGAGAATACTCGTATGATGAAATTGAACAAACTTTAAACATTTCCTCTTTAGAAAAACGTAGAAAGGACTCTGATCTAATATGCATTTTCAAAATTATCAACACACCTGCTTTGTTACAACTCATCCGTTCAACATTCCTTCCCGTAGACTCCGAAATATTACTGACTGAAATATTTTTCAAATTATTACTGACACACCTGCTTTGTTACAACTCATCCGTTCAACATTCCTTCCCGTAGACTCCGAAATAATGAATTGTTGTTCCTCAATCAACGTTCTACTAATTATGGATATCATTCTCCTTTATCCAGAATGTCGAGACTTGTCAACGCAAATCAAAGCATTGAATTTTTTGGTGTAAGCCTAAATGACTTTCGGCAGTCGTTACGTAATGTGATTCTTTAAAGTCTTTTTAAATCCATCTTCATTGTAGTTATCTTCTCTACGAACTTTTATATTATATGTATTTGTCAATGCTCTTCATCTATATGTAATCTCCTTTCATTGTGATCTCTCTTTTTTTTCTATTCGTGTTATTGTTATATTGTTAATTCATAGACTTATGAATATTAATAGACCAGAACATAACGGTGAGGGGAAGAAACCAACTACAGCGGGGCGCAGAGCGGGAAGATGAATTCGGTGATATGTGATTCGTCAATAACTCAATCTGAGAGTATATGGGCATCTCGCATTATAATATCACCATTTAGTTCTTAAAAGTAAACTCTGCTCTTTAATGAATAGACCTTTTTACATGGGAGCGCGAATACAGCAAAGTAGAGTTCGCCTATTTTCATAGTCCAATATTTTGTTGACGTATTAAGTTAAGACACTTTTACAAATGTTTCATAATTTACTTACCCCACAAAACAGCGACGAGCACACGCCATGTGTCTCGAGTGATAGTATGTGTTACAAAAACGACCATATTATGTGATCTGAATAAGCTTATAATGAAGTAAAATAATGCTTTCCTATGGAATGTAATACGACAATTGGGTTTATTCTCTTTTTCACTTCTATTTTTACGCGTTTTCAAAACACAAGCCACTATTTTTGCCGTGTTATTTCGTAAAATGCACCGATGAGTGCTCGACGCTGGCTCGCAGAAGAATGATGACGTCACTTTTTTTAGATTCACGCGAAGCCATACTCGATCCCAGCCGGTTCCAATGGAACCGGTATGGGGAGGGGGAAATAATACGCTTTTATCGCTTAGGGCAGGTCTATTAATATTCATATGTCTATGTGTTAATTGGACTATTTGTCCGTAAATAAATAAATAAATAAATATTCTATATGGTAACCCGAATAATGAACTTTTAACGTAATAATTATATTTTGAATAACAATTTTGTTAAAATGTGTGAGCCTTACTAATAAACGTGATTTAAATTTTACACAGCTGATAAACAATCATTTATGAATGGTAAACGATTGCAATGCCAATATAGATATTCAGTATTCAGCCTTGCTAATGAACTTTTTCAAATGTTACACATCTCTTAAACAACCGTTTACCATACATAAATATGTCAGCCTTACTAATAATAAACGTGACTTAAATTTTTGCACACCTGATAAACAATAATTTATGAATTGTAAACGGTTGCAGTGCCAATATACATTTATGTATACATAAACGGTGCTATTGAAAGTTTGCTAATGAAAGTTTTCAAATTTTACCATCTCGTAAACTATCGTTTACCATACATAAATATAACAGCCTCACTAATAAACGTAATTTAAATTTTTGCTCAAATTGATAAAGTATCATTTATGAATGGTAAACGGTTGCAATGCCAATATACATGTCGGTATACATTTGCAGTATTCAGCCTTACTAATGAAGGTTTTCAAATTTTACACATCTCGAAAACAACCGTTTACAAAACATAAATGGTTGTTTATGAGATGTGTAAAATTCTAAAAACTTTCAATAATAAGGCTGTGCACTATATATGTGTACGCACGTCTAACGACATTGTGTCCCAAAATAGTACCTGTTAAAACAACATATAGATAACAATATTCGTACGTACACCCTTGTCACTTTTTAAACTCACTGGAATACATTATATTATATCTGATCTGGCAATTGCAGGGTGTAAACGATTACAGCAAACGTCATCCGAATCTATTAACAAAAACGTTATGATATTTACACGTTTGCAGTAGTAATAGTTTAAAAATACAATAAAACAGTTTAACGTCTTGTAAAACAAGTGGATGAAAGTTATAAATGGTGTTATCAAAGATAAAAATACAATAGGTGATTTAACATCCAAGAGAAAACAATTTATGAACAGTAGTTGTTCATCAACGTTATAAGCAATCCCCCCCCTCCCATCAAGTTGTCATTTGATCTTCCAATGGACCTCTAATACCCTGGATGGAGTCTTTATTCTAATAGTATTTACTAAAATAACACCTTACCTACTAACCACTAGATTTCTTAAATTCAGATGATGTCCTTTCTTACTAGCCTCTTTCCTAGATTTGATTATTGTTTAACCATTTTTTAAATATTTGACACATCATATTAATAGTGTGGGTATAATTCCACTTTCAGGTGAAAATCACCGTTTTTGGGGTGTTATGCCGTGTTGCGCTACCTCCTTCTTTAGCCAACGTTTCGGACATCTACCGGATCTGCCCTGATGATGGACACTGCAACGATGTCCGAAACGTTGGCTAAAGAAGGAGGTAGCGCAACACGGCATAACACCCCAAAAACAAATAACGAAAATGGTTACATTAGGTTGGGGTTATGGGTTATTTAAAAAAAAATCGTAGCTTTTAATGAATTTTCAAAGAGGTGTTGAGTTGACTTGTTTCTGAGTTGGCATGGAACCATTTCAAGCAACATTTCGATTCTGAATGTTGAAAATTTCACTTTCATTACACTTACCTACTTTTGAAACTTCACATAGCCTAGCCTATCCATTTTTTTTTACCATGAGATCAATATATGAAACATTCAGGAAAAGGAGGATGTTCGGAAATGTTTCGTAATTTAAAAAAAATAATTACATTTTTCAATTATTTTTTCACATAATTTCAGGTGATATTATTTATTGGAAGGCAGCATCCATCGTATTTAGTTCACATTTCTTTGTATTTCCAACGATATCCAGTAACAGAGTAACACAGCCGTCGACTGTTGACTGGGCCCCGACAATCGCTCCGCCTATCGGACATGTCCGATCGACGCAGACCATCACGGAGCCAGAACCGGGAGCACGAGGACAGGTGAGGTCCCGTCTCGGCCGGAGAGTGGTTCGGGTCCCCGCTATTTATCGTCGTCATCATACGACAGTGTTTTCCCGGCTGTCAATCGATGCCGGTGATTGACGCCTTCCGCCGCTAGGGGCGCGCAGGAGCGGATCGCGAGGAAAGCTGGGAAAATTAGAAAAAAAAAATTATGTTTACAGATGCATTTTAGTTGTGAATAAAAATCCTATTCGGGGCGTCTGGATTTCATCTTATAGGTATATAAAATGCTTTTTGGAAACCTACCTAGGGTTAAAATAGTTATTTTTTTAAATTCTGTTTTTGGACACGTGAAGAGGAAGGTTGGGAAGTCCGGGAAATGCGGATCGGATAAACATTGCTAAAGCCGTTTAAAACAAATTTTCGATTCTTAGCAAACAACTTCTTTAGACTTGGATTTCATAATTATATTAAACTATTCGTCATTTTTTTTTGTTTTACAGTGAATGCCGCACAAGAATCTCAACTGCTCCCGTCTGGAGCCAGTGAGACTATGGCATCCCCAATTGGGGTATGTTGTGAGGCTGAAGGTAGTGGGGAGGGGAAGGAGTTGGGGAAGAGGAAGGTTGGGAAGTACCTGGCTATTCAGATCTGGTCACCAAACACGGCTAAAGCCATTTTCAAGCAACGTTTCAATTCTGAATGGTGGTCTTACACCAGGGCGATACTGATAGTATCTTCCACTCTGGAACATGCCGCAAATATACTATATATTATTTTAAATGACTTAATTGTGAAATAACACAAATTAATCAAATAAAATTGATTTGCGCATGCCGGGTTCGAACCCGCGACCTCCGGATTGTCAGTCAAGAGTCTTACCCACTGTACTACGGAGGTCGTCATGAAAAAAGTGTGAGAGTTAGTAATTTAAAATTTAATTTAATTTTTAGATCAAACCTATCAACAAAATGTACCTGTAGGTAGATTGTTAAAATTAAATAGTTGAAAACTAGAATGTATCTAATAATAGATGAATAAAATAATGTAATAAGCAAAATTTAATGTTATTATTTAAAGAGTAAATACCAATTTCATTATATATTATTTGTTTTTGTGTTTATTTCGTGAAACTACATTTATTCTATTTTTTAAATTTAATTCAATTTAAATTCAATTATTTTATTAAATTAAATTCTGCAAGTGTTTTAGCATGTATGTTTGTTACAGCTGTTTCGGCTTACAACAGTTTGAAAATGGCCTTGTGGGCCGAAACAGCTGTAACATATATACAATCTAAAATACTTGCAGAACTTGATAATTACATTAAATTTAATTTTAATTAAATTTAAAAAATTAATTAGATTAAAAAAATTAATTAAATTTATAAAAAATAAACCTCTTTCATATTAAGAACTTTTAGAATAAATTATTATTGCTCCTCCCTAATTTACATATTAAATTAGGTAAAATGCATTGATGCACATTACTACAGACAACATTCAGTAAGACCAAAATAATAATGAAGAGCAAATATTTAAAACGTTTACTGAACATCTAGATAATGTTCGTAAGTCAGCAAGAAATATCGAGTTCTGTAAAAGCAAGTTTTTCAATAATTTAAAAACGCTTTTCATAATAACGTTATCGTCTGCCATATTTATTTACGTAATAACCTCGCAATACGCGTGAATTAATTGAATTCATAAATCCAATTCGTTCCTCACAAAGTTCGTTCTATCCGATTGACAATGATGGATGAACGTTGCTGAATGAGTACTTGGTATTATTGCTGGCGCACCTAGGAACACCGACGTGCCTCGACCAGCTAACTACCTACAACTGGTACCGAGTACTTCCAATAGATAAAATGATTAATCCACTATGATTTATTACTCCTGTTTTATTGCCGCACCGTCAGCTTGCAGTTTGCAGTTGCGTTTGATGTCTCTTATTGTTATTTGACGGCGGATTGCGTTCTGCTTTCCGATTTCAAGAGGTATGACATGGTCTGTCGATAAAACCCCACATCAATACGATATTGACCAAATCCCTCATCTATGTAGACCTCCGTAGTCCAGTGGGTAAGACTCTTGACTCACAATCCGGAGGTCGTGGGTTCGAACCCGGCATGCGCAAATAAATTTTATTTGATTAATTTGTGTTATTTCACAATTAATTCATTTAAAATAATATATAGTATATTTGCGGCATGTTCCAGAGTGGAAGATACTATCAGTATCGCCCCAACCTTCCTCTTCCCCACCTCCTTCCCCTCCCCACTACCTTCAGCCTCACAACATACCCCAATTGGGGATGCCATAGTCTCACTGGCTCCAGACGGGAGCAGTTGAGATTCTTGTGCGGTATTCACTGTAAAAAAAAAAGTTATTAATTTTTTCGAGCACGGTCTACGATCGTTAACAGATATACCGACTGACGATTGACAACTTTTTTCACCGCCTCCATAGTTTCAGATAAGTTTCGGTTAACTATCAACATACAACGGCCGGCGTAGTCCAGCGGTAAGGCTCTTGACTCGCACACCGAAGGTCGCGAGAAAATTTGATTTGATTAATTTGTGTTATTTCAAAATTTATTCATTTAAAATAATATATAGTATATTTGCGGCACGTTCCAGAGTGGAAGATACTCTCAGTATCGCCCTTATAAGACCACCATTCAGAATTGAAACGTTACTTGAAATGGCATTAGCCGTGTTTGGTTTCCAGATCTGAATAGCCAGGTACTTCCCCACATTCCTCTTCCCTATCTCCTTCCCCTCCCCACTACCTTCTGCCTCACAACATACCCCAATTGGAGATGCAATAGTATCAATGGCTTCAGACGGGAGCAATTGGGACTGTTGTGCGGTATTCATATAAAAAAAAATTTAAAAAAAAAAACTTATTTTGGAAGTGAAAATTTCTTCAGCACAGTTATGATTTGTAACTCAAAGAAACGAAAAATAGCTACACCAAAAAGAGAAAAACACATACATCTGTAGAGTTTGGCCTGCGAGAGAATGAGATTGTATAATCGGTCTCCTCTTTATGCGGCGCTTCTAAGCCTAACGGTCTCCTCTTTGTGCGGTGCTTCGTAGTCTCACCACTATCATCTACTTTAGTTTTCTGATGGTTTCATTTCTACCGCGTGTGAATTGCACACTCTGTTTTTAAATTTGTCGTTCGTTATACAAAATTACTGGCTTATTTAATGAACGTATTGAACTAACGAAGCTCTTAGAAATGAAAAAGGTCGTTTTCGCGATCCACGGACTTAAATAATGCATCTAAGAGGCAATCAATTTATTCCGTTCGATCTTTAGGATACGAAAATGGTTGAAATATGAATAAATAGGTACTTTACGAATCAATTAATTCCCATTTAGTGGCAAAAAGGAAATGCTAATTGCCAGTGCATTTTTAGGTTAGTATTTCAATTCAAAATTGACAAATTTTTAATATTTACGGAATGTGAATTCGTAGACTGATCCGTCAGAGTTGCCAGCGTATATTGATTTCTTATTTACTCCCTGTCAATATCGGATCGGCTGTCAACGGTGAAACTTGGGTGAAACCATGAAAGGGACTTCGATGTAAAACTATCGGCAGTTACGGCTATTGATCCGATATTGTAAAGTTATCGATTTCACCGTGCTGGAGCTCCTGTTCTGATTTAGATTAACTCTATTTGATTATAGACTCGCCAACAGAGGGATGTGAATGTGAATGTGATCATAATAACTTTAGTTTTAAACTTCCTAGCCTTTTATATGATAGCGATTATGTTTATAACAAAAGCTTGACGGACTGTTAACAACGTTCATATGGATAAATGTTGTAAAGCGGTGTTAGATGATAAACTGATTTTCTAGATTTGGCCATTTGATATGGTTTACGCCATTTCTGATCTGAATAGCGGTATTTAAACATGTTGAATCGACAACTAGACTTTTCTTTAGGTTTAAATTAGGGTTTGAAGACTGGTCACTTAAATTTATAAGTCGAAGTCTTTCATTGTTCCTTCCATCACCATTAATTAATTTTACGAATTACCTGGACGTCGAGAAACTGAGTACTTGTAACAAAGTAAGGAGACCTGTTCAATCCCAGTAGTAAGTGTTCAAAAAGAAGCAGAAGATGATTTGAAAGGAAGATATATAAATAAGAATGTTAGAGGGAGGAGCGCTAATGTTAAAAAACAATAATAATTATGCGAAAATTGTGAAAATATTTAATAAAACACGACTCATTTACATTAATCTATTGACAAATACCTATGTTGCATTTAAAGATAGTTTACACTTTTTTTCATACCTGTAACATGTTAAAAAATAGAACCAATGTGTTTTAAATAATTTTTGGAGCACACTTAGCGATTTTTGTCCATCCAGGGAAATTCAAATAATTACCTTTTATAGATAGGCTCTACAAGTGTATATATAGGTATTATCGTAAAAAATAACACGTTTTCTTAGGGTGACCAGACAACTCAGAAAGAAACTAACTCAGAAGCACCTCAGAAAGGTCATTAAGAGTGATGATAAAAAAATTGGTTAAATTGGTTAAGTTAGGTTAGGGTTACCGGCTATTTTAAAGTTATTTTTTCATAACTTTTAATGACCTTTCTGAGGCGTCTCTGAGTTGGTTTCATTCTGAGTTGGCATGGAACCTTTTTTAGATACGTAAAAATTTAAAATGTTCAAGAAATATATGTTATAAATCGACAGAGATTCGGAATGACAGGGCTTAAATATTAGTGTCGTATTTATAACACTGTCGTTTCGCATCGTAGTTATGACAAAACTATTATAATGATAAGTACGAGCAGAAAGATACCCAAAAACAATGGTGATATTACGTAAAACAGAAGGGAGAAGAAATATTCAACGTTATCAAAAAAATTAAATTAGTTTTTTTTAGTAGTTTTCTTGGTAGGTAGGATTTCTTGCTTTTCAAAAATAGCGGTCCCGACTTCTTAAAAAATTAATAAATAACACACCTATTGGCAGTTTGGTTTTCCAACGCAGCCAAAGATTCTGAGTTTATAAAAATAAATTACCTTCTACAATAATAATTATTCATGAAATAATTGAAGCCCATTAGGCCGTAAATATAAATAAATAACGTGGGTATATATATACATATATATAATTAAACATTATTATTCTGATGAATGATTAAACCCTAACTTTCACGTCCGTCAGAGATTTTATGATTCCTTTCATGTCTCGACAAGGTAATTACGCGTGGAACTGTTATCAATTAATCTTACCCCGGTTGTGTTTTCTTTACTTTAGATTAAAGAGCTGTTGAAAAATTAACTAAATTATGACAATTAAGGGATACTAATGTAGTTTTCATGCATACCTATTATATATTTGTAGTCTTTAAAAAACTATTTATTTTGTGTATTTAAAGGTACTTGTACCACTAAAAAAATAAAAATAATGAGAGTATATATAGAAAATTATAAAAAAATAACAAATAAAAAAATGCCACTGCCTAGAGTCGATTCCCGATCATCTCTTTGGAAGGCAGCTATGTTGTCCATTACATACGAGCTTCGTTATTATAGGTGTGTACTCAAAATATGAGATATACGTATTTTTAAATTTTATAATGTTGTGTTACTCGCATCCAATATTAAAGTATTTAATAAAAAAAGGTGGATTTTCGTTTTAAATAAATTAATAAACGTTAACAAAAAAATTAACAACGATACCAGCAAAACAAACATATTACTTTGTACAAATACAAAAAATCAACTTTTTAAAATTTTAACAATGGCATTCCAGAGTGGTAGATAATATCTTTAGTATCGCCCTGGTGTAAACCTCATTGAGAGTCGAATTGTTCCCTGAAATGGCTTTAATTGACTTATTTTGTTGACCAGACCTGAAGAGTCAGGTACATTCCCACCTTCCCCTTTCCACTAGCTTCAACCTAACAACATATCCCATTGGGTGTGCCATAGTCTTACTGGCTCCAGACGGTTGCGACAAAAATAATATAATTAGTAGCATAAAGAGGAAAGGACGGGAAAAATTAGAAAATATTAATATTATTTTCATTAAACTTTGTTAATTTAATTAATATTAAATTAAAAAGTTTCCCGAAGTTATTTATTTATCTACAGACCTAATATTTCATATCCTCTTAATTTATTCCAGCAAAAGCAATGCCTTGCGGTCTCTCGTGAAGGCAACATCAAACGGATGCTGTTGACCGCTCCATCATCAGTCAAGGACCGGTCGTCATGACTCATGACCGTCATCTCATCTTACCGGGACTTGAGCCAACTACTGCATTTGGATGCTAAAAACGTGCCTGATGGGGTAAGGACCTACAATTTTTGCTAATTTATTAAGCATGTTGAGCAGAAAATCTGTTTCGTTGGTAAATATGTGACGCGCTTTTGAATTACCGACCTTAAAAAATAAATAAATAAATAAAATGTAAGACCTAGGTAGGTACTATCACACGACCTCCTTTTCCATTTTTTACGTTAATAGCTACCCACAGAAGGCCACAATAATTCCCCTCAGGGCCCGTATCATCTTTGGGAAGCTGTGTGGAGCGTCTTTTTATAAAAAGAAGGAGACGAAGGAAAAAGATGAGAGGGGTGGGTAGGAATCTAGGGATCAGTATGTCCTGGAGTGATGAACGTATTCCTCCCACTGCGGTTCAAAGCGGTGTTACGAGAGAGTCCTTTTGGAGAGGTCAGCCAGCCTCTCCGGATCAGGCCTGCCATGCAGTTGGTGGGCAGATGCATCTGGCGCGAAGATCCGGACAAACCTCACCCCATGAACCCGATCACCGCTGATAAGTCACCAATCGTATTGAATCACTTGGGGTGATCTATGGCAGAGATGTTGCTTATTCAACAAATGATGATCCGCCTCCCAAATTCATTTAACGATTAAAAAAAATAACCAATACTGAACATAGGAAATGACAAACATAAAAAAATATTTAATTAACTCTGATTATTATGTGGGTGAATCAAAAACTTGTAGAATATTATATGTTGAAGATAAAATTTTTATAACAATAAAAAAAATATTTTGCTGAAAACCAGAAGGTGGTCAAGTTATTAATTTTATTTACAACAACTAATAGTTATTAAAAAATAGTTATAAAAAATATTACACCAATGATAATAGTATCTACCTTCAAGTATTTAAATCAACTAAGTGTAAATATGTAGGTAGATAGTTCATATTAGTAATTTATTATATGATGTATTTCTAAGCGCCTAATGATTAGAAGCGGGATTACACAGCAAGTAAAATATTTAATTTATTAACCCCCTTTTTAGGAGCTTTTATATATGGATACATTTTGTTTTTATTTAGTGACAGGTTGAAGATGCCTACTTAATTGTTATAAATATTTCCCTCCATTAGTATTCTGGGCAAAGAGGAATACACATGATAGTTAGTCTAAGAATTTCTACCCTGAAATAAATCCCACTTCCAGTATTACGTAGTGGAGTCCGAAAGTTAATCAATGCAAGCAATTCTGGACTTTCAACTACATACATAATAAATCAATTAATATTTTATACAAAAATACCAAGTCGGTGGCAATCCTTTTGTCTGGCAATAAACAAAAAATGTTTTAGTTCAACACAATTGATGGAATACCCATAATTGCACAAGACCATCTAAAAATAAAGATAATTTATGATGTAAGTTAAATGATATTATTAAATATTCAGATGTAACAAACACTTTGTGGGGATACATAATTATAATAAACACAATAAAATATTTTCTTAATCCAACAGGTTTCGGTTCATCCTGAACCTTCCTCAGGGGTGAATAAAAACATATTGGGGATCAGGGGTGAATAACATTTTTATATTTTTATTCACCCCTGAGGAAGATTTGGGTTGAACCGAAACCGGTTGGATTTAGAAATAATAAAGTGGAATTGAAACAAAGTTATTTTATTGTGTTCATGATATTATTAAAGTTATTTACTGGGAGAAGTAAAATTTACCGAGAATGTCAGCATACGAAGTATGTAAGAAGTAATGATGGTCTTAATTGACTGTACCAAAGTCAGTTTAAATTACGTGTTTTTACACGATGATTCCGCAGAAGTTCCCAAGCAATGATTAATTTTATTCATCCATCATCAAGAAGCATTACTTCCTTTCAGTTTCGTATCGTCATTCCAGCAATAAATCAGCAAAAACGTGCTCGGTGATTATTTACTAGTCTTTATCGTCCGCTGAAAGTTGCAACAACAAAACGACGCTGACAACCACGACAGCGGAAGTTATTTTGATCGGAGCGGCAACTGTGAGATACCTCCCAGCGTCACGAGTGATCATCCATCACTATCGAGACCGATTTATGTTGCAGATGGTATAAATTAATCTGGACGCTGCGGACTGAGCGCTTCTTTGGCCGATTCCTGACTCGCTGACTGCGCTGAGTTACCGATGACTTCCGTTAAATCATTCCAAAGTCCTGAAGGTCCCGATGTATATCTGACATAAATTCGGCAATGTGACAATTATTTTCGAAAATGACTGGTTGCATAGTTTCTGGTACCTATATACCCGAGACTGTTTGGTTTCGACAAGATTAGGACTTTTATACAAATACTAGTTGGAGTGTTGTGCATTTGTGCATACCATTGGAAATTAGCGCCATTTTGTATTTTTGACATTTAAACGCTGATTCTCATTTCGATTTACATTTTCACAGTTGTACGTATGCATGCTACACTCGGTCGAGTATTTTGTACTTATAATATTTATATATATATCCACCGTGTATTACATATATTCAATATCCGTGTACACATTTTACGGCTTAATTCTGAAACTATTATTTTATGTAAAAATGCATAATTATAATTACAATTAAAAACAATATTAAAAAAAAAATCAGAGTGTGCAATTCACACGCGGTAGAAGTGAAACCTTCAGAAAACTAAAGTAGACAAGAGTGGGGAGGCTTCGAAACACCGCACAAAGAGGAGACCGATTATATTATCCCATTCTCTCGCAGGCTATATCCTATAGATGTATGTTTGTCTCTTTTTAGTTTCGCTATTTTTCGTTTTATCGAATTCAAATCACAACGGTGCAAAAAAAAAATTCACTTCAAAAATGATTTCTAAAAAGCCAATAATTTTTCAATTTAAATTTTAACATCTGATTTTCACACAAATGTAAGCCTGTGCCACCCAATCTTGTCTCATTGAGGCAATGCAGTAGCACTATTAATAAATAATGTCTCCTTCACAATCCCCCACAAAACCCTCAATTATCAGGTTTTACTGTCATCCTGTGTATGCGCCAATTAACGTCCACAACTTCAGATATTTCTGACCTCCGTAATAAAAGACAAAAGCCATAGCTGACAAAAGATAAAGGGGACGAGGATACGCTTCGCAAATTTCACTATAAATTCCGACGAATGTAACAAAATAATCCGTGAAGTGAAGTTTAATTGAAACAAATGTGTTTTTAAAACGTTTAAGTTATTCACAAATAAGACAGTTCTGACATGCCTCCTTTGTCCCGGAGCTCTTTGAGCGTCAGGATAATTTATAATTTATTATTATCGTTATAGGAAATCATCGAAGGAGTCAGATCCAGATCAAGGGTAATTTATTATGTTGGAAACTACGAAAGAGAAATCCAGGCTGATTTATTGTCAGATTTAAGATTAAGAACTGAAGTACCGTTAACTAAATTAACGATATTATTGGTGATAATAGGATGATGGGTTATCGAGTTTTCAATAATTTATGATTGCATTTCTTATCTACCTTTGTAAATTGGTGGTTTACGATTATATACGGGTGTCCGGGGGTAAAGTGCATTAACTTCGGGAGGTGATTCTACATTATGGTAGGAGTAAAAAGATTAATAACTTTTTCTGAAATTCCTACTTTTTTTTTTCAATACAAAAAGACATACCTACTAAAAATCCTTAGTTAGCTCTTACCCAACAAAGTTGCTGTTAGCTTGCCGGGCGCAATTGTTGCAACGTTGCTTGGTGTGATTTGGCCTGTATCCATGGAAACCGTTTGTAAACAATAACAAGACCAAGAATTTGACGTTTACACAGATCGTATGTTTTAAATCAAATTTAAAAAGATAATTGCAACAATTATTATAAGCAATAATTATCAGCCTGAAACACTCATCAACATTGAAAAATCTTCCGAGAAAAGATACTTGCCGCCAACGGGACTTGAACCCGTATCCTTCTGATTGCCGGTCAGCTGCTCTTGACCACTGAGCTATGGGGGCTTATTAAATACCCGCCAAATAATTCAATATATACTAGTGTTTCATTCAACAATTACTGCTTATTATATTTTTTCCACCTGAAAACAACCAACTTTATTTTTGCGAGAGAGACATTGTAAGTGTTAAATCCCTCGCTAGGTGGCGTCGAGACAAATTATGACTACATTTATTGGGGAAATACTTAAACTTGTCAAATATTAATTATTATTTTTAATTTATAAACTTACGTTTAGACAAGATTTTTTATGCATAGCACAAAGGGTAACAATTATTATAAGCAATAATTATCAGCCTGAAACACTCATCACAGGCAAGTATCTTTTCTCGGAAGATTTTTCAATGTTGATGAGTGTTTCAGGCTGATAATTATTGCTTATAATAATTGTTACCCTTTGTGCTATGCATAAAAATCTTGTCTAAACGTTAGTTTATAAATTAAAAATAATAAGATAATTGCACTTAAATAACAATTGAAGGCACGCTTTTAACGATTAAATTGTTATAAACTAATTGAACACTTAACTAATGTCATCGCTTTTAACTAGTTTTACAAATTTACAAAATGTCCACCTTCAGCTTGTAAGCAAGCACGTAAACGTACAGTAATATTATTATCAATTCGTACGTTGTGGTGTATCTCACTGCCCGTTCTTTGTTGGTAAAGTAAGGCATTGACCGAATAATGCAATAACAAAATTACGCGGTATTGGCACAATAATTTAATGACAAAATTACGCACAAATAAACACAATTTTTACATTTAGGTAAGTCTACAACTAAATAAACAAAAGTAAGTCTGAAAAAAACACGCACTGAATGAAGTTGTTCCTTTAAGTCAGTCTTAATAAATACACACTAGATAAAGACACATTAAATCAACAAGTTTTTCAAGTGAAACACTACTACGCGAATAAAATTATTACACTCGAATTCAACACTGACACTGAGCGCTTGGAGCGGGGATTCGGCAACAGCGGAAAACAATAATGCCGCCCGCACACGCCGGTCTAATTTTATATTTTTACCAGAAAACTACCCCTAAAAGTTGGAATTTCGAAAAAGTTATTTATCTTTTTTACTCGTACTACCATGTAGGATCACCTCTCGACGTTAATTCACTTTATCCCCGGACACCCTGTATATTCATTAAATGCATCATTGGACCCGAACATATTTTTGAATCATAAATCTTTACATGGTATAAAATGAAGCCACCCCCGCTGTCTGTGCGCTTAGATCTTTTAAACTACGCAACGGATTTTCATGCGGTTTTCACCAATTGATTCATGAGGACGGTTTTTAGGTATGTTCATAATTTGTCAAGTTTTTGTGTAAATTGGTTGAAATATATAAATAAAGGGAGTGGGCTGGAAGCGATCGGTGTGGATTTGATTTAACAGATGGCGTTGCTTATAAAGGTTGGGTAATGGTTTGTTAGGTAGTGGCATTGTGTTTCGTTAGCTACAGCGACGTTTCCGAGTCTGCTGGTCCTTTGATAAATCGATAATAGTTTTTCACAAAATTTACATAATTCTGTTCTTTAGGTCAAACTCTATGTTTCTTTCCCCAGACAAACTCTGCGTTGTTTTATCAATTAAAACAAAGGAGAACAGAAACTTTCGAGAAACTACACTAGACAAATACTTCAAAGCTTTGTCTCGTTTTCAATTAAGTGGGTAACAAATCACGCGATAAATTATTCCTGGTACGCCGACTAAACTTCAGGCGTCTCTCACATTGAACCATTGTACCCACTCTATCTTCACAAAGACTACGTCTTACGTTCGTAAATAAGTACAGAAATACAAATAGGTCACGTACACTTATCTAGATTATATCACACAAAATACAATGATGAATATGTAATGTTTTTGTAGGTAATGTTGTTGGCTTGCTTTGCCACTCTTCCTGTCAGTTCTAGCTCTTCACTTTATTCTTCTTTCACTTCTTTTCATTATGGTCTTTATCTTTCTTGTCTTCAGGTTATAGAAATATTGCGACAATAATCCTTGCGGTGTAGTGAGTTTATCATACCGGCTTGTTCATTTCTATTTCCTTTCTCTAAATGCTAAGTTTCGAGAGAATGGGAAAAGCAATATTCGAATGATTACCATAAATCAAATATTATTTCCACATGTACTGTGCGAATTAATGAGAACACAAGTGTTGGATTAGAAAAAAATAATAAATATTCTTTATTGAAGAAAAAAATAGAGAAACAATTATTTTAATACGAAGTGTGTCCTGCCTTAACTTTTATAACTTCTTGTACACGGTTTGGTATAGAATCAACAATTTTTTAACAATTTTCTGATATTTGCGTGTCTCTAAATTACTGCCTCAATCAGCTTTGTTTTTGTTGTGCTTGCCTTGCTTTAACTATAGCCCACCGATTTTCAATTGGATTAAGATCCGGAAAGTTACTTGGCTATTCAACGTATGTAATTTTTTTGTCTTTGAAATATTAACAATCTTTGTGCGTTTTTGAAGAGAAAAATCCATACTTTTGAATGTAGATATAACTTTGTGGTTATCCATTATAGATAAATGAAACAATTATAATATATTCAGTATACATTTACCCTGAAGGAGGAACGTTCGTTCTGAAACCGGTCGGATTTAGTCAAATATAAAAGTGGTTCAAACAAAGTTAAATTGTTTCATTTATCGGAAATATCCATCTTTAAAAATAAGAAACAAAAAGCTTTAGTTAGGTTTACCCAAAGATATTCATTGGGTTTACCTCTGCTAAAAAACTGTAATTGTAAAAAATTACAAAATTTAACGCATCTGTAGTTTGGTATTTCTCGTAACTCACTGAATGATGGAACACGAACAAAAAATGGCCGCTATTACAATATGCTACATACAACTGCAAGAACAAGTCTAATTGTGCTAATTATTTTTATTTTATTTTATTTTTTATTTTAGTTTATTTAGGAAACAAACAGTTATACATATTTTAATAAGAAAGTAACATATTACATGATTGCATTAACCAGCGAAGTTTCCGCTACAATTTATAATATATAAACATGGATTAAAACATTAAAGAAAACATAAAGTGGTAGAAAAAAAAGAAAAAAATATATATACAACAGAAATGAAAGAAAAAAAACACACACAAATTAAAGCATATGGGATATATAAATCATCCAAATATTATTATTATAATAAAAAGAAGGAAAACCAACATAATGAGAATGAAAAAAATAACATGCAGCAGGGGTGGAGAGTTCGTAATTAACAATTTGTTTTAATTTTTTCTATTATGGATTTAATAAATTGGCCTGAGGACAAATGGAAAATATCAGCGTCGTAAAAGATATCATTGTATTTTGTGCACGTCCTTCGGAGAAATGAATGTTGTGTGTAATTTGTTTTTGAGTGTGGGATGTGGAATAGTTGGTTTGACCTTGTGTTTCTTATTGGACAGTGGAAATTAATGTGTTCTAGAAGATAGTTGTTGTCAACAACGTTGTTAATGATTTTGAATAAAAATTTTTGGTCGGATATATTTCTTCTATCTTCTAAAGTTGATAAATTATGGAATGTTAATGAGTCTTTTAGGTTTTCTGAAGTTCGAAAGGATTTAAAGTCTAGGTGTTTCAATATCTTTTTTTGAATTCTTTCTAACCTTTCAATATTTACTTTGTATTGGGGATTCCATATGACTGATCCGAATTCTAATATTGAGCGAACAAAAGAGACGTACAGTATTTTGATTACGTGTGGAGACCTAAATGGTTTGGTCACTCTTATGATGATTATCACGTGTTCACATTAATTCGCACAGTACTGTATCTGTGTTTTACATATTAAATATATCTACTATAAAATGTTTCCGGGAAACTTAGCGGTCCGGTATATTAGTATAATATTTTGAAATTTCCTACTGGTAACCGAGAAAACATATTTTATTATTATTTTTTTATTGTAAGTTTTCCTGCATTATATTTGAATTGATAGCGTTTATGAGTAATCTGAGTTTTGAATCAGATAGAGGGTACGCTTTTACGCATAACTGCATGAACAAATTCAAATTTCGATTTTTCGGAGATGTCTGACTAATCAACTGGATGATCGCTTTGTAGAGTTCAGGTTTGTGTTATTTCAATTCAAGTGCGCATTGCTATTGTAAACTTAAAAAAATAATTGAAATAAAACAATCGCTTTTTTTGTAACCACGATATTAATTATTAATTTTTTCAATACCGACCGGTTTCGCTAACATAAGCATCTTCAGGGTAAAAAATTAAACTGATCAAAAATATACATTGTGAGAGCTTATATAGGTTTACATATAGAAAGGGACAAAACATAATATACAGGAACAGTGAGAGGGTTAATTATCATCTTACATAGTGATATTGAGAAAGAGACGGGTGATGACTAATGAATCACCATTTTATATGTACATGGACAAAACGTCAACTAAACAGGTGATTAAGGGATAAAGTGATTAAAGGTTTTTACTTTTACTAGTTTATGGGAAATATCCCTACTATCGGGCCATTGCACACATTTAACTGATTGTTAAGGATTTGAGTTTTTGTTTTAACAGCTTTCTTTATTTCGAGTGCTTCTAAATTATTGAGTCTGTTACCATGACCATTTCTGTGTAAAATCTTAGCACCGGTGCTTTGACTGAAGGTATGATCTTTGTCAATAAGACGATTGGCGAATTCCGAAAATCCATTATTATTTAAGCATCTTAGATGCTCTTTGATTCTAATATTGACATTGCGCGTCGTTTAAAATTAAGCAATTAAAATCGCGGTTACAAATAAAGTGATTGTTTTATTTCAATTAATATCTCAAACCACAAAGTTACTGCTTTCTACCAAAATATTAAAAAATAATGATTGGTAATTTCTTAAAATAGCGATACTTGCATTCCACAGCGATCGAGATGTATGAATTTTGATTGTTTCTGAGCTCACGGGCAAAGGTTTTCCGACCCCTGCGTATCTCTTTGATGCATCCAGCATCAGGTCTTCCTCTCGCATTTCCCCGTCGAATCTTTTTGACAGGCGGCCATCTTGCCGTCATTTCGCCGATGTCTTGAGCGCAGTTCGCGCACACAAAGGAATATCTGAGTGGCAGGAATGTGTTTGCCTTTTTGCCCGGCGGTGATGGATGGCGCTACTGTCGCGCGGTACGTCCGAGTGCAATTACACTCATTACGCGTTGACAGGCGGAAATTTCAAAGCATCTGGCTTTCATCTCGCCTGGCAGGTTATTATTGTTATTTTGTGTGGAGATGACATCTCTGTGGAAGGACGGCTGATGTGCGATATCGGAGAACGATTTAAGGATCAGAGAATGTGTGATGATGATCGTTCCAAATGAATGATTCTGAGTATAGTTTTGCAAAACGCGAACTAACTCTAATGAGTTTATAAGTGTGTACCTACTATTTTAATTATAATCGGGTTATATCGCATGTGTCCAGAGTTATGGAAAGAAAAATCTGAACATTATCACTCATCAATCTAAACATTGCACACTTTAGGTTATATTTCCACAGATTTCCTCAACACATACTATTGACGGGTTGATTTCCATACTATTGACAGGTTGATTGAAGTTCTGCCAATGGCACTTCTATGTACATTGTCAATGACATAAACACATTGAAAATTGACATTTATCATCTCCAGACCTCATATAACTTAGCCGACACTGTCTTGCCGGAATTGGTGCCTTCGTCTTGTTTTACCCTGTGGAATAGAAAATCCAGGGAGAAAAATATTTTCAAATTTTAAAACGCCTGTAATCACCGTTTGAGAGTTTTTGTGCTTCTAACACAGATTTGCAGTAGCGTAGTTAGCACAGTTAATGTCATCCCATTTAGGGTACCTACCATACATTTATTTGTATAGGTACCGGTGGTACGGTTACTATTCGAGTGGTTCAAAGCATCAGGTTCCTACCCAGACGTCGCGGAATTAATCCTTCGCTAGCTAAGTTCTCTTTAATATATTTTAATATTTATTTGGACATGCACAATACACAGTACATGAGTGATACGGTATAAATATTAAATTATTGGTACATAGTTAAAGTCTTACTAATTCCGTCTGGGATGAAAAGGGTTCTTAATCTAAACTCATGAATAAATAAATAATTATTATAAAAAATAAAGAAAGTCTTGGAGAGATAAAGAAAAAAAATGAAATCGGGTATAATCACGAATTGTATTTTTTTTTTACATTAGCTCCACACGGAAGGTCCTAATGAAAATAATTTCCCTCAGGGCCTATGTCATCCTAGGGGATGCTGTGGGGAGGGTTTTCTTTAACGAAAGGAGGGAGAGGAAGTTCTGGGAAGGAAATAGGTATGAGGAGTGGGTAAGAATCTGAGGTCAGTGTGTCCAGGAGTGACAGACGTAGGAATCCATCCCTCCAACTGCGGTGCAAAGCGGTGGGTAGAGAGATTCTAACTGGAGAGGATAAAAGACCTTCCTCAACCAGTCTTTCCCGATCCTGCCCACCACGCAGCAGGTCGAAGATCTGAACAAATCTCACCCATGAACCCGGGCACCCCTGCTAAGTCACCAAATGTAGCGAACTACTTGGGGTGACCTATGGCAGAGGTGTTTGTTATCCAAAAATGGTTCCCGGGACGGCGGTACCCATACCCACCACGCGTTTCCGCTTATATTTATGAACAAAGAGATTTAAAATATTTGAAGGTAATTTTGTACTCCGGGATTATTTGCCTTTAAAAAAAAATTTCTTTTCGAAAATTTCATCAGGTTAGGTGACTTTTTCGAAAATAAAGAACTCCAGTGAAAAATATTATGGCTTTAAAAAAATATGTTCACATTGACCAATAAACGCTGATTCTGAATATATAAGTTTTATTTAATAATATTAAACGCAGAGTTTTAAAAAAATATATTAAAAACTCCATTTTTAATCGGTCGTAAAAATACACCGTCAAGTTGCCATTATTGAAATTTTAGTGGTGACGTCACTGTTCGACGTGTCGTGACGTCACCGTAAAGTCATTGTATGAGAATGTATGAGATGACACAAGCCATCGTATTAATTAATTTGTTTATTTACATACTGTTTATAGAGATTTAGTTGTTGTGTTTATTGAAACATTATTTAGGCCTAAATAATGTTTCAAGAATGAAGGTATCTCGTATTAATTTATATCTATTATTGAAAATATTCAAAAACTACAAAAAAATAGTAATGCTTTTTCTAGGGGGAATACTTCGAATAACGGAATTCAAAATGACGGCAGTTGATCAGCTGATTGCCCGATTCTATAGTAATTTTTCAGGAGTGATAACGTCACACGTTTCACCATACACGGTGGTTTTCAGGGGGTCTTAAAAAATTAAAACTTTGACAATTATTTTAACTATTAAAACTAACTCTAAAAATAAAAATATAAAAGGTGTTATTTAAGTTAGAAGGTCATTATTATTCATTAGAAAAATAAAAAAATTGGACTGGAGTTCTATATTCTAATCTTATGCTAGAATTTTACTACAAAGTGTCTTTTTAACATGAATGTAATGCTAGGTAGAAGAAACTATATCTCCCGCCTCCAGCGGCAACAAGGGGCTTTAAGATAGGAGAGATAGAAGGATACAATTTGAAGAACAAAAGTCATTAGTGCAAGACGCTGATCATTAATCATCCTGTCGCTGCGAGTCGTCCGCCCATTCGACTAACAACACTTAAACTCGCCTCCGACTTCTTCCACCATCAGGCACTCAATACGTCTTGTGTTCCGCCGCCCTTCCCCGCTCTTCGCCCGCCCTTCCTCGTTCATGCGATCCGGGAGAAGTGAAAAAAGACCGTTGTGAGCGAGGGGGAAGATCGTCGCAGGAATTTGTTAGGATGTTAGATTGAATTTTTATGTAAACATGATTGATATGTTTTATTATTAATTTTGAAGTGAGATTTTTTCATTAATCTTAATAACACATTAGGACGCGTGTTCGATTGTTTTCCAAAGCCTCAGTATTGTTTTCAATTTTGTTCTACGTAAACGTTTGACCAATGAAAATACGTATTTGATTATATTTATTATATCATTTCTGTCATATTATTTCGTCGGTGACGGGACAACTCAGAAAAAAACCAACTCAGAAGCACCGCAGAAAGGTCATTAAGAGTGATGATAAAAAATTGGTTAAATAGGTTAAGTTAATGTAAAAAAAAAAAAAAAGTTAGGTTAAGGTCACCGGCAATTTTAAAATTATTTTTTCATAGCTTTTAATGACCTTTCAGAGGTGTTTCTGAGATGGGATGATTTTTAGGGAAGAGAACACAGATTTTCGGTGAACTTCATTTTTTATCTTCGTAAAGTCTTATTGTAAACTAGTGCAAACCCTTTAAAATTATGTGATGTTATAATTGTAGAATTTGTGAAACTGACAGAATTTATAAAATATTTTAATTTATAAGTCATTGCCTATCAAAAACAAGTATTATTATTTCCTATTTATAATATATTTTTTTGTTTAAAATTATTAGAGGTACGACCAAAATTGCCCTTCGAATAAACACCGTTAGTAAACTATAAAAATCATTAGTGATGAAACACTGAAAATTCAGATCTGTCAAACATTTTATCGAAAGAAGTACAGATTTATAAATTAAAAAAATTAAAATAATTTATCGCATGACGAATACGATTTTTGAGTAGGTACTTTTCAGTTCCAATTTTGAAAATTAAAAATGAAATAATTTTACGCATTATACAGAAATATTCCGAAATTGGAATGTTTAATTAAGTGTTAATGGTAAATATGCAGACTGACAATATGAAATTGACTTAAACTTGTCTTTGTGTGCAAGATTTCAAGAATCTCATAGAGGGATGCTTTGATAATTCGCCTTCGCAGCATATTAAATTGCGATGAACACGTCATTATGATTGCATATCTGCCTTCCTTTGAGGCTGCGTATTGAATTCCTCAAGCAGAATGCACTGACGTTACCCGAAGACGTAATATTATTAATGTGCGAGCTTCAGCAGGTATTATAGAATAAAGATAATTTTTTACACAATTAATGGTGGTCAAACAAATATAATACATTTAATTAAATGAAGACAATATAAGCGAAACTCAATCGAAAATATGGAAACAGAAAAATCAGAAAAAGATATTGACACCTCTGGTCCCAGAGACTGGGAGATTAGTTTGTTCGGTGCTGAAATTTGAATATTTAACGTTTTTGTCCTGCAAGCAAAATTCCAATTCCAATCCCTCATCTATTCAACCATTTTTGTCAGCCTCACAACAATTCTCAATGTGGGGTTGTTAAAATTATTACAATTGCTTCGGGCATTTGGGACTTAATTCCGTTATCATAACCTACATATATATGCCAGGTGTCCGGGGTCCACTAGTCCACTAATATAAAGAAGTAATTCTTGAACAGTTGTTTAAAAAAAAACTCATTTTGTGAACCATCATGTTGAATCACCTTCAGACTCGCGAAGTTAGTGCACTTTTTCTCCGGGCACCTTTGTAAGACCTGTGTGTTATTATAACAGTATGTTAATATTATTTTCGATTCTATTTGTTGGCGTTTTCTCGCTAGAAATAATAAGCAGAAGATATCACAAAATCTGACACCAAATCCTTGATTACCTGCCAAAACAGATCCAACATGAAAACTATCTTATACGAGTACCTATGAATGTATTTTTTCAATGGTACATTGATGATTTTGTGTTAGTTTAAATGTAATATCGTGTTATTATTTGTGTTTTTATTGTACGTGTTATTATTTTTATTATAAACTACTAATTTTGTAAAGCGCCTGCTCTCAACACAGATTTTCCTAGTGAGACCGGCATAGGACAAAACAAATTGTGAGTCTAGAATTAAAAAAGATGAATAAATAAATAAATAAAATAAAATAAAATAAAAGATCAGTGATTAGTGGCGTTCGGCAAGGACATAACTTCTGAAAGTGAATACATATTTTTATTTTTTATTTTAGCGACTATATAAAAAAAATTTACATACAAAATGTAATGGTGAAATTAAGTATAAAGTATTGTATTTCTTAGTCCTCCTCACTAGGGGGTCCTGTGCCGAGGCGGACTAATGTTATTTAAATATGGTTCATTTGTCTTCTACGTCGTTTTTAGCATCTTCGCTAGGGTTTTTTCATTGACCTCTTTAAGCCATATTTTTATTCTTGATTTGTATTCAATTGGATTTTTAATTAGTTTTATGTCTTGGGGAAGGATGTTATGGAGTTTTGTTGCAAAGTATGTATAGTTTCTTTGTCCAAATGTGGTTTTATAACTTGGAATATATACCAATACACACAATCCTAAGTTTGTTGTTTTGGACTCGAATTGCGCATATTTTGTGAGGAGATGATATTATATAAACGTCATAAAACAATAAAATTACTGCTTAAAAAAATGTTCGCTCTTATATAATATAATACATTTATATTTCAATAAAGCATCCCTTTGTGAAATAATTTTTGCATCGTATTACGAAGTTCACACTTTTCACCACACTCGTGCAGTGCACGAATTTGCACGCTGCATTCTCAGCGGCATCCGCTTTTAGCAGCTGCAGCTAATGCACTTATGCCATTCCCTCCGGGAGAAACTAATTTGTAACCAGTGAAGTTAACAGATTTGCACGGACTTATGTTGTGTAAATCACCCTACCTGTTGCGTCGCGCGTCGCCTTGCCTTGCCTTACATTCAGCTGACCGACTGAAATACCTCAGCCAGTATTGTAATGCAAACACGATTTGTAAAGGTTTTACAATGCAAGTTACTCGATATAAGTCGAAACTATACAAAGGTGCTATAAAACAAGCGTGTAGTAATGTCACACAAATATTTACGTGCGTTTCAATAACATGTGGAATTTTTTTTTAACATTGTAAAAAGAAAATAACAAAAATGACAAAACTTTTCTTTTTTTTTTTTTTATTTATTTAAAAAAAATACATACGTATACAGATTCATAGTAAAACATTTGGTTCTTAAGGCTAATAACAATATGAAAATTTCTTTTTAATGAAACTTCACAATTCAAAAGATAAAATATTTCTCGTGCTTGAATTTTGGAGTGGCATTGTAAAATGCATAGTTACACAGAGTATGTTATTACAAGTACTTGTAATAATAAAATATATATTCATGAAGACAAGTGGACATAATAACTGACAGTATTGTCAGAGTAGGTACATATAATAATGTTGTAACAATTTGGTGCCTGCAAATAATGCGTATGTACTTGCTGTCAATTTGATATGGTGATGAAATATTTTTAGAGATTGACCCGCAAAAGGCCTCCAATAAAATCGACCTTAAAATCCGTTTCAGGAAACTAAAAACAATTCGGATGTCAAACTATAAAACCTGTTGAATAAGTACCTAACACGTTAACAGCGTGTTAAAATTTAAAAGCGAAAAAGTAAACCTCTCTCTTTCAAATATGGTGTACCGCAAGAAAGTATCTTAGAACCTTTAATATTTGTAATATAAATTAATGATACCTAACTACAACTTGCGTACCAAAGGAAAAATAATTAGTATTATTACAGAAAGCAATCACTTTGTGGTTTGACATATTTAATAAAATAAAATACTTTTTTGTTTAAAACCACGAGATTTATTAATTCATGAACCGACCGGTTTCGCCTTATTCAAGCATCTTCAGGGTACACATTAATACTATTATTAATTAAGTATTAATTTGTACCCTGAAGATGCTTGAATAAAGCGAAACCGGTCGGTTCATCTATCTATCTATCTATCTATATAAATAAAAATGAATCGCCAAAATGTATGTACGCGCGTAACTTTCGAACGACTGCACCAAATTGGATAATTCTTTTTTCGTTGTGTTCGTTATTTTCAGGACAAAGTTTGTATGAAAGAAAATTTTTAAAAAATCAGACTTTTTTTTTAAATGTCATAATATGAAAAGTGGGTGCGTGAATGAGACAGATGACAGTGAGAGATCTTCAATATATTGACAAAAGGTTTGCATTAAAGAAAATTTTAAAAAAATCAAACAGAATTTTTTGATTCTCTCGTGTATTGATAAAATTATTGAAAGAGCTATCTTTAACCAAATACAATTTTTTATAGAAAAAAATAGAGTCATAAATCCCACACAGTACGGATTTCAAAAAGAAAAAAGTACTACACAATTACTTTCTAAATTCACTGACCATATAAATAGTCATTTAAATGAAAAATATTATGTTGGTATAATTTTTATAGATTTTAAAAAGGCATTTGACACATTGGACCATGATACATTATTAAGGGCAATGGAGGAATGTGGTATTAGAGGTCCTTTAAAATTTTTTTTTAAGTATTATCTGTTCAATAGAAAAATTAAAGTTGAAATTGACGGAATTTTAAGTGATGAAAGCAAGTACCGGTGTAGCAACAGGGTCGATATCGGGGCCGACTGTTATATAATGCAAGTAAACAGTTTACCAAACGTAATAAAACGTTGTAAATGTTACATGTTTGCAGACGATACTTGCATTATATGTGCTGACAAAAATCCACAAAAAATTGAGGAAATTGTACAAACAGATCTTAACAATATAATTAAATGGTCACACGACAATGGCATTATTATAAATGCAAAAAAAAAAACAAATACATGCTTATACACTCACCATACGCAAGTTGTCAGGATAAGAAATTGAATATAAAAAGTCATTCATATGATTGTTTACACAAAAAAAAACCAATCCCAGCAGTGTGATTGCCCAATTATAGAAAAAGTGTACCAATATACATACCTTGGTCTTACAATAGATGTCAATTTTAACTGGTCAAATCATATTGAAAATGTATGTAATAGATTAAGATCCATATTAGGGAAATTTTACCACCTAAAAAACTTTGTTAATAAAAATATATTATACTGTATATACAACGCATTAGCAGAATCTATTATAGGATACGGAATAAATAGTTACGGATTAACGTACAAAACGTACTTAAATAAAATTGAACAGTTACAAATCCGTTTCCTAAAATTGATATCGGGCAAAAAAAGAGTTCGATTATGTGAAGGCGATCATAAAAAAAATTTCTCCTTATGTAATGTCCTCTCTATACACAGTAAGGTAGAATACCAATTAACGCCAGATGAATTCTGGAATACATAATTCAAAAAACCTGTAAACCACAACTACCCTACTAGGCATAGAGAAGCACAAATGTTTATTATTGATAAATCTCATAATGTATACGGTGATAGAACAAAGAGGCATAAAATTCCGGAAATATTTAACGCATTACCTGAAAATATTAAAAATGAGACATCTTATTCAAAAATAAAAATAAAAGTTAAATCATTCTATCTCAGTAGAACATGAAATCAAATAATATTATATACCTAGATCGAATGTTGATTAAATACTTGGATATTACTATCATACACTGTATTCATAAACATCATAATAATTAGTAGTTTATTATAATTAGAAATTAATATTAAGTTATATACTTATTGCTATGTAGTATTTTTAAATTAAGTATTATACATAGTAATTACTATGTAAAACCTAAAAGTATAATAGTATTAAGTAAATGGGAAAAATGAGAGATTTCTTACAATCAAACTGATTGATCAGTTTTGTAAGATTTTTGTAACAGAAATATTGTAAAAAAACTGAATAAACAAAAAAAAAATTGCGTTTGTTATTAGTTAATGTTCGTGAACGAACTTCATTCGAATTTCTACGAATGATCAATGGTGAATTGTGTGCAACATATCGAGAAGCCTGTGTGCTACAAAAAGTGCTACAAAATTGTAAATTAATAATTTGGGATAAGTACGATGGGGCTCAAATGAGCATTAGAGTCACTCGATCGAACATTCAGAACTCTCATTCGGAGGCGCGATGGTTCTACTGGCTGGAGATTTTCACCAAATGCTGCCAGTTATTCCCAGATCAACAGCTGTTGATGAAATGCATCAAATGTATGGACATGCGTGAAAAATCTCAAGTTAACAATGAATACGCGAGTGGCGTTACAAAATGACATATCGGCGGAAGTGTTTGCAAATGCATTAGCAGACATTGGCAATGGGAAAATTCCTGTTGACACTTCTACAGGCCTCATTTTGTTTCCACCGATTTTTTGTCAATTCACAACGTCAAAGGAAGAATTTATATCGAAATTCCCAAATATTGGTGTGAATTATAAAAACCATACCTGGTTGAGCGAACGAACCATTTTAGCAGCGAAAAATAAGGATGTAGAAGTTTTAAATATAAAAATTCAGAGTCAAGACAAATGCATTAATTTAAGTCGATCGATTCCATTATCGATCTAAATGAAGTAGTCACTTACCCTACTGAATTCTTAAATTGATTAGATTTGCTAGGATTACTGCCACATAATTTACAACTCAAGGTTGGTTCTGTGATAATTATGTTAGGCAATCTGAATCAGTCAAAATTGTGCAACAGAATAAGACTCACTGTTAAAAAATTATGAAAAATTTGATTGAAGCCACTATAATCATTGGAAAATTCAAAGGTGAAAATGTGCTTATTCCAAGAATACCACTAATGCCAACTGACTGTCCCTTTGAATTTAAACTTGTCCAGTTTCCAGTGCACCTTGCCTTCGCAATAACAATAAATAAATCCCAAGGCCAATCGTTAGAAGTGTATGGAATAAACCATGAATTGCCGTGTTTTTTGCATGGACAGTCGTACGTTGCGTGCTCGAGAGTCGGAAAACCATCGGTGATATTTGTTTTCTCTCCAGAAGGAAAAACGAAAAATTTTGTACATTTCAAGGCATTACAATAGTTATGGTCGAATTATTTCATTGTAATTTTATTTAATTTTATGTTCGTATTGTAAATGGAAGATTCTGTCTCATTTTTTGTCATTAAGTACGTAACGTGTAACATTGGAAGAATTATTGATAATCCAATTGATTTGAATTTACCGGAAGTATTACATTTCCTTAGTCCGTGACTGTACACCATCCGTGTGAAGCCAAGGCGGGCATAAATAGTACAATGAGTCTTTCAGGAATTTCTAAAATATTCACGAAAAAAATATATGGCGGTACGAAGTTCGCCCGGTCAGCTAGTAAATTAATAAATCTCGTGGTTTTAAACAAAAAAAGTATTTTATTTTATTAAAAGTAATTAGTTTTGCCGACGGCACTGTCAAATCATTAAATGAAAGTGATTGGATAACTACGTGCAAAGAAGGTGTCTCTTGTCCTTCTAAAAAAACTCACTTACACTTAGTGTTACCAAAACTAAATATTAAACCAGAGGAAAGCCAGCTGATCAGTATGCTCTAAAATTACACGAGTGTCAAATGAAAAACTCAACGCAATCATAACACACTACAGTTCTAGAAGCATAAAATAACTCGGCATTGAAATCGATGAAAATCTTCGATGGGACTCCCAAATAAATAGCATTATAAAGAAATTCACAAAGCTCGTGTACTTCTTCGGAAACGTTTCCAAAATTATAAGTAAAAATGATTGCCACAAAGACTACTATGCTCTTTGCTAATCACCTATAGAACATGGGATTGTTGGATGGGGATCTACCTCAAACACCCACATGATTTAAGCTAGACACAAAAATTAATAAAAAGAATAATCCTGAAAGTACCCATAAGAACTCCATCAGAATAAATTTTTAAAAACAATTTTTTTTTCAGTACGACAAAACTGTTCTCAAACACTTAAATATAAAGAAAAAAATGGGTACCTTACTGACTAACATACCTACACTACAATGACGAAAATCTCAAATCAACTGAACGTCCCAAATTAAATATATATTTTGCTCAGAAAAACCATAAATTCCATGCTACAAAATTACACGGAGATAAAAAATGTTTAAAAACGACTTCAAAATATGTCCAAGTAAACATGAAGATGAGGAAAAATCGTTAAATTATGAACTAAAACCAATACAACGAACAGTCATCAAACATGACGATTTTTTATTTTTTATGAATGAAAATAAATAACTTTGTGTGCTCCACCATTTAATCAAAATAATCAGACATGTTTCAAAACCAATGGTTTCTTCGTCAGGATAAACATATAATGATAATTAACAAATGTTATTAAAAATATATATTTACTTTTTTTTTATAAAACCAACCTGGGTACATGCAGATGAGAAAAGCATAATGTAATCCTCATACAACAACCTAAAGTCCGTCTCGAAACAGGAATCCCTAGTATTTTTAAACGGTCTTTAAAAAAAACATATATATAGTGTACGTCAAAATCACCAAACCAATATATCAAAAATGTGTGAGCTTTGCCGACTTGGAAGAAGACAGATTTGTTTCCATTTTGTAAAAAAATCTTTCGACTCCTAGGCCCCAGAAATCTATCCAAGACAGTATTTCAATGCACTTAAATTTTTTTACTAATTTCATCAAATGAAAGATAAAAATGGCCTTACTCAGACACCCCTCAACACACTTCTATCGGTTTACCTCTTCAGTGGTCACAAACTTTCGTAAAAATCTTGATGAGTCACTCTAGCTCATATTCAATTCCATGAAAAGGGTGCTGCGAGCATCTAATGAAAAATTTATGAAGGATGGTTTTAAGCTCTAAGCTCCCTGTGAGACGATCAATAAAAGCGAGGGATCAAATAAATCTTCAATCTTCCTAGTAACAGTAACAGTGGTTACATTTATGTGGGAAGAGGTTAAATAATTACTGTTCTACTTCGCTGCATCAGAAAAAATCCCGTTCACTGCGAATGATTTGTTCATTTTTCACTTGCCATTCGAGTAATGCTCCCTGGCAACTTGAATGCTCCGTAAATCCGCTCTAAGATTAACAATAACATAACAATCAGTTGGACGGATGATTGATGATGTTTCAGATTTGTGTCGGGAGATCAAACGCGTAGGCTCGGAAATCTGTGAATATGGCAGTTTTGTAAGTGGCTCAGAAGTACCGATTCAAATTTATGAAAACAAATAATAACTATGCATCTCCCCACAAAAATTCAAAAGCATGTAAACGATTTTTTGGAAAGAAAAGCTTTCAAGATTGCCACTACATCAAATCTTGACGCATTTAAAATTTGGGAGGCGGGAATGGGGACCGCCGCCCCGGGAACCTTTATTGGATAACCAACACCTCTGCCATAGGTCACCCCAAGTGGTTCGCTACGTTTGGTGATTTAGCAGGGGTGCCCGGGTTCATGGGGTGAGGTTTGTCTAGGTCTTGGAGGCGGATGACCAGGACATACTGAACCCAAGATTCCTACCCACCCCTTAAACCCTTTTCCTTCCCAGAACTCTCCTCTCCTTTCTTTCCTTAAAAAAACCCTCCACACAGCATCATAGGTGAGCATAAAGATGACATAGACCCTGAGGGAAATTATGTTCCTCAGGGCCTCCTGTGTGGAGCTCATGTAAAAAAAAAAAAAAAATTACCTTCAGATATTACGATAAAAAAGTTTTATTCCTTTTTAAATTATTTATTCTTTCACAGATCGGTTTCACCCTACTTTTACTGCTACTTCTTGGAAAAATATTATGTGTGGTACCTAATTGTTCGTCTTGGAATATTAAATTATTCTTTTGTTTTTATGACTACAAAGTGAAATAATTGTTTTTGAACTAATCCCTTTATTAAATAATTTCATTATTGAAGAAGAAGATAATAATTACAATCTAAATGAAAATATGAAAGAGAACAAGACAAAGAAAAACAGAAAAAGATAATGGTCGCAACTGGGACTCGAACCCAGAACCTCTAGTCTATCCGGGACGTGCGTTTACCAATTCCGCCATTGCGCCTTACTGTCAAACCGTCAAAATAGCCTATCTCATATTTCAAATTTTAGAATTAACAATATTATCTTCAACTAATTTATTTTCTGTGTCTTGTTCTCTTTCATATTTTCGTTTAGATTATTGTTATTATCTTCTTCTTCAATGATATATTACATTGATGGGAATAACCTTCAAAAGTTATAAAAAGAGAGTTTTTCTTATAAAAATTGAATTTCATTATTGCTTAATAATTTAAACAGCAAACACTTAACAATTGTTCGGCTTTATTATTTTTAAATCATTAAAAAAATGTTTACTCCTTGCTAAATTAAAATTTTAAATGAGTTCAGGGGTTATTTTTATTTTCTTACCTTACTAACATCGCCACTTTCTTAATATTTATAATAATATATATGAATGATTTGCATAGCGCACCTACGAACCAATTTTCCCATTTAAATCCTTCTTCTTTCTGACTTTTCTAGGTTCCAGGTCCAAATTAGTTTCGTGGCTTCTTCTCCATTTATCTCTTCATCCTATTGCCGCACCTTCACCTTCACAGTTCCACAATACAAGATTTCTGTTTGCAGCTTTCCGAGAACCCCCTTTCAAACTGCCACGTACCTTAGTTGAATAGATGGGAGATTTCATTTATCATAAGCGACATGCTTTTTAATATTCATCATATTGTAGAAAATAATTAGGAGTGTATGATGTATTCACCAAGAAATTTAGAAATAGAGAGCTAAAATAATTCATAACCCCTGAAAATGTTCAACACTAATTTGAAATAAACATAGTTACGTCTTTATTTTATTGTAATGACCATAAAAATAAAGTATTCCAAAAAAATAAATACCTACACCTTTCATTTTTGGAAGATAAAATGACTTTCTTTCAGCCGCTGATATTTTCCATTTGTCCTTAGATCAATTTATCAAATGCTTAGTATAAGTAAAAAATTAAATCAAAATGTTAAGTATTAACCCTCCATAAAACCTCTCCTTTTTAATATTGTTTATTTTTTATCATTTTTGCAATTAAAATTCCAATTCCAATTCCTCACCTATTCACCCATTTTTGTAAGCTAATACAATCCTTGGTTTATTTATTTATTTTTATTTTCTACTTTAGATATTCCACACCTCCCGCTACAAAAAATAAATACAATAATATCGTTCATAAATATAAACACCATTCATTTTCAGAAGAACTTGCACAAAATACAATAATATCCTTTCAGATGCTGATATTTTCCATTTGTCCTCAGATCAATCTACTAAATGCCTAGTATTAGAAAAATATTAAATGAAAATGTTAAATATATTTATTTATTTATTATAGTTCTACATACATGTGTTATAGAAAAAAAAATTGGAGAGAAAGAATAAAATAAAAAAACGAAATAACCAATTAAAACATAAAATAGCCGTGGGTTGTTTAGCATAGTTGTTGAAATGATAATAATAATAAATAAAAGTATATATATATGTAATTTGAACTACGTTTTTATTTTCCCTGTCTATCGATCTGCTTCATTGAAATATTTTCGTAAGAAAATAAGTGCGTCTTTTAATAAGGATTTTTTTCATGAAAACCTAAAAATAAATTAAATATTATTATAACAGAAATAAATTTACAAAAAACTTTCAATATTTTGAAATGTTGGTTAAAAATAAAGTTTTCTATTTTCTAAACAAAATAATTATTATTTGTCTACAAAAACAGGACACACGATATATTTTTTTTAAATTGGTCGTCTCAAAATCCTTCGTGTATAAAATATGTACTACTACGTAGGTAACTACCTATATTAAAATCCTAGCACTGATTTCTGCAATTCATTTCCCATCAGGTTGATTATACCACCCAAGTTTTCGTATCACCTTAGAAGGACAAACAGCAGTTTATAGTAATTTTGAATAATGATACCTGGCCATAAAATAATTCCAATTGTAGACAAGTTGAATGGCTACTAGTTTTTAATTGCGGTGGATATTTCTCTTTTGCTATATTTCAATTCATTATTTAAAGTATCACCACTGAGAGCTCGGCTATAACCCCTCTTTCTGTCACATGCGTCGTTTATGAGTAAGAGAGAGAAACTTCAACGGACTTACCAACGGTGTGCCCATACCTGCGGTCGGAGCTTTAGAGAATCGGGTTTAATCTTGTGTAACGTCGGGCATAATAATTCACGAAATCATAAAGACTCCACACACGTAAGTCTGACATAAATCTTTATTTATCCACTCTGACGTCTGACAAACGTGTATTATGTATGTATAGCGGTTTGAACGAGAACTTGCATAAGGTCGTAAATACACGTCTCTAAAGAAATTGTGCTATTTAGAATTTGTAAGCGATTATTTATACTTTGTCTGCGTTTTGCTAAAGCTCTTCTCGGATAAATCATACATCTTTTATTGCCGTATTAAATTAATGCGCCCTATAATTCTTTCCTAAATTTGAATAATATCTGGGATCCATGTGGATAGAATCGTTTGAACTGCCAAACATCCTGCTGTATTGATTTGATGACTGCCTTAAGTGTTCATTTGATGGACAGAAGTTTTATTATGAGTGGAAAATTGATGGTTCAAAAGCTTCATCTTGAAAACCAGAGATCGTTGGGATTATAGGAATATAGCTAACACAACATACTGAAGCAAAGTCTTATAATTATTCAAAAAATAAAATGAAGTGTTATTCTGAGACATGGCTCCGCCCTTTTATTCGTTTTGCAATAGTTACAAGAATTTGAATGCTTCTGTTTCAATAAATCTTTACAGTATGATTTGTTGGTTTTACTAAGACAACAATTTTGATGACGACATTTTCCTACTCTAGATTGACATTTTTTTAATGAAAAAACTCGAGTTGTAAAATAAATAATTATTTTTAAGAAGTATCTCTTCCCCCAGGTATGTAAGTGTATTATTAAATGTTTGGTAGCAAGTTAAGAGTAGGACATTCATGATTTTGTCTTTTCTGCAGACGAGAAAACTTGAAGATTCATATTTCATATTTGTCGAAATAAAATATGTTGAAAACCCGAAGACTTGTTTTAAAATATGTTGAAAACCCGAAGACTTGTTTTATTTCGACCTCTTTATCCAATGCAATTTTATCTTTGAATTCTTTGTAATTATGAATATTGATTGTAATTATTATTCGTACGCACTAGAACTAGACCCCTAGATACCCGTTAAACCGGGGAGTAAAATCAATTCATTCAACAATGGATTAACAACACTATTATTTCGCATTTATTTTTAAAAAAGACGCACGTTATTCAAAATAGTTAAGTTAATAGTTATTCAAAATCTTGCTCCAGCCCTTCTTAGGTAGGTAGATATCCTTTGCCCCGAGTACCCAAGTACCAGGACGCCAACATAAATATCCTGTAACAGTCTTACATTTATATTTCAACGGCGACCGTCTTGGAAATATATTACATCTCATTCCCTACTCATTTAAACAACTTTTAAATTGGTTGTAACTTATCAGGGCCCTTAATTTATTGGCCCCAGGGGCGGGTCGTGCCCCGTGGCGGGCCTTATTTATGACGCCGAGTGATAATGTTATAAAAACGATCAGAGATGGAATGGTCACGAGAGGAATAAAGGATTGTGCGGAGCTGCGCTGAACATTCTGTGCTATGGGTAGAGGTTACAATATTCATCCCAAATTTCATGTAGTTGCTTCTCCACCAATTTTAAGTACAATAATTCCTGTTCACGGCGATTACATCGTGTAGGGAGTGAAACTCCATCTGTTGACATATTTAATATTAATAACATTGCATTTTTAAAAATAATATCCAATAATATTTAACTGCAGGTGTATGTATCATTTTTTAAATACGTTAATATTTGGATATTTTGTAACAAATCACCTCAAGGGAGAATGTTATTGCTATGATTATAAAATTATTATGTTATAGCTAAATTCAAAAGTACAAATCATTATGTAGTTACTTAAATTCTTTATAATTTTTTTTTAAGTCTAAATAATAATAAAAATAACGCACCTACGGGAACATCGCGAAATCTCCAAATTTTATGTAACTACGGAGGAATGTGTTACCAATAAAACCGTGTGAAACCGTGAGTAAGTATATTCGTAAAATTATTTATTTATTTTTTGGCTTTTGTATTACACTTAAAATTTCTTACCTAAACTGAATACCCTACTACAATAAATTACTGACCATTGCAGCAATTTGTCACAATTGGTGAATCACATTTCTTGCTCTATCTACATTCATACATCGTCTCATACAATCTCTTCTGTTTTTCCGACACAAGCATTTGATCAATAATTCGCGTTATGTCTTCCCAGGGCCTCTCTAACTTCCTCTTCCTGAAATTCTTTTCTCTATCCATTTGCTTTATATGTTGTCCAAACTCTCTAAGCGCTCCTTTCCTAATCATGTTCAATAGGATTTCATGGGTTTTGCATTACGTTCGGATCCACTAATTCGTAATATTCGTATTCTGGTCGTAGACACACACATTCACCTCAGAGGTGTAATTTCTACTAAAATCATTCCATTCTCATTCTTCCTCTGACAGTTCCACGCCTCACTGCTCACTGCCAAATACACATATCACAGGTATCCGTTAATTTTTTTTTACATTAATACCGCACAAGAGTCCCAACTGTTCCCGTCTGGAGCCAGTGAGACTATGGCATCCCCAATTGGGATATGTTGTGAGGCTGAAGGTAGTGGGGAGGGAAGGAGATAGGGAAGAGTAGAAGAGGAAGGTGGGGAAGTATTTGTGAAGAGTGATCGATATTAGATATAAGTAATAGGTATGTTTTGTCTTTAGCATTCTAGTACTGAATAATAATAATAATAATAATATATCTTTATTGAACAAAAAAAAAAATTAAGATTTATAACTACAAAAATAAAAAGTACATCATAAGGACAGTAAAAGTACAGTTTAAAAGTTGCATAAGTACACAAGTTAATACAGAAAACAAAATACATATATACAGTAGGTACTTAAAGAAAAGAGATGTATAATTATAAATTTAGGTTTCTCGTAACCTGCCTCACTAGGCTAGCCTGTGTTGAGGCAGTAATTTAATGGACTATGGTTTTATCATTTTTTATTAAAGACATAAGTGCTATCTCTTACTGAAATCAAGCTTTATTTATTTACCGCTCTAGGAATAGAACTCGTAACTTGTTTTTCGGATTAATGGCCTCAGTTAATAAAAAAGCTTTTAAAGATGCGCTTAATTAACGAACGCACTTCACAAAATATTTAACATATTAAATAAGAGCAAAAAATCGACAGTTTATAAACAAAAACTTAGAATTCGGCCGAGTCATTCAGAAAATGTAGGGAAAATCGACCCGTATTTAGATAAATTTTACAGCAAACGATAAATATTTTGGATTGCATTTATAGGTTAACGAAACTATTTTCAACTCGAAACATCAATTAAATATCGATTTAGGAATGCTTTAAGTCATTAGTTCTTAAATTTAGGAGGTGGTTATGGGTACCACCACTCCGGGAACCATTTATTAGATAACCAACACCCCTCGCCCAATTGGTTTGCAACATTTGGTGACTTAGCGGGGGTATCCGAATCCATGGGGTGAGGTTTATCAAGTTCTCAGCGGCGGATACGTACTACCCATTACGTGAAGGGCCGAATCAGGAGAGACTGGTTGAGTGAGCCCTTTCGACCTCTCCGGCGGGATTCACTCGACCCATCGCCATGCACCGCAGTGGGAGGGTGGATTCATACGTCTGTCACTCGTGGACACATTGATCACAGATTCCTAACCACCCCTCATACCCTTTTCCTTCCCAGAACTTTCTCACCTTCCTTTGTATAATAGTAACTCTACACAGCGTCCCCAAAAATGACTTTGACCCTGAGGGATTTTTATTATTCAGGACCTTCTGTGCGGAGCCAACGTAAAAAAGCGTATTTAAAGTAAGAATTTAAAAATTTTACTAGTATTTAAAAAATATATATAAAAGAGTAAAATTTTCACCTTTGAATACCAGCAATTGTTATTAGTGCTTAGAGAGCCATTTTGACACCTGAATCTTCATTAATCTAGCCATTATCAAAGTTAACCGAATATTTAGATACCAATACTGCGTCGGAGGTATAAACAAATCAATCAATTATTCACGTAAGTCGCTAAGCACCGTCGCTGCTACACGGCGGGGCACGTTATGATTTACCGCCACGAATGATAAAGTTATAATTATGCCCCCCCTCCGGTCTAAACGGCGTGGCCCCCGCGGGGCACGGACGTCGGACGGACAGAGGTCTTTTGTTATTTTTATGTTGTGTTATTTTTTTATTATATTATTTTCCGTACGCCAATGGACGACCGATGAATTATTCTGGAGGCGGCCTGGTCACCCGGTGTCTGGCTCTGAGATTAAAAGTAGGTACAAGGTGTTCGGAAATTTTGAAATAAACGTCTCGTAATAAGCCTTCAAATGGAAGAAAAAGATGGTTTGTGTAAATGTGAATGTTAGAGGGAGCGCACTAATATTTAAAAAAAAATATTGCAATACATACTCGTATAAGCATATATAAAAACATGTCTTATTGAACAGAGCAAACAGTTTTCGACAAATTCCTAATGGAGCATGCAAAAGGTGTGATTTTGTTCTTACCCATAACACGGTAACATACATACGAATAATTTTCTAATTTTTTCTAGTTTTTTATTTTTCTTAGCATATTTTGAAATTTTTGAAATTTTTTTGTACGAAGGGAATTTCTTAGGATACCTTATTTTTTCAACTCGGCAAATGTGTAAAGATTATCTGCAAAACATCGTATATTTTAAGGGTTTAAGAACTTGCACTGTTCAGGGGAAGTTTCGGCGGAAAATCGGATATCGATTAACTAAGTTAACTGAAGTTAGGCTGAGTTAAGTCTTAATTTTTTTTTCGGTCTTTCTTCCGTAGTAGATCGAACTATTTTAATTTTGGAATCAATAGCACCCCCGACATGTAGAGTTCGGAACGACCGAGTCCCGCGCCATTACAGGCCGCCCGCGCAGAAAGTTAAAGACAGATAGTAAGATAATGGTTTACAGCGCAGTTTACTGTGAGGGGTACTTTTTTCGAAGAGATGCGTATTGACGCTACATATCTTATAAATTAATTTGTGATCAGAGTGACACCCGTAAAAAAAAATAAAGTCGCAGAAATTGCTTTGAGTTAATTTGCTTTTAGTGTGCCGTATAACAACCTCCTGATTGCACGAAGAAACCCATTTACGACTACTTTAATAAAAAAAATAATGGATAAATCACCACACAAAAAGTCCCGAAAAAAAACTTATTAGTAGTATAACTAACTGTTTACAATTTGTGTGATGATATTATGTAATGATTGGAAATAGTGTCCTTCGCCTAAATTGTCAACATATTGTACCCATAGATTTTCATACAAAAAAGAGTCAATGGTTTTCTCATCCAACATAAAATAATTCATTCTTATTTTTTTTGCAGACTAGCTTTTTCCCGTGGCTTCGCTCTCATGGTATTAGGGGGTTCCCCCCCCCACCCTCCCCCCACCCTCTCCGCACCCTAGACCCTCCCCCCTCCCTCCACCTCCTCCCTCCCCCTCTCCCTCCCAACCCTCCCCCTCCCACTCTCCCAACCCCCCCTCTTTCCACCAACCCCTCCCCCCTCCACCCACCCCCTCCCGCATTTATTGGAAGTACACCCCTAATAATTTGAATCGAATAAACAATTATAGACATCTAATAATCGTGCCACCTATTGCAATCTTTTTCATACAAATTGCATAATGCCAGAGCTCTGAGATGTATATGTTATTCTGGTGTATGAGCTATATTTATAGTTTCATTAAAATCCATTCAGTAGTTGTTGCGTGAAAGAGTAACAAACATACATACATCCATACAAACTTTCGCCTTTATAATATCTATTAGTAGGATTATTTCTTTCAGGAACCTCAATAAGAACATTAATTATGATTTAGATGAGTGTTATTACTTAAAAAAATAAAGTCGTAGAGTTTTTTTCATCTCAATTAGTTGAAATATCACCAGGATGCAGCCAAGAAATAAAATACAATATAATAATAATAAATTTCAAAGTTATATCTTGCTTATTTTAATATTGATTTATCAATTTCAGTCCATATTTTATCATTAAGGAGGTTGTTTTATTGATATATTTTACGAACAGCCTCTGGGGTGCATATCTAATACAAAGAGACAAAACCAACAAATAAAAGTCGGATTTATGTCTTAAATAGGCGATATTTTACTTTGAATCTTAGGGTAATCGAAACGAATGTATGAAGGGGAGTGGATACCTCAAACGTAAGATGAACGATTAACCAATTTAACGCTATGAAATATAATTAATTTATAATATAAATAGATCGAATACTTTATATTATATTCAAATATTTCAAATCAAAATATGCACAAAATTCTTTGCTCGCATGCACATATTTAGGCCGAAATATTGATATTGTCCACTGTACTCTTGAAACGTTTAAAATCAAATTAACCTGACAATATACTTAAATCAAAACCATTATTTCTTTATTGGTTATTTATCAATGTTATGCAATTTTTATTTGGACTATGTGATATTATTTATAACTTTTAAAATCTATTTGCTTTGCTTTCTCATCTGCAACCATAACAAAAATTATTATAAATGAAACTTAACTGGTTTATATTGTATTCACTATTAAATGTAAAATATGTAAATTTAAGTACATATATAACTGAATGTTTCCTACATAAATCAAAATGAAAAACTTAAACTTAACTGAAAAAAGATTAAACAAAATGCAAAACAGATTTTTAGACAAAATAATAATTTCTTCAGATTTACGAGAACACTTTGATTTTATAATATTAAGAAAAAGTACTAAGCATAAAAAGGTATGCATAAAAGAATTGAATGAAGAATATTTCGTCATTTGTGTAGTTTTTTCAACACAACAAAAAGTTTTAATTTTTTAATACACAAATCGAAAACTGCAGCTTCAGTTACCTTATTTTATTATAATGACATTAATTGTAATTAAAATACGAACATTACAGATTTACAAACTGTAGTGTAGGCGATCATGAACTAAACCACCCATTATTCATTATTACGTAAGCAACGACATCACACATTCATTTATTTGTACCTAATGTTTTAATAGTGGAATAAAATTGAACTTATGGGGGCGTAAAAAAATATTTTTAATTTATATGCTATATGCGTCGATTGAAATATTAACACAAATAGATGTTTTTAAATGTTTTAGACATTTTTTTATTTTATTTTATTATTAGTGGCCTAGGTACATCTACACAAAACAAGTTAAGAATATTTTTGCTGTGCCTGACTCACATACATATACGTTATAGGTAAGTTTATACCAAAATGTAATATTTTATCATTCACACATTCAATAAAATCTGTAAAATAATAATAAACAATTGATTCGAATGGTGAGTTATTGGAAATATAGAAATAAATTTTAAAATACATGGTTATACATGGATTGGCTAACTGGTTATTGCTCGACCTTTATTGATTAAACGTTGTTTGGCGGAAATTGACTTAAACGTTTATTTGTCTTGTATTTTTCATGTAATTTATACGCAAAGTTTGCCTATATATTGTTAGTACATAAATTTATACCTAGCGTGTTAAAATTATTTACGCAAGTGTGAGGCACGTTAGTAATTTTTATGACGTTCTAATTTACGGCACGAAAAAGTCTTTGGTTCAAATATCCATGATCTGGTAGCTCCATGAACCCGAAGAGAACTTTAAGGCAGTGAAACACCACAACCGTCTCATAAAACAAGATATTAGACCCACCTCACAGTGTTAACATTTACCTTTGGGTTATTTACGGCGGGTCCCGGCTGTTTATTTACATCACACAGACTATGTCTTTAATGATTTGGAGAATCTTAAGTGATCATCGGATAAGACTACATTGGTTGGTAGCACCATCAACAAATAACCCAGGCTGAATATTTTTGGAATTGGTAAGAATCTAACCCAAAGCAGGTATAATGATAATAAATTTATTATAAACTGTAAAATAATAATGTCAACACTAAAATTTATTTGGAAAATAACCCTCCGTTTGGCTGTAGATAAAATACTAATATTTTATGATGTGCCTCTTAAAACAACAGCTTTCCACCATTTTCAACATAGTCGCTATTTAAATGTAAGCACAAAACTTGTCACAGCCATTGTCAATTTGTCAACTTGTCAAATTGTCAGTTTGCAAATTTCTTCTGCATAAGGTGGAAGATTGAAATAAGATGGAGGCAAGTCTGAGCTGGACAGGGCAGGAGGATAATTTCCACGTGTTTACTCTCATGAAGAAGTGGCTTGAGGCCCAGCACTTCGATGACGATGTACATATTCAAAATGTTGTGAAAATTGGTTATATTCCCAGGCGACCGAGTTTTTTGCAGGAAGAATTTGGAAATTTGGTGAAAAGCCATGATAAGTATGGAATTTAATGGCAGCCATGTAGAAAAATAGCAGAATCTCTCGTTTTAAGAGGAAAATTATAAAATTTAATTTACTACCATACGGCAACAAGGTACACGAAGACTTTCTCATCTAAGCAGGGTGTTAAGGGACGTACTAGACTTGCATGAAATTTTGGTCTCCGGCGAATTTTTTTTTGTTTTTTTTCAAAAAATGGTAGGAGTGGGACAGTTGGAGGGGGGGGGGGGGGGGTAAGGGGTTGGTCAGCTACTCGGCTGAGTGACTAGTGACGACATGCGGAAGACATTTTTTTTGTTTGATTTTGAAGAAAAAAACTTGAAAAAAAACGTGATCAAAAAAGTCACCGGAGACCAAAATTTCATTTACATTTTTTACTCCAAATAATATCAGAATCACTGGTTAAAGTAAGTCAAGTACGTCCCTTAACATCTTGAATACAGTTACAATGTCAAGGCAGGGTCCTATTATCCACCTCCGGTGGTATTCACATAATAGTTTAAGTTGCGTGCTATGTTAAAGACGCATATTTGCAATACATAATATAGTTTCTCCATAAAAATAAGGCACCTTTAATGGCCCACCAATAACAACTGAATTTTGTACCTGTACCCATTATGGTTTCAAGATTCAATCGAAGATCTTAGCTTTAGATCACCAAAAAAAATATATTGTGAGTACTGATTTGTGTGTTTTTTTTCCACCATCCCATTTACTTTCGTTGGTTTGATCTCGATTAATATAAATAATTATCAAACGTAAGTAGGACAGCTCTCTGCTTATGAGAGATGAAAACGACTGGATGTTTATGATCGGGCAGACGGGCAGATCGGCAGATATTTATGATGGAAGTTGACCGGCGGCCATCCGGTCGTTAATTATTTCGCGGACATGTCTCAGTGCATTCGGCGGGCTGAAAGGGCTGTCGGGACCAGGCACGGATTGGTACAAACTCACGCCGACAAAATTATTCATTGTTAACACATAAAATTCTATATCCGTCATACAGTAATTGAACAATATTGGTGAAGTGACGATGGCGGTGAATTTCTGTTTTCAATTTCAACTTTAAGTTTGTTTTGTTTCATTGGAAATTAGGTTTAATTCCTGTAGTTCGTAGAAATTTGTGTTTTAGAGGTACGGCTTTTGAATCGCACTCCGAAGATCGCAGGATTGGATCCCGGCGTGCGCAAATAAAATTTATTTGAACAATTTGTCTAATTTCACAATTATTTCATTTTAAATAATGTATACTTAGTATATTTGCGGCACGTTCCAAAATGGAAGATACCCTCAGTATCGCTTTGGTGTAAGACCACCATTCAGAATTGAAAAGTTGCTTGAATTGGCGTCAGCCGTGTTTGGTGACCAGATCTGAATAGTCAGGTACTTCCCCACCATCTTCCCATCTCCTTCCCCTCGCCACTACCATCACAACATACCCCAATTGGGGATGCCATAGTCTCACTGTCTCCAGACGGGAGCAGTTGGTACTCTTGTGAGGTATTCATATAAAAAAGACATCTTCTCAGCTTTAAATATATCTTACTTATTAAAAGTCTCTTTATTTTTATCTCCCTAATAATACTGCATCGTGCGCGGTTTCTAAATTAATGTTTACAACAAGTTGATGTTTTAACGGGAAAAGAAGATTTCAACAAAATTTAAGTCATTTTCAGGAAGTTGAAAATCGCAATAATAATCCTTCTGTACTGAAATTACTAAAATTATACGTATGTGGGTGGTAATATACTCGTACCTTCTAGCAAACTGCAGTAGGAAAACTCAAAGGAACCCATATCCTGTCGGATCTCGTAGGGCGTAGAGTATTGCGAACCACACAAAAGATATAACACAATAATCCATCCCAATATGTTCCCGAACCTATAACTCTGCGGACTGCAAACACATAAAACACAATATAATATAATATATTACGTAGGTGGCTTCTCATAACTATATCCATAGACAGGGGAGATAAATGCATGTTGGCAGCGGCCCTCGCATAATGGTGTATTGTGGCCCGATGATTTATATCCCTGCACCTCCCTTGAAGGGATCCGAGAGAGATGATTGTATTCACCGAAACGGCAATGTAGCCAGAGGTTACCAAGTAGATACATCATCGTGTAGGGTGGTTCGCGTCTAACCATCAGGCGTCGTTAACCTTTTAACAGTTTTTTGTTTCCTGCCATTAAGTTTTGTATAAGTATTTATATCGAATACAGAACCCAGAATCTCTGTCTTACCGAGACTGCACCTCAACTAACTCAACCATTGGTACCTGTTTTTAACATTATTTTTAGTCACTTTCAATGTTTTTTTAAAATTATTTTTATTTTATTATAAAATAGCAGAACCGTCCACACGTTGCTGTGGCTAACGAAACCTTTATAACCAACGCCATTCTGGTAAATCAAATCCATACCGCCCGTTTGTCAGCCCGCTGTCCGCTGCCCTCTGCCGCTTGGCCAGATATATTATGTATTTCAACACAAAACCTTGACAAATTATATACCTAAAAAAACCTTCCTCATGAATCACTCTAGCTTTTGGTGAAAACCGCATGAAAATCCGTTGCGTAGTTTAAAAGATCTGAGCGCACATACAGCGTCGGCGACTTCATTTTATACTTAGTAAAGTAAAGATAAAGATTAATACAGTTAGTTACACCTTTAGTGGTTTTTGGTAGTTTTTTTTCATATAAGTTGATTACCTACAAATCGTATGTCGATAATGCAGATTACTACAGCCCAAGCAGAGGGCGCCAACGTCTGATACGATATTTGAAATGACAAAGCATTTTGTTTCTTTCGAAGGGATTCCACTTTTTAATATAAAAAGTTGCTCTCGGTTTATTTATTCTTCCTTTTTACTGACGATCGTACGAATGACAACAAGGCCGTTCTAGCCTTTTTTTTGCTAGTGATCGGGGAGCCGGGCTGTGCAATATTGTAACATGTTTCAATGCTTCTTTGATCATGTTTAACCTAAAAGAAGTTTTAAATAAATAACTCAATGAAAATCTTTCAAAATGTTTTTAAATTAAGAAAAGGACCCAAACACAATCGTAAACAAGCATAATTCATTGCTTACTTAAGCAACCGTGAGAAAGAAATACTTATACGAACATTTTAATGCCTTGTTTTTACCACTTTACATGGAAACCTTTTAACAGATGTTCAAAAAAAAATTTAAAATCATAAGTAGGTACTTGCATTTACTCAAATCACAACAAATGTCTATCAAATCACTTAAGAAAATATATGAATGTGGATGAAGTAAAGAGTATTCATAATACAGAGACGTGAGGCAAGCCAGGCTCCCTGCTTACCCCTTTGGAGATATGGTCGAAAGTTAGTTGTTTACAATCATGGATCCTTTATGATGACAATGTACCTAAAATACTTCATGAGAGCGCAGCCAGCAAAACATACAATTAATACAAATTGGCTGTGTACGAATTAACATAAACACCGCTAAGTCACCAAACACAGCAAACCACTTGGGATGACCTATGGCAGAGATATTGGTTATCCAATAAACGGTTTCCGGGGCGGCGGTATACCCATAATCGCCTCCCAAATTAATTAATAAACAACTTACTGCATTAATTTGACTTTCCATAAAATTGAGTACCTACCTACTTCATTTGAAATTCACGCAAATTTTGAAATTCATCAGCACAAAACCAAGTTTAACCAAACTGTTTTATTCTAATCAATCAAATCTTTCATTTGTTAACCATATAACAGAAATCTCTAATAAGAGCTTAAAAATGTTGGGATTTATAACTAGGTTAACTAGAAATTTTATCAATATAAAGTGTATTAAACTGTTATATTTTGCTTATGTTAGAAGTCAACTTGAGTATAATTCTCCCATATGGAATCTATATTATAGTATTCATGTACATGAAAGAATACAAAACAAATTCTTACGTTTTCTAAATTTTAAAATGGGTATTCCAGCAATTATGTTGAACGACAACACTATTTTAAATGATATGAATATGCTCAAATTGTCCGACAGAAGAATTTTCACTGACTTGGTATTTCTATAAAAAATTCTAAATGATTTAATTGATAGTACGGTATTGCTAGAATTGATAAGCTTCCGGATTCCACTACGTAATACTAGAAGTCAGGATTTATTTCAGTGCAGAAATTCTGGGACTAACTACCATATGTATTCCTCTTTGCCAAGAATGCTAATGGAGGGAAACAATTATACCAAGTCAGTGGACATCTTCAATTTACGTTTAAATAAAAATAAAACATTGTTACTGAGACAGTTCAGATATGTACAATGAATGCTGTATATTTCTTATTAGTCATATGTAATGTTTGTAAAAGCCCCAAAAAGGGAGTAAATAAATAAGATTAATCACCCACATCAGGATTTTCAATCCTCGGACCAAACTGAGGAACTAGCGTACACAAACATTCAATTTTATTTAGTCCTTATCCAAATAGTCCAAGGTTCAGGATCCCTTCCACCCGCCAAAGGTAGGATTGGTAGGCCGCGCAGAGCTCACGTTTTCACGAACTCGGATGATTTTAAGCGTTCCTTTGTTGTTAAAATTATGCTGTTGTCATTTGAGATATAATAATACACAACGCAATGTTTATGTTCAGCGCTGGACGTGATTTTAAACTATCTGATTGAATGACTCGCTGAGAGCTTATTGATGACTTAGTAGCTTTTAATCGGATACTTTTGTACTTGTAAGCGTAGGTTGGTATAGAATTTTCTATTTGGCAAATGTACACCAACAAAAGTTGACTAGCTTTATATTTGTGAAAGATATTTTTTTTCAACTTCAGATTTTATGTCCGGGTTAAATCTTCCCCACGGGAAAAACTAAACTCTTTCTCACACTTTTCCGCAAATGATCATCCAGTAAATCTAGTAAAAAACGTTATGAAATTGCACTATTTAAGTATAATAAATACAAAATAATACAAGAACAACATGTCAACCTACCAGAGACCAAATGGGAAAATAATTCACCGACTCCAGATATTTTCATATCAGAGGGTTCGGCTCGGTGGAACTCCTAATTGGATCTATAAATCCTACTGATCCCCCAATATAAATATTTAAAAAATCTTTTGTGATCCTACATATATTTAAAATGACTGATTTTTGAATTTTTATATATAAATTCTTTGACAAATCTAATATGCCTAATTTTTTTATGAGAGAGCTATGTATAATGCCAGTAGCCGAAAAAACAAATGGTAATATTTTCATAGTCTGAGAATGCCAAATTCTTTTAGTCTCATTTCCTAAATCTGAATATTTCCTTATTTTTCAGAAACAGATTATTGAATATTGCAGGAATTTGGAATAGCGACATCAAAGATATAAGTTATTTTTTTAAATTTTGTCATGTAAAACTAATATATCAGGTCTATTATGACTAATTATTCTGTCTGTTAGAATAGTTTACTCATAATATATTTTATAAAAGTAATATTTTTTAAATGAATTTGGTTTTTATTCATAATATGGTACTGAATTACGGCAGTCAATCAAGTTACGTTTAATTACCCAACTTTGATGAATTATTTTTAAAACCTGATTGTGCCTAAATGTATACTCGGACGCGCTAATACAGAACATCCCGATATAATATGTTATAACACAATTGTTGGTAAAATGTTATTTATTTAAAGTAAGTTCACAGATCACATATAGTAAAAATAGTCACAATGTATCAATTCACAATAATAATAATTAACTGAGCAAGGGATCGGAGGGAACCTTGCTGTTTAGTCTTTGGGAACAACAAAACTGACTCTGGTTCTGCTTAGAGGGTCGTACCATAGGACGAAGCGCAACTAAGGCAGCAGTCGGGGTCTGGTTGGTGCTTTACTTATGGTAGTAGAATACTTCTTAGAGCAGCGGTCGTCACACTTTTCTGGTCAAGGGCCACATAGGACAATGTGAGGTATCACCGCGGGCCGCACACTTATGATTTCGCTGAGGGGGGGGGGGGGGGGGGGGGGTGTTGTGCCTTTTTGTTTAGCAAGTTAAAAAAGCAATTATTTTGCTTTTTTAACTTGCTAAACAACACCGTGTTCCTTCCTTCTTGTGTTCATGACATAGTGTAATTCTTAATAATAATAATACACGTAAAATCATAATAATACATTAACAAATAATTTGTTTGTATCTGTAATGCAATCTTTCAGTTCAATTTTCATCTATTTCGGGAAACTATCGAAAGGTGTGAATTTTCGCACACGTGATAAAAATGATAACAAAACTTAACCAATATTAAGGTTTATTTTGCTTTATTATGAGAGTTATTTTTTGGTCTTTTTTGAAATTTTTTTTTTACCTTCCTACACCCTCACCGTGTCATCTTTACGCTCTCTAATTTTCTCTGGGTCTTCTACTGCCCCCCTGAAAGACTCAAACGACAATATAATTAATTGTAAAAAAACGGATAATATATTTAATTGTACGTGAAAAAATATATTTTAAAAGAAGACGGCAGATATTGCGAGCCGCAAAAAACCGGATAGTATAATTGTACATGAAAAAAATATATTTAAAAAGAAAACGGCAGATATTTGTGCGAGCCGCAAAAAAACGCATATAGTATAATTGTACTTGTACATGAAAAAAAAATAGTTAAAAAGAAACCGGCAGATATTTGTGCGGGCCGCAAAAAAAACGGTTATAGTATAATTGTACTCGTACATGATAAAAAATATAGTTAAAAAGAAAACGACAGATATTTGTGCGGGCCGAAAAAAATCGGATACTATAATTGTACATGAAAAAACTATATTTAAAAAGAAAACGGCAGATATTGCGGGCCGCAAAAAACCGGATAGTATTTGTACATGAAAAAAATATATTTTAAAAGAAAACGGCAGATATTTGTGCGGGCCGCAAAAAAACGCATATAGTTTAATTGTAAAGAAAATATTGTTGAAAAGAAAACGGATAGTATAATTGTACATGAAAAAATATATATTAAAAAAGAAAACGGCAGATATTTGTTCGGGCCGCAAAAAAACGGACAGTATAAATTGTACTTGAAAAAAAAATTTAAAAGAAAACGCCAGATATTTGTGCGGGCCGCACAAATATCCGTCGCGGGCCGCATGCGGCCCGCGGGCCGCAGTTTGACGACCACGGCCTTAGAGGGTCGTGCCAAAGGACGAAGTGCAAATAAGAGAGCGTACTAGTCAAGAGCGAGCTACAGACGAACTGGTTTAATTTAGGGCTCGCAGCTCTTTATATAGGCCATTCCTTGTTGCGGGGCGTGGTTTATGTAGCGACTCGAGAGTAGGAAATGCGCAGAAGGCGTCTGCGCAGCCTGGTTCGCCTAGTTTTGGGTGAGCAGGATGGCGCTGTACGGGGGAAAGAGATGGTGTAGTGGCAAGCGTAAAAACGGCGCGCTACAATGTTTTATAGTTTCCGGAAAAGCCAAACATTTTCTACATAAATCATCAATTTGATTTGTATCTTTGATTATATGCTTCCTATAATTTTTAGTATTAATGACTCTATCTTGAATGGCAAGCATAAATCCTTCAATTTATTATATTATTATTTCTTTTTATTTTAAGAGTGTGTTCTTAGTCCTCCATGCCAGGAGTTCACCTGTGATGTGGAGCACATTTTTTAAGGGTAAATTGATTCAATGAAGGGGAAGACTAAAATAATTGTAAGTAAAAGTAATTTGATCAATTATAACACAATAAAATTTTACTTTTAAATAAATACAAAAACTACGATTTGGTTTTTATATTGCCGTAGGTTATCAAAATTAGTGAGAAACGTTTCAGTTTTGACCATATGGACGGTTGATACTGGAGCTGGAATAATTCTGGAATACCAGAATTAACAACTAAACTTGAAAACAATGATCATTAAGTCCAACCGACCATTTAAGTCCCTACAAAAATGGATGCTTAAAAGGTTTGTATTAAAATGTAATTAGATGCGTAATACAACATAACAATAAAATGACATCAAGACGATGACCATAATGTCAAAGAAATTTTTCTGTAAGTAGTAAAAAGTGGCAGTTTATTGATATAATCATTTTTCCTAAAGAATCAATGTATTCTTCAAGATTTGTCTTCGAAATTTTGGCTGAATTAAAATCGCAAATGGATTGTGTTATTTGATGGGTTACTAAACCTCTCAAATACAATCATCGCAAAATGAATTATTATAATGTATTGGACAAGTCCCTAATTGAAAATTCATCGCGATATAATGAATTGGCGAGTAACCCATCACCATCACCCATCATGCAATAACCTCATTAAGCAGCTCGCAGCTCGCAGCGAGAGAGTGAGCAGTGAGCAGTGATCACGCCTCCATCGCCCAGTCCCAGTCCCGGTCCCCGCCCGATGCCCCCTTATTGTTCGTCTGATTAGTATCATTCCCCCGCCAAATGGCAGTTAATCACTGGCTCATTGTCTTGATAAATGCCCGCCGCCTGGAGACGAAGGGAATTGATGCAATGCTCTGCTCAGAGCTCAGGGCACACAGCTCATTGCGCCATTGCTCCATTCTCCATTTCTCCATTGCTCGCCCGAGAAGAATGGAATAATCAAGAGGAACACCTGGCTGTTGCGGGGCCTAAGGCTAAATGGTAGGGTTTTCAAAAAGTTACTAAATTAAAAGGCGATGATAATTTAGAAATTTTCTGAAAAAGCGAACATTGCTTGTTGACACATTACAAATTAAATACTATCGCTTTGTATTAAAACTCCTTTTTAATAATGTTTTGAATGCAGGGCTATGTAAAATAAAATTTAATAATAATACTAATTTTACTAACGGACTTCCAAATTGCAACATTTTAGAAAATATTTTTCTAACAAGCATTTTTAACAGATTTGCACACGTGTTTTTGCACGAGCAAAACAAAAAAGCTTGACGTTTTAAGAATACAAGATACTTTCTCGTTCGTTCAGATATGCCTAATGCTACCATTCATTGTAAAAAAAATTGCTTCGCTACGAGATCTGAAGAGTTACAGACTTATCCATAATCCATAACTCACCGATCTTCCTAATTAATTTACCCCTACCTGAAATAGGGACCTCTCTTTTACTACAGATTTGAATATTTTATTGTAAAAATCTTCAATTGGGCCTTACGTAGGTTTTCATTTATTTTTATTCTTTACAGACTATTACAGACTATCATTTACAGACTATCATCCAATAATAACACATTTCACAGCTTTACCGATAAACCGTACAAATGAAAGAAAAGAATGGTACTCGTATGTATCTACAAATATCTGTATCTGAATATAGCAACCACGAATTGCACAAAAACATACAACAGGAAGATGATCTCTGATCAAGGTTTTCATGGAATACATGCCTTAATTAAACAATATCATTAATAATGTTTTTCTAGTTACAGTATAGTGTAGACTAGACTGATGATGGCAAGACTATATACAAAAGTAGTTACACATAGGTAAAATATTAATATTGATTCGACTGATGTTTCAATCCAAAGCAAGAATTTTTTCAATATCGTGCAGTGTTAGTTGTTAGATTGCATGTTCTAAGGAAGAAAATCAGTTACGCGTTATTATCTTTTTTCTTTTAACTATTTTCGAGGTATCATTAGTAGTTTAACAAGTATCTCCTTATTAGGCAACATATTGCTAAGATTCTATTATAAATCGTAAAATGATTCATTATACTTACTATGTCTGCTGAAACCTTATAAAACCACATTTGGACAAAGAAACTATACATACTTTGCAACAAAACTCCATAACATCCTTCCCCAAGACATAAAACTAATAAAAAATCCAATTGAATACAAATCAAGACTAAAACTATGGTTTAAAGAGGTCAATGAGAAAAACCTAGCGAAGACGCTAAAAAACAAATAAACTATATTTATTTTATTTTATATTTTATTAACGCCCTAGTGGGCTTTTACAAGAAAAGAAGCAAATATATAATTAACAATATTAATTACATGTATTACATAAACAAAAAAACAGAATAAATATGAATGCAATCGACTCGTTAGGTAAAGAATATTACAACATAAAAAAGAAATGAAATGAAATAGTACAAGTTGTACTTACAAAAAACTAAAACAATTCAGCTTTAAATATTTATACATATTATTAACAATAATAATAAGACCTGACATAGAACAAAGTGTAAATAGAACTGCAAAAATATTATAAAGTAAGTATACATTTTACTGGTGAGGTTTAGATGAGAAAATATTTTATGAGAAAAACAAAAAAATAATAAAAGTTAATTATTAGCAGATAGATTGGAGATTAGTTGATTTTTGAAACATTCAAAACTGTCAATACTAAATATATCTATAGATTCGCAGTATTTATTCGCAAGGTTATGGATTCTTGGTATTGGTGAGTATATAGAGTAATTAGTGTTGAGTTTATTGTTGCATTTAAAAGTACCTATCTTTACTACGAGTTTGTCTAGCGGGTATGCTAATGCAAATTAGTTCCAATAAATTAGGGCTGTCAATTAAAGATTTTATAATTTTGTATAAAAATAATAAATCAATTAACACTCTTCTATCTGATAATTTAAGAAGTCTGGTTTCAGCGCGTAAGTAATTATAATTTAGAAATTCGATTGGTATTTTCATTTTAAAATTGATGTACCGAAGAAATTTGTTTTGTACCTTTTCCAATGATTGAGAATGAACATTGTAGTATGGTGACCATACAGAGGAATTGTATTCTAATCTGCTTCGTACTAGTGAGCAATACAGATGTTTTAATGTTAACATACTTTTAAAATTTGCCCCCATTCTCAAGATAAAACCTAGTATTCTCATTGCATCGCTTGTTATTTCATCGATGTGTACATTGAAGAAGATTAACACCATTCATATTATAAGAAAATTTAAAAGGATTTTTACCTCTGTAAAAACTAATAATCTGGCATTTACCAATATTTAGTTGTAAATCATTGACAGAACACCACGCGCATAGTTTGTTCAGATTTAACTGCAGAATGGCGCGATCGTCATCGTTTCTAATTGTTCTGTAAATCTTCAGATCATCAGCAAATAATAGGACTTTGACATTACTAAAAATATTAACTATATCATTTATGAATAAGCAAAATAATATCGGGCCCAAATGAGATCCCTGTGGTACCCCACTCGAGGCAGCAAATGTATAAGAAGTAAACGAATTAACTTTGACCGCTAAGTACCTTCCCAATAGATAACTCTTAAACCATTCCAAAATACTCCCTCTCATTCCCAACAACTTCAGTTTTCGTAATAAGAGTCTGTGGTTAACCTTATCAAATGCCTTACTGAAATCAGTATATATGGAATCAGTTTGATGTGATGAAGTCAAGGCATTAACAAATTCATTCGTGTATAATATTAAATTGGACAGGGTTGATCTTCCTTTGATAAATCCATGTTGAAGCGGTGAGATGGTTTGATTGATTTGGGATATCAATTTGTCTAGTACCAGGCTTTCAAAGAGTTTGGGTAATGTAGACATGGTGCATATTGGCCTATAGTTTGTTACGTCGCTCTTATTTCCTTATTTAAAAATGGGTGTCAAAAGACTAAACTTCTAAAGGTCAGGGAACAGACCTGTTGAGAGTGACTTTGTAAATAACTTATGTATTGGATACGATTATGTATGCATACAATTAACTAAGAATCTGGGTGGAACTTTGTCAGGTCCTGCGGATTTGCGGAAATCGAGACTCTTCAGCTTGGAAATAATATCATCTATAGTTAGAGTACAATCAGATATATCAAGAGTCTCAACTAAATTAGAGCAAGAGATATTGCTATCTATATTTGCATTAACATATACACCGCTAAAGAAATCGGCGAACAGATTAACAGTTTCCTGAAGATTTTGGGATAGTTTAGAATCGAATGACATAATACTAGGTATACAAGTACCGTTTTCTTTTTTGGATTTAACATATTTCCAAAAGAAATTTGAGTCGTTCATGATAGAGCCTTCAACATCACGTATGAAAGTTTTGTAACATTCTGCAGAGATCTTATTGCAGTCTCCTCTCAATTTTTGAAACACGGAATAATCGATAGCCAGGCGACTTTGTTTGAATTTCTTATGAGATATTTTTTTGAGGTATATTAAGTCAATCAGTTCTTTTGAGAACCAATTTGGGTATTGAGTTTCCCTGTAAGCCGTAAAAGGTACAAATTTTTCAATTGCAGAATTAATAATGGAGTAAAAAAAGTTAAGGTGTGTATTGATATCAGCCTCGCTATCCAAGAATGACCAGTCAATCTGGTTGAGATAGTTGGAAATTTGTACATAGTCTGCTTTTTTGAAATTTCTAGTTTTTACTACCCTTTTTTCAATAGGAATTGGTTTGAGGTTAGACATGCATATTTCTAGTGGTGGATGGTAAACATCAACAGGTAATAGTATTTCGGTACTTCTCGCAACACAGATGTCAGACACATTGATCATCTTTATGCCATTAATATACAGAACTGGTTATTTACTCAGGGAAGGAAATATTATAAAGAATGCCTTACATCTTAAAAACTGTTCTTATTTTTTCATATTTCTCGAGTAAAAATCTTATCTCTAAATTAATTTTCAACCAAAACTTTATATTACGCTGATGCTTTTTTTCATATTTTTGACATTGTTCGTCCATTTCATATGCTGCTTAGGAATACTTGCTTTTGTTTTTTGGGGTCTAAGACTATCATTGTTCATCTGTATAGATGATTTACATATTTATTCTTATTTTTTATTTCTATTATCCTTAAAATATTATTATTTTGTTACTTTTATTTTTATTACTTATTCTATTTTATTTTTATTCATACAAGATTCACCTAGTTTAACTCCTTTCCTGTATGTGATCATGTACCTAATACTAGTATAATATATATGCTATATGTTTGTACTTTCATCTACATATATATGGATGATTATTAATATTATATACTTAATATCTTATGAATCTCGACTACCATAATACGGGCATTTGCCTAGCTTGGTAGTCGAAATACCATGTAAAACAATCCTGTAATAAACAAAATGAATAAAGAAATTTAAAAAAAAAAAAAAAAAAAAAAATTTGACAATGCCAAATCCAATGTACTATGACAAATGAACTATATTTAAATAACATTAGTCCGCCTCGGCACAGGACCCCCTAGTGAGGAGGACTAAGAAATACAATACTTTATATTTTTGAATGTAGCTATTACTTTGTGGTTATCCATTATAATAAAATGAAACAATACAACTTTGTATAAACCACTTATAAAATGTGCAAATCCGACCGGTTTCGGAACAAACGTTCCTTCGTCAGGGAAAGCTTATTCTAATTTGACAGTTTAGAACAATGTTTTATTATGGTAGGGGTGGAGCAATACTTTATACTTAATTTAACCATTACATTTTGTATGTAAAAAAAAATTATGTAGTCGCTAAAATAAAAAATAAAAAATAAAATAAAATAAAAACCTACCACAGTTTCATTCAAATTGGGCACGACTTTCAGTTTTACATAAAGGAGAGATTGAATGCAATGAAAATGAGAGTGGTATTGAAGGTGAGATTTTCTTACCTCAGTTTGGTGCAACTGTAATAAGCAATAAATTATAATAGGCAAATATGTATCGGATTTAAAACGGTGTTAATAAATGCGTCGGCATCTATAACAGCTGCAGGAAATGTCGAGATATTTAATTTTTATTCAAAATATTTCTTCTAGTTGAACGAAATTCATAAATTACCTAGCGTCTGTATCCGGTGTAGCTTGAAATTTTGGTTTAAGGTGTAATTTAAAGTAGATGTGTGGAATGCTAACATTTAAAGAAAATGTTTTAATTGTAAGAAATTAATTGCAGCTCTTTATAAAATATTGAGAATTTCTAGTAGGTAGATACCAAAAACATTTGTTTTGCCCTAGGAAACTCAAATACATATAGAAAATAAGGTTAAAGCAACAGAGATACCACCCATGTTATAAGACTGGCAGAAAAACAGTTTTGCAATTAAATGAAACTACTTATTTTTTATCACAAATATGCACCAATCTTTTACCAAAAACAATAAAAATAAGAAATCTCTTACATAGAATTTTGGTAATAAAAATATTAAAATACGTGATGGAAAAGTGGTGTCACTCCTCCAATGTACGGTGAGATGCCGCTGATGTGATGTGTCAGAGACCTATTTCTTTTTTTTTTTTGCGAAAATTTTCTCTACCATATCTTTAATATCGGAGATTCGGTTCCATGCCAACTCAGAATGAAACCAACTCAGAAACATCTCAGAAAGGCCATTAAAAGCTATGAAAAAATAATTTTAAAATAGCCGGTAACCCTAACCTAACTTAACCTATTTAACCAAATTTTTACAAATTTAGGTTTAAAATTCAACCCAAAACCACAATTTTCAATTAATTTAAATATTTTTAAAAATCAACAGTAAATCTATTTTTAATTGTCTTTTAGACATAAAAAATTGTTCCTACTCAGGCACTGGAGTCAACAACACTACCAACTGAACCAAATCCCGATTTGTTAAGACCGACATTTATCGCGTATATTAAGTGCTGTAATGTCATACAATTTCAGGCAAATGCGTATAAGTCCGCATGTGTGTACTTGCTTGCCACCAAAAGTTGAAAGAATTAATTGTCATTAACAACGAGTCTATCTGCCGAGTTTCAGCGTCGGAAAACGATAGGATATCGGAAAGTGGGTTAATTTCAACTTTCAAGATTCTACTTTATGTATCATTTTTTTTCTTCAAAAGAAAGAAAAACATTCCCGGGTTACGAATAACCCGACAATGAAAATCTCCCACTACCACAACACTAAGCGGAAAACGTTACTTGTGTCGTGACGAGGGTGTCGGGTATGGGTACCGCCGCCCCGGGAACTATTTATTGGATAACCACCCCTCTGCCACAAGTCACTCCAAGTGGTTCGCCACGTTTGGTGACTTAGCAGGGATGTCTGGGTTCATGGGGTCAGGCTTGTCCAGATCTTGGCAGCGAGACTGGTTGATGGAGATCTTTTGACCTCTCCAGCAGGAGTCTCTGAATATTGCCTTGCACCGCAGTGGAAAGGATGGATTCATTCGTCCGTCACTCCTGGACACACTGACCCCCAGATTCCTACCGACCCCTCATACCCCTTTCCTTCCCAGAACTTCCTATCCTTTCTTCCCCTTAAAAAAGGCCCTCCACACAGGATGCCCAAAAATGACAGGCCCTGAGTGGAATTATTTTCCTTAGGTTCTCCTGTGAGGAGCTAATGTAAAAAAGCCAAACGAGGAATCGAATACGCAACGCCCGAGTGAGACCCAAATGTGATGCCCATTCAGCCACTGGCCTAATAAAGAAATAAAATCGAAATTTAAATAGATGAAAGAAAAATTGATTGCTAACTTTAATACAACTCTTACACGCTTGTAATCGGCACTAGAATGGCAATGGAGTAAAACTTTGGCTTTATTTATCGGGTGAAATTTTCATCAACGCTCAACGAATTTCACAAACATTACGGACGGGTAGCCATTGACTTTTGTCGATTAAAACTCCAATGCCTCCATCAATAAGATTTTTAAAAATTATTATATCTCCGACACATCAAAAGTTATAACGAATGTGGTGTCTCTCCCCCTGTGGCGTCTCTCCTGCATTTACCCTATGCAAAATGCAAAATTGCGCCTAGAGAACTTGAATTTTGGCGTCTTTTGAAATAAATAAAAATTGCAGATCGTGATTCCTTCTTTGTTTTCTTGTGAAACCTTTGAAGAATAGCTTGGAGGTAAATTTTTGCAATATATTTGGTAATTACCTTAATTCTAATGCCTACATTTCATGGAAAAGTTAGTTACGTGAATTGCTCACTATGCGAAAACTATAATATTATAATACTCGTGATATGTTTATTGTCCAATTATGTTATCATGCCACATTAATGTAATCTGGTCATGTCAACACGACAAGCAATTGACATAACAAGCATTTATTTTTTGGTTGAAGTAACTGATATATTAAATTCATCTATAACAGCAAAATGAGTAAGATTAAGAAAGGGACGCTCCGATGGTTTGGGCATGTAGAGCGAATGAACGAGGAAAGGAGTGTAAGGAGAATATATGACGCAAATGTGAATGGTAGAAGAAGTCGGGGACGCCCGAGGAAGATATGGCACGACCAAGTGAATCAGATACTTGAGTCGGGCCATGTGAAGAGTCGGAATAATAGAAGAACTTGTATGAGACGATGTGTGATTGTGAACGAGGCAAGGAGTGTGTGCCAAGATCGAGTTGTTTGGCGGTCCGTCCTCTCTGCCTACCCCTGCGGGGAAACGGCGTGATGGTTAGTTAGTTAGTTATCTATAACAGTGCTCGCCTGCTTTAGAACCCATTCGCCCGCCACACTGCGTTAAAATGTGAATATTAAAATATCTATCCAGGCGATCCAAGCAGATGGTTTGCCAAATACGGCGTCTTAATAGCAACGTGATATAAGTACACGGCAAATATTCGTTAAATAATAAAATATTGCAATTAACTTTTGTTCACGCCTTATAAGACGATATGGGTGGCTCACGGTGTCAAAGGGGCGGCCGGGCATGCACATTATTGCACACCCTTGTCTGAGATGGCGTGAAACTAAACGCCGACACGAGCTTTTGTCACAATGACACGTAACTTATCGAATAAAGGCGAAGCGAAAGTATGAATGGTAATTATTTCTGGAATGATTGACAGTTTGACGGCTGGTGAAAGTGAATGATTGAACACATTCATTTTTTCGTACATTAAAATGATTTATTATTGAAACGGTGATAGGAAGCATTTGGTTTTTTCTGGTTCGAATGGTAATAAGCATAATAAATAATAATTGAACAATTTGAAGAATGCCGTTTTCGAGAAAAATCACTTCAAGGGTGCTGGACAATTTTTTATGAGTTTTTATTTTATCATTTACAGATACTGAAAAATTTTCTTATCCTTACTTACATGGCAGGTCACTTCCGATAGCACTTTTTATTATTTATTTGCAAAAACAGCATAAAATCAACACATTGCAAAAGCGGTAAGAAAAGATACATATTAAATAGATTTACAGTTAAATTAATACATTTAGTTAAAACATAAGTGCTATTTCACGCTTATAATCGTTGTAAGATATGCGAGAAATATACACATTCCTGCTAGGCAGTTAATTAATTAGAATACATCTAAATAACGTTAGAAAGTTCATGACCCAGGTTCACTCCTTCCTCTCCTCAAAAAAACCCTTCACATAGCATCGTCAAAGATGTTAGTGGAGTTAACGTAAAAAAATGGCCCTTTCCAAGTGTAATTAATGTTAAAAAAAAACTGCACTGCACGTTGCAAGATTTTACAATTTGCTATTTTACCCTACCGACATTACATTTCTTAGAAGATTAGTGGCAGAACTAAAGCTGATATTTATTTTAAAAGACTGAAGAATTTTGAGTTTTTTTTAAATGAACTAAAAATACTTTTTTATTTTAATTTTTTGTACTTTATGAGTAAAATCTCAAATTATAATATTCAATTAAATGAAGACAATATTAGCGAAACTCAATCGAAAATATGGAAACAGAAAATCTGAAAAAGATATTGGCACGTCCCAGAGGAGCCAATATATTTTTTCTGATTTTTCTCTCTCCAGATTTTCGATTGAGTTTCGCTAATATTGCCTTCATTTAATTAAATATTAAAAAGCTTCAATTTTTACAAATTTTGTTATTTTCGATGGTTGTGACGGCCTTGTTTCTGACTTTATGGATACGACTGTTTGAAAAGGTGAGTTTTAATTTTAGCTCTAAATTATGTCGAGTCTGTGATCATTATTCTTACTAGATGTATAACGCTTTCCTACATACATGCATACTTACTTTAATCGTTTCTTTTTTAAGGAATACAAAATTATTTTTAATTTTCTAAAATATAAACTAAATAATCATTAGTGTACGTACTTAATACCTCCGACATAAACTTCTAGCATTTATAGTTATTTCTTGGATATTTGCTTTATATATTTGTTTTTAAAAAAATAAGTTGAACACACGATCTGTAACTCTTCAAATTTACGAGGAGCTGCACCACCCGGCTAACATACCAATAAAACACCGTCGAGACCAAATTCTCAAAAGCGCAGAAGAAGCAAGTGTCCCGCCATACGGCGCGATGCGCGGAATTCGTGCAGAATGCAGAGTGCACGGTGGCGGGGGTCCGTGACCGGCGATGCGGCCGGACGATAAGGCACCGGGCTTCGGGCACCCACCGTCGGGCACCCACCGCCCGCCACCTCGCGGGTGGTAGATTCCTCCTATCTTCGGGGATCGAGCAGGGGACCGGGGTAAGTAATGCGACTACCGTACCACAGGACCGCATCCTGGACATGCTTTTTTAGCTTGTTTTGGTATGTAATGCTGATGCATTTTGTGCTGTTTGAATTTGGGAGGATCTGGCTAAGGAAGGTGTATGAACGACATGAACGAATGATGAATAGGACTTTTTTTATGTATCTACCTATACATTTGTTATGGTGATAGTGTTTTTACATAAACTCCACACAGGAGAAACTGAAAGAAATAATTTCACTCAGGGCCTATGTCATCTTTGAAGATACCGTGTGGAGGGCAGTGACGTAGCGAGGGGGCGGGGGGAGGGTTGCTACCCGATGGGGGGTGACACCAGATCGTAGAAAAAAAATTACGAAGGATATTGTCACAAAAGTATTGTACACATGAACACTGTTATTGTTGTGCGCCGAATTTTGAATCGCTCGGTCCTTTTATAGGTGAAAGTAGCCTATATTTGCGGAGAAATTTTTATCTCCAACGTGACGTGACACCACGCCCCGGGGGCGACATCCGCCACGGGTGCCACCCATGCTAGCTACGCCACTGGTGTAGGGTATTTTTGAAGAGAGGAAGGAGTTAACATGGATCTTGAAGAGGCCCATGTTGTAGGAGGGAAGAAACACAGAGGCCGGCAAATCGTTCCATAGCTGAGCTGTTGAACTCAAGAACGAGTCGTAGAAATGACCGTTCCCATGTGAGTATTGTCAACCGTGTATATATTATGTTGGGTGCGTGTTTGGCGTGTTTCCCGACTATGCACCGGTACCGAAGGGATCAATGACGCTAGTTCCTCGGAGCATCTTCCATTATAATACCGGTAGAACAAGGACAGCATTCCCACCTGACGCCTGTGCTCTAAAGATTGCAATCCGTTTGTTAGGTTTCGATTCGAGTTTTTTTAGGTATTTTGGGTATCCAGACCAGAGGTGGCTGCCAAATTCAACCGTGGAGCACACTTGCGATTTGTACAGGGTTAGAGTTGTGTACTATTAATTAAAAAAAAATTATTTAAATAATATATTAGTTGAAAAATATGGTTAATAAAAATACCTAATTTAAAGCCAGACACAATGATGTAGTCTAACTTTAAATTAGGTACCTACCTAAATCAAATAATATAAACATAACTGCTTTGTGATAATTTTAGTGTCCGCAACTAGTGGTACTGACGGGAATCTGCGGAATATCCATCAAATATTTGAAGTTGATATTATGATATAACTTTTTTTTTTATTGAAATAAAACAATAACTTTGTTTTTTAATCACGATTGATTTAATTTTTATAATACCGACCGGTTTCGCTTTAGTCAAGCATCTTCATGGTATAAAATTAAACTGATCAAAAATACACATAGTGTGAGCTTATATAGATAAAGAAAGAGACAAAACATAATAGAAAGGAACAGTGAAAGAGACGGGTGATATTTAATGAATTACCATATTATATATTCAGGGACAATTTGAATAGGTGATTAAGGGATAAAGTGATTAAGGGTTTTTACTAGTTTATGGGGAATATCCCTTATATCGGACTGTTGGACACATTTAGATGATTATTAAGGATTTGGGTTTCATTTGATTGGGGTTGGATTTCAAGTGATTCTAAATTATTGAGTCTGTTACCATTTCTGTGTAAAATCTTAGCACCGGTGCTTTGACTGAAGTTATGATCTTTATCAATAAGATGATTGGCGAATTCCGAAAACCCATTATTATTTAAGCATCTAAGATGCTCTTTGATTCTAATATTGATATTGCGCGTGTCGTTTTACCAATATAAAATGCGGAGCAATCACTACAATCTAATTTATAAATTTCCGAATAAATAAGTTTGTCGTCTTTATCTTTTTAATTGACTAAAAATTTACCTAAATTATTATTTGTGTAAAATGCCGGTTGTAATTCAGAAGGAAGATATTTACACTGTAGGAAGAGAAATGCTTAGTGAATAAAATTCGCTTTTTTTATTTTGAGCTCTAGTTTTGGAATAAATAGTCCGAATATTAATTATACATAGTCCGAACTTATATTGATTTACCACTTACCGTCAGCTGTTGATTGTCTTTTGAAATAGGTCATTTAGACCCGGCACCAAAACTGTTTTTAACTATTTTGTTTCAAAAAACACTTATAAAAGATTAAAGAAAACCAAATGCTTAGAAAATAAAAATGTTTTCTGTGACTCCCCAGATTCCCATACCGACCAAAAGTTTCCCGACACCGTGTATAAATCATTTTAACTTGATCTTGTTTAAGATACTAAGCTGTTATTATCATGAAGAGTGTCACTAAAATCACATGGAAATTAAAGCTTGAAAAAAAAATCAATAAATGAAAAGTGTGAACGTTACTTGTAATCCCTGGAATCAACATTCAGATTGGCCAACCATATCACAAATCTACGACGACACACTTGCTCAAGTTCTCGGTAAAAATAAAAATAAAAATCTAATTTCGCCACAGTCACGACTGTCATCACTTATCGCAAGATGGACTTCTTCCGATCAGAAATTATCATATTAGCGACATTGACGCATATAGCTTTACCGGGCACTGTCACCATCGCACAGGGTTGCCTGAAAGGTGTGGATATGCATCTAAAACTTTTCATAACTATGGCAACACCGAGTTTCACAGATTTCAACAAATTATAGTAATAGTAAACTGAAAAATGGAATCACTCAAAGCAGCAGCTTTTCGTCCACATATTTTTTGTTTGTTTTGATTTCATTTATGATGAAAAGCTTTTTTGGTAATGTGCTTTTGAAAATACGAAAAAACAACAAGTTGGGTTTCAGTTTTAAAGTTATCGTAGATAAGGTTGAAGATTTTGGGAGCAAGGTAAATGCATAGTTTTTGTGCTGACGTAGTCTATACGAGTAGTTTAGGCACATTGGTTATAATTTTGGTAGTGTGATTGTGTTTTAAGAGTGTTTTGGTTGTATTTGTGCAAGAAATGTATTAGCGTAAATTTTAGATGGAGTTGACGAATATTTAAGACATTGTACTCGATAAAGAGACGAATAGAAGAGTATCTTGTCGGTCGCTTCTTTATAACACGTTATTATTTTTGATGTTACCATTTTTTGTGCTTTTTGTAGAGTATCAATACACAGGTTCCTCAAATGACGATGCTGACTGCTAATAGAGATTGACAGGGAGCGCAGTATTCAGTTTTTAGTGTTGTAGGAGCAAGGATATTTCTAAGAGTTCGTAAAACATTCGAAAAACTTTCGAGAACTGACTTGTGAATGTAGGGAGTTAGGTAAGTGCTGATCCCAATGTAGATGTTGATCACTCAAGACCCCCAGATATTTTATTTGGTTTAATGAATTTACTGTACAATTTTTCCCAATGTAGATGATGATCCAGATATTTTATATGGGTGACTTGTTCCAAGTTAGGGCAATTGTAAGAAGAAGCAGGTCTTTGGCAAGTGTGAATTATTATTTTATGAATGTTAGTCGGTTGGGTTGCAGCTAAAAGACAGAGAAGGTTAAAAATCTAATTTTTTTCAGAGTTGAGAGTAATAAGATTATCACCTAACTAAATCTTCACAAGGCCTACCTACGTCGTTTTGAGCTACGTTGAAAATTCTTTTTTATTTTTTATATAGAGTTATAATCACCTGCAAAAGATATTGCTTTTCCAGTTATGAATAGGTTACAGACATTATTGATAGACATATAAGAGGAACAAAATAGGGCCCAGGATACTTCCTTGCGATACTCCGAATTTAATTGGTAGAGGGTTACTTACAACCATATTGTTAATTTTCATGGTTTTCGATCTACCACCAAGGAATGAAAAGAACCAGTCTAGATTCTATCCCAGATTCCTATTTGAGATAGCCTTTCTCATAGGGTAGGAAACCATGCCGATGGCTTTGTTTAAGTCTAGGAATGTAGCCAGGCAGAAATCACCTACTTCCAGGCTGTCAGTGATATTCTCAGTCATATCCAGCATTGCAGATTCTGTATTTTTTTTGGAAGCCAAACTGATTAGGCGAGAGAATCTTCTGGGTTTCCAGATTGGAAAAAGTTATTACATTTTTTTAATGATTCTTGACTAAACAGTATTTAAATTCAAAATTAATAATTTATTAACATTTTTACGTAATTGCTTGGCATCTGTCAGTTCATCGTGTCAATTCTTAAAAAATACCTTCAGTATTGCCAGCGTAAATCAATTTACACAATCGCAGCGTCCTTCATTTTTTACTGTTACTTGTTGGACTGTAATAGTACAAATTGTACATTTAACAACAGTGAAATGTCCGCGTCAAGTGTCGGCATTGCTGATGGAGCGTTGCCAGCATTTTCCGGCTCCAAGCTGCGGCCTGTCCAACTGTCAGTGCTGACAGCTGAGTGACAGGAAAAGTTAAAGTGTTAAGTCTGTTGCAGGCGAAACCTAGCCAACAGTTGGAATAATCAGTATTAATACTCGTTACTGCCTCATGCCACTTGGTTTTCTATTTTATGTCAGATATCTTTTGATATTATTTGCCATTGGAATTAATGACTTTCTATTACAACTTTTATGAAGATGATATATTTATTAAAATTACTAGTTTTTATTAGGAAATGGCATTCACTTGTTATGATGTACAGCGGATAAGAAAACGATAAATTTTTTATTTGTCGCTTATTCACAAATTCATGCCATACTTTCAAAAATCATTTGTGCCCTGTTTCAAAAATCAATTATAGAAATAAAAAAGCGTCAATTTAAAAAAGGCAATAAATGCATTTGTTGTCACTGCGGTTGTCAGTGGTTTGAAAAATATTGTTTCTGTTCCAATATGAACGAGAAAGCGATTCCATCTTCGAAAATCTTCAGTCTTCTGGGGTCTACCTCTGGACATATAAAATTTTATCAGTTTTGCTGATTCTTGACGGCTCTTATGCACCATTCATTAAACCAGCGAAAGCAAAACCAAGGAATTCATTGATTTATTTATTTACGAAACAAATATCTTTAATGGCTTATTTATTCTAGACAAAACTCACAACATTATGAAAGCAGAGAAACCAGTATGTATAACTATTATCTAGTCTAGTTACTTTATCAAACAAATCGTGAAACACGGAACTTATACATCAATGTAAACATTGCATCGTTCGGTACACAGTCCCGCCAAAAAGTTTCTTCCAAGTCCATAACACGGTAACATGGTAACACGGTAACATGGTAACATGGTATCACGGCTCCGCTTGAGGCATTGCGCAATATTTATGCTCGGCGGATTAAATCTCTGACATTTGTAATTTCTTCCCCCGTAAAATGGCTGCCATTTATCATTCACGGTTAAGGCGGTAAATTGACGGAGGGTGTGGTGGTAGAACGTGAAGAGGAAGAGGTTAGATTAATGAAGGGTAGGAGAAAAAGGTATAGCCAAGAGTGTTGGGTTTCTGAATTTTGAAGTGAAACTAATTTGACGTGATTCTACTAAATGACCATTTAAGAAATGACAATTGATTTATTGCTTGAATTATCATTCGAGTCAGCCAAATCGAATCATTTCAAATGTTTAAATGAAAGTCTAAACATTTTCTTCTTCTCAAGTGCACAATGGAGTTCTGATACTTACCCACAAGTATTGCAGTGAGACATGAAATTGATGAGGTGTATACCTATCTAGAAATTTCACACAAGATAGAATGTACATACATGAGAAAAGAATGCAACCTAATGTAAATCTTTACATAATATAAAATGAAGTCGTTCACGCTGTCTGTGTGCTTAGATCTTTTAAACTACGCAACGGATCACCAATAGATAGTGATTCAAGAGGAAGGTTTATATGTATAATACATGCATATTATAGTAGAGAAAAGCCGAGAAATTCAAAGATTCTATTCAGTCAGCGGGCTGTGGGCCGGTAAGCGGGCGGTGTGGATTTGATACGTATGCAAATTAAAAGATGGCGTTAGTTATAAAGGTTGGGTTGTGTTTCGTTAGCCACAGCAACGTGTGGCCGGGTCTGCACTCTGCTAGTGTAATGATAAAGTTTAAGTTAGCGACGCGACATTTAAATGGGTTTGATCGGATGAGCGGATGGATAGAAAAAGATAATCAGGAGAATTTATAATTTTTAGCTTAAGTGAAATAAGGAAGAGGTACCGAAAAATGAAAAGCATCACAGTATGATAATGTTATGGTCCGATAAAGTTGAAAGCATTTGAGCTTGGTCATGTCAGGAGATATAATACCTACAGAAAAGTATGCTGTGAATTGTGTGACATTCCACACTCTTTGGCTACCCCCACGATATTTAAAATGTATAGTTAATTACAACACAGTTGAGAGCAAGTCGATGATGCAGGGCACTGGAACAATATTATGCGCGCGAAACATGCAAACGCACGAACATCATTCATTTCAAAACCTTGCATTCCCATCCTCACGTAGTGAGAAAGTAATATTATTAATAAATTTACTATCATCTGTTTTTAGCAACGAACAAATGGATATTATATACAAAGTTATAAAAAAAAACATAATTATCGTTTGGGTTGTACAAAAGTCTGAGTCGGTTCGTAGGAACGTTATTATTGGAACACAGTTCTTCGTTTCAATCTCAGTAGGTATAAAAATATAAAATTAATGACTTATTCCCCACTATCTATAGAGAAGTTTGTTCAAGAAGTCTTTAAGCCCGCTCGCGGTGATATTATGTGAATTTATTACCCATATTCTAAGATAAGTCCCTTTAAACCTGAATAAATTTAATTTATATCACACGACAAACAATAATTTTGTCTCCTCCTCGCCAAGATAAATTAATCCTCTCACTTACCATATATTACTGTCTGCTTAAAAGGCATTATCTGAAGACGTTCTTTACCTTTATCCAGTGGAATAGTAAGCACTAGAATGGTCTTTTAAGGTTTAGTAAATGAAAAAATTCAACTTTACGGTCACTACTGATTTTCTGGAAGATTGTTGGTAAAAATAATATATATTTATCAGTTGTATAATAATTTTGATTTATAATCTATAAGTGAATAAATAAGTTATATAATTTAAATAAAAATAGATCAACTTATACATTTTTCTTAATTAGATATTTTTAATAGCTTTATGTTGTAGACTACAGACTCATCTCACGTACTCTTTATCAATGCCTTTATCTCTATCGGTACTCTTTATTAACTCTACACTAATACGTAAATAATTAAATGTGTCCATTTAAAATTACCTTACATTAAACAAAGTACGTTTTAATGTAAATAAGAGATACCAATCATTCGATTATATTCAATATAAACTTTCAATCATTAAAAATCACATAAAATATGCATCGCTAAATTTGTTATTATCGGAATAAAATGGTAGTTTATTCGGCGTATCTTTTTATGGATGTTTTAAGTGTATTTATTATAACGACGGTCGTAAATTTAGGATTTCGTCGTCTTTGTCGATAGTTAAGTAATAAATTCGGGATTTCATCGAGTGAACTTCGTGACGTTGTGTGGGAGGGGGCTTACGACCTTATCGATGCTGGAACTATCAATACGACCATTTACATACATATACTGCTCAGTACACACATTACACTGTTGAATAAATACATTTATGGCTTACCTGGGGACGTTATGGCTCCCATAACATCGGAGGGAAACACAGCGTTTATGTAGAATGGTTACATGGTCTCCACTTTGCCGGACTCTCAGAGTGTAATAAAGTACCGAGTTAATACGATTAAACATTGATTTTCTATTGAATAGTTAGCATTAGAGTGAATAAATGTCTCTACATTTCTTCAAGTATGGTGCAGCGGTACGTTCGTCAAACTCGAACAAAAAGATACAGTTTTTATTTATTTATTTGGCATCCAGAGTCAAAGGTTATGGATTAATCGGATGCGAAAGATAGAGTTATTAGTAATTATTACAAAACAAGGAATTGGAGTAATAATATCAATTTGGGAGGCGGATATGTGTACCTCTGTTATTAGCAAATGATTCAATTCTTTTGGCGCCTTAACAGGGAAGCGCAAAGATTACGTACGCCTCGAGGGAAATTTATTTTATTTAAGCAGTGTTCAAGGTTAATGTAAAAAAATTATATTTATACTTTTCATTACATCGTTGTTTAACTTACATTTTATGTACTAGCTGGTACCCGGCATGCGTTGCTATGCCATTTAATAAAGAAATTGCTTTTCCCTACGTGTCCTTTCCCATTCGTCCCGTTCTCACTCCGCCTCCTCTCCCCCTCCCCCCTCCTCCCTCCCCCCAACCCACTCCTCCCCGTCAAGTTTTTCCCCCCCTCCCCCCAACCCACTCCTCCCTATCGAGTTCTCCTCCCCCTCCCCCCTTCTCCCCCTCCCCCCTCCTCACCCCTCCAATATTTATAGTTTCATAACGCCAGAGCTTACCATTATATACTAGTCCTGGGTCGATCGATCATTTTACACGACCCGGGTCGCTCACGACACACTGGCGTCACGAGCGGATCGCGAAGACCCGCTCTTTTTGCGACACAAAATACGAAACTCGATAATCGAGTTTCTCGCGCCAGTTTTCGCCCAGACTGGTCAAGTCAAAAGCGACCCGAAAAATCCACAATAAAATAATAAAATTGCTTTAAAAGTTAGCCAAAAAGGGCACACCAATAAAGTTACAACTCAAACCTTGGGTATTAACAGATATTGCAAATTTTATGGTTATAGGAGTTCCGAGATCGGCAAGCGGCGACCGAATGTGTCGTCGCAGTTCGCAGTTCTTGCTGTCTCGCTACTCGCCACATGGGCAACCGGCGCACCGGTGACGCGGCGACCGGTCGTGAGAGTGTCGTGAGTCTCGGGGTGCGGGAATGTGTTGTAGTTCGCGGGTCTTGAGACCCAGGTGCTGACGAATAAATAACCCACTCGATCTTTGGCGGCTCGTGAGCGGGTTTTGGCGATCAGGTCATTCACGATCGACCCAGGACTATTATATACAGTCTATTTTACTAGCATATAATGTAGCTTTCTATTATTTCTATAATATAAGAATTTTGAAAATATTTTTAGTGGTGATTGGTGTGGCTTACGTGATAATAATAATAATAACAATCTCGCACACTTTCGCATTTATAATATTAGTGTAGATTATATTTTTCCTTTGGAGGGGTGCAGACATACGTTCACCGTTTGTCCCATTTTCGACTGTTGACATTTAGTGTGTAAGAAAGAGGGGCAACATTAAAATTTTTAAAAACTAAAGCAAAACAATCAGTGAATTGACATTTGACGTTTTTGAATTTTTGGAATTCAATCACTACTCAATATTATAGGTAATTATCACAATATTCCTGCAGCTCTTTCAAAAATGAGAATTCGTTCCATACAAAATGTGTGAAGAAAAGAATTTTCTTTATAATTATCTTTTTCGTGAACTTTTCCGATGTTTTAATAGCTATTCTGCTATTCGGGGCGGAGACAAATCCAACAAATCAAAGATCGTCAAAATTGGTCCAACCGTTCTCGTGTTATAAATGGTGTAACTAACCCTACTTTGTTTTATATATTATAAGATTTATTTCTAAGAGACAAACAGCTTATACATAAATATAAAGATACACTCGTGCCTATACAAAGTTAAATTAAGTCAATCCAAAAAAGGTCTCTTATGTTAAAGTTAAGTATTTGGAGTTTTATTATACCTTAAAATTATTTTTTTGGTGAGGAGAAGAGAAGAGGAAAATAGGGTAAGGATAGGAGATACATTTCACACTCCCGGTACATTTTACACTCCCGATACATTTCACATTCTTTTATTAATTTTCGGTATTTCTGAAGGGTATTTATTGTTAAAAAATGGCTACATTGTAAAATTTTGTATTATGTTGCGCATATATATGGGGAATGAACGAATTTAGATCAGGGTTTCCCAACCAGTGGTCCGCAAGAGGCTAGAAGACGGTCCGCGATGGTCCGCCGGTCAATAAGCGAGCCAGCGCGCGGGCGGTCCCTGGTCGAGAAGTCTGAATAAAAAAAAACGGGTCAATATTCAGTTTATCATTATTGTACCCGGGGCGCCGCCCCCCTCGCTACTCCACTGCTTGTGGTCCCTGTCGAAAAAATAAACGTACAAGTGGTCCCGGGTCAGAAAAAGGTTGGGAACCACTGATTTAGATGAACAATTCCAGGATTACAAGATTTTTTTTTCACAAATACAGACCAATTGACACGGAAGACATGGCACAACTTTCTTTCTTTTATGGTACAAAAATAAAGCGTATTAATGACTACAAACAAAATATCATTTTCTGAGTATAAGTTGTAGATTTTGGATAATTCACTGAAATGAATTGATAATATTTTCGCATATTTTCGTAAAAGTTATCAAAACTCAGACGGAGTGATTTAGTCAGTGGTTTATTATCTCTATTTCTCTATGGGAGGTGTGTAATATGTATATAGGAGTTTCGATGATGGACTGAGTGGGAGTTTGATGGCTTTGAGGTTAAGTGTCAATCATTAAATAAGCCTTAGGGAGTCTGATTTATGGTTATTGCCATGTGTTTAAGCTGGCCGTAAAGAACGAGTAAGGAATGTAATAGCTTTATTTACCGTCCATCAACTTTAATACTTTGATGTATTAGAAAATCGACGTTGAAACAGTAATCAGCAGCAGTATCCACAGCGAATATTATTACAAAGGGACTTGACACTCCTTACTAGTGATATATCCGTTGTAACTTATCCCTCTTTCTTATAAATATAAAGACAACGGAGCTCTGAGTTGCAGGCCATAATATCAAAACCTGAAGATACGAAGCTCGTACGATTGTACCCTGCAGCAAGGAAGAGGTTTGGTCTACTTACCGGATATCTATAAATTAGGCAATGAACTAAAGAACATCTGGGTTTGGGAAAGAGTTCTGCTTTTAATTAGTTTAGAGCAGGATAGAGAGGGATCAATAAATTATTAATATTATAAGGTACATCTGTATCCATCGACGGTCCCGAAGTACAATGTCGGATGTGCGATTTTGTAGTATTGCAGTAGAGCGGTTTAAAATTTCATTTCTGCATTATTTGCTAACTGTTTTTCAGATCAAGAAATATAGTGTTATATTGATAATTGGCACTTCATCTTATTTCATTCAAAAATCTGAAAATACAGACTTTAAAACAACAAAATAAGCCAATAAATTAGTCAACAAAACATTTTTTTGTAGATTCGACATTGTCCTTCGAGACCGTCGATACGTAATGTAAGGTTTATACTGACTTTCACCAGACCCAGTCTCTCTTGGATTATCCTGCAACGAGCCAAGCTAATTTATAAACTGTCTTTAACAACAGGTTCATTTTTCGATAAGCTTAGGCTTTAATAAGTATGTACATTAGTTCCACACATGAAGCCCTGAGGGACATATTTTCCTCCCAGGGCCTATGTCATTGCTGTGCCAAGGCCTAGACAATCCTCAACCATGAGCCCGGGCCCCCCTGCTATGCCAACAAACGTAGCGAACGACTTGGGATAACTTAAGGAAAAGGTGTTGGTTATCTAGTAAATGGTTCCCAGGGCGGCGGCGGAACCCATATTTACCCTTACCTTTGATAAGTTGGAAGCAAAAAAACAGAATTAAATGAGGTTGGTATTGGTACTGGTAAAGTGACAATAATGCAATGAGAGAACTTTTAATTTCGATTTTGGTTAGTTGACTAATTATTGCATGACCTTTGTTGAATATGATCCATTGTTTAGTAAAGATGGTAAATTTTTTTTTATTGTTTTGTTTTGTTAGGATTGTTACTGTAATTTTAGTCACAATGTATTTGAAGTTTATTTATCCTTTGTATCAGAGAAGTCATTATAGTGTTCAATGTATATTTTATTTAGGATTTGTTTCACTATGTAAAACAGTAGATTTTTTTAATTAAAAACGAAATGATAATGATTCTTGAACAAGACAAAAAAATTATAAATTTTCATAACATTCAGTCATAAACTGAACTAATCGATCGATTTATAATCTTTGCTTTCAATTGATTGATAAAAAATGTATTTTCGTATACTTTCTTTAAATAGTTAGTATGATATGATAAGAGATTTTCACGGCCAAAACTATTATCGTGATTTATTTTTGGAGTCTTTTTCCGCGTTGCTCTTCATCTGCCCTACACATAGACCAATACTAGGTCAATGGCCCTGCAGCTTGATGCCACTTCTCTGCATTATCTGCACGTCTGCTCTGATGATGGACTCCCTATCGCTGTCTGTATGCAAAGGTGGTAACGCAACAAGACGCGCGCAAAAATAATTAGTTCAAAATTAAAAGATTTCTTTGTTTTAACCACTTTTAATGTTCTCTGAAGGCCAACAACTTAGAAATCAGAGGCATACCAGAAAATAAAGGAGAAATACTACAAGACGTCATTTTTAATATATGCCAAAAAACTAAGTCTAACATCCAAATCAAGGACATAGACGCTATTCATCGCGCAGCAAAAAAAACAAATAATATTCACCCGAGAGAAATTATAATCAAACTAAAATCGAACATAGCCAAAGAACAGCTGTTAGCGGATGTGAAATCATACAACAAAAACAACCCGAATTTGGAAGACAAATTGAATACTTCGAACATTGGAATTGCGGGACCGAGTACCAGGATCTACGTCTCCGAACAACTGACATTTCGAGGCAAGCAACTATTTTGGAAGGCAAGACAAGAAGCGAAAACGCGAGGTTACCGTTTCACGTGGTCGAAGGCGGGGCAGATATATGTCAGACGGGACACGGGGTCTAATGCAATATGTATATCTGACGAAAGCAAGCTCGCAACTATGTGATGCAACTGAAAGAATCGTACTACTGAGGTATGTACCGTCTCGCTCGTTTCCAGGTATATGCAATAAATCATTAACTCGGCGAGATAACGAATTTACCAATCTTCATTATATTATTAATCAGAATATACATAGTTTAAAGTTAATTAAATATTTCATTGCACAAAGATGGTACGAGCACCCGCCTCGCTCATTTTCATTTTCACTTGTTATTTTTTTACCATACATATATAATAATTTGTTATCACGATGTTTCAGCGACTTTAAACATTCTGCATTATATTACCAAATCACTAAATTATTTCCATACACTCCTATCCATGCAACCACACTAGGAATAGTTTTTAAATTTAATAATATATTACTGGAACACTTTTCTCTATGCCACATACAACCAACATTTAATTATGTTTGATTTACCTTGTGATATTGATAACCATCCAGGTATATACTGTAATTTGAATATAATTGATGATCTGAATAATATAAAAAACTATAATTGGGGCTCTTACAGTCTAAAAATTATACACCAGAACATTAGAAGCATTTCAAAACTGGACGATTTCCTCATTTTTCTAGACCAATTTAATTGCGCATTCGATGTCATAATTTTAACGGAATGCTGGATAAATAAAGAGTACACCTCTAAAATGATTCACAATTACTCGGAACATCACACAAATATAAATTTAAATAAATCCAGTGGAATTGTAATTTACATCAGAAACGGTCTACAAGCACAAGTCGACGAAATTTTACTATCACAAGCAAACTGTATGAAAATTGTATTGAACAATAACTTATGTATTTTTGCAATCTATAGATCACCCTCATTCCAAAATATTGATACTTTTTTGAATTCTTTACAATCAATCTTCAACAGTTCAAAACAATTAGAACGGCAAATCATTTTAGGCGATTTAAATATTAATACGATTCCTGAGTACCACCGTCAATCCGAAGATTATCTATGTCTGCTTACGGAAAATGGGTTCATACAGACAATTAACAGCCCTACCCGAGAACAGGGTACAAGTAAATCTTGTCTAGACCACATTAACATCAAAAAAATTAAACATATCGAATCATTTGTTATACACACCACAATTTCTGACCACTACTCTACAGCTCTCTGCCTTAAAAATAAACCTCCCACTACTGCTAAAATTAAATACATACCTCGAATAAACTACTTCAACCTACTTAAGGACTTAAATTCAGAAAAATGGGAAAACGTTCTAGACCAAAGGGATACTGATTTAGCAATGACGAATTTCATCACCAAATTACACGATTACATATATAAACACACTAGTAACAAACTTATATCTAACAAACAATTAAAACTCACGCCATGGATCACCCCTGGTCTTGTAAAATCAATACACAGGAGGAATCAACTACACAAAAAGGCGAATAGGAACCCAGAGAATATCATACTACAAAGCCGATATAAAAATTATAGGAACTTGTGTAAAAATTTAATTACATCAACTAAAGAAAACTACTTTAAAAAAATTATTTACGAAACCAACTATACGTCAAAAACGCTATGGGAAGCTTTTCGTAATATATCTAAATCTAAAACCAATAAATCATCTGAAATTAAATCATTGAACATTGATCACACTATCACGTCAGATCCAAAAAAGATGGTAAATTTTGCAAATAACTACTTCGCGTCAGTGGGAACCACACTGTCAAAAAAAATTCTTGATAAATATAACACAACTGAATCTGATCTTGCTAAGTTAACTGGCTGTAATCTCAGTCATAAAATAGATAACATTCGAACTACATCACAAGAAGTGATGAAAATAATTGACGAGCTTAAGTCATCCAATGCGTGTGGCCCAGATAAGATCTCTTCAAATCTGTTAAAAAATATAAAATCCGCCATAGCATCACCGATATCGTTCATTTGTAATCTAAGCTTTAACTCTGGAAAATTCCCCAATCATTTAAAACAATCAATTGTTATTCTACTTCACAAAAATGGGGATAAATCACAGATTAACAACTACCGACCAGTTTCTTTGATCAACACTGTGTCTAAAATTATTGAGAAGATTGTTAAGAATCGGCTCAGCCTGTACCTAGAAAACAACAACATCCTTTCCAATAGCCAATACGGTTTCCGACCAGGTTTAGGCACTGAAAATGCCATTGCCAATTTGACAAAAATTATCTCTAATAACATAGATAGGGGTACAAAATGCATTGCGCTCTTCCTGGATCTAGCAAAAGCATTCGACACTATCTCTCACAAAATTCTGAAGATTAAACTACAGCGCATCGGTATACAAGGTCAGCTCTTCAATTGGTTGTGTAGCTATTTAGATAACAGGAGCCAAAGTGTGTTCATCAACGACACTATAAGCGATTCAGCTAATATTAAATTCGGTGTACCCCAAGGCAGTAATTTAGGACCACTTCTATTCAATATATATATAAATGATCTATGTAACAGTTCCCTTGCCGACCACATTATCACCTTTGCTGATGATACAGTCTTACTATTTGAAGACAAAAGCTGGAATGTTGTTCACAGTAAAGCAGAACAAGGGTTAAATAAGGTCAAACAATGGTTAGACAATAATCTCCTAACACTTAACCTAGATAAAACCAAATACATCCGTTTCAGATCAACACAAGCAGGAGAACCAAAAGAAATACACAACATCATTATTCACCATTGTATTGACCGGACCTCATGTAAATGCTTAAACTTAGAATGTGTCGATAGTATAAAATATCTAGGAATTATCATAGATAAGTCTCTGAGATGGGACGAACATATTGTCTCGACTTCCTCAAAGATTAGAAAACTTACTCATCTATTCATGTCTGTTAGGAATATTCTTTGCTTAAAAGATCTGAAACAAATGTACCATGCCTTGTGTAACTCACTGCTAGAATATGCATCCTTGGGATGGGGCGGCTGTTCCAAAACAATAATTGATCCCCTAGCAAAAGCACAAAAATCACTTTTAAGGGTCATCCTTAAGAAACCATTTAGGTATCCCAGTGAGCTATTATTTAAAGAGATACGTGTTCTTCATGTACGGCAACTATACATAAGAAAAATTATTTTACATACACAAAAACACCGACACCACTATCCATCCATCGATCATCTCCACAACACCCGTCATGCAGGGAGGAATCCAGTAATTCCGCCTACTACAAACACATCACATGCCCAAAGACAATACTCCTACTTAGGGCCTAAATTGTTCAACTTCATACCCGATGCTTGGAAACTGAAAAGTACAAGCTTTTTACGGAAATTGGTTAGCAATTGGCTTCTGGATATGGGGAGAGTCGAGAGCGAACATATGCTAACACAATCTCACATACCTAATATGTACTAAAAAGTTATATTATTGCATAAAAATAAAACTTTTACTCTGTTTTTTGATCCGTGTAAAATAAGGACTGGTCTTTGACTCTTGTAAAATAACGACTAGACATTTCAAAAATAAGTTTTGAAAATTTCTATATAAATACATTGGAAATTCATATTCATTTAGTCGGGTTTATAAATGGGTAATTTCTTTTACTTAGGAAAATCGAAAAATAATAGTACATTTATTAAAATTAAATGGTCATAAATGCATTGGTGATTCATATGTCAAATAATGTTGTATAAATGTGTAAATTCTAATAATGCAACTGCAAATGTTCTCCAAATTAACCCAGAAAAATATCATAATTGTGATCTCCCGAAAGAAACCATTAACCTATTCGGAATGCAATTATTAATGTTATTAAATGTAATGCCTTTGTAATTTCATTGAAAAAAAAAAAATTTTGGTTAACTTTTTTACCTAAAATATTGAGTTCGAAATTGGATAGGTCCGATGGTTTCGAACTCCTGCAACTCCACAGAGAGGTACAGGAGGTCGGTACCATCGATACATCGCTTCGGCTTGACACAGCGAAACATACTTATAGGTGTAAAGACACGGTTAATGTTGCAATTTTGCAAACCTTGGTTCACTTTTAAATTTGTTGGTTGGATTTTTATATTATGTACGTATTTTCTAATCGTAACATATTGATATTATATATCTCACTGTACAAAATTTTTGTTGTATTTTTTTTATTTAATTTATATACTTTTTATTCACATCGTAACTTTATCTAATCTATTTGTTTTCTCATGTTAAAGATGGAGTACTGCCTTTATTATTTATTATTTATGTAAAAGCCCTTTGCGAGTAAAATAAAAGAAATAAATAAACAACTAAATAAATTAATGTTCTCCAAAACGGTGTTGAAAAATCATTTGTCATATATTTGGATTATAATTGTGTAATTTCTACTATTTAAGAAATTCTAAAAATTATAGTACTTTAAAATTAAACAGTTATAAATACATTGTGAATTCATATGTCAAATATTGGTTTATAAATGTGTAAATTCTGATTATCCAATTGTAAATGTTCTCTAAAATGGCCTGGAAAGAATCTCCTACTTGTGATCTCACTAAAGAAAACACTCATAGAACATTAATAAATGCATTCACTCTGAATGCATTTATTTACGTTCTCCAAATTGACCTTGAAAAAAATCACATCTTTGCGATTCTTTTAAAGACATAAAGAAACCATCCCTTAATTATATACAATTCTTAGTGTTCTCAAAAGTTGTCTTGACAGAAGCAAATTCCCTTGATATCTTGAACGAAACTATTCCTTTGTTAAGAATATTATGAACTTAATATACAATTTGGCTGTCCTGAAACGGGTATTCTGCCCAGTTGGACAGACAAATGTTCACATTGTAATGTATTGTTAATATATATGCATATGTAAATAAATAAATAAAAAAAAAAAAAAAAAAAAAATAAAGCCGACATGTTTCGAGAGCGATGCTTTCTACCTCAGGGTTTACTATAAACTAATTATAACAATAAACCTAACAGTAGCAATGGAAAGGTAGGATTGGGAAGGGGGGAGGGGGGTAATCGAGGAGGATAATTGGGGTGACCTTTGGCAAATGGATCCCGGGGCGGCGGCACCATACCCGCCACCCAAGTTAAAAATTTCGTTTCATCTGCCTGAAACATCGTTTGTTTGTTCCAGCTGTGCTCCAAGATGGTGGCCGTTTTAGTAGCTCAGTAAAAATTATTTTTTTAAACATAATGTCGTCCTGTATTTTTTAACTTTATTTTTCCCTTTTTTTTTCAATATTATGGTACCTACCTCTTTGCCCGAAAAAAGTTTGAAAAAGTATTATTGTAGGACAAATTATAAAATTTCTAGTTTGGATATAAAAATCCGGTAAAGGACAACATATCCAAAAATGTTTGAAATAAGTAATTTTTCTCCCGTTGTTTTCGCTTTCGATCTGCGTCGTCAAAATATTTCTAGGAAAATAAGTGCATCTTTTACGATGTGCATTTTAAGGGCAATTTAAGAGGTTCTGAAAGATCTTTCCAATGTTATTTTACAATAAAAATTCACAATTATGGAGATAAGATAGTTTGAAAAATAAACACCCTCTTCGCTCTCCTGCAACTCTTAACAATTGACATTTTGTCTTGTCAACATTTCAAATTTCCGTGATCGGTGTGGTTTATATTTAATCAAGTAGGAACCTAATTACAAATCTAGTGATTTCAGATGAAATTTGGCTTTGATTTAAAATAAGAGAAAGTTATTTATTTGGACGTGAGGTCTACTATGCTGTTCACAGAACTGCGATTTTTTTAAAAAATATATTTATGATTTGGCGTCAGTAACTGCTCAATTAAAAATGGCGGAAATCAAAATACGCCATGAAAAAGAGGACAAAAGGCACCTGGAGCAAAAAATTATCCAGCTAGAGTCTGACCTAGGACCCGTGATGAGAAGAGTAGCCGTGGCAACGGAGGCTAGCTTGTCATTTGCGGATATTGTGCAAAAACAAAATGTGTTAAATGTCGATCACCAACCCCACCGATTACCCAATCTGGACATCGCGTCGGAGCGCCAAGGCCAGCCATCTGCATCTTTCCAACAGATGCAGATGTCAACAAGGACAGCGATGGAACAAAAAAAATTATTCAAGATATAATTCGGCCATCCGAGCTAGGCGTTCGGATAACCGGGATTCGCAAAATTAGGAACAAAGGTGTCCTCTTAAACACGGCAACCACAGGTGAGCAAGAAAAGTTATTAAAGGCACCATGCTTTGCACTCAACTCAAGCACACTTAAGGCTCGACTTCCTACAAAGAGACTCCCAAGGTTAATATTTTTTAACGTACCGCGGGACCTTGACGACGCTGAATTCTTGAGGATCGCCCTCACGAGCGTTCCCAATATACAGAACATCGAGGGAGCAATAACAACCTGTAAGCTGAGTCACCTGGCCGGCGCTCGAAACGGAACCACCTGTCATCGCGTATATGAGATGCCCGCTACATTACGTAAACTGCTGGTGGAACAGGAGAAGGTATTCGTCAACTGGACCATGTGCCGTATCAGAGACTTCACTAGACTCACCGTATGTACTAAGTGCCAAATGATTGGACACTCTTACAAATACTGCAGAGACACTCTTAGATGTGGACACTGTGCTGAAGAGAACCATGCTGCCGAATCCTGTCCTAATACTGCGACATTCGACTGGAGACAGGGACAACTGCCCTGCCTACAAAGCTGCACTAAAAAAGGACCTTGCTACGATCGATTATGGCGTCCAATAATTATTATTTTGAGGAGGACAATGAGGTTGATTTTCACAAAACCAGTGATCTTCAAAAATGGTTTGAGGACAAAACACACAATGTTTCAACACATAAGGGTTGCAACAGGGAACAAATAAATATTGTGCAACTAAACTCAAGGTCCATTTCCAAATACTGGGACATTCTTAACATTTACCTTAATACCTGCTGGAAGCATATACATATTTTGATGTTATGTGAGATAGCAATTACAAATGACCTTGCTTGTTTCTACGAAATTCCTGGTTTCAAATCTTATAGCTATTGTCGAACAAAAAAAACAAGAGGCGGGATATTATTAAATATTAGCGATGAAATCACTTTTCTGCAAAAATCACTAGAAACAAAATATTTTGAAAATGTATTTGGCATCATAAATTTACCTAATAATATATCAATTAACATTTTAGCAATATACCGTCCTCCAAATCTTAGTAAATCATTGTTTCTGAATGAAATCTCATCCACATTATCAAATGTTATCAACCCCTTGGAAAATATTTTATTTTTTTGAGACATTAATTTAGATTTATTAAACCCTCAAAACCCCATCATTATGTCATACGAAAACATATTATCGAGCCATTATTTAATAAAGTGTATCGACGATGTGACAAGGGAAGCATTAGTAGCCGGCAATATTACACGTACGTCCATTGATCACATTTTTATTAGGTTTAATAGCAGGCAGCAACAAGCTGACTCACTTTCATCTTGTATTTGTGATTTTACTATAGCGGATCACTTCGCGACAGCTCTCAACATCACATACAGTAGTTAAATTACAAAAACCAAACAACGCGGGGAAAGTATTTCAATACTATCTCAAAAACGAATTGATAAATACATACGTAGTTATAACTGGAATGCCCTGCTTGCGGAACAAGATTGCGTTGACATATATTGTTCAAAAAGTGAAGGTTATTGCCACCTAGCGGTATATTTTGTAACTTGACTGTTTGAATTACAGATTACAAGTTACGTCCATAGGGTCGCACTATTTTTAAGGATAGAGGATAAAGCAGATTTCTGGAGTCTGTATATTATTTAGATTTAACAATGGTGGTTTATTTATGCTTGTTGGTGTTGGAAAATGTTATTTATAAATAGCCTGCGTTTCTAGTTAAAAATGCTCTCTTAATAACGTGGATCTCCTGTAAACAGCTAGCATTATCTAGCTAGTGGTCAAAGTGGCCAACTTAAGTGTTTTTGTTCGGGTCGGGAACAAATTTATTGTGAAATGTGCCGTGAAATAAAACTAGAAGATCTCCTACGTAAAACCATGTTTTTATTGAAGTTCTTCTGCTCAACTACCCATTTATAACATGGTCCTTCTAGCCGCATAGCCCTTACGAGCGGATGAAGGCATCAAAGGAATTACCGGAATGAACCAGCGAGCTATATAATAAAAAAAAACCAGAAGGATGAAAACATGAACCACGAAGGATAAGATAAGTATCCCTGCCATCCTGTCAGAATTATTCATTGAATTCCTGTTCAAACAAGCGCTATTTTTTGTGTGTCGATGTACTTATTTTAAAAACAAAAAATTAACTACCCTCAGTGTAAAATGCAAGTCATGCAAATTTATTTTAGGTTAATTGTTTAGAAGATAATTATTGTAAGATTCTGTCATTGTTCATAGCTTGAATTGGTTATTACTGTTGTTTTACGCGATTATTGCACAGAAATTGTTTTTGAAGGAACATTTTTAGCATTTTTTATTGTTGAATTATTGTCAAATACGTAATAAAAATGGATAATTTAAAATCATTGATTAACAAACGAGGAGTGTTGAAAGGTAAACTTACGAGATTTGCGGATTCATTAAATGCATTATCAGTAAACGAAATTAAAATTCGCTATGCTAGAATTGATAAAATAATTGATGATTTCGAAAAAATCCAGGAACAAATCGAAAGCCTTCCGGATTCCAACGAAATCGATAATAATTTGCAAAGGGAGAATTTTGAAAACCAATATTATTCAATTTTAGCGACTGCAAGGGGAGCAATTCAGTCTGTGGAGACTCCCAAATTGGAAATAAAATTACCTAGCCTCCAATTACGAGAATTCAACGGCGATCCAAAAAATTGGAATAACTTTCTAGAAACATTTAAGACACTAGTTCATAACAATACTGCCTTAAGCAATGTACAGAAGTTTTATTATCTGCAATCCTGTTTAAAGGGGAATGCAGCAAAGATAATCGCCAATTTCGAGGTATCAGACCTGAATTATATATCGGCTTTTGAGTTGTTGCAACAGAGGTTTGCAAATTTGCGAACATAGACACATCCAAGCTCTGTTTCAACTTAAAGAGATGAAACATGAGGATCCAGTAGCCATTCGTTACCTGATTGATGAAACGAATGTAAATCTCAAAGCGTTGCAGAATTTAAGCGTGAAAACCGAACAATGGGATGCTTTAATTATATACGTAATTTCTAATAAATTGGATGCAAGTTCTAGAAAGCATTGGGAACAAACCCCATTGCAGGATGAGCTACCTACGTTACAGGAATTTCTTAAATGTTTAACCTTGCGTGCACAAGTTTTGGAATTAATGTTAAATTCAGATTCGAAAAAAAATTCCTACCCACCCGAAAGCAAATATTAGCAACAATAATCCTAAAAAGGAATCGGTATTTTTAGCTGCTACCCACAATAATTGTATTTGTTGTAATGACAAGGGACATAAAATATATTATTGTAAAATTTTTTTAAAATTAAATTCAGGAGAGAGAGCCAACGCAATAAGGAGGTACCGTGCCTGCTTCAAAATACGGCCCCATATTGTAAAATTAATTTGAATGCAAGCATTGTGATAGCGAAAGCCACAATACGTTATTGCACAGGGAGATGCATCCGAGCGATGACTCCATGAATAAAGGTGAAGATCACCCCGGAGGTGACTGCCAAATGGATGCTGAACGAGTTTCAGTGTCAAATCATTCAGCCTTAGCGAAGGCAGAAAAAACAATTTTATTGTCGACTGCTATCATTGGGGTGGTAGATCACAATAATAAAGTGCATGAGGCAAGGGTCCTGATTGACTCTGGAGCTCAAGCCAATTTTATGTGCGAAAAGTTCGCAATGAAATTAAATTTAAGATGTGAAAACATAAACAAGCCTGTGTTAGGCATACACAACAATGTTACTCATATAAAGAAACGTGTTGCTATTAAAATGAAATCTCTGAGGACAAATTATAACCAAAATATCAATTGTCTAATATTGCAGGAAATAACCACAAACCTACCTCAAGCAACAGTGGCCAGAAAAAATATTAAGCTGCCACCGGGATTACAAATGGCGGACCCAAATTTCAACGTAGCGGCTCCCATTGATATCTTGTTAGGCGCTGAGAGCTTTTGGGATATACTACAAGATGATCGGCTGAGATTGGATACCGGACCTACTCTTCAGAGGACTGAACTAGGATGGATCATATCGGGCCCAATCAACATTCATCATAAAAAAAGGCCAGTACCGCAAATTTGTAGTTTATCAATAAACACATTATCCAATCAATTAGAAAAATTCTGGAAAATGGAGGAAGTGAATCCTGCGAGATTTCAAAACCATGAGGAGAAGGCGTGTGAAGCAGATTTCGTCGCCACGCACTCTAGGGAGAGCGATAGTAGATACGTTGTAAGTCTGCCGCGTCGCCCTTGTGTGAGTCAACTTGGTGACTCACTAAACACAGCGGAGAAAAGATTTAAGAACTTAGAGAAGAAACTTTTAATAAATCCTGAATTGAAATTGCAATATGTACAATTTATGCGGGAATATGAACAACTAGGTCATATGGAGTTATGTGATAAATGGAGAGAGGATGAGCAATCCTATTTTTTGCCGCATCACGCGGTTATTAAAGAAGCTAGCACCACGACGAAGGTGCGTGTAGTGTTTGATGGTTCGACAAAGACGTCGACCGGAATATCCCTGAACGATGCTCTGATGGTGGGAGCTGTCATTCAAAAGGACTTATACAGCCATTTATTACATTTCAGAAAACATCGATACGTCATGACTGCGGACATCGAAAAAATGTACCGTCAAATCAACGTATGCGAAGCGGATCGCAGCCTTCAGAAGATTGTATGGCGCGAATCACAAGAAGAGGAACTACGACATTACAAATTGAAGACCGTTACCTATGGACTGGGACCTTCCTCTTTCCTAGCAACGAGATGTCTTCGACAAATTGGTATGGATAATCAAGTTAATTTCCCAGTAGCAAGTCAAGTCATAGAAAATGATTTTTATATGGACGATTTATTGACTGGAGGGGATGACTTGGAAGTTTGTTTCAAATTGAAGAAACAAATAAGTGATATCTTGCTGTCCGCAGGGATGACCCTGAGGAAGTGGAGATCAAATGTTTTGGAATTGTCATCTGGGCGGAGCCAAGGTGAAATTGCCAAACAGGGCAATTGTGAAAAAATGATCACTGACAATTCCAAGAATGAAAAAATACTTGGATTAATTTTGAATAATGAATTAGATTACCTGTCTTATGAAATTACAAGGCCGTCAGGTAAAACGGAGAGCAAGCGTCAAATATTATCGTGCATAGCTTCCACCTTTGATCCTTTAGGACTTTTAGGCCCCATCGTAGTGGTAGCCAAATTAATTATGCAAAAATTATGGCAGTCCAAGGCATCATGGGATGACAAATTACCTGATGAAATTTTACTACCTTGGAGGGACTATCTAGACCAACTATCGCAACTAAATGTGTTAAAAATCCCGAGAGGAGTTATTAGCGGAACACCAAAGAATATACAATTGCACGGGTTCTGCGACGCCTCGCAGAAAGCTTTCGGAGCATGCGCCTACATCGTCTCAACAGATTCAGAAGGTAAGCGGCATGCACAGTTAGTTACCTCCAAGTCTAGAGTGGCGCCATTAAAATGTATATCACTACCCAAGTTAGAGTTATGTAGTGCATTACTATTGGCCAAGCTAATAAAAAATATCAAGTTGACGCTAAGTGTAGAGGAATCAGCCACCTATTACTGGTGCGACTCAACAATAGCGTTATGCTGGTTGAAAGGACAACCAGCTCGTTGGAACACCTTCGTGGCAAACCGAGTCGCTGAGATACAGGAAATCAGCGATCCAACGCTGTGGCGGCACGTATCATCGTCAGAAAATGCAGCGGATATACTGTCCCGAGGTACCACAGCTGAAAGGTTAGTCAACGCTTCAATATGGTGGAAGGGGCCAAGCTGGTTGACGGAAGATGTCAACACTTGGCCAGTATCCAAGATGTCATGTTTGGATCCCCCGGAAATAAAAAGTAAAAATGTACTATTGGTAGCGGATGCTCAAGAATGGGATATTTTCTAAAAATTCTCATCGCTAACCAAATTAAAAAGAGTAAGCGCCCAAGCGTTAAGATTTATACATAATTGTCGTAACCCTAAGGATAAAAAGTATGGCAATTTAACTGTCTCCGAGCTGGAAGCAGCTTTAAAATGCCTACTGAAATCATCTCAAGAACACTCATTTAAAAGAGAATTGAAGGACCTAAAGAAGCATGGGTTAGTAAACAAAAACAGTAGATTGAAAGCTCTCAATCCCTGTTTAATGGAAGGTTTAATTTGCGCAAGTGGACGATTAAAATTAGCTACTTATTTATCGCATCATCAAAGGCACCCGATAATATTATCACCGTCACATAAAATAACTGAACTTATTATACGTAATTATCATTATGAACATTTACATGCAGGTCCCCAAGCGCTGTTATCGGAAATACGCTTGAAATATTGGCCGATATTTGGAAGAAACACTGTTAAGCGTATCCTTCATAAGTGTGTTGTATGTTTTAGATACCGACCTCAGGTTTGCCGGCAGATCATGGGAGACCTTCCAGTTGAGAGAATCACTCCCAGTCTACCGTTCTCTATCACAGGGGTCGACTTTGCCGGACCGATAGACACGAAGGCTGGAGCGCTGAGGAAATCTCCGCTCATTAAGTCGTATCTTTGCATATTTGTTTGTTTTTCTACCAAAGCGGTTCATTTGGAACTCGTAACAGATTTGTCAAGCGATGCTTTTTTAAATTGTTTAAAGAGGTTCATTGCCCGTAGGGGTCAGCCGGAAAAAATATTTTCTGACAATGCAACCACTTTCAGAGGAGCTTCCAATAAGCTCAAAGAACTGTATGCCAGTCTGAGACTGAACAATGACAAAATTCATAGGTTTTTAGCTGATAAGGGAATTTCTTGGAGTTTTATACCGCCTAGGGCGCCGAATCATGGCGGGCTGTGGGAAGCCGCCGTCAAGTCCACCAAGTTTCATTTATATCGAATTACTAAAAATAACCCATTGCAGTTTGAATTATTATATACTTTGCTTTGTCAGATAGAGGCTTGTTTGAACTCCCGTCCCTTAACTTCCCTGTCTGATGACGTAGACGACCTTCTCCCTTTAACCCCCAACCATTTCCTCATGGGCAGGGATGCTTCGGTTATTCCCGAGGTGGATGTCCGCGAGCTCCCGGAGAACAGACTAAGCAAATATCAAAAATTAAACGCTCTAATTCAAAATTTCTGGTTCAGATGGAAACGAGATTACCTTGCCGAGCTGCAAAAACGGACCAAATGGCAGGCCAGCAACCAAAAGGCAATAAAGAAGGACGATCTGGTAATCTTGATGGAAGACAATCTGCCTCCTGCATTGTGGAAGATGGCGCGCATATTAACTACTCATCCAGGCCCGGATGGAGTAGTGAGGGTGGTTACCCTCAAAACAGCACAAGGCACTTTTGTGAGACCCATCACAAAAATATGTTTGATGCCAATAGAAGCAAACTTGGATCCAAATTTCCCGACCCGGCAAACCACGGACCTTCCCAAGGTCACAGCCTAACTGTAATTAGGGCTGAACCGATGCAACCAAACCACAACTATAATTATGGAGCATCGGTATTGGTGTTGTTGACACCACTGTATCCTGTCTGAAGCCACTGGGGCTTCCAGTTAACAAAGGCGAGTTGATCATCCTAGCTGCACAATTAATGGTACTATCTGATTACCAGGGCACGGCCGCCCCATAATTTATGATGATCTACCCAATGACACACAGAAGTACATGGTGATGTACTACCCAATGATGACACACAGAAGTACATGGTGATGTACTATTAAAATATGATGACCACCCTGGACAAGATGGCCGAGTAGTCTACCCAGTGAAGTGTTCTCTCTGTTTTTGGCAGTGCCATGCCAGTGATAAACTGATAGTCAGTTCACAGCGAACTAACAATTTATTGCTATTTGTGAATTGGTGTTAGTTAAAAAATAATATAATTGAAGTGAAAAATCTCCATAGAGACAATGAGACATTATTGAATTGTCAATTGTACAAATTTATTATTAATGTTGTGATGTTGTTATATTTTGTGAAATTTTTTATGATTTTTTAGAAATTTGTAAATTTTTAGGTTATTGTTAATTGTTGGTTAGGTTCCCGGACCCTTTAAATTTAGATAGGTACACATCTGGTAAAATTTTAGTATATTATTGTAAATTTAGGAATTTGTAGTTTGATTTTTTAATTTCAAAAAAACTTGTTGTTTTTTCTCATTCCCCGCCGGGCAGTATGTTCAAAAAGTGAAGGTTATTGCCACCTAGCGGTATATTTTGTAACTTGACTGTTTGAATTACAGATTACAAGTTACGTCCAAAAACCAAAAACGTTTTTAATGACCTATATGAAAAAAGTAAAATCTCTTTCTGCCCAAACCCCAAAAAAATACGGTTTGCAACAAAATTGTGGATAACGGATGACATCTTAGAAAAAATTAAAATCCGAGATTCCCTGTTCAAAAGGTGGAAAAATTCCCCTACCAATAAAAACTAAAAAAATACAAATCATTCCGAAATACTGTTTCCAAATTAATCATAAAAAGTAAAACTACACATTTTAATGAAACATTTAAAAACTACTTCAGCAATTCCAAAAAAACGTGGGATCAAATAAACAAATTATTAGGACGTAAAACAAAACCAAACTGCGATGAAATTATTTCAAAGTATATGCTAAATAAAAATGGGCAAATAGAGGAAATCGTTGTAAATAGATTCGCTGAGTACTTCTCAAACAGCATCAGCTCGATGTTACACAAATGCGACTACAAAGTAGTACTGTATTAAAATATAACTAGCCGTTGGAAACAATAGTTATATTATTTCAACGTCCAACGCTGTTGAAAATAATTAGCGCCAACAGTTGAAATATAATACCTACATGCGAATATTATTCAACGCAGTCAACGATTCAACTGCCTAATAAATAAAAATGGTTAAGAGTTTGTACTTCGTGAACAACATTACTCGATATTTTAAATGGTCTTTTGGTTATGTACGTACCTATTGCACGTTTTTTTTTATTTTCCCATCCAATACGGCCGATACGCAGCGCCATGGAACAATCAAATTTATCAACAAGCAAAAAAATAACCTATTGATAATTGTCAATGTTTTGTACCGATTGTTTTCAACGGTGTTGGAATGATTAAGTCAAAAGGGTCAAGAGATCACACTTCGTGAACGATATTATACCCAATTACACAAGGTCTTTTGATAATGTACATATCTACTGCACGTTTTTTTTTTTTTTTTTCCCGTCCAATACGGCCGATACGTAGCGCCAAGCAACAAGCGAATTTATCAATGACAAGCAAAATATATCTTCAACAGGATAATATTTTCAACACCGAAACCAACGTCTTCCAACAGTTTCAACTTTCAACGTTATTATAGGATTATTATTACGTGTGTGTCGCGTGGGGCATAGAGATAATAATAATTAATAATACATCAATGATTCGGAGAACCACCCGTTAAAAGGGATTCCTTAATACGATTTTGATATATTTTTTGTTAGTATCGTGTCGATCTCCTATTATAGTTGCGTCAACGTCGACGTTATTTTCAACAGCTATTTTCAACAGTTGAAAATTGCCAATGATAACGACGTTGGCGTTGGATAGAATTATCGTCAACGCCCAGTACTACTACAAAGCGTCTAACATATCTCCCGTTGATTTTCCGCATAGCATGTACCTGCCCAGAGCTACCTGTGAAGACATACGCAGGATTATCAGTCAACTGAATAATTCCAAATCGCCGGGGATTGACAATATTCGAATGTTCGACATTAACAAACATATAACTATTCTATGTCCGGTAATTACCCATTTAATTAATAAAATCTTGTTTCAAGCAGTTATACCTGATGAGCTTAAATGTAGCATTATTAGGCCAATATACAAAGGGGGATTCAATATATAAAGAAAAAGTTGACCATGCACATGGCACTAGATTTAGTAAAAATGAGGGTTTATCCGTTCCGAAAATTATAAATAAATACGGACAACGGACATTCACTTATCTTGTCCCTACCATATTTAATAAGATGCCAGTGAACATAAAAATCGAATCAAATTGCACCACCGATTTGAAATTAAAAAAAAAAAATGGCTAATGGATCAAAACTTTTTATACTGATATTGTTTGTAATCTTATGTATAAATATGACTAAGAGTAATTTGCCTGTGTTATATCTGTCTATCTGTATATTTTATGCCTTTGTATTGTAGCTATTTAAAAGTTATTCTTCTGTATCTATTTTGTATATTGTGGTTTCTTGTTATATTTGTGATTTAATGTAATATTAATATTGTTAAATTGACCTGCTGACAAACTGCTTTGGCAGTTTAGCGGGTGCTTAAAATGAAGAAAAAAAAAATAAAAAAAGTCTTAAATAGATTTACGTACGTAGGTAATTAAAACTTATGATAACGATTCCGCCCTGAAAAATTCATTTAAATTATGCAACTCAAATTTATCAATGTTTATCTTGTACACTCTGTCTTCCAATTGAATCCTTATCAAATATTTGTTGGTTTGATGCAAGCAAGATATCTCGATCGGCGATATTACGAAATTTGAAATTTGAAAGTAACTGTCGGACTCAATTCGGAGGTCGGTATCTACATTCAAGTTGGTACATATTATTCGCCATATTGATTATTATAGAGTCTCGGCATCAGTAGAGTGATACCAGTTCACGAGACACCGGTACGGCTGCTACAGTTTCTTAAGAAACCGTAATAAAGTGTCCCGAAGACAAACCAACAGACTGTTGTGTTTGTCAAATTCTTACATCTTACTCTGGTTTATCATAGTTTTGACGATTGTATAATGACTAACCCAATAGTCAAAGTGGAACAAGGGGAAGTGCAGGGTGGCGAGGAAAAGACTGAAAATGGAAAGAAGTATTTCTATTTCAAAGGTATTCCCTATGCAGAGCCTCCAATTGGAAATCTGAGATTCAAGGTGAGCTATTCTCGCTACTTATTGCTTTGATATGATAACAATATTTGGCTTAGTACGTAATGCTATAATTATGCAATTATTGAATTTCTGATTTCGATTCTGTTCAAAACAGTATCTACATATATCTATCAATTGAAACACTTAAAATAATTTAAATGGCACTGGCAGAATCTATTATAAGACATGAATTAACAATATGGGGAAATACTACTATAATCAATCTGAAACAACTCCAAGTTGTACAAAACGCAATTGTAAAATTATTAGGAGTCCCTAATATTTTCAAACAGAGACATAATACAACGTTGCTGTGCCAAAATTTTACCTGTTAAGGCAATACTATGGCACAAAATTATAATTCAGCATATATTTACCCCGCAGCATAAAGAGAAATTAGAACTTACTCGTAAATACAGCACTAGATTCACGCGCAACGACGGGTTAATAGTTCCGAAATTTAATAATAAGTACGGACAGAGAACGTTTGAATACATCATACTGAAGATATTTAATTTATTACCTGACACTATAAAGCAATGTAATTCTATGAATAAGGTTAAATATATGGTGAAAAATTGGCTATCGGAAAAAAATATTTATATTGATATTGATATGTATGAAAAAATGTTGAATCTGTAGATATAAGATGTAAATTTTAAATTTTAAAAATGTACATGAAACTAAAATATTTATAAGCACCTGTTGACAAGCCAAATGAATTGGCTTAGCAGGACTTGTTTGTTGATTATATGATTAAAATGTGTTTTAACGGTGTATGTGTATTAACTGTGAATCTGTGCATATATTATGTGAAACACCTGACTGTATAAATTGTAAATATTTAAAATGTATCCACAAGCTCCTCCATCCACAAGCAAATGCTTTTAATGGAGGAAAAGTAACACTGTAACATGTTCCATTTTTTAAGATAAATAAAAAAAAATTATATTATGTATTATCTATTCTTTCAATAATAAAAAAAAAAAAAAAACATACACCATTGTCAATGGTTTATTGGAGACGATTTGCGTCTTTTTCGAATTTTTCTTGTTATTGATTTGTTCGGGTGATATAATTTTTGCATTTATTGATCTTTGTTATAAACAATTTCGCATTGCAATTAAAGATTGTGACTTGAATGCATCACTACTGATTCACAGTTTCAACATTTTTAAAAGTAAGTTTTCTGGAGTGTTTTCCCCGCTGGAGCGACTAAGGTCAAAATAAAGACCGCTTTTATTTTTCTGCGATTGACAACGGTCCAAAATTGGACCATATTTTTTTTACCAAAGTTTACAATTTTATAATTTTTTTTTAATAAATTCCATGAATATGTGATAATCGGCAAAAGATAGGTGAATTCATTGGCTATATAGAACTATAATCAGTTTCTATGTCTCCGTATTAAAATTCGGAGGTATGATTTTTTTAATGTGGGCGGAAAATATTCAAAATGATCTCCAAAAAATCAATCGGAGGAAAATGTTTTAAATCACGCTGTCGTTCGAGTCAATAAACACAATTTTATCTTTTTTAAAATTCAAAACAGAAAGACATATATTCCCAGGTCACGAATAACCTGACAATATTTGAAAATCTCCTACTACCACCACAGTAAGCGGAAAATATTGCTTGTATCGTGATGGAGCCGACGAATTGAATACATGACGCCCGGGTGGGACCTTAATTGCCTAATTTTGATTATCAGGAAAGCTGGCATCTCATTGCAAGCAAGCAACTCAACATTCGACGGGACCCAATTTTTTGCTTGGCAATAGGTCACTAAGCAAATCCATCGTCTCCTCATTTCATTCGGTAAAGATGATAATTCGTGTATAATGAATTTTTTTTTACTAGTTAACCAGCTACTGGTCGGAAGCTTATTTAGTTTTCATTTACTCGAATTTGAAGAAACCTATCACCGATCCACCACGATGAATGTTGATTGGTATGTGTGCTTCATTTAATTCAGAACCATTGAGTTATAAATACCTTGATGGGTCAAGTAGTCTTTGAAAAACAAAAATTGTTTCTGAAGATTCTATCATGTAACGATACAGTAGCACAAAGGAAAGATACGAAAGAAATGATTGCTGATTATTAAGACATTATCATTAAACGTTTTCGAGAGATGTTTTTACAGAGAAACAGAATCGATTATTACAGGAAACTTATAACAAATTTTGATCTTCAATTCCGATAAATTCATCAAATATAATTTTGTAATCGACAAGTCGATCACTATCAGTGGATATTAATAACAAAAAGATAAACGTCACCCTTTAAAAATGTACGCTCTTGATAAATGGCAGTGTTTTTCCAATTATTTTGTTGCTGATAAAAACGAATAATGAGATAAGGTGGTATTTATTTTTAGGACCCTGTTCCAGTAAAACCATGGCCAGGAAAAAGATTAGCTCTGGAAGAAGGAAGCCGATGCGCCCAGCTGAGCACGATTAACATGAACGAAGTAATTGGAGGCGAAGATTGCCTATTTCTCAACGTGTATACACCAAGTTTGCCACACAATTCTATTAGTAAGAAACTCCCAGTGATGGTTTATATCCATGGCGGAGGATTCAGAATTGGAAGTGGAAATGCAGAGGAATTCCGAACAGACCTTTTAGTGGAAAAGGATACAATTGTAGTCACCTTGAATTATAGGCTTGGCATTCTTGGATTTTTATGCCTTGATGTTACCGAAGTCCCAGGAAATGCTGGTTTGAAAGATCAGACTCTCGCCATGACTTGGGTTAAAAATAATATCAATTCCTTCGACGGGAATCCAAACAACATCACCATATTTGGAAGCAGTGCTGGTGCCGCTTCAGTCGAATATCAAATGCTTTCTCCGCTGTCAAAAGGCTTATTCCACAAGGCAATTCTAGAATCTGGATCGACGTTAAACCCTTGGGCACGGAACAGAAACCCTTCGCAACTGGTCAAAACGTTGAAAACTGTCCTGCGCGTAACAATTAATGATAATATTGAGTTTATTCAACATCTGCAGAATCTTGATGTCAGTGAGTTGGTCAAGTTCGCCAATAAAATTATTGATGAAAGTGCAATTAAGGCCGGTGAATTATTTGGATTTGCTCCGGTTGTTGAGAAAGCCTTTTCAAACGTCGATACGTTTTTAACTGCCGAACCACTCGAAATTCTAAAGGTTGGAAAGTTCAACAAAGTTCCAATAATAACAGGCTTTTGCAGCAATGAAGGTTCTTTCTTCAAATTGTATTACGGGTCTCATTTGCGAAACCTTAAATCTGAAAAGTACGCAGATTACATGGCATCATTTAGAATTGGTATTGGCGATAAACCAAAGATGAATAGTGAATTGGCGACCCTTTACAATTCGAAAAATCTTTCAGATAATGAAAAAGTTGATAACTACCTCTCCGATATGCTTTTTATAGCTGGAATTGAGAGGTCCCTTCATTACTACCTTCAGCACGGCGTTCGTGGCTTCTGCTATTTGTTTTCTTACAAAGGGAGTTTTGAATTCAACCTGGCCAAATTTAAGAATTTAGGAGATGGGGCTCGTCATGGCTCGGAGTTATTGTATCTTTCTAAACTCCCAACGATAGATGAGAGTGAAGCAACAGCAATTGACCTTAAGGTTAGACGGCAGTTCGTTGAGATGTGGACTAACTTCGCGAAGTTTGGGTACGTTAATTTTTAATGGTTATTTTTCTATTTTTGACGTGGCTTTTCACAAAACTTTCCGACTTTCCATTGAACCTAAATATTTTATTAATTTTATTTTTTCTCAACAGGAATCCAACTCCTCAGCCATCCAGTACTGAGCTCATAAAATGGACTCCAATCACCAAGGATAAATACAACGTTCTGGAAATAAACAAAGAGTTATCCATGATACCTTTCCCATGGGAAGAACGCGTGAAGTTGTGGTCAAAGATCGATTTACCCAATTCGATGTAAACACCACAACCACTGTTTCCATCATAATAATAAAATATGTAGATGTCTACTTATATATTGATTAGCAGCTGATTAGCAGCATTTTAACATAAATACGGAGTACCTATTTATACTTTTGTGTGGCGGTCTATCCTCCTAGTATGATTAAATTTTTATAGAGTAAATACACGATTTTAGTAACTCGTGAAAAACTATTATTTTTTCTTTTGGACACTTTTCTAAGCACAAAAATGTGCGGGAAGTTCCGTGGTATTGAAAAATTAAGTGTGTTCTTTCTCAGAGATCTGCTCTCAATATTGCTCTGGTAAAAGACTGCGTGGTCTAGCGGTAAGGCTCTTGATTCGTAATCTGAAGGTCGCGGTATCGAATCCCGGTGTGGGCAAATAAATTTTATTTGATTAATTCATTTAAAATAATATACAATGATTTCACGATTAATTCATTCAAAATAATATATCGAAATAAAATAGTAGGTAATCGACCACCATAACACGGGCATCAGCCTAGCATGGTGGTCGAAAAATCCACAAATAACGTAACCATAATATGCAATGAATAAACAAAAATTAAAAAAAAATTAAATAGTTTATTTGCGGCACGTTCCAGAGTGGAAGATACTCTTAGTATAGCCCTGGTGTAAGACCACCATTCAGAATTGAAACGTTGCTTGAAATGGCTTTAGCCGTGTTTGGTGACCAGATCTGAATAACCAGATACTTCCCTACCTTCCCCTTCCCCACTACCTTCAGCCTTACAACATACCCCAATTGGGGATGCAATAGACTCACTGGCTTCAGGCGGGAGCAGCTGGGAATCTTGTGAGGTATTCAAATAAAATAATAAAAAATTCAAAGAACCGAATTGTTGCTTAAAATGGCTTCATTCATATTTAGTGACCAGATCTGGTACTTCCATCCTTTCTTTTCTATGTCTCCTTCCCCTCCCAGACTTCCTCCAAACTTCTCATCACACGTACCTTCTACAACAATCAGCACAAGACAGGGACGTATGGAGGAGCCTTGTCGATGCAATGGGTCCCCAACCCGAATAGGATAAGGGGAAGAAGATGATGATGATGACCTTCTACCTATTCACATAATATTTTTTTACATATTTCACACATGAATAACATCACTGAGGACACTGAGAGCAAATATATTTTATTATGTAGGTATTTACATAAATTACTTAGATCACTAATGTTTACTATTACAAAAAACATACGCATTAAATTGAACGACTGAAACAATAATTTTCTCCACCGATTTCAAATTATTTATTGAATTTTCCAAGGCTCGGCGGCGATAAATTACAGCGGGCTATGGAGAAACTGCAAGGGTTGGATCCTGTGGGGTGGGAGATAGCGGAAGTGGGAAGGCGTTTCCGTTCCCGTTACAAACCGGAAGCCGACGAATTTTGATTTATTCGTTGTGCGATAACGACCAGCTTGTTGGTCGTTATATCTGCGCATTGAATAACAGAGTTGCCAAGTTATCGCTTTAATACGAATCGAGTGAGCACGACAGACGTCAGCCTATTAATACTATCGATAATGATCATAGCCTCATATTTTTTGAGTTGTTGTCATTGAACTCTTCTTGCGTTTTACGTTATCCGGTGTACGGAAGGTCGTAGTATAAACGGAAAACTTGTAAATCAACATCACAGAAAGAAAAAGGGAATTTCGGTATTATTTTTTGTAATGACCGTGGCGTTTACTTTTTTTGGAAAGCTAGAGGGTTAAATATGCTTGGTCGCATTTTGAAAGGCATTAGACGCAGTGGCGGCCAGCTCTAAGGTGCGGAGGAGCGCCGCACTCCCAAAATTTCTGGTAATCTAAAAATTCCCGAGCGCCAAACAAAACATACTTATTTCCGACACGTCTCATCACCAATGCATACATCATAGTTCATAGTACCTATAGGTGCCTGCTGGACTGCGCGCGTAACAAAGCAGATCGTTGTGTGCCTATCTTCAGTTTGGTGGTTCATTTCGCAAATCGATCACAGGAGTTCTTCCATAATTCTTTACTGAGGCAAAATCGTAGGTAGGTTGAATGCTTTGCAAATTTTACGAATCTTGGACGGCACCCGAAAAATTTCCACCACATCAAAAGGAACGGTTCGTTCTGTAGCATGTTAAACGGGAACACATTTGTGTCATATTATTATCCATATCGTGTCTTTATTTTAATGTCTACTCTTTTTCATTCAATGTTTTACTCAGCATCGACCAACGACAGCGTAACAACATAACAATGCCGACATTTGTTATGACAGTATATATTCATTCGAGTTTCGGAGCGTTAGGAAGACTTTCGGATGTGTGCATAAACTGAATTTTTTTTTCTATTTTCTGAACTCGATTTTCGTCCCAGAGTATCTCCATACAATTTTCTAGATAAGTTTAAATTAAGGAATGAACTGTTATTGAATTTACGATCGCGGCGACTTTACAAATACTGATGGATCAATATTTATTTTATAACTCTTTTTCTCTTCTTTAACAATGTATTGCATGCACTCAGAGACAATGGAAGATCGACCTAATTTACAAATAGGTATGAATTTTTCATAATTGAATTTATTTTAATTAGAGTAGGTAGGTCCAAGTTTTATGGGATATCTCTATGGGATGTGTGGGATTGCACTCATCTCCCCACATCCTGAAATAAAGACTATTATTATTATTATTTTTATTTTAGCGCACAACCAATTTTTATGAGCACCAGCCGCCACTGATTAGACGTGTTTCAAATTTGCCTCCAAATTTACACTAATGATGAAAAATTCGAAGATAGAAATCGATTTACACGAAAAAAAAAGTTCAATCAAAAAAAAATCAAACCAAAATCGAAAGCAACACAAAATCGATTTAAACTGTTATTTTTTTTTGTTTATTGCGGTATTTTAAATAGTTATCTATGTCCTAATATAATCCTTATATATATACATACCCTTAAAATAACACATCTTTACCAAATCAATCACATATCTTCGCAATTTAATTTTAAATGCCTTTATGCTCTCTTTCAATTTTATTTCTTCCGGTAATTCTCCAAATATCTTCAATGCTCCGTACATCAATGACTTTTGACTCTGTGTTTTTTTCCTGAAGGGGAGTCTTAGTTCATTTCTTTTCCTCGTCTCATGTGTGTGTTTGCTTAGTGGATTAACAATAATATAGTATTGAAGTAAATATTTTGTTTAAATGACAGGATATTTAACTCCTTCAACATTTTCTTGACTTAAGTGTACCTATTTTTCTTCAATATAGTTCTCATAGCTCTGTTTTGTAGAATTATCATTTGTTTCATTAATCCGTCGTTGGCTAAGAAAAGAATGCCGCTACAGTAATTTATGTGTGGTACAATGATTGCGTTGTACACATTTTTACTGGAGACCGTATCAAGGAATCTTCTTATTCTTTACAACAGCGAATTTTTTTTGAAATGTGGTTTCACCATTTTCCCGCTTGTACTATAAGGTCACTTTTTTATTACTCGTGCCTTTTCTTATCGGATATTGGCTATCATCGGTGCAATCTTCAAGGCTGCAGCCTGAAACACCTCCGCGGAACTGCATTTGAACAGTCATGTAAATTCCAAAACCAAGAAGAATGGGATATCGGTCTGTTTCATCTTTCATCAATTACTAAATGTTCTCTTTCTCTTCAACAAAAAATAGTAAATCTAAAGAAAATGCACAAAAACATGAATCAAGCGGTCTAAAATCAACAAACAACACAACATTTGAACAAATAAATTTCAAATACATTACATTTAAAATAAGCAGTAAACTGCCTGACAGAATTACACATATAAAGCATCCAAATAAATTTAAAATCTTGATTAAAGATTGGATGATCAACAAAAGGTCGTGCAGTAATTAGTCAACTCAGCAAAATCTAAATTAATAGTTGTTATTTCCACCATTGCCGCAAAAATCTACCAGATTTAATTCTGTGAAATATTTTTATTCCAACTTATTAAAAAAATGTGCCCACCTATCAAATTAAAGCTTATCAAAAAATGTACCTCTTGTTAAAATAAAATTTTGTAAATTAGCCTGTAGACAGGCACATGTAGAGACAGCCTACCAATTTGGTAATCTGGTATAGGTCGTTCCTCATAAAATATAAAATAAAATAAATAGTTGTTTCTTCTTTTTATAGCAATTTAAAATATCTTGGTCACTAAACGAAGAACCTCAACTGGTTTCTTATCTTTTAAGTCCAGTGTATTTTGTAAAGTTTTGAGTTCGAACCTCGTCGCACTCAAAACTTTTTACATGCTTTCCATTTAATATGTTTGAATATTAATACTTCTTTTAATAATTTATTGACATTAAAGTAATTTTTAATTTTTTTTGGTTGATTTTAACTTGTGTGCAATTATTTCTCCGAAAATTATAGAACGGGTCTCTATGGTGTAGGTATTATTTCAATTATAATCAGCATTAAAAGAACCTAATTGTGCACAGTAGAATAAACATGTTTTAAATTTTACACTTACAACCATTAATCAGTTGGTAATCAATTGTTTATCAGTTGTGTAAAATTCAAACACGTTTGTTAGTGAGGGGGTTATTATTAAATAATTTGCAGTTACGATTTGCGTGGGAATAATCAACATTCATCAATTTCACAATTCCAGTCAACTGAGAATGAGAATGTCCTCGAGGAATAAACGATAAAGCTCATTAACGCGGGGTGGGAATGAAATGCGAAACTGCGATAATCACAGGTAATACACGGATTAAGCCGACAGGTAACGGAACGAAACGATCGTAAGATTGTCGTATTTTAACAACGAGAACTTTAATCTTTTATCGATGGGACATGGCGTAAAATCGGTAAATATTAGGTTCTTTATTTAAACGGTTTTAAAATGTGTTTAAATTTAAGATTCTCGGAATGTAACTCAATTTCAATGTATTCCCTACCTAGGAAAATTATTTTTAAATTTGGATTTTAGGACCCGGGAAGTAGATACAATTTACAAAACGTAATTAATGGCGATGACAATACGCGCCAAACTTAAGTGCCGACCTAAACTTGATGCCATCCATTCTCGTGCATGTACAGTCGTTTTATTAACTTTACACTGACCGTAAAACACACGTGCGACAGAGAAAGGCATATGTTTTAACTTAAACTCGCCTATTGCGACGTTTTCTGAATCAACGTCAACGGTATTAAAGTTTGGCATGTAATGTAGCCGTAGATTTTTTTTACAAAAAACTCTACAAAGTTGGCTCTGTGGGAAATAGTTTCTGTCAAGACCAATGTCATCTTTGGGGATGTGGAGGGGCTTTTGAAGGATAGGGTCGAGTGAACCAGGGTTTTGAATAGTCCATGTTGAAGGTGGGAGGAAACATTCCACAGCCAATCTATTGAACACAAGAAGGAGTCATTGAAGCTACCTGTTCTCTTGTAACAAAAATGTATTACATATTTTTACTACGAACCGCTCCCTCTTTTTTCCACATTTCATTTGCCACGTACTTCGAACATCATCTGGTCACAGCAGGAAGTTCAAGCGTTAGGATTAGAGAGGTGTTCCTTTTACGGAAATGCTCATAAAACCTTCACCACAAAGTACAAAGTTACTTTAAATCGAGTTCATTACAAACTTAGGTGTGTGGTACTGTTGACCAGAGAAGTGATGGATTCCCTTATTTGAAGTACTCACCTGATCATAGAGAGTTCTAGAACTGCCCGGGCCAATGGGCCTACACCATCGATAAGAGGATAACATATGCGGGAAAGGCAAGGAAATAGGGAAGAGGAAAGCTGGGAAATACCAAGGTATGTATGTATCTGCTTATTGAGCACTCTATTGAGAGTCCTTGCAAGCAAAGCTTCGAATATAATGGTGGTCTTTTTTTAATAGTATCAACTTATGAACCTGTGATATCTGATGATAATTTGAGGTTTGGTGAAAAGGACAATATATTTTTTGGTAATTTTGTTTGGTTTTATGTATTCGAAGGACTTTTGCATGATGAGTGTAATGTAATTGGTAACCAGGAGAAATACGTCACTTACTGTGGCATTCCCTTCTCTCGAGCTGGTTTACATTACACGGCATTTATTTGCGATTGCGATTACGATACTAATTAATTGTGTTCTTAATCGGCGGGCGCCGATTGGTGTCATCTGGGGACCGACGCTGGTGGCCGAACGCCTTTATCAAGGCGTAGATTTCCCATCTACTCCCCTCTACCTCCCTTCTTCCCCTTGCTTTGGAGCCCTTTCTCCCTTTCCCGACATTTTCTCCAATTTTATTTTTATTCCTTTATTTTTCCCATATTTTACAGTTTACATTTACATATTTTGAAAATCATAACAATAATGTGGGAACCCACTAAGGCGCAGCCTGTGCGTGGGTAATATAGTTAAAGAAATTTTATTTTACTACCTAGAAAAAACAAAAACCAAAAAAAAACAGTGGTATATAAAAACACAATTAAAATTTGTTTAAAACAGTTTCTACAAAAAGTGTATACAATAGTGTACGAGTAAATAAGTGTTTAGTGTAATAATAGATATATAGTGTAAAAATACGTGTGAAGTTTGTGAGAAACATAAAGTGATGTAAGATTAAATAAATAGAGTTTTTACATCTGTATGGTTAAGCCATATAATTTTTACTCTTTTATGTAATGCGGAAGTTTAGTTGCAACTTGAATATTTTTTGGTAAACTATTGAAGGTACGGGGTCTAAGAAAGCTGCCGTGAGTTTGCATTTGTTTTGTGTGTGTTTGGGGGCTATAGAATACATTATTATTTCTAATGTTGATTCTGTTTTCATTTTTTTCGAATTTGTTTATGTTTTTAAAGATATATTTCATCGTTTGCAGTATAAATAGTTTACGGAGACTGAATAGTTTAGATTCTTTGTATAAAGCATCTGTCTAAAATGTTTTGTTTTTAAAATATTTGAAAATATAATTTTGAGTTGCTTGTAAAGTTTTTATAAAAGCATCAAGCGCACCACCCCATCCTATTGTGAGTGAAGATTGTACCAAAGAAAAATATATCATTTTCAATTTGTCAATATTCAGTACTTCTTTAAGTCTGTAAAATATGTACGTAAGATATCTTAACTTAGAAACGGTATTATTAATTTGTGATTGCCAATTTAAATTTGTATCAGTATGTATATATACCCAAATATTTGATCTTTTCAACTTTTCCAAGTTCAGAGCAAAATGAGCGTGTTACTTGATTACAGTTATCATTATGAAGTCTAATTTTAAGGTTATTGGGGGGTTTGTTTTTACTGTTTTTATAAAAAGGTAGGTAAAATGTTTTATTGTAGTTTAGGAAGACTCCATTACTATTTAGCCATGATGAAACATGTTTTTGACACAATTTTCCCTGGCCTTCTCCCTGCTTCTCCCTTTCTCCCTAGGCGTCGAAACGGCCAGCGCCGGTCCCCACTTCATCGTCTGTGCGGCGGGCGGCTGCAGTGCCCGTCCCGTACATATATATAAAATATTGGCCAGCGCCCTTGAGGTGATTTTCCACAAAAACGGCGCTATATAAATAAGCCAATTATTACTATTGTTATTGGGTATATAAATGCAGTATTTTTTTAACATTCCCACCACCTAACGACTTAAAAAATTTAAAGCACACCAAACTTGTCTTAAATATGTAAAAAGGTAAAACGTCTTAGATGTTTTAGCACTAAAAAGATCGAACAAATATTTTTCAAGATAAGGAAGCACAATTTTAGAAAAAATAATTGTTTGTTCTACAGAACGCACCGTTTCTCATCATATTTGTAGTAGAATAATATGACGATCAGAGGCCATTCCTGTTTTGGTGAGTGCTACTCGCACGTACAGCTTTTAACGTATGGCGGATAATGACGTCACGACTTGAAAACTTACTGCAAAACACCTTAAGGTCATTTGTTTTTCTTCCTTATTCCCGCTCGTTGTTAGCTTACAGCTTTTGCAATGCTTTGGTCGCCCTAAAAGGCCTAACAACATCCTACATCTGAACCGCAGGGGCTAAATCACAAAACGATCTTCGCAAATTAACTCCGTATTCGAGTTATTGCGATGGAAACGTTTGCGGTAACACTGGTCTTCAAAGTTGTGGTAAGTGCGTTACCTACAATGTTGATATTATATAATATCGTTTTCAAATGTAATCTTATACCTACATAAAAATCTCGTGTCACGGTTTTTATGTTCGCACTCCTCCGATTTTTATGAAATTTTTAAAGTATATTTGACAAGAATGAGAATTGTTTTTAACGTATATTTCATACCGCTAGGTGATTAGGGTGTCCCTATCCAGAAAAACTATTATTTTGATTAAAAAAATGTATTTTTTTTATTTGGCATCAAAAAATACTTATAACCCTAAATTTTAACCCTCCTACCCCCACCCTCCCATTTTTAACCGTTTTTTTTAATGAACAAATTTAACCGTCTTTCGTATTTCAAACACAACGAAATTATTTATGTTGTTGAATGACAGATGGCGCTACGTCCACCTCATCGAACTTTATCCACACATGCGCAAGACATTCACAAGAAGCGTCGCGTAATTTTGATATTTCATTCCGCATTATGTTCCCGCGTGGGCAAACCATCGAGCTTATTTGGGTTGGCTAAAGACGGACTGATAAAAATATCGTGCACTCAACGGCTCTTCGAAATCATTTTGATTTTCTTTATTTCATTTTCCTACTTTAGTTGGTGTTTTTGTTATCGGCGGTCATCGTCTACAGCGCTCCATTCCTCTTTCTGTCATAGATCCCATCCCCACACACTTATATATTTATATTATATTTTCTATTTAACAACCAAAATATTCACTGGAAATAATTTATTTATTTATTTATTTATTTCAAAAACATACGGCACAACATGTGCCATTGACATAATTATATTTATATATATTATAATACAATAACATAAGAAAGTGACATATAAATGTAAAGTTAAATATAAAAACAAAAGGTAAAAGAAAGGAGTTAAGGTAATGAGTAGTAAATAGAATTATGATGTATAAAATGAAAGTATAAAGTAAAAGTGTAAACTATAAAATATAAAGTATAATGTAAAAGTAAAAAGTTAAGATAAAAAGTTGAAAGGCAGGAAATAATATAAACTATAAGTTACCTTTGTAAATAATATAAATATTTATATGGCAGAACAACGTTTTTCGGGTCAGCTGGTATCATATATATATATATTTATTTATTTATTTTTTTATTTACATATGCATATATATTACAATACATTACAATGTGATACTTTGTCTGTCCAACTGGGAAGAATACCCGTTTCAGGAGAGCCAAATTGTATATTTAGTTCATAATATTCTTAACAAAGGAATGGTTTCGTTCAAGATATCACCGGAATTTGCTTCTGTCAAGACAACTTTTGAGAACATTAAGAATTGTATATAATTAAGTGATGGTTTCTTTACGTCTTTAAAAGAATCGCAAAGATGTGATTTTTTTCAAGGTCAATTTGGAGAACATTAATAAATGCTTCAGAGTGAATGCATTTATTAATGTTCTATGAGTGTTTTTTTTTAGAAGCACATTTTAAGTTTTATTTCTTTTATATATTCAATAATATTATTATTTAATGTATTAAAACAGTTTATTGTAAACAAGTTCTGCTGTATAAATATTATCACGTATGACAGCTGTTTTACCCTCTGAAGGCATTATCAAACTGTGGTACCAAACGATGTATTTATATAATTTAGACAGGTACTTATGCTGAAAAAATTTATTGCTTAATTTCCAAACTAGATCTACAAAATAAACTTGAAATTAGCTTTATTTTTATTTTAAATAACACTATACGGAAATTTGATATTGATTTTTTTTTTAAAATAATTTTAGAACTAATTGGATTCGATTAAAAATCGAGATATTTGAAAATAAAATAAAAATTGTAGCGCGCAAGGTCTTTCCCAATCTGATTAGTAGAGATGAGATGAGAAAACTTATGAAGTGTGCGTAAATTATAGTTTTCATTCATACGCAGTTGTTGTCGTCAACACTATTTTATTCGTGTATCCCAAGAGATCTCCTTGAGGGTTCTGACAAATCTCTCGAATTTATCAAATTATCCGTCCATCCTCCCGCTAATGACGCGTAAATCCGTCCGCGCCGCGTTCCCGTCGCGATCAAATTAACGTCTTGTCTGAAACAAACCAGGCGCGGTCTGTCGGCCCGTCTATACACGTCCGATCAACCACAGCGGCTTCCTTTGAAGTTGCGACTGGTACGCAAAGTGTTAACGATGCGACTTTACGACGTTTGTTTTATAGTATTTTACACCCTGTAAGATGGGCTTTGCGATGCAATATAGTCGTATTCGTGGTAGATGGCTTATTCTTAAAAAAACAAATATATATATAATTACGGTTGAAGGTCAGAAACTTGCAGCAGGAGGGAATGTTAGCAAATCGATTACAATTGACAGATGTCAAATCGGTATGCTTACCCTATTTTACATTTAAATTAAATCGACTCGGTGAACCTAGCAGCGCCGATCCCGTAAGCATCGGTGCATTTGCGAGAAACGAGGGAGTTAAAGTGGTAGCAATATTGAAGTTGGCTATGGGCAGGCTACTCATCATAGTAACTAGTGGCTTTTTTGTTCGTTTAAAATGACACCGGAGATTTTATTTACACTTTTTTGTCCAAATAACGCTAGTAATCACCGTTTAAGACAACAATATAACCTAAAATATATTCAGAATCTTAACACGTAAGTAAAGAAGCCGTGTATACAAATTGCGACTCGCGACCCGTGTAGGTATTGGACGGACCTACTGTCGAATTTGCCCTATCAAAGAAAAGAAGAAGAAAAACATTTTGTTGGAATCTAATCTCATTATAAATGAATATGAAAAAAAAAATTAACTAAATAAAATATCATACTTCACATCTTTTTCAAACCTGACTTCATGAAATCTAATCTAACCTAAATATAGACTCTTCTAGACGATTATTAACCTACTTTGATTAACCTCCATTAAAAATTTTAGCTTTCATAAAATAATTTATAGATTAACATATTTAAATATTACTTCTTAGAATTTTATATCTCATAGTATTATATTTTTAACTTCCTTAAAACATTTTCTTTTTTATAATCCTGTTTATTTTCAATTTTATATGTATATGCATATATATATATATGTGTTTGTATGTATGTATATGTATTTATGTGTTTGTATATGCATATGTATGTGTGTATGTGCTTACGTATACATATATCTTGTTATATTTTACCTTAAATATTTTTATCTTTTTCTTTCTCTTCTTTCTAATATCTTATAATTTCTATCTCAAACCTATATTTTGTTCTAGATCTCACACTGTATAACTTATATCATGTATGATTACCTTAACACGGGCATTAGCCTAGAAAGGTAGTAAAAAAAAAAACATAAAAGTGTACTTTCAAAAATTGTATGAAATAATAAAAACAAAAAAAACAAAAAATCTTAACGACGTAAGTGAAGAAAGCGTGTAAACAAATATACGTTCGCGGCACGGCGTATTGGACGAAACATACGGTCGAATTCGCCCTAGCGGGCCTGGAGATGCGACCTTTCCGCCGCGTGCATTTTAATTAATTCTGAAGAACGTGTTACAAATATTTAATATGTTTCTAAATGTTTCCCCCCGAAGTCATTAATTCAGCGTCTAGAAAAATAAAATTTGGTGCCCACCGCTAACTTTATTGTTGGAAAACGGGTTATAATGTTGTAAAATCGTTGTACATAAAATATATTAATGGTAAGGTATTGCATATATTGGTATCGAATTTAAAATTCGAATAACCCGCATGTAAAATATGAATGTACGTATGTATGAGAAGGTACCAGGTACTTTTCTCCTAGCAGCTGATAGCCGGCTTGGGTGATACAAGCGGCATCTTTACGCGCCTCGCGAGCCGTTAATTACCTCCGCTGTTGGCGCGCTCATATTGAAAGGTCCCGCCGGAGATTTAGTACCGCCGAGCCCGTGTCCCGTGTCTTATGCAAATAGTAATTTATGTCCGACGAGATCACTTCTTCGCGTCTCGCGAACGCTGGCCGGACGCGGGGCCGGGGGTTAATGTGTAGGGTCAGGGGGTTGTAGTGAAGCAAGTTCAGAATAAAATTTGAATTAAAAGTGAAATAAAAAAAATTATTTCGGTGCGTCTTTTTTCTTCTTACATAAAGACAAACATTCCCGGATTACGAATAACCCCACAATATTTACATTCCTTCTATTTCCAACAACATTAACACAACATTTTGCTTGTTTTATTTTGCCTTTAAATTGGAATATTTAAAGATTAATAACATTACATACATTTAAATAAAAAAACAGATTATAGTTAGCGAATAATTAAAGTTCACATCATACATAAATAAAAAAATAAGTAAGTCAATAATATTATTAACTTTTATTGTTTAGGTACTAGAAAACTAAAATAAACGAAAGTTACAAAAATAGAAACAGTGTAATAATGGTGGTGATACAGTAGAAGGGTACAACATTAACAGAGGATGGAATCCCGACGCATTTGACCACTCTCCACTTCGGTTCCAGATGATGTACTTATATCTTATATCAAAGGTGTCAGCTGTAGCTTATTCTGAAGACATTTACGGACATTTGTTGACACCCAAAACAAAGATCTTTTCACGAATTTACATTTTCCAAGAAAATTTAATTTCCACGAATTTCCCCTGTTTACACGTTTTTTGATAAGCTTTTGTGCTAATCTTAAGTCATTTGTTCCCAGACTCTAACGCCTTGTGTCCACTGAGGTTGAAATCGAGAGTTTGGAGATTTTTCCGGGTTCGACAACGTCGTCTCCTGTATATCTCTTTACGTTTGTCGTCCGTTTGATATAGTCCGTTGGGTTTTTAACTTCAGGTTTCCAGCCACCTGACTATGGATTCGACAATATCGTATTTCTGATATTTCGATGGGTTCTATCCTTTGGGTAAAGTCCACGGGGCTGTCATTGGGAGTCTGTCAATATCTCTGGGCTTTTTAACGTCGTTCGTCTAGTGAACCGTCTCTTGGGACATCATCGTCATCCAGGGACATCTCTCGGTGTTCCCGTTCCCTTTGGTAAAGTAGGGTTGTCAGAGAGTGTCTGGCGAGATCTCCATGATCTGCAACGTAGTTGCCAAGTCTCTTAGTTCTTTGAAAAAGTTCACTGTTCCAATCTGTGTAATCACAACAATGTGCACATCATTGCACTTATTTCTATGCACTTCATTCTGTCCTGATAGAAAAAGCGAGCGACCGAAAAATAAAAATTTGATTAAAGAAAATTTATTTTATTTTTGTATACTTTCGAAAATTTTAGTTATTCCTCTATTATTCTGGACCCTTCGTATTATTATGTGCACAGACTTTTCAGATTTTTATTAATGTTTATTGCTTGAAAGAGTAGTGTGCAATAAATAATCTTCTACACTTTAATATTTATCGCTTTGCCTTTACGAACACATTCGACAGTGTTGAACATGAATTCGTTTTGTGAAGAAGGTGATTATTCATAACAGATTAAAGAAATAAATCGTATTTATTCGAAAGTAATTTCCACAGATCGACACTCGACACACTTTACTTTATAGTCGGGGTAGTCGCTACTTTAGATTTTTGATAGAAAGCAAATTATGGAGAGGAAAAAGCGCACCTATGTTACTGAATTATTAAAACTACAACAAGCAAAACCCTTTAACATTATATATTGTGTGGCATTTGGGTTTATTTCTTGTAAAAAAATAAACCCAAAAAATCTGTTTTCAATCATTTTCTTGTTAAAAGAAACAGTATTTAGATGGGTTACTAAATTTACTCCAAATGTTTGTGAATCGTTGCGATTAAACATTTTTCATTCAATATGCTACATAACAGTCCTTTTTGATTAACTAACCAACAAGCCATTTCTCCGCAGGGGTATGACGATAGGATAGACCGTCCTTTCTTCATTTACGTAAAAATTGTTAATTTTTGATCTATATGATAATGAGACCTTTAATCGAAGCACCACCGCACCGCCCGGGAATCATTCCTTGGATAACCAATACCTCTGCCGTTAAGTCACCTAAAGTGGTTTGCTACGTTTGGTGGCTAAGAAGGGGTGAAGTAGGTGCATGTGGTGAAGTTTGTCCATGGTTTTGTGTCTTTTAGTGTATGTACTGTTTTAAAAAAATCCGAGAGCAAATTCTTGTGCAAGAGCCGGCCCTGCCATTTCCTATGCGAAAAGTCGGCCAATAACATTGAATTAGGCCCACGTGTTAACTTGATATCTTTACTGCCTTCTCGGCCTGACTCGGGGCCACAGAGGCGAAATGAAATGGGTTTTTCTCCTCGTAAAAATGGGATGGTTAATAATGGCGTTAAGAGGACAGGATTGAGCGTTTGTGTACTATATTCGCGTTAAAAGGTGTCAAAATCATGAAAACAACAACGATCCTAGTAGTCTGACATAGTAACAGCAAAAGGTAGAGTAATTTTAGAAGTTAGCAGTATAGCCAAGAAGTGTGTAAATAAATCGTAAACAAATCACTTAAATTAATCGACATCATTCATAGAATTACCTCTGACTTTAAACATATAAGTACCTACACTTAAAACTCTTTACTGTTCGCTGGTTCGCCCTCACATTAAATATGCTAGTGTCATTTGGTCTCCTTTCTGTGCTGTCCACATTTGTCACATCGAATCTGTACAACATCGCTTCCCACGAGGAATTGCTTGGAGGTCAGGACTTGAAAGAGGCGAGTACTCGTGTGATGAAATTGAACAAAATTTAAACATTTCTTCTTTAGAAAAACGTAGAAAGGACTCTGATCTAATTTGCATATTCAAAATTATCAACAGTATTACCGACACACCTGCTTTGTTACAACTCATCCAGTTGAATATCCCTTCCCTTAGACTCCGAAATAATGAATTGCTGTTCCTCAACCAACATTCTACTAATTATGGATATTATTCTCTTTTATCCAGAATGTCGAGACCTGTCAACGCAAATCAAAGCATTGAATTTTTTAGTGTAAGCCTTCGGCAGTCGATACCCAATGTGATTTTGTAAAGCCTTTTAAATCCATCTTTAAGCCACTTGTAGTTATTTTTTATATGTACTTTTATATTATATGTATTTTGTCAATATCTATATGTACTCTCCTTTCATTGTCACTTCTTTTTTTTATTCGTATTATTGTTGTATAGTTAATGGGCTATTTGTCCGTAAATAATTAATAAATAAATGTGTGACCTAATAAAAAAAAATAAAAAAACAAGTGCAATGAAGGAACGGGAGAAAAAAATCGGTAAAAATATAATATCATATCTATGTCGTAATGGTACTGGCAACTGGCATGTCCCATCGTACAAGCTGAAGAGATTTTTCTCAAAGACCTCACTAAAATTGCTATTTAGGGAACGTTTACAGTGGAACTTCACCCACATTCAGACGTTAGAATACACCATGTTAAAAAAATGTATTCTTTTCAATGTATGGTCCATGAAACCAATATTGAAATAGGAAACAAAGAACAGATAAAATGTTTAGTTTTGATTTCCGCTAGAAATCAAAGGGGATTTGTGAGTATAGTTCAAGTAATGATAGCATACTAACTGCACACCAAAGATATTCAAATACAGAAGAGATATGCTATGGTGTCCACGCAACTGTCGCCGGACTACGCGCTAATTAGCGTAGTTTTCATACAAAAATAATTTGTTAATTTCGTTGATTTTTTGAAAATGTGCATTAATATTGGTTAACAATATATTTTGAATAAGGAAAGAATTCGTTCATTTAGTTTAATGTTCGTTTGGTTTATTAAACACATAGTAAAAACAGCAGATAGCACATCTACTTATATTTCAATATCTTTGCTGCACACAGTTGCTGATGACATCCAACTTGAAAAGTAGGGTAAAAAATAACTACATTCAACCAAAAAAATACCCATCAAGGGTTCCAGAAAAAGCCTAAAGGAGAAGATCTTTGAAAGAATATTACCAGGCCCCCAACACTGTCGCTCGATAAAGATTAATAACTTTCGATAACTTCTCATCGTTCCCTACGATAACTGCAGATCGCTAATGTACAAAGAACAGTTGACGTCGAATATATTAAGAACACTTGGTCATTTTGAACTGTTACTTATTCGTTGGCGATCTGCAGACATGCTAGGGAACGATGAGAAGTTACCGAAAGTTATTCTATCAATCTTATCAATCGACTGTGCAAGAGGTTCAGGAACACGACTTGGGAAGTAGTTGGATAATATTCATCAAATCAAATAGTGGTTCTAAGGGCCCATATAAGCACGTTTAAATCAATAACTTAACAATATCGAATCCATCGGCTTAATCTGATTTAAAATGTTCGGCGATTTTTTTAACGAATTCCCGAGCACGTTTGGGCTCGATAGACGGTAGCCAAGCCGTTACTGACACAGAAATATAATATGAGAAATTGCACTACCATGGCAACACTGGGGATTATTTTCTACATCGACCGCGCTAGGGCCCCAGAATACATACATTATAAAGAGAGGTAAAATCATTTAGCTATAGGTGTTTTAAAAGGGTATTTTTGATTCGAACGAAATTTAAATTAAAAAGGTTTAAATTCGTCCCTGGTCCTTACTGACATGTTGGCTACGCTTTAGCGAGCGGCCGTAGTTACACAGATAACGCCGGGTGGATTTATTGACGCCTTCTCCAGATAAGTTTCTCCTTCCCGGGGCAACGTCAGACAGAAACAATAATTCCAACCTTCCCCTCTCCTCTCTCCTTCTCTGCCGGCTGCAGACGATGCGAGGAAGGAGATAACTCGTGTTTTAGAAGAGTCACTTGTGCAATCCCGCTGTTCGGGCCGGGATGTGACTAATGATGCAGGTGAATCATCTCGTAATCTCGTAGCTTCTATTCTCAATAATAACTACTCGAGTATGTATTGTGACCGATACACGATGTTAAATATTTTCCCTACAGTTAAGTGGTCATGCATCAAAAATTGATGACAATAAACACAAATGAAATACATAATATTGTAGGAGCTGCTTTCAGAATTGAACGAAATATTCGAAAAAATGGTCAGCAAAATCATGCAAACGAAATGATTTTTATATCATTTAATATTTCATCATGTGTATGCCGTCCGGAACTAGTGGTGAAAAGGGGGAGCCTGCTGAATTTACGTCACGTTTGGATTCGATTTTGTGGTATAACTTTTTTTTGATTTTAGCTTTTGTTTTCGAGAAGATTGAATCGGAAGTTGGATTTTTAGATCATATTTGAAAAAATCGGTTGCTACAGGGTTGCGATCAGCTGTTTATGTCTATTAAAATGCGTCGAAGCGAAGTCCAGGCTCCGAAAACTTTTTGTAGTTTTAAAGGTCATTTGGAGTTCATTACTAAAATACATCAATTAAATTCTGTCAATTAAAGTCATTTCTAAATTTGCCTGCAAAATACGAAAAAAACCATTTTTCGTAGTTCAAATTCAATAAAAAAATAGAAATCAAAAAACTTCTAGGAGTAGGTACTAGATAATATATTATATTTATAATGACATATTATATTTGATTAAAAAAAATCAACAGTTCAAGATCATTCGGTTTAAATTATACATTTTAGACTCAAATCCAAAACAAAATTAATGAACATAAACGTGAAATAGGGACTATTGGAAATCCTCTTATAAGAAGAAGACATTAACAGCAACAAAAAAGAGCAATTGCGGTTTACATCAATATCAAAAGTTACAAAATTTAAATTAAAACCAACATCTGAAAATGAATGGTGTAAATAACAACCTAAAAATACAGGATGTAACCTAGACTTCATTTTGCTGTCCTATGATATTTTGTTCAATGAAAAACAAAAAGTATTTTTCTATCGCACGTCGCCACTGATCACACTCCGCACGTCGCAACGGGATCACGTGAATTTTTTTTTTTTACAGTGAATGCCGCACAAGAATCTCAACTGCTCCCGTCTGGAGCCAGTGAGACTATGGCATCCCCAATTGGGGTATGTTGTGAGGCTGAAGGTAGTGGGGAGGGGAAGGAGTTGGGGAAGAGGAAGGTTGGGAAGTACCTGGCTATTCAGATCTGGTCACCAAACACGGCTAAAGCCATTTTCAAGCAACGTTTCAATTCTGAATGGTGGTCTTACACCAGGGCGATACTGATAGTATCTTCCACTCTGGAACATGCCGCAAATAAACTATATATTATTTTAAATGAATTAATTGTGAAATAACACAAATTAATCAAATAAAATTTATTTGCGCATGCCGGGTTCGAACCCGCGACCTCCGGATTGTGAGTCAAGAGTCTTACCCACTGGACTACGGAGGTCGTCATTAATGATCGCATGTTACCGTGCTGCTGGAACGAGACGGAGTCCGTATCACGTGACCTGGCTAGGATGACCCCGACTAATCGATTGCGACATGTGATGGAAAAATATTGTTATTGTTTTTAATTTAATAAAATATCATCAGATAGCAAAATGACATGTACATTTTTTACTGCAATTTTGCTCACGAATCGCTGTATAAAGTCCTTCCGACGAGCTGTTATACCCTGTATGATCCGTCTAGTAGTACAGAGAAGCCCAGTTTACAATGTCTAACATTCTTCACACAAATGTATGATCGTTAATCTCCTTCCATAACGTAACAATACTCGTATTATTGTCTGCAGGCGCATAAACCATAAAATGTTCCGCGGCAGTAATGCCAAGAATTTTTAGAGATCGTTATTTCATAAGACTGCGGCTGCATCGTGATTTACAACCCCCGTATTGTCCCTTAAGCCTGCCATTGAGGGCACCTGGCTGATTTTATGCGGAACGAACCAATATAACAATGCTTTATCGCCTGTACGTTTTATTAGTGCAATAAAAAAAATAATGATATACCAAAGCATCTCATAATTATTATGCCCCTGCCTGTCCGAAAGGCGTAACCGCTTTCACCAGTAAAATAATATTATAAGCTTATCAATATTTCACAAAAAAAAAATCGGAGGGTAAAAATATTTTCAGACAAATAATAATATTATAACAAAATTTTCCTACCCGCTTAGCAGCGACAAGACGAAAATTAATGTTACATTAAGTAAACACGGTAAGTTTTAAAGCTCTTAAAAAATATATATGTTATTAAACATTTTATTTAACGATTTTGTCGCTGTAAATGTTGGCGCTCTCCTCTAACATTCGTAATTTCGTATCTCTCCATCTTCTTCTTTTCGGGCCCGGTTGCAGAGCCTTAACCACTGGAGCGACAGCGCATTTTAAAACTTTTTTCTCCAATTGCTCGAGATTTTTTGGAAAATCATTTTGAATATTTTCCGCCCACATTAAAAAATCATACTTCCGAATCTTAATATGGAGACGTACAAAATGATTATAGTTCTATGTAGCCAATAAATTCATCCATTTTTTGTCGATTATCACATATTCATAGGACTTATAAAAAAATATATTATAAAACCGTAAACTTCTGCTTAATTACTTACAAATAAGGGAAAATTTTGTCAAAACTGGCAGCAAAGCAATCCGAGGGATTTTAAATAGTGCCATATTGTGGCAAAAAGCGCTCCAGTGGGATGGATTTAATTGACTAACTAACGAACCCATCGTTTCCCTGAAGGGTCGGCGGGAAGGATCGACCGCCAAACAAATCGGTAAAAACACTCCATGCTTCAATTACATGCATACATCGTCTCATACATACATTTATTTTGACTTTAGATACGGCCCGACCCGATTGTGTGATTCAACAGACTTCGGCTTCATATACCATTGACATTTGCGTCATACAAAATGTTCTCCAGGTTTGTTTTTACTTAATTGAAAATCATCATGTGTGTATGTATGTAAGTGTATGTACGAACGTTTATGTATATGTATGTATATGTGTATATATATGATTATAAATGTATGTGTGGGTATGCGTAAATACATGATTATGTAAGTATATATATGTATGTACCTATGTGTGCATGTATGTATGTATGTGTATTTATGTGCTTACATAACAGCTACCTTATTGATTTGTGTTTATTTTCGAGGCAACTTTGGCAATTTGTGAGTTATTGGAAACATTTCTACCAATTTTCAATTTTTTTATAATTTTACTTAAATATGTTTATACTTATTGGACTTCCTAAGACTTTTTTTGTTATTTGTTTTTGGGGTGTTATGCCGTGTTGCGCTACCTCCTCTTTGAGCCAACGTTTAGGACAGCGTTACAGTGTCCATCATCAGGGCAGATACTGAAACGCGTTTACGGTTTCCAATAAAAAAGGGTAGTTGCCTATAATATGAAAAATAAATTGAAGATATAATTGTTAATTCAAAAATTCAAAAAATATGAGATTGGCTATTATGACGGTTTGACAGTAGGGCGCAATGGCGGTATTGGTAAACATACGTCCCGGATAGACGAGAGATCGCAACTGGGTTCGAGCATTATCTTTTTATGTTTTTCTGTGTCTTGTTCTCTTTCATATTTTCGTTTAGATTATTATTATTATCTTCTTCTTCAATGTAAATAATAAATTACAGTAAAACAGGTGTTAGTAAAATATTCACAATAGGCGTATTATAAAATAACGCACATTATTATCAAAACTTTCACACCCATTGGTATGCTGGTCCCAGTACACCACACCCAGATATTAATTTTCCGTAATCCTATTTCTCTTTTATTTGCTTTTGACGGGTTAACACCGGCCAGGGCTGATCCAAACAAAGCCGGCGGCTATGCTTTCCAATACAATTCGACGGACAGACCACGCCTCTGGCACACCCTTGCGCCAGATTAATTATAACCTGTCACCGCCCGTCGAGTAATTATTGTGTGATCGATGAAAGGGTGATTTGGGTTTTTAATAATGTTTTCAAAAGGGCGGTCGGGAGGCGTATTTTCGTTTTAACAGCTGATGAATTGCAGAGAGTTATTGTATTTAATTTTCAGTTTAAAACCTTGACAAAATAAATATCCAAATAACTTATATATTTTTTCATGAATAATAAATTTATTGTAGAATATTAATTATATATTTTAATGCCTCTTTGTAAACCTACACAACTCAATATGAACTTTTATTATCATTAGCATATAATGAATTTATCGTAACCAATCCTATTCGTGCATTTAAACTTATAACACGCCGGCATCATATCTATAATTTTGGTAATCCGTTGTGTTACACCCCGTGGTTTCATTCACGTTCCCGTTCGACACTATTCAGCATACCTAGTTTTATAATGCCTTCAGAAGGCGAAACAGTTGTCATGCGTAATAATAATTACACAGCAGAACTTGTTCATAAATTGTTTTAATAAATTGAATAATAATATTATTGATGTATAGAGAAGAAAAACATATATTCGTTAGTATTTTTTTGAATTACTGCTACGCATTTATAAATGTCATTTTGTATTTTATTAGGGGGCGTTCAAGTATTACGTAACGCAATTTTCGAAAATTTTTGAATCCCCCCCCCCCCATGTAACCCGCCGTAACGTTTTTCTGAACCCTTCCCTCCCCCCCCTAACCGTTACGTAACGTCCAAGTGACAATCTTTACCTGAAAGTCACAATTAAGTTGCGCAAAGTACTGGAAAGTCGCCCTAATACCGTTTTTCTTGTTTTAATCGCGTTTTCGGTAATAAATAAAACAAGGGTTTTCGAGAACGAAAAGGGTTGCCAACTTGTAAGATTTGAATTCCCTAGTCTTTTTTTATCTAAATAAAGAAAAACATATTACGTAACGCGTTGTTCGAAACTCCCCCCCTGGTAATGCACAGTAACGTTTCACGAGACCCCCCCCCCAAGTTACGTAGTACTTGAACGGCCCCTTATTTATTTAGTTTATTTCTGGAAAATCAATAATTTACGATATAATTGATGTATGTGCAATTTACTTGAGAAACTAATTACAGATTACCTCATTATAACACATAAGAACTTAACAATTAAACCGTTTAAAATTATTCGCCTAATCTTAGTTCAAAAACGAACCACTAATTAAAATTCTTTGGACCACCATAGTGACCCCTTCATTATAGAAATTTATTCCAACGTACAACACAGGTAAAATATGCATTTCCACCACTTTACCTATTAATTAGTATACCTACACTTATTTGTTTGAGTAGGTACCACACATTGTGTATAAGCATTTATTTTATAATATTTTATTTAGCTATTTTTTTTACAATTTATGTCGTGTGTATATCAATTCTACAACTGTTACAATAATATTCTATTACCTACGTATAAAATTTGGCCTTCATGTTCACATGTACCAAGAAAATGCACTGCATATTTATTTAATGGCTTCGTTTTCAGATGTCCGCCATCGCAACGCGCAACGCCCTATCAGGGTGCCCAAACTGACCGTTTAACGGCGCCGCGACGCTTCCATTTTACATTAACGCCGTTAGCCGTTAGCCACGTCCATAACGGCCGTTACTGACACTGCGCTAGGTATATTAAAAACGGACGGCGATAAAAAGTTCAAACGACAGTCAACGATACAGATAAATAATGTAAGGCGATGTTTACATCTCACTACCGTATAAATATAATAATATAATAATCTGCTTATTTTCGGCTTTTAAGGACACTACATTTAAATTAAAGGAAATTTCACCATCTCTTATTCCAGACGGGTCCGGAGTAATTATCAGAGATTATAATTACAAATGTCTGGAGAAGGAAAAATAATTAAATGTGTAATTATTAGTACGCGCTTATTACTATTGTGCTAATATAATGATCCGAAATCATCTTACCAGTTGGCCCAATTGTCAAAACAGCAAATAATTACATAATATATGGCACTGGAAAGACTCCATCTGCAGAAAATCTTGCAAAGATGCAAGAAAGCTGGCAACAAAATAAAAATAATTAGGCTCCTCTGAAATATTTCAAAATATTTAATTCTACTGAAGAAAGAAGTATTGGGAGGTCTAAAGTTAGGTTAGGTTGTGTAGTGAAGAGACAAAAGTGACAGTTTAAATCATCATACTCGACCTTCGGCTAAAGTATATCAAACATATTAAAAAATAATAGTAGGTACCCACAAAACTTTTCACAGTCCGCAAGATATTATAGGTACCTACGTAAAAAGGTTAACTGTCACGTATTTGGTAATTATATCATAAGAATGTATATTTCTCCGACTAGTAATACTTTGTGGCACTCTCTTGTATTATTAAAATTTGAAAAATATTATTAAGGAAAATTCAAACTTTTATGGAAAGACCTCATTAAAATTTAATATAATATTATGTTTTTCCCAAGTGTAATAATAGTACATAAACAAATCTAAATATTAACAGATTATTGTTAGCTGAGCGTAGCCAAGTCCTGTTTTAACTTGAACTCTTTGCATTTCGTCTGTTAATTTGTTTGTGTGTTCCGTATCCGGTCAATCCTGTCAATAGAACATTTTTTACCGGCAGAGTTCACACGAATGTTAAGAGCTGTCAAATCGAAATAATCTACATTACGCGAAGTACACTATTCACTACATTACTATTAACAATACATGATAATAATGCTAGTAATCAACAGATGATGTAAATATACAAAAGTTTTAAGCAAAAACGTACCGAATCTGAAGCTCGAAGGAATTGTCTGATACTGGTCCGTTGGGAAAGAAAAAAAGAGGAATATTAGCAGAGTTTTAAAGCATTTTGTAAAGCTATCATAGTTCTTAGTGATTTTGATAAGCGCCCTCGATATGACATTTCACGTGAAAAATACTAGGCGTTGAATGGCAGGAGACCATACTTGTATGTCTCTTATAAATCGCTGGAAGTTCTTTACTATCAGAGTGAAAAAAATGATATAATATTTTAGAAAGGCAAAACACCACGCTTTATAGTCAAATCTAATAACCACCAAAAAGTAAAATGTACACCTTTATGATGCCAAAGTTTTGAATCGCAATTGAAAAAAAAAAATTATTTTGAGAATTTTTTATTAATTATTTTTTATATTGAAAAAGACAAAAAAGAGAGGTAATGGTAACGTTTATAATACATTTGTATAATAAAATATGTATGTGTTTTTATTTTTTTTTGTAATCAGTAATTTTAGTTAGAAAAAACATGAGGTGAGCCATTTTTAAAATTGTTTTTGAGTTTGCATGCAAAATTTTTATATTTCAAAAATGGTATGTTTATTTTGAATTATATCACTTGAAAGCGTATTTCACCACCTTTCAAAAACAGTTTTTAGTTTTTGGATATGTTCAGAAATATTCCATTTATTTGCATTTTATTGTAAAACGGAAATATTTTGACCATCTGAAAAATATGCCTAATTTCTGAAGGATAGCCAAGTAATATTATTTTAAGGAACTGCGAAGAGTAAGTTTATTGATACTTCTGCTGCAATTGTTTCGCTATTTACTTCAAATAATTTGTAAATTCAAAAGAATAAAAGTTATTTCTCGGTTTTATAGTAAAAATATTAGTTTATACATTGTAAACTCTGCTTTATAACTTCAGGTTCAGGAGTGCGGTATCCGAACTGACGTATAAATCACCCGGCGTTCATAAAACGGCTTGGGGAAAATGTTGAAATGCGCCCGGCAGATCTAAACTGCCAGTCAATAAAGGGAAAATATGGCCGTTTCTCTACCCACTTTTATATTTCATACTGGAAACTACCCACTTCAGGGAAGGCGAATAATCGCCGGGTCGCTGGTGTAATGTTGATTCGCTGGAAAACACATTGAAAATCGGAAAAATCACTGAGGGTATTATAAAGTTCTAATAATTTACTAGTCAAATAATTTTCATCCTTTCTCTTGGGCATGCTCGGTATGAACCATCTACGGTTCAGAAGGGATGTGCTAATTGTAACAATTTCTTCGGACTGATTCGTGGATGATTCTAAAACTCGACTATAATGGAAAGCGCTAGTTTCTATGTTCCTGATGGTTATCTGCGTTCTGCGTCTCCGACAGAACAGACTGTTTTATTTCCCGGCTTGCAGAACTAACTTGACAATGGTCAGTCGAAAGAGCTGTCTTGTTGTTAAATAGAATCGCGTCGAATATCGATATGTTTAACATCAATAGTTTAAATCTGCCTATCTAATCTTAAATACTTTCTCTCTTTCAAAAACGCTTTGAAATTAAAAATTTGTAAAGTTTTTAAAATGAATAAATTGATTTGAATTAAAAGTAATCATCACGCATGTTTTCTTTAAAACGTATGATAATTGACTGAGTATAGTCTTAGTTCAATTTTAATTCGACCATTTTGATTTCATATTTCATCTGTCTGTAACATTACGTCCCGGTTCCAGTTCAAGATAGAGGCCTTGTTGGATTACTACATTTGTATCCTGCCGGAGTTCGCATGGTCGTGGTTTCTACTACAAGCTCTCAAGTTGGAATGATCAATATATCTTAGATTTGAATAAGTACCTATCTAGTCATTTCCTAAATCAGAACATGGATATTTTTCAGATGAAATGTGCCATCTTCTGAAGTTGGCTAGCTTCGGTTCGCCAAAAAATGTAGTTGGTGCAAAATCTCTGATCGCAAATGCACCAGGATATATAAATATAATAGCGTAACAAATTTATCTTAAATGCTTCAAGATCTCCCATCCGGGAATGAAGTACTGGGCGGCAAAAGTTGCAAGTCGGATGAGCCGGGGCCGGAAGACGGATGGGCGGGGGCGGAGGCGGCCCCACTAAACCTGCCACCCGCCCTCGCGCCGCGCTGCCGCCCTGCCCTGGGGCAAACAGATAGTCGTATTCCGGGGAACGGGAACTGGAAGGTACAAGTGTTTGGGTTTTAGTGCACCACATCAGGGTTGGTGGTCTTGCCGTTAGGACGTAAAAATAATTATTCCAAATGTTCAAAGGTTAAGATTTTTTTTTGCCTTCTAATTAAATATGTATTTACATAACGAGGGTTTGGAGCCAGAGTGTCGTAACGATAATATTCTAATTTTACAGGAGAGGCAAATTCCGACAGAAATCTTGATATAGTTGTGTAGTGAAATGTTCAAACTACAATTAAAAAATGCTTACCTACTATTGGAATAAATGTAACAGTGGAGGTAATCCACCACTTACCCGCTCTGGTAAAAGTAACAGATGGTTACTCCTTCAAGGCTCTCGCAAGGATTCTATTTTTTTTGAAAGAACGAATCTACATTTAAGTTTGAATGAATCTAGACATCCAGTGTCCCTGCATACGGTGTTAGGAAGCAGTATGCAAGTGCTTACATATTATACAAAATGTGAAAAATATGAAGCAAGTCAGGGATAAACTAATTAAAAAAAAGATAACAGAAAAACATAAAAGGCGGCTGCTCGTAGGGTAATGGCATCTTGCGTGTGTTGCAAGCATCTGCAAGAAAATATAATGAATACAAGTATTGTGATATGAAGAAGGCTTGTGTCGGGTGGGATACCTCTCTCGTCATCTGGCAGTACCAGCCAGAATGTGTATGGTGGTCTGTCTGCCGTGGATGAATCTCAACGTCCGCGCCCTTTAGCCGGTTTTTCGTTTGTGCCTTGACGATAGTAAGTGAGAAGTAGGGGAATGTACCCGAAGACCCTAAGGATGGAAGCGTCGAGTTGCCGGAGGCAGGGCCGAAGGACGCCGAGTTCGCCCAGCCAAACCTCAGGCCCACACATGTCGCTGAGGGAGGCGCAGATGAGTTGTGAGGATTCTATTCACTAACTCACTAGGAGGTCTAACTCACCCCCAAAATGGGGAAGTTGACATTACAGAACATTTACAGTTCAGTTTTAGCCACAAGGGTCGGAGCTTATTGCTGAATGGCTAAAACAGAGAAAAAATTGCAAAAAAAAGAAAAACTAAAAATAAGAGAACATAATACTAAAGAATAACACTTGGTTACAAGTAGAAATAATAAATGTAACAGTTCTTAATTAGGTCCCTGGAAAAATCAAAATATTTTCTTGTTAGTTCATTCTCAGACCTTGATAAAAAAGTATGAATGTGGCGGGCAGCGTGGATATGATTTTTATACAAATCTATAGTATTATTTCGATATTGATGAAATTTTGCAAACCTGACCTTTAAAACCAGAAGGTCATTTTCTAGGTGAAATTTCAAAAGCCATCCCCATCCCTTTGCATACCCCTTAAAATAGAATTTTGATACTTTTTGATAAAATTTGGCAAAATGAGAATAAAATTATTGTCTACCTTTGATTTTTAGTTACTTTTTGTTTCAGCTTTATATTATAAATATGAATTCCACATGATCTTGTGGATTGAATGAATTATTTTTCTGGTATTTTGTCTTATTTTGTGACATCTTCATGAATGTAACCGTTCATTTGAATAACTGAGATCGTATAAGTCATCAAGTTAAATAGTTTGTGTGTAATTCGTAAGTCATTCGCAGACCCTCAGAGGCAATTCAATTCATATGGGTGTTTAATATAACTATTTACTTTTTTCTCTCTGCTTTACTACATTAGTGAATTTTTACTGATATATCTAAGTAAATACTTTATTTGTAACTGACTAAGTATGTATACTCAACCTCCCACCCTTGTTTGCTAAAAAAATGTTAAACTAAGGCCGATATAACAATACCCAAAATTCATGTGTGGATGTACGGGATATATTATATTTTTACGCAAAACTGATAAATAACGAACTCGTATCCTCCCAATTAAAGTCAAATTAAAGACCATTGCGCTACGCAGGGCGTTATTTTAAAAGTCCTCTTTAACAGGGTAGCAGGCGCTCTGAGGAGGTAACAGAGAAGTACTCTTAGGTATATCTGCGTTACTACTTGGCCGGGGTAAAGATCTCTCTCAGGAGATTAATAAAGACGTTTTAACCGCTCACCCGCTGAGTTATGATAGCCCCGTTAGTTACACGAGGAGATAATTCCAGCTGAAATATGACCCTCTAAGAGGCCAGAGAATTGAGGCGTTAAAGGAATTTATAAAGGCCTTATCAATGACTTGAACCTCAGAACGAATCCGACTGCTTTCTGCTTTCTCCACTGGGGTCAGGTTAGGTTTAAATTAAAGTTCAAAGTGACACACTAAACCATGTGACCTGACTCAGATGAGCTTATCGGCATAAGGGAAGCGAAAACGAATATATATATATATATATTTTTTAATCCTTCAAGGAAATCTATCCAATTGTTTTTATGTCCTTCATATTCTATTTCACAGTGGGATTTCTAGGGGTTGAAATTTGAAATACGTGCATGTAAAATAATGCAGAAACTGAAAGTACGAAAAACCTAAAGCTATGGTAGTAACGAGAACGCTTTTGAGTGCCCTGCTTTTATTTATCAAAAAAGCTAGGTATTTTAATTTAAAAAATAAAATAAAGTAAGATGATTTTATCACTAAATTTAAAGAACATATTATATAATATTATAGTTCTCAATTATGGCCTCCGCGTGCGAACTGTTAATAATAATAAAAATAATAATTGGATAATTTGTAGAGCGCCGTTTTTGTGAAAAATCACCTCAAGGGCGCTTTACAATCTATTATGAATCTTAGGCTCTATCTAATTTTATTATTTACAAATAGATACAGAAACATACTTACCTGCAGGACACTTCCGATAAAACACACTTTATTAGAAAGTTTATGCTTGGGGAAGATACGACTTTGCACGTGGAGGACATTATATTTAAAACATTGGACGTTGCTACCCTCATCACTGTTGGTTTCACATTTATATTTATATTTATAAGAAGATTAATGCCAAAGTTGAGTTAATATTTATTTTGAAAGTCTGTAGAATTTTAAGAATTTGCTTTAACTTATGGATACGACACTGTCTGAAAAGATGAGTTTTAAGTTTGGTTCTAAATTCCGCTGAATCTGTAATCATTCTTAACTCGTGTGGCTAAATTTCTCTAAATAAACAGTGTTAATGTCAAGTGACCTCCCAGGTTATTATGGTCCTGAATATTTTCTGTGTATACAGAACATTTTTACGCAACATAGCGTTCATAGGTCAAATCATTCTACATATATATGGTGGGTTTCTTCATTTACTGAGAATGCTAAATGCAATGCTAATTGTAAAAGTAAACCGTGAAATGCATAGAAATTTTTAAATTTCGATCGTTTATTTTTACAATTAGCATTGCATTTAGCATTCTCGGTAAATGAAGAAACCCACCCACATATAGTATTGGTGATCGATGAACCGGTGGATGCAATTTTTAGCCTTAAGTTGTTATAATGGTTTGTCTAGATTACAGTTAAAAGTAAGATTGAAAAAATGTATTATAAGTTTGTACAGCGCCCTTGGGGTGATTTTTAAGGCGCTATAAAAGTCATCCAAATATTATTATTATAAAAGGCGCGACACATATAATGTTAACTATTTTTGCATAATCTATGTGAAAATACAGCACAATTACATCACTTCTGGATCGCTGCTAATAAATGAAGATTATATACGTGATATCGAGGTCCTTTTGGATTGTAAACTTAGAATACTCGTCCTTGACACCACCAATGACATTAACAGTGCTCACCAACCCGGAGATGACCTTGCAGCTCCACTACTCTGAAATTAAGAGTTTCAGTTCTTTGGGAATTGCATTTTTTTATTCAATTAATCAAAATTCAATTCCCAAGAGGACTTTTTCCCGTGCTTGCAACCTGAGCTACATAGGTACCAGTTGCATGTATATAAGTATGCATCGTAACACTTGACGCTTCAACACGATTTGGAGCTCAACCTATTTTTACGGCAATAATTTGACTCCCACCGTAGTTAAAAATACTCGTGTAAAATAATATTTGAATATCAATTATTTTTAACAGCCATTAGGGTTCCACATGAAACCGATTAATCAGGTAACTATTATTAATCAGACAACCAATGTCACTCGGATAAACAGGGACACCTGTATTACCTGTAATACAGAATGTTAATTATCGGTAAACAGTTAAACAGTAAACAGGCAGTTCTGCGCTGACACCATTACTGCGGCGGGAATAAATCACTGCGAACTGAAGTAAAGTGAGACAACTCGCGTAATTAACTACGTTAATAATTTATTGACCACTGTTCTACGGGTACCGTGGCAGATGACAGTTGTCGCTTTCAGTTGAGGCAAGTTGTTAATGGTACCGGTGTTTCGCCATTCATGTTCGCTTAACCTTTTACTACTGTGGCCTTTGGATTGCGCAGAATTATTCACTGAGTTAGCACTGTGCACAAGTGAATCTTGCATAAATAACGCGATTTGAGTTTGTTGGTATCGAGACTGTGTATGTAGAATAATAGTTATACTCGTACAACTTTTTTGCGTCTAAACCGACAGGAGCAGTAGGAATGTGGTATCTCAAAATTGATGAATTTTGAGAACATGGTGGAATTTGGGAAGGGAAGAAAATTGGGAAGTTTACATTCAGATCTGGTCACTAAACACAGCTTTACTTATTTGTACAGTGCCCTTGAGGTGATTTTTCACAAAAACGGCGCTGTATAAATTAGCCAAATATTATTATTATAGATATTTCAAGCAATATTTCTATACTGGACGGTGGTCTTTCACTAGGTCGTTAGCAGTGGCGATCCGCGAGTGTCCAGTGAGGTAGAGTGATAAGATTGAAAAATACGACGTTATTGATGTTGTTGTGGCTGAAAACGAATTTTTTGTTATCAAATTTTCAAAATTTCATTGTATGAAGATGAAAATTTTCATACAAAATATAGAAATTTTGAAAAAAATTAAATAAATTTTCAGCTACAATAACATCGTATTTTTCAATGTTAGCACTCTAGCTCACTGAAAACTCACGGACCGTCACTGGTCGTTGGGTATACTGTCTAAAATCTTCCACTATAAAATGTGCGGCATATGTATTCAGTATTTGTTTTTATTTTTTTATCTTTGTCATCCTTTCTATCTTCACTCCTCATATGATTCAATAAAAAATTTATTATTTTATAAACATTTAAAAAATGGAAATTGTTTTAGGGCTTTTTTAGATAAAAAAATATGTAAATCAGAAATATAAGTACAAAATAGACTAACGTATAAAATCGGTTCTAAACTAGCAGCAACAAAGCTTGCCGTTTAAAAACAGCCTAACTGAGACTAAACGTACTCCCCACCGTAGGCATAACCATTAAAGTTAACCCAGCAGGTTGGGAGATAGAAGAGTCTGTGTTGCTGTCGGATGCTATACTCCTAGGCGTCCTACTATCTCTGGATGGTTCGTAGCAGTTATTTTTTTAATATAATTATATTTTTTTAAAGTCTTATTTTCTATGATGTGTGTAGATACCCTTTCCTATTCGTCAGAAAAACGACAGCCATTCACCCACATTAGTGCCATTCAAAATCAACAGCAGTAGAAATAAATTAAGTGAATGATAGTGCCACTGCATACTGCACAGTAGATAAAGAAACATAAAACCTATGCATGTATTTGCATACTGCACAGTAGGCATGGAACCTAAAATCTAAAACCCTTGTAGCAGGGTCACCAACTCGAGAGGCGCACTAATTGCTTTACCGTGTTAATTGTCCACGGGGTGCGATAGGCGCTTTAAGGGATGCTAAGTGTTTAAGTTCTTTCTCTGACTTTTTGTTATCATCCCTCTGACAGGCAATTGAGAAAGCACGCAAAGTGGATTGTTAATTAGACGGTGCGCATTGCTCACACAGCGGCAAGTAGGGACAGAACAGAAAGACACAAGAACAGAACAGAAATAAACAGGAATAGAACAGAAAGTTCCTTGGCACTGGAACCAAATGTAGCCGGTTAAATCCGATGTGGAGAAAGATTAAAATAAACTACTATTTCAAATTACCGGTTTTGTAATAAAAAATTTAAATTTGAAATCCGTGATATACTTATTACAAAAATGTCTTATTATTATTTATGACACATACATGTATTATTTCTAATCTAATTCCGGGAAGGGTTTGTGGGTAGCTTCCGAAGGCATCCAAGTAAAATTAATTTGAATGTCTACAGTAGGTGCCCATATTTGTGTTAGTAGCACATAAAATGATTATTATTCTATAACTTCACCACGTTTTTTTCCAAGGGGCAGGAATACCTAGCAATGTTCCATTACACCAAAAATTGATGGAAGAGAGTCACCCTCCTAAACTATTGAAGTGAAAACCTATTTAGCCACGTTGTGATTTGAAACTCGATAAAACGAAAAAGCGACACTAAAAACATACACTCGGGCGTCTACAGTCTATAGTCTATAGGATTTAGCCTGCGAGAGAATGAGATAGAATAATCGGTCTCCTCTTTGTGCGGTGCTTCGTAGCCTCCCCACTCTTGTCTACTTTAGGTTTCTGAAGGGTTCGCTTCTATCGCATGTGTAAAAACATTTTTTTCTTTCTGATGTTCATGATGGCAAAGTGGAAAGATCATATTTGGCAGTGAAAAGTTCATAATTAGCATTATTAACTATTTTTTATTGTACGTATGTGTAATTTAATATTTGCCAAAAAATTTAAAAAAAAAATGTTTAGGTCTATATATTTTTTTTTGACAAAAGCAGCGTCTCTAACTGATGTTTTATTATCGCACTAATAAAGAAGATGTGATATTTTTGTGGAATGTTACAGGATACGCTGTAATTTCTGAAAAAAAAAATATATGATAGAAGTGGATACAGGAAACACTTAGCCGTTATTTTAGAATATTTATTATTATTTACTTACGCATTTTTCTATGACGCCAAATGATAATTCATGTTCAAGGTGATATTATTCAGTCTGCATGTTTTGAAACGCTTTTAAAATATGTTTAATTCCAGTAGGTAACAATTTCGTCAACACAAAACGACCCGCCATGCGCTGATCAAAGGAAGTAACACCAATAAAGTCAAACAGAAAACAGGATGAAATCTCCAGCGAGTAATTGAATTAAAAGAACGATCAAATAATACGGCGTTCCCAACACGTCATTATTTAATATGAAATCGCTCCACGCATTCAACTGTCAGGAGTAACATGAAATATCGCCACTTCAAACATCCCGTTGACCGGTAGTTGACTCATTTAAATAATGAATATAAATAATAATACAACACCCCATTTCCAATGTAGCTTCTATCCCCCCAACTGATATACGATGACAGCCAAATTGATGGCCAGAATTAGTTAGTCGGAAATGTTCTTATGCGATAAACATACGTTTTAAATCTTCTTCCCACGTGGAGCGTCACGTTCGGAATTCACACTCGCGGTCGTAATTCAAATTAAGAATATCTCCAGACATAAAAGTTCGGGCATTAATCACCAGATGGCGTAAGTGGGCGTCGGTAAAAGGAAGCATTCAAAATCTTCAACTGGTAATCAATTTTGACCTTTTTAGAAGGAGGATAATTACGTGCTCAGAGCGCAGTGCTATCAGAACCCCGAACGCGCTGAAACAACATGTGCATGATTAATAAATATAATTTATGTAATACACTTTGGCTTGTAATTACTATCAATTTATTTAAAGTGGTTTATATGTAATTTTCTCTTTTATTGACTAGTGCAATAATAAATACACCCCCACAATTATGAAGAACTGGAGTTTAAAATGTGAGTCAGACATTATAACAAAGTTAGCGACATATTTGATCAGTCTAATTTGAATTTTTGGCATTTGAACTGTCCTGCTGATTTTCGAAGCTTTTTATTAATGCTGAAACGGACCTAGATCAACGTTAAGACGCGTCATTGAATGAAACTGTTTAAAAAATTTTTATTAGCTCCTCCCAGAGTCCCAACTGCTCCCGTTTGGAGCCAGTGAGACTATGCTATTCTCAATTGAGATACCTATTTTGTGAGGCCGAAGGCAAGTGGGGAGGGGAAGAAGATGGGGCAAAGGAAGGGGGGTGGGGTTGTACCTGGCTCCTCATATCTAATGACCAAACTCAAACATAAACCCATTTCAAGCAATGTTCCAATTCTGATAGTGGTCTTACACCAGGGCGATACTGAGAGTATCTTCCACTCTGGAACGTGGCGCAAATATATCTAATATTAAATTGCGAAATCACAAATCACTCAAAATGTATCTGCGCACGCACGGGACCTCCGGAACGCTAGTCGAGAGCCTTGCCCCTGGTCGTCCAAATATGTAATAATAATAATGTTACAATATTTGAATTTGTATGAAACACTCTAACCTGAACTGTCTTTAAATAGTTATTTTTATGCAAAATTATCTAAATTGTATTTAAAACTAATCACAAAGAAATATCTTATTAAGTCTTGCAAAATGGCTCAATTTATGAATATATTCGTGAAATGGCATCATTGGTTTCGTTGATTCGCTCGCTCGGTCAGAACGAGCCTTTGCCAGTTGAATTGCACATTTCAAAAATGATAAATGGTTTGGGATTGCAGATTAGGAATTCCAAATGGGGAAGCTTTCCGAAGTGATTTATCCTTCTGAAGGTGCGGCGCAGTTTGTATACGATTTTTCACAGTTGAATGAAGAATAAAATTAATCATAAATATTTATGACATGCGCGAACTTGTCTTTATTATTAATGAGAATATTTAGATTTAATTATCTTAAATGTTTCCTGTGATAAAATCAAATTATGAACTAGTAATTATGCAATATATTGTAGGTACACATATTTTTCGACGAAATCAAATACCCAATTCAAATTTTATTACGATTGATTTATGTGATCAATCCATCAAAGTAATGTAATACTTTATCCAAACCCACTTCACTTTATCACAAATCGATACACTATTCAACAACGTAATATTTTAAACTGAAGTATAATATAATAATTAGAATTATTACAAGCAATAATTGTCAGCCTGAAACACTCATTTACATTGAAAAATCTTCCGAGAAAAGATACTTGCCGCCAACGGGACCCGTGTCCTTTCGATTGCCGGTCGAGTGCTCTGACCACTGAGCTATGGCGGCTTATTGGCGGCAAGTATCTTTTCTCGGAAGATTTTTCAATGTAAATGAGTGTTTCAGGCTGACAATTATTGCTTGTAATAATTGTTACCCTTTGTGCTATGCATAAAAATCTTGTCTAAACGTTAGTTTATAAATTAAAAAATAATAATAATTAGACTTTATTTCTGGAGAAATTTCCCTAAGTTCAAGTAAGGTGAGGCTATGGCTAAACCATTGACCCCTTTTGTTAGAAAGGTATCTCTAAGCTAAATGAGTTTTAAAAATCATAACATAATTTTAATATTTTGTAATCAATACCAGTATGCAGCCTTATACTATATACTTTGAGATTAGTATCCACCCACCTAATTCTGAGGAGTAATTTCTAAACCACGAATAATGAAATAATTTTGAATTTATAATGTTATTTTATTGATTTTAAATAATGTCATCAAAACGTGTTTCATTAATAAAATTTTATTTTATTGCACTAGAATATTAAAACGGCTTATTAGTTTCATAAAAATAAAATGCGTAATTTACGATTTATTTATTTTAAGTTAATATCTAGTATTAAGAAATTATTATCGTGATTACGATAGTAAAGTGATAAAAAATACACAGAGCAGCAGGTTTATTGAAAATGCAATATTGAACGCGTGCATACATTAACGTCGTTGAAAAAAAACTAAAGAAACACGATTTACAATCCACAACTTTTCGATACCAATGCTTATGTACGGCAGTCAGAGAAAGGAAGAAAGCAGGTTGAATGCAATGGAAGTGAGTTCCCCGAGGAGTATGTGTGGTATAACCAAGTACTCGTACCTATAATCGTAATACGAATTAGGAGTTCTGAACAGATTGCAAGTGATCGAATTAAGATGATGACATCCCCTGTGATGCTGTTGATATGAAGAGCGGATGGACGAGGAAAGAGGTGTCAGGAGAGTTTTAGATATGCAAGTGATTGCAAATGTTCAGGGACGACTCGGATATTAAATTATTTGTATATTGAGAAGGAAGGAAGTTCAAAAAACGATCACACAACAGCGACATCTGAAATTACTGGCGCCATCTTTAGCCTAAATTAATAAACTTGTTGATAATAATTATCACTATTTATAATCCATAATTGGTTTGAAATCTAACTAGATAACAAAACATACTCCGCACCAAGATGGAGCAGATATTTTTAAAGTTCATCTAGTTAAAATATATCGAATTCCATTTTTCTGAAAACCATAAACAAATAAAATTACACAACCTAATTATGAGATTAAAATTAATATTACTGTTGTTAAGATCAAAATCAAATTCATGCAATTCACTCTAAAGTTATTCAATACTATAACATAACAAACTGTCACGATTAAGCCAATTGATTATTTGATTGGAGGTATTTCAAATATTCGAAAAATAAAAGAAAATTTGTGTTAATGTGGATGAAGAAAAGAATGTTTTCCGGAATAAACTTGTAGTGTATCTCCATTTCTGCCTACCCCTACGGAAACAGTTATGATTAATGGTTAGTCGCTTACTGATTGATTCGTTTTGTTTTCGACCAATCATTAGAAAAATAGCTTTCTGGTTAGTACCAAAAAGCACACGAAAATTCATAGTGGTATTTTTTACAAGATGAAATTGATTGTTATGATATGATGATAGAATGCCTTTGTGATTTCTCCTCTCATTTATAAAAATCAAAATAACGATGTGATGTTTGGGAAGGAAATCATAACACATCTCTCAAACGTCTTCTGTGTTTGAAAAGTTCATTCATCTTCACAACATCAAAGCATCGTTCATATCGAATATCCGAAAGAATCTCAATAAATTTTCCTAATTACATTCAATTGAGTACTAACCAAATTTTATTCATTGTGCCTAAAAAAATATATATACCCAGTTAAATTTCTTCACCTTTTGAGCTATGTGGTGTATTATTTTTCATTAAGTAGCATAAAGGTATATTTTCGGAAATACATTTCGTTTTATGTTTCAAGTTAGTTAAATATATAGGTGTTTTTTTATTACACATGATTTAAATTTAACATAACCGATGTACAACCATTAATTATCATCATTAAGTAGGATAAATGGTTGTTTATTAGTTGTGTAAAATTTAAAAGACTTTTTTTAGTAAGGGGAATAGCATTTTGATGTGAAACATCCTCGCACTATTTGTAGGGATGCAACGATATATCGGAAAACCGATAAATATCGATATATCGACCCCTAAAAATATCGATATTTATCGATATTGACAATACGACGATATCGATATATCAATATCGAAAAACTCAATATAGCATATTGAAATATCGAAAAACCCTCCCAAATTAAAATGCCCACAAAATCGGATAAAATGCTTTACTAAACATCTCTCTGCTCCTGTACTCTAAAAGTAAAAATTCTTGAAAGATGGCAAGAGATGCAAGGTGTAAATACCATTTTTTTTAAGTGGCAATGAGTCATCTACCAATTGTGGCAACAAGTGTTCCTTCTGAATGTCAATTTTCAAAGGCAGGAGCCACTATAACTCAAAGCAGAAACCGGCTACGAGGAACAGACTTTCAAAGCTACTATTTTTAAGTTCGATAGCTGGTACAAAATTCTGCAATTACTTTTTTAAAAATAAATTTATAAAAAAAACACGTTTTATATACCTATCCTAATTAAGTGGTTATTCACATAGATTAGTATAAAAAAATATATACGTACATAATCGATAAACGTTTGATGAAACTAAAACTACACTGGAATTCTATAAGCTTTTAAAAAACGAAAATTTTAACAAAACAAAAAAACGACTTCAAAAAAGGCACTAAAAAGTAAAATATAATTTCGAATTTTTCTGCATCTTCTAAATTAACTTAATTTTTCTACTCATCAATATGTATGTACGATTGTTATTTTTGGAGTTGGTGGCAGCCAAGGTGGGTTTGTAACTACATACATAGTTATAGATGAGATGTGCTTGTGTCGCACGAGCGACTTGACGAGGCGAGAAGCGAGAGCGGGGCCGCGGCCTGAGGGGAGCTGTCAAGTGAACACGCCGGGCCGGGTACCTTTGCTGACACCGACTCCAAAAATAATAATCATACCTACATATTGATGAGTAGAAAAATTAAGTTGATTTAGAAGTTGTAGAAGAATTCTAAATTATTTTTTTACTTTTTAGTGCATTTTTTTAAGTCGTTTTTTTGTTTTGTTAAAATTTTCGTTTATTTTTTGATTTTTAGTGATTCTGAAGTACACTAACTAATTTGTCTGAATATGGGTGGACCTACTAAACGTCCTGCTCATATGAGACAGACATAATTTGACCATAACGACGTTAGGGTCAAATTAAGAGATTCGGCCAAGTATCGTTAATTTACTCCTGAGAATTGAAGAGTTTCGTTACTTTGTCATGGATCCCATAATCAGAACCTAACCAAACTCTTATCAAATTACCCTTGAAGTACGTTCTTTCCAAAAAAAAAAAATCATCGAAATCGGTTGGCATGATATTGAGTTATTCGTCCATTTGTCGCGCAGATATTTAATGCAAATTTCAGACTTATATGGTTTTCTCATGGATTCCATTGTCGAAACTGGATCAAATCAAAATGGGACTACACGGGAAGCACCAGTTTTCAAATAAAAAAAGAATCATCAATATCGATTCATCCAGTCGAAAGTTCTGAGGTAACAAACATAAAAAAAAAAATACAGTCGAATTGAAAACCTCCTCCTTTTTGAAGTCGTTTAAAAAAGAAGAAATATCCATATATCGGCCTACTAGACCGACATATCAATATCGACTTACTTCGATATATATCGATATCGATATATCGATATTTTTAAAAACCTTGCATCCCTAACTATTTGACAATCTGTAGAGCATTGTGTATGCATTTGTCGGGTTCGATTACTGCGCAGAGTGTAAATATAGTTACATACCTACTAAACCGATTTCTTAAATAAAAATTAAGGTGCTAAATATTTATATCCCAATTTTGTTAAATATTACCTTTAAGGCCATTTACCTAAAGCAAAGGGGAAAAAAGTTAAATGACACCATTGTTTTCTTATAAACGTTTTCAATTGTATCTGGTTCAATGTGAGCGACGGGTATGGTTACCATTGCACCGGGAACCATTTATTGAATAAACAACACTTCTGCCATAGGTCACCCCAAGTGGTTTGCTACGTTTGATGACTTAGCAGGTTTGACCGGATCTCGGCGGCGGATGTGTCTGCCCACCAGTAGCGTGGCAGATTGGATCGGGAGAGACTGGTTGGGGGAGATCTTTTGACATCTCCAGCAGGACTCTGTCGGAATATTGCCTTGCATCGCAGCGGAAAGGATGGATTTATTCGTCCGTCACTCCAGGACACACTGATCCCCAGATTCCTACGCACCCCCGATACCTTTTTCCTTCCAAGAGATCCTCTCCTTCTTTCCCCTAAAAAGACCTTACACACAGGATCCTCAAAGATTACACAGGCCCTGAGTGGAATTATTTTCCTTAAGGCCTGCTGTATGGAACTAATGTTAAAAAAATGTAGGGGTTGGAAAAAGGTTTAGATTTGTGGTAGAGAATTTAAAAATATAAATCATCTGAACAAAATAGTAATATGGAAAAAGTATAATTTTCTCAACACCAATAAAATCATGCACATCATGTAAAACAATCCACGACATATCTACAACCTATACAGTTGGGCAATTTTCTATATTTAAAATATCAGAAAAGATAAAAAAAAGTAAAATTTTACATAACGTCGTGTCCAGTCGGTTCCATGAATTATTAATGCGTGAGAAAAAAATCCGCCGGTTTTACAAATGGCCGTATTAAATAAATCTCCGGGATTTACGACATCGATCCTCCTCGCTGTGGTGACGTGTATTTTAAAATAATTAATATGTTTATCCGTAAACGCGACCGCAAAGAACGCGGCGTGATTGCGACATAATTCACCGTGTCCTCTTCGGCAGTTTCCGCCGACAGCCGACAGTAGCCGAACAGCTGCCCGTCGAGTTGAATTATTATCCCTGAGGAAAGTGAAAGAGCGTCGGGTGACAGAAGGTGTCCCAACCCGACGCCGACGCCAGCGAGATAGCGTAGGTACTGTGCAGTGTGCACGGGTGGGGTTGACGTCTTTAGCCCGACATCGAAATACCAAACGAGCAACTTACAACTAACCGAGGCCAGCGGATCTATGGCATCATCACTTTTATGTGATAAAAGGGCAGGATAAAAGAAGTAAGAAAAGGAACATTGTTAGATACCTGGTTGATTAGAACTGTTTTCCATAAAAAGATAAGAATATATATTTTTTACATTAGCTCCACACTGGAGGCTCTTAGAATAAGCTTAGCTCTTAAAATAATTCTCCTCAGGGCCGAGGTCATTTTTGGGGTTTCTGTATGGAGGGTCTTTTGAGGAAAGGGAGGAGATAAAAGATACGAGGGGTGAGTAGGAATCTGGAGGTCAATGCCTCAAGGAGTAACAGACAAATGTCCCACTGCTGTGCAAGTCGATGTTCCGAGAGAATCCTGCTGGAGAGGTCAAGAGGTCTCCTCAATCAGTCTCACAGTTGGTGCAGTCGGCATCCGCTGTCAAGACCCGGACAAACTTCAAACCTCTCCAGGAGTGATGGACGTATATCCCACTACAGTGCAAGGCGATTTTTCGAGAGAATCCTGCTGGAGAGGTGACTGAAACTAAACTGAAGAAGTGCCTGAAGGAAATATTTGATTCTGAACGGTGATCTTTTTGCTTTTCTTCACTCTTAAACACCTCGCAAAGACGGCATTTGAATCGTTTTTTTTTTGTTTAAAAAAAAGTATATATTTCTTTATTGATACGTACAGCTTACTGGTAAATAAATTATAAGTGAAGTAATCCAAAAACGGGATCTTCATTTAAAACATGGTAGTAGAGGGTAAAAGAGAATCCGTAAAATTTGTTCAAAACTTATTAAATAAATCTATCGAAGACAGTACCTACTACCTACCTCGCATGACATTTTTGTATTTTACCTACTTCACCTCACACCGAAAATACTCTTTCAAAAATAGATAAGTCGATAATAATAAATACAAAACATTTGTGGAGAATGTTGTTTTAATATTGCAACGTCTAAATTTGGACAGTTTTGAAAACAACGAAATTTTAACACTGCCTTGTCTTATGTCTTCTTCGCGTAATTGCACTTGAAACTAAACGCCCGGACAAATTAGTGGCAAGCTTGGGCTAAATATAAAAGACTAGGACATTAAACGGTGCTATGAGAGTACTTTACTGTAACTTTACAACCCGAACTGCAGTTGAGAATATAAGAGAGATAGGAACTTAATACTTAATACTGAGATTTAATTACGTGCTACGTGCTCCGTTTAAGTCCACTGGATAAATAATTACAATTTTATGCAGAGCCAATATTAAAACACCCAACATAATATATTACACATTGTAAAATATTGATAATTAGGTCCCATAAATTATTTTCATTTATTTTTCACTCAGTGGGCTACCTGATGATCCAATATTACTATTTTTCATCCCATGACGCGTTGACACGAAAAACTATTAAATTTTATTCTACTCTAGCACAGAATAAACTATTTAACACTAGAAGTGCCTTAGTAATGTGCCACTGACTTAGTGCATTTTGGTTCTAGACCATTAAGTTCGCGTTCCTTCCCTCTTACACTTCCTGAAATTGTATATCGCCTTCCCATTTGAATTTCGTAATCACGGTGAAACACATTTTTGTATGGAAATATAGGCCGAAAACTTGCCGAAAACAAATTGGATCACACCCACAGGCCACTTCTTGGGTTATCCTTTATTCAATGTATTGTAAGTACCTACTACTATATGAAATATTAATTTGTTATCAAAATGTTTATTTTCATTTGTAAATTTATTTTTTAAACTCCTACCCCGATGATTCGTTTATAAAACTACAAAAACCTGAATTAACTTGGTAAATTGATATTTATGAAATTATCTGCCTTCGTTTAAAAAATGGCTTGCCATACAGTGTCAGGTATTTACAGGTTGTTAAATTGTGTGGTATACGAATCTTAAAGTAATTGTTGCAAAAATTCAGCTACGAAAACTTATTGTATGTAGGTACACTTTGTCAAAAAACTGTTTAACGTTGGTTCGTTAAGGCGATCCAATAGTTCAGGAAAAAATCGGAAATCACGCCTTTTATGGGAGGAGTTTAAAAATACTTGAGAAAAAGCTTTTGGAAAGGTTGGAAAAGGTATTTGAGAAATTATTTTTACAAGTTGATTTCGTAAAGGCATGTAAAAAATATTAATTCCTGTTTTACGCATTGTTTATTGTAAGAAAACTGAAATTTAAAATTGATTTCACGAAACTAAGCGACGCGGAGTAACACGACTGTCTCCCGCGCCGGTTGGGGCGTGACTGATATGAAATAGGTGTTGCCCAGTGCATGGTTCTTGTGCCCATGCCATAAGGGTCACTTCAAGAATCCAAATTCGTAGAGTGCGGGCCGCATTGATTGATGTCAAAAATAACCACGATAAAATGCATATTTTATTTTATTTGGTGAAGTTCGGGCGTAAATATCATTTTTTTGCCATTATTATAAAAGAAACTAAATTTGCCACATTATACAATAAAACCAAATCCGAAAAGGGGTTTATAAATAGGAGAGTTTGGACTTAAAAGTATTTTTATAGAACTTATACTTTATTTTTTTAAAGGCTTATTAAAAGAATTATTAAAAAAATTACCGATATTTTAAGGGCCAAGATATGTTCTACACACAGTATTTAATTGAAGCATCCATAATACTTCTAAGCTATCAAATTTTCAAAACAAAAACATGTGATTTTGTATGATTTTGCATTATTTAGTATGGCTTCATCTTAAGTATAAAAAACAAGATCGTTCACTCGCTACAAAATAATGTTAATAGTATTAGCATACATCACTAGGAATTTATAACAAATTTAAAGACATAGATAACAATTTATTCAACATTTTTAAAGTCCCATTTTTTTACAAAATTGACAGAGTGGTTAGTTCCAGTAAAACTGCCTGATAAAATCAATACATAATTTAATCCATAAAATCAGCTTCATTGAAATTCCAGCCTTTGGAGTTATAAATTATGTAAATAAAATATGTATGTTTTGTTAATATTTCATTAAAAGCAATTTAAAATCTGTCTACAATAAATCACAGATCAGAATAAAAGAAAACTAAAAAAGTGACAGTTTCATTGAGAAATGGCAATTTTAATTTATGATTCGCATTACGAGTATTGAAAATTGCACATATTTTGCGTCAGGCATTAATTCCGCAACCGAGTGTACGACGATTAGCTGTGTGTTTTTTGTGGGAGTTCGTCTCCGATCAAAAGAACTTATAATAAAAAAAAATAATAATTTGTGTGCAGTTCACACGCGGCAGAAGTGAAAAACCTTCAGAAAACTAAAATAGACAAGAGTGGGGAGGTCATGAAGCCCCGCACAAAGAGGAGACCGATAGGCTTAGGCTACTAACAACGAAGCACAAAGAAGAGACCGTTATTCTATGTCATTCTCTCGCAGACTAAATCCTATAAATGTATTTTTGTCTCTTTTTAATGTCGCTTTTTCGTTTCATCGAGTTTCAAATCACAAGGGTTCTAAAAAAGTTTTCACTTTAGAAATACATTCGTACCTTCAAAATAACTGATTTATTGATGAACGGAGGTGAACCAATGAAGCACACAATTGAAATAAGTCGTATATAAGCGATAAATTGTCCGTTCGGGCTTAGAGAAATAAATGTTACCTATTCAAATATAAACAAAATCAGAGTGTGCAATTGGCAAGCGGTAGAAGCAAACCTTCAGAAAACTAAAGTAGACAAGAGTGGGGAGGCTACGAATCACCGCACAAAGAGGAGACCGATTATACTATCTCATTCTCTCGCAGGCTAAATCCTGTAGACGTATGTGTTTGTTTTAAATATCATTGTTTTTCCTTTTATCGAGTTTCAAATAACAACAGTGCTAAAGAAGTTTTCACTTCAGCAAATTGTGGCTAAAGGCCTCAAATAATTAGCCCCACTTTAGTGTCGAAAAGCATACGCGGACTGCCAATGCATATTATAGTTATTATTATTTCTATTCAACGTTGAATGTTGAACCATCGACAATACCGGCAGGTGTTGCCATTAAAAAACGATTTCTTATTTATGTTTTGTCAATATCGGTTTGACTGTCGACAACGCAGTCGTGTTTGGGATATCGTTATAAAATCGTCGGAAGTTAAGCCCATCGATTCGATCAATCGCGCTACACCCCATGAGCCATGAGCCGTGGTCGAACTACCGATCAGAGCAATGGGGCGAGCTTAGGGCATGTTACAATAATGCATATCTGCAACTTGCAATGTTCTACAGTACGTTAAAAGGAAGGTGCACTGATTTCGCTGCCGACTCGGAAGTCAACCAACGTCATTTTCGTGACTGAATTCGAGTGGATCATCTCTCAATACAATGCGTGATGGATGTAGATGATGCGCCGACAACCCTGAAGGACGCTCCGTAATTGTATTAAATTGTTTTATATTATTGTAATATATTATTTGATTTAGGTCCTACATTACTATAGTTGTTTTCGGGCTCTTCGGATTACATGGTTTCGTTGCCGAGTTGTGCCGAACGTAAATATACGGAATCATTAGAGTTCAACAGCTTCGACAGCTCAAAACTAGTTTTCAGCATGGAAGGACGTTTGTCCTCAGAAGTATTATTACAAATTAAGTCACCATGTTATTAGAACCTAAATCTTTTTTACAAGCATCTTACGGTTATTGGAGAACAGGTCCCAGTACTTGCTAAATTATGAATTTCTTTGGTCTGGAGAGAATCTATCAGGCAGTATTACAATCATCATTGACAAACTACCAAAAAAACAGAGTGTTTAATTCATACGCGGTAGAAGTAAAAACATCGGAAAACTAAAGTAGGCAAGAGTGAGTAGGCTACGAAGCACCGCGCAAAGAGGACACCGATAAGCAAGCACCGCACAAAGAAGAGTCCGATTATACTATCTCATTCTCGCAGGCTACATCCTACAGATGTATGTGTTTGTCTCTTTTTAGTGTCGATATTTTTCGTTTAATCGAGTTTTAAATCACAATTTTTTTTTTCATTTTAATATTAATTTATTTATACATTTTTTTGAAATGTAATCTTAGGTATAAATCTAGATATTACAATAAAAAAATACACTAGGTATATCTTCTAAACAACGCACCTAACCTAAAAGGTAATATCTGATATGATGAATATAACGTTTTAAAAAACATCACCGCTCCCATAAAGCAAATCACCTACTTCATTATAAAAAATACATGTTTATTCATCGTACCACACGCACCACACTTCAGTACAATGCACACGACATGCTTCTACAGAGAGTACAACACGAGGTCTCTTATTTTAGCTTCATTAGAAGGGCTAAAATAAATAATAATAATATCGGGGGGCCATCTCGCCGCAGGGGGGCCGGGTTGGGGGGCAGACGCCCCGGGGCGCGCCGCTGGTGACTACGCCCCTGGCCCCTGTAGCTGGTCTGGTGAATGATGATGATGATACAATACGTTCACTCTACCCTACAGTGTGCTACAAAAATATTGTAGTTCTGTGGAAGTTGATAAATGGAGGTGTCTTATTATTTCAGGTAAAATAAATTATTGGTAAGTAAATTGTTTTCTAGTTCTGACGTAAAGAGGCAGCCGGGATTTGTAAATGATCACTTTCTGATGTACTCATTATTTTATTTTGTTTTATTAAATAAAACATACAACGAAGTTGCACTCAAAACTCATTAAGGGATCGCCAATTGGTACTTTTGAAAAGTTAAACCCAACCCAACCCAACATGCAGACATAATATATGAAGAAAAAATTTACAAAACATTTCACAGAAGCAACATATAGATACAACATATGAAGAATCACTTTACAAACATTTCACAGAAGCATGTCTTATAAGATTTAATGAATTATTATAACCACTCATTTGGTTTATGTTATTAATTTGGCAGCCACCTCTGGTCTGGAGCTCCAAAATACCTAAAAAACTCTTGACTCTGTGCAGAAACGGGCGGTCCGTTTGACAGATTCTCCCATCTTAACAGACGGACTGCAATCTTCAGAGCACAGGCGTCAGGTGGGAATGCTGTCCTTGTTCTACCGGTATTACAATGGAAGATGCTCCGAGGAACTAACGTTATTGATCCCCTTGGCACCAGTGCATAGTCGGGAAACACGCCAAACACGCGCCCAACATTTGTACACGGTTGACATCAGTCACATGAGAACGGGTGGTTTCTATGACTCGTTCTTGAGTTCAACGGCTCGGCTGTGGAACGTTTTGCCGGCCTCTGTGTTTCCTCCCTCCTACAACATGGGTCTCTTCAAGACCCGTGTTCACTTCTTCCTTTCCTCAAAAAGACCCTCCACACAGCATCTTCAAAGATGACATAGGCCCTGAGGGAAGTTATTTTCCTCAGGGCCTCCTGTGTGGAGCGAATGTAAAAAAAAAAACTCAAATATACACCTATATGAATATACTTAGGGGCCATTCATTTATTACGTAAGACGAATTTTGCTTGTTTTCGACCCCCTCTCCCCCTATTATAAGAAAAAATAAGAATAGGCCGACCCCCTCCCCCCTGTTTAATATTTATTACGTAAGAATCTAAAGGAAAAAAAATGAATACACTTTTGGTTTGTTTTAAAGTTTGTTTGCGCGGGTCTGTTGCCAAGGAAATGGAAATCATTTACCTATACGCAACCGAGCGAACCTCGGCACTCGCGCGGTTGCCTGCGCTTTTTCAAAGTATACCTAATTTTAACTTTGCGCATTTTTGTGATCTTACGTAAGAACTATCGAAACTCCCTCCCACCCCCTTGTAAGAAAAAATAAGATATGTTTGGCCCCCCTCCCCCCCTAAATCGTCTTACCTAATAAATGAATGGCCCCTTACGAGTTTGTCCAGTATTCTTTAAAAAAAATTAAGAAAATGTGTAATTTACAAGAAAAGTGATAATAATGTTTTATTCTCCATGGAAGCCATCACTAACGAAAAAGTTGAGAAGGTGAAAGGTAATTTTGATTAATTATTTACATTAAACTATTTGGAATACGATATTAAATCAATCTATAAAATGAACTAGTAATCACCCTGTGGCCCTGTTGCAAGAACCCTTTCCGCTCCGCTTGGTGCAAACCGCGCTACACAAAACTTCACTGTAATGTTAAATTAATGCAATGGCTAACTACTCTTCTTTGTAATGGAAAACTAATACGCTTTTTGTATTATGTTACCATCGCGTTGCCATTGTTAATAAATCCCTACACCATTTATTATTTATGGGTGTTGAGGGGATTTTTTTTTATGTACATAGTGTCCGGAAACGAGTGGTACAAGCGGTATACTGGTGAATCTCGATCACATTTTGAATCGATTTTGAACTTTAACTTTTTTGAATTTAGATTTCATGTTCAGGTTAATCGAGTCCAAAGTAGGATTTTTTAGGTCAACTTTGGTTTTTCCTGCTCGTACAGCTGGTTTTGTACAACCTGTATATTTAAGTCAAGTAGGGGGAGTCATTAGTCAAGTAGGTGCCTATGTTGCTACTGTTCGAAAAATGTATAATGTCAATGCTTATTTTTTTCTCTTGTTGCTTCTAAACGTTATGTATATGTCGTAGGACGATCGTAAAATCAGGTAGATCATGATGTACCTAGCCACATAGTGAAGTGCCTGGCGGCAGATCGTGAAGGGCCTGAGGCGCATATATAGGCGATAGTATCTTCCAGAGTGGAAGATACTATCAGTATCGCCCTGGTGTAAGACCACCATTCAGAATTGAAACGTTGCTTGAAAATGGCTTTAGCCGTGTTTAGTGACCAGATCTGAATAGCCAGGTACTTCCCAACCTTCCTCTTGCCCACCTTCTTCCCCTCCCCACTACCTTAAGCCTCACAACATACCCCAATTGGGGATGCCATAGTCTCACTGGCTCCAGACGGGAGCAGTTGAGATTCTTGTGCGGTATTCACTGTAAAAAAAAAAAAAAATGATCTGCCTGATTTGCCCTACGATTGTATCACGGGGAAGATAACAAATTTCAGGTACATGTAAGTATACAAGCATGGGGGCAGGGTGCATTTACCTACTACATATTTTGAGAGAGAGTTGCTGAATAAGTGGCCTAAAAATATGCCGACGATTTTTGCAGAATCTTGAACATTTGAATCGCTTTTCTGATTGATAAGCAGAAAACATCGCTTTGGGAACATAAAAAAGTGCATGGGATCTCCCACGAGTATACTTGTTAGGAACATAAAAGTCAACCTCTTTCAACAAAGGTGGATTGAGTATAGTTGCAGGAATTTACTTAAAAAAATGTTTACCTAAAAATATTTTTCGGAGGGCTTCCAAGTTGTTGAAATCGGTCATTTCGTTGAGAACGGAGATGTATACAGGAATGGACAGTATGTATATTGTATATTCTCTCATAAACAGGAAACGCATAAACCTCTTTTGTACTTTTCTAGGATCCGGTTTTGCTCAGAGGGGGACAAATAATGACGTTGTATTCTAGGATGCTTCGAACATGTGCTTCTATGTTCTAAAATGTTCTCCGTATTGCAATTCTATTTGTAAATGATCACGCATTACGAAGAATAAATCCAAGTATTTTGTTGGATTTTTGTTTCGTAATGCAAGATCATTTAAACACACATTACAAGGAAGAATTCCAGATAAAGAAATAAAAACTAGATACTACACATAAGTGTCTGGAAACTCGCAAAAGCGGGAAACTGGTAAATCTACATTACATTTGGAGTCAATTTTGTGGGATAGGTAACTTTTTATTTATTTGAGCTATCATTTTCTAGTAAATCGATTTCTAGTAGGTGATTTTTTAATAACGTTTGAAAAAAAATCAATGTATTACGTGCTTATCACCTAAATATAATACTCGTGTTGGCCTAGTTTTATTTGGATCACCGGAAAATACATATCTGTCTATTTATACAGAACAATATATCTATCTGTAGTGGGCGGCCCTATTGGACGTTGTTGTACCCTATTGGTTTGATTTACAAACAAATCTTCAGTTTTATTCCGAAATTAGTGGAATTCTGCACACTTTACCTTCTAAATAAGAGGAAGGTCACGGCCTGAGTCTAATTTCGAAAAACACTATGTAAAGCCAGGGCAACATCGGTTACTTCAGCCAGTAAATAAATAATACTGATGTGTATTTAACCAAACAAATATAACGAATCAATGCACTTGCATAAAGCCACATAAAGCTATTAAAGGGAAAAGGAAATATACCCATAAACTACTTCACCGTGTAGAAATACCTACCAGAAAATAACCCGAGGAGGTTCACCATCCATTACGAGGAGGTACGAAACCCATTCATTTTCGTGACTGGTGATCGTAAAAAAACCTTTGTATTGGCGCGTTAATATTATTCAAAATAATTAATACTTTAAATTAAAGCCGATTTATTGCAGGCAATATTTTACCTGTCAAACGTTAAAAGGTGCGTAATTAATAGTTAGCTTTTATTTATTATATTCGCCGTCAGGTTGTTAATGCACAGAGCCGAGAATAGGAAGGTGGGTGAATGATGGACAAAACAACACGTTTTACTCAAAATTTCATAAATCATTTATAAAACATTGATATATTTATTAGTTTGTTGTTTTCGAAAATCAACAATCCGGATACTACCAAAAAACACTGATCGGAAAACGAAAATGCTTTTTTTTCTTAGTGGTAAAAAAAGTAATATCACTCACGAGAATCCCTTATTTTTTTTTAATTCTTTTATGTGCCCATATAGCTTTTACATTGAGCATAATAAAAACAAATCTTAATATATAAAACAAAGTCGGGTTAGTTACACTATTTAAAACTCGAGAACGGCTGGGCTGATTTTGATGATCTTTTATTTGTTGGATTTGTCTCCGCCCCGGATAGGATAATAACTAGTAAAACATCACAACACTTAACGAAATAAATAGTTATAAAGAAAATTATTTTCCCCGTACATTTTGTATGGAACGAATTCTTCTATTTTGAAAGAACTGCAGCAATATTGTGAGGGGTATAATATTGAACTGTGCATGAATTCCAAATATTCAAAAACGTCAAATTTCAATGCGTTGATTGTTGTGCATTTGTTTTTAATCATATAATGCTGCCCTTCTTTCTTACACACTCAATGTCAATAGTCGAAAATGAGACAAATGGTGAACGTATGTCTGCACACCTCCAAAGGAAAAATACAATAATTATAATAAACCCCTCATACCCTTTTCCTTCCCAGAACTTTCTATCCTCCCATTCCTTAAAAAGATCCTCCACACAGCATCCCCTAAGATGACATAGGTCCTGAGAGAAATTATTTTCCTCAAGGCCTCCTGAGGAAACTGTTGTTATTTACCATTTTCCACAAAAACTATAAAACGTCGTATGAAATGTACTTGTGTACGATCCTGAGTACGAAAATTTTGGAGAAGATTTTTTTTTAAAACGCACCTAAATATTTTTAACAAACTTTTAACAATTTTACAATCTTATCAGAAAGGTGTTACTAAAATGCAATGAATTTCATTAATTCCAACAATATGCACAAGGATAAGACTTCCCGTCCCATTGTATGATAAATAAACGCGTTTAAAAGTACACCTTTCACATTAACCTTATCTCCCCTCGAGCCGCTTGAAAAAGTAACTACATTGATTTACTCATTTTTAAAACAAGGTTAATTAACACGTTAGTTCGGAGGAATAATACCCGCACGCAAACCCATCTATCATGGCTGGCGGCTAGCGGCGCTGTAAAGGAGGGCGTACAATAAAGATTTATAACTTGTGATTTAAATTTGGATTACGGAAATGTAGAGTATTGGTTTCGAGGTTGCCAGATTGCTCTCGTAATGAAAATATCACAAAGTTTCATACTTTTGTAAAGATCTATGGTTCTGTTTTGTTTAAGTTCTGAAAAAAATGATTACTAGTTCAAACATACCTTATTGTGCTTATGATATTGTTACATATAAATCAGTTTCCACCAAGTTATTAAGCTGTGGAAAATGGATAAGTTACTAAAAGTTATTAGTTACGATAAGTTACTAGCACTTTCAGTTGCCAGATTGACATGTTGGCATGGATACGCGTCGCGTTTCAGTTGCCAAGTTGATAGGTTGCCACGGTTACGCCTCACAACCTATCATGTTTTCGAGTAATTTGGGATATGTCAGAACTGGAGAATATCGATTTTGTTCAGGAGGTTGATAATTGATAAATTATTCATAATTTCTATTTTTGACAAGCTGATATAATAACTGAAATCGTGAAGTTAAGTTGCGCTGTAAATCGAGTTGAATTGAGTTGCCAACCAGTTTTTGGTTTCTCCACGAGCCAAGATCATAACTCCATACAGGAGCGCTGAGGAAAATAAATCCCCTCAGGGCTTGTCATCTTTGGGGATGCTGTACGGAGGGTCTTATTAGGAAAAGTTATGGAAAGGAAAAAAGTATGAAGAATGGGTAGGAATCTGGGGGGCAGTATGTACAGGAGAGATGGACGTATGAATACACCCCTCCCACTGCGGTGCAAGGCAATGTTTTAAAATAGTCCTGCAGGAAAGGTCAAAAATCTCCCTCAAACAGTCTCTCCCAATCCGCCCTGCCACGCGTTTTGTAGGCAGACGCATCCGACACCACGATCCGGTCAAATCTCACCTGAACATCTCTGCTAAACCGCCAAATGTAGCGATCCACCTGGGGTGACCTATGTATAGCACATTACACGGAAAAAAGCGAGTAAAAGAAAGAACGCAGGTGTGTTGTGTTAAAAATAACAATGATAATACAAGAGAAGTAAATATATTTTTAAACTTATGTTGTTACCCAGAATATTAATGATAACGGTGTCCTGTTTTAACACGACTGATTGGCATTTCATCTGTCTGTAAATTAGTTTGTGTGTTCCGTTTCCGTTTACGAAAAATTTGCTGCTACCTCTTTATTATTCAAGCAAACCATACTTTGACTAGATGACTAATATTGACTGGTTAAGAAAATATTTTTTTCAATTGTGAAATCAGCTTGTATATTTTTAATTTCTTTTCGAATTGTTTTAGTATCATGAAAGAAAGTTTTGTAAAAAGAATTGTAATTGACATAGTGATTTTATTGATAGTAGTTTTTTTGGACAAGTTACACCTCTTCCTCTCACTCGATAAATGCTGGCGTCCCGCAGGGATCGGTTCTGTCTCCAACTCTGTTTTTGTTGCACATCAACGACCTTTTGTCATGTGCACCAATTCACTGTTACGCGGATGACAGTACAGTTCATGATAGCTTTTTGTTTGACAAGCCCCCAAAGGGCTCACAAACTCCAACAGCTCGTAAAGCTTTGAAGCAAAGAATGGACGGTTACCTCGAGAGTGTTTTCTCTTGGGGTAAAAATAATCTCGTTGAATTTAATGTTTCAAAGACCCAATCTTGTCTGATTACCTCTAAAAGGGATCGCAATGAAAATCTAGTCTCTTTCAACGGAAGCAATCTTCCGAACAGGCCCTCCATTGATATGCTTGGTGTAACCCTAAGTGACCAGCTCAGGTATGGGGGCTCCATCGAAGCCAGAGTAAAGTTAGCCTCCTAAAAACTGGGCGTACTGTACAGGGCCCGCAGATACTTTAATAGTACACAACTGCTAACCCTGTACAAATCGCAAGTGCGCCCCACGATTGAATTTGGCAGCCACCTCTGATCTGGAACTCCAAAATACCTGAAAAATACCCTCGACTCTGTGCAGAAACGGGTGGTCCGTTTGATAGATTCTCCCATCTTAACAGAAGGATTGCAATCTTTAGAGCACAGGCGTCGGGTGGGAATGCTATCCTTGTTCTACCGGTATTACAATGGAAGATGCTCCGAGGAACTAGCATCATTGATCCCTTCGGCACCGGTGCATAGTCGGGAAACACGCCAAACGCGTGCCCAACATTTGTACACAGTTGACATTTGTCACATGAGAACGGGTCGTTTCTTCGACTCGTTCTTGTGTTCAACAGCTCGGCTGTGGAATGATTTGCCGGCCTCTGTGTTTCCTCCTTCCTACAACATGGGTCTCTTCAAGACCAATGTTCATTCCTTCCTCTCCTCAAAAAGACCCTCCACACAGTATCCCAGATGACATAGGCCCTGAGGGAAATTATTTTCCTCAGGGCCTCCTGTGTGGAGTTAATGTAAAAAAAAAAAAAAATAAAGTTGAATAGTTTCTTATTTGAAAAAGAAAAGTATTGTCGTACATAGATATTTAAGTACCTACATACAAATCTTATGATTTTAAAAGATTATTTTGTTTTGATTTATAGCAAGAGTAAATTGGAGATATACTTTTTTGGAAGCGATGTCTACTGTTTAAAACTACTACCAGTATTTACTCAAATTAGACTGAACTTGCAATAAGCTGAACAAAGAAAAAAATACACCACGAGTACATATTGTATTTAAAACATATATACATATATATATGTGTCACGTAGCTTTCCAAGATAACATTTCAATAACAAATTAGTTACCTAGACCCAATCACATCTCACATGAACGTAAAGATGCTAATTGAAATAAAAAAACACATCCCGTAAAAAAATGAATTTAATCAGCGACGACAGCGACCAATGCAACAAAACCACGCAGGCAAGTTCTTTCATCCTCAGATTAATATCCCATGCCATATCAGGCGTGCTGGCCTTCGGGCCCGACTCAATGTAAATATAAATAAGTTGTGTGCACTCGTGATAATTGATTGCTGCATTTAAAAGTCAAACCTACGCTTATTTGAAAAAAAAAATAGTTTCAAAAATATTTACGTTCCGTTAGAATGTATTTTTTTAATCATAAATATATCAGTTAACTATTTATCGCATAAGTACTTGAACTATGTAAGTAATTAATTATGTTAAGTGATAATGTCACACCGAGTACCACAACCTCATCATTTCCAATGAAACAAAATCATTTATTTCATAATTCATGTTCATTTTTCAAACGATGTTATATGACGATTGTTGTAATTGGTGATTAACGAAACTAACTTAATAAATTGAGAAAACTCTTTCATAAGAAAGTAAAAATATAGTGCGAGCAATATTGAGGCTGTTGCCCATGGATATTTAATTCGAAAGCTCATTGCTAATGACGAAAGATGGTTGGATTTTTGAAAATATCCAAATTAAAAATAGCGAGCAAAGCATAATGAGCCCAGAGCAAATACCCGACGGTCTTTGCTGGTTCTAAACACGGAAATTATGCTACATAGTTTATTAATACTATTTTTTGCTCGAGTTAAAGATGTACTGCCTTTATTATTAACGTCAAAGCCCTCAAGGGGTAAAATAAAATAAATAAATATACAACTAAATAATTTAATGTTCTCCAAAACGAGCTTGAAAAAAATTCATAACATGAATTATGTCATATATTTGGTATATAAATGTGTAATTTCTACTACTTAAGAAATTCTAAAAATCAAAGTACTTTATTGAAATTAAATAGACATAAATACATTAGGAATTCATGTGTCGTATATTGGTTTATAAATGCGTAAATTCAAATTATACAATTGTAAATGTTCTCTAAAATGGCCCGAAAAGAATCTCCTACTTGTGATCTCACTAAAGAAACCACTCTGAATGCAATTATTAATGTTCTCCAAAATGACCTTGAAAGAAATCACATCTTTGCGATCTTTTTAAGACATAAAGAAACCATCCCTTCGTCAATATAAATATCATCATATAAATATATATAAATAAATAAAAAAAGTAAAAATAAAGTTAAGAATTTTGAAATATCAGGACCTGGTGCCAAACTTGGCAAGTGTTTTTATATGGAAATCAATGGATCATTTTGCTTTCCAGTCCTCTTTAAAAATCTGTTCTCATTCGGCATGGCGGGTCATCCATTCTTTTTCTTGATTTAATATATATATATACACATTAAAGAGGTTGGATGAGAACGATTTCAATCAAATCATCAAAGCACTTAAGAAATAAACAATATTTGTAACAGCTCCCAATCTTCTGTAATTAATTATATAAAATATATTATTAATACTGTAGAATTATTTACAACAAAAAATGGCCTTTGGCCAAACATTTGACTACCTTCAAGCTTGCCCGGCATTTAACGTCGCATTTTCTTCTCTTAATTTATTCCCCACCGAGAGGATAAAATCATCTTTTAAATGGATGCCGTCGATAATTCAAACTGAAAAATAAATTAATAATACCGCCCACGTTAGTTCACCGCGAGCCATATAAACCTGTCTCGACCGCGCAAGTGACCATACACGCAATTTATAATTTTGTAAATCAGTCTGAACATTCGGTTTGAAGTGGTGAGTGACTCATATAAGTGGATCGTTCTTTTTGACGGGGTGGCGTTTTACTATTTCGGGGTTTGGGGTGTTGAGTACGGAGGGCGATTCACCTGTCCAGTGCAGGTCTAATAAATATTTTCAAAAATACAGACAAATAAATTAAACTGCCCGCTAGATGCTTTATCTTGTATAAATGGTGCCGGAATCGTTGGCCATCCATTTCTCGGCAGGGGTAAAAATTGGCGCGGCCGCGGCTCAACGGTGAGATAAATCGCCACCATTGATTCGAGATTAAAGGTGTTGGTCGTTTTACCGCTGGATCGCGTTACTTACACTCATGCACTTTAGTTCTTACCCTGCTCAACTCTATGACGCGCAATGCTCTTGCTTGTGCCGATTAAGGGTTATGTATTTAATTCCAACTAACTAGCTTATCATCACGCCTATTCCAAACAAGGTTAGGCAGAGAGATAGAATTAGTTTCGGAATCACAAAATGCTTATTTTAAATTAATACATCTTCCAGACTGTTTTGGAAGGAGGTCAAGAGATCCCGGAACGGTCCAGAGAACGAAAGCCTGAAAGTGATAAAATCGAAAGATGGAAGAATGTTGACGAATGAGGAAGAAATAAAAGAGAGATGGATGAGATATTTAATAAATCTAGTAGTCCACAATGGAGTCCTGGTACCTACCCTGAAGTAAGGCAGTAAGGCATGGAACTGGCAGAGGAAGGATGGAAATAAACTGAATGCTGTTGAAATGAGATTCCTGTGGTAAAATCTTGTATGATCGTGTGAGAAATGTGGATATCCGCAAAGAATGTAAGGGTGATGTAAGCATAATGAGTATGATTAAGAAAGGAACCCTTAGATGATTTGGGCATGTAGAGCGAATGAATGAAGAAAGTAGTGAGAGAAGAATATATGAGGTAGACGTGGCACGATCAAGTGAATCAGATACTTGAGTCGGGCCATGTCAAAAGTCAGAATAATAGAAGAGTATGTATGAGACGATGTATGAATGTGAGTGTGGCAAAAAGTGTGTGCCAAGACCGAGTTGTTTGGCGGTCCGTCCTCTCTGCATACCCCTGTGATGGTTAGTTAATGAGTTAGTTACGTCTTTCATTTTGCCGACAATAGATTCACTGGATTTACGTGACTGGTACGAGTGGTGTTCCGGAGAGGAATTCCGCTCAACAGCTTGCAGATTGAAGATTGCCCTTATGATAGACATCACATGATTATGCGTCACGTTCTACTCATTTCCCCGCTAAACCGATCTAGGTACACGCTTAAACCATCATTGTGCCCCTTTCTTACACTTGTTCATCTTGGTAGTTTACATTATGAAGTCAACCAGACAACGTCTAATTATAGTCTGAAGGCATTGAATATGCATTATTTATTTCGCGTGCAAGTGTCATGATTTACATTGAAGTCGGTGCGTGTTATACATGTCATTTTTCTCATGTGTTTTTCAATATTTATTTTACCAATTTCATTATTGGCTTCTCACAAAGATTATGCAAGGTTAATTAGAAAGACGTTTCGAGATACATGTTTAGCTTGGCATAATATTTTAGAAATTTATTCAATTGTGAGAAACAAAATTTTTTTCTTTACTTCGGCAACACCAAGATTTTCAAATTCGTTCTTCACATTCAAATTTCTTCACGATCGAGTTTGACAGTTCGTTTTAAACCCACAAGGAAAAATAACGTATTATTATAGGGAACTCGATTATATGAGTTTTATTTGCAATTTTGATGTGTGAATTAGATTCTTTTCTATGATTCTCGTATTTTGATTTAACATCTAATAAATGGCTATTTTTATACAAAAGAGAAATTTGGGAAGTAAGTAGGCACCATTAATTTATAAACACCGTTTAATTACACTAAAAATGTGCACTTGGACCATTATGATTTTTTTTTACCTTACATTAATTTTCCTATTAGCCATCTTAGTGTTGTTATTTAATACTAATGACCGACCGAAGGTTTGGTTTCGGTTTCGGCAAGTTTCGGCAAAAAAATCTAGTTTCGGCATCAGTTTCGGTTTCAGCAAAAATCTGTCGAAACCGAAACCGAAACCGAAACCGAAACTTGTTTAGACATGTTAAAAATTGATTGTTTACTGTTATTTGGCTAATTTTTTACACTTACTCAGACAGTTAACACGTGTTAATTAAATAAGTTAAAACAATAATTGAAGTACGGGAAATTTTTTTTTTGTATTACTTCTATAAAACAAACAAAATTAATAAAAAATTACAAAACATGTTAACTACTTCTTGGAACTTCTCGTTCGGCTGACTTCGGGCTCGTATGTCACCCGCCATCATCAGCAAAATACTCAATTAATGAGGTCCTTCCTTTAAGAGTTGATAATTCACAAATGTTTGTTCCGAGAAGTAGTTAACATGTTTGTTAATTTTGATTTGTTTTATAATAGTAATATATATTAAAAAAAAATTTACATACTTCAATTATTGTTTTTTTATTTCATTTAACACGTGTAAAAACAATTTTATGATTGAAACACAATAAAAATTAAAATACTCAATTAATGAGGTCCTTCATTTATAATGTAAGTGTTGATTATTGAAAAAAATTTATTCCAAGAAGAAGTTAACATGTTTTGTTATTTTTTGTAAATTTTGTTTGTTTTATAGAAGTAATAATAGAATTTTTTTCGCATACTTCAATAATTGTTTTTTTTTTTTTTTTTAATTTACTTTAATCGTGTTAACTGTCTGAATAAGTTTAAAAAATAAGCCAAATAACAGTAAACAATCGATTTTTAACATGTCTAAAAAAGTTTCGGTTTCGGTTTCAGTTTCGGCCGAAACTGAAACAGACACCGAAGATTCGGTTTCGGTTTTGGTGGAAAGTCCTGTTTCGGTCGGACACTATTTAAAACATTTTAAATGATCGCAGCGCCATCCATTTGGGTCTTATTTTAAATTAATACCAGGCTATAATATTCTATAAATTGAAACTGTTACTTTCCGAAATATTTACACGGACTACAAAATATCTATAATATAGTGATATTCTTGGTTCAACGATAACTCATCAAAGTGGCATTTCATCACCCCTTTGAAATATCATTAGATGCCAAGTTTTTTTTAATCACTTTTAATAACTTTTCAAAGGAGTAAATGAAGTAAATGTCCTATTTGTCCTATTGTCCGGTCACCGATATTCTTCAATCCCAGTGATTGAGGTTACTTGAGACACGTTCGGGAAAACTCCAATAAAGATCGAGGTCCATCGAGTTTACAAGTTGTTTTATTTACGTTATCGAAAAGTTTACAATGAAAATTTAACCGGACTAGACGTCCTTCCTATTGGATGCTCTAAGTAATTCAGAAACTATAGAACCCGACACCGCGGAAGCCCAGCTGTCCACCGTGCATCATCGGCTAATTCCGTAACCGTTCGTTCAGAAACTCTTCTAAGGTACTACTTAACTGACATCTGTTGAAACACCTCAAAACTACATTTATCTATCTATACTAATGACATCTGTTGAAGGATTGTTAAGATTTCAGGTACTGAAATATTAATATTTGTGATTGTCACCCTAATGGTTGTGGCAACATTCTTTTGTGTTGGCAATTGCCAGGGCGAGTTCGTATTGCCACGGATTTTAATTCCTTCTTCTCTTGTTACCATCCGTCTTGGGCGGGTCGTTTTTGGCAAAACGTCTGCTGCCAGGTTTTCACTTCATGTGGGTTATAAAACCGCGGAGAGAGATAGCATCATTGAGCTCACCCTACATGAGCTACCCTACGGGTCTTTTTATTGTGTGAATAAAGACCAATTATTCAAGAACTGGAGTTATTATTGAAGAGTTACTCCAGCCACACTTCCCGTTGGAATCTGGTGTTACCACGCCGGATTGCTCTGTCAGGAGAGCGGAAGTACAGATCCTGAACATTGGTCCTTCGAGCCGGATGATCATTATTTGGACTGATTCATTCAAGCTGGGTGATCATTATTTGGATTGATCCATTTGAGACGGAAGATCATTATTTGGAGTGGCCCAGTCAGGCCTCATCATCATCGGGAGTGGTCCAGTCGGCGTCCTCATCACCATCATTGGATTGATCAAGCGAGCCTCATCACGACGCTCGCATGCACAGAAAATCAGGTTGTAGCCTTCCTTTCATTGTCCTTTCAAATTCCATTTAAAAAGCTAAAAATCTGTGTAGATGCCACATTATTTCGTATTGATTATATCGAATTACATTCGGGTGTTCATAATCAGATGCTTTCAATATAGCATAAATTTATTGGTGATAATAATTTTTATTGTTGTATTCAGTCTGCCGAATAACTTTGCTTTGCCTACCTACATTTCTAGCCACGCGTTTGCAAGTTTCGTCTTTGTATGCCATAGTATTGTGATTGGGTTCTGTATGATCTATAGTATTAATCATTTTTGTTTACGTCAAACCGCGTCAAACTGCCGTATTGTGTTTTCAGTTTTTAAATCAAGTTAGTGTTATTTCGTTAAAAAATGGAACTCGACAGGTTGATTAAACGGCGCGGGGTTTTGAAAGGTTCATTAACGAGATTCGAAACCTATTTAAGCAACGAAAATGATATTACACCTGGCGTATTGTCATCGAGGTTAGACGCCATCAAGCCTTCTCTGATAGAATTCTCCAAAATTCAGCTGGAGATTGATTTATTGAACAAATCAGAAGATAATGACGCGAGGGATAATTTTGAAGGTACATATTTTAATATAATTGCATTAGGACAGGAAATGTTATCAAAATTTAAGAAGATTGAAAATGTCCCAAATATCTCAGTAAATTTACCACCAATCTCTATACCAGTGTTTTCAGGTGACAACCATAAATGGTTGACTTTTAAAAATTCGTTCATTGCCTTAATTCATGATAACAGTAAATTAAATAATGTTCAGAAATTTCATTACCTTATTAGTTATGTGTCCGGAGAGGCACTTGATTTGATTAGTTCTCTAGAAATAACCGGGGATAATTATAGTGCAGCTTGGACAATGCTTATTTCGAGATACGAAAATGTCCGACTTATAGCAAATAGACATTTGAATTTCTTATTTAATTTTACACCGTTAAAACGACAGAATCATCATGAATTACGGAATTTAATTGATCAAGCAAACATTCATTTGAGAGCTTTACACAACTTAAAGCTACCAACAGAACATTGGGATACATTAATCATACATATTCTAACCTCAAAGTTAGATAATCACACACGTAGCCTTTGGGAATCAATAGAGTGCGACAAAGTTTATCCTACATTCGTGCAGTTTAGCAATTTTATTTCACAAAGGTCTCAGATCCTGGAAACTATCCAAGGTGACATTGGTGGAATGCAACAGAAATCGGAACCAGTTGCAACAAAACCAAGGTTTTTTAATTTTAAGGAAAGGAATTCTACAAACAAAGTTTCGTTAGCGTCGAGCAACGTTAATTGTATGCTGTGTAATGACAGTCATTTCATTTATTCGTGCAAAATATTTGTTAACAAAGAACCAGCGGCACGAAGAAAGCTCGTATCAGAGAACAATTTATGTTATAACTGCCTAAAACCGGGGCACCCTTCAAAGGTGTGCAGGTGGAAGGAAAAATGCAGTGTTTGTGATCGAAAACATCACACTCTGTTACATATCAATACTGATAATGTACAAGCGGGTACTTCAGCTGGCAAGGGTCAGTCGGAGGCACCAGTAAATTTAACATGTCATAGTGACATGAATGGGCGGGAAATTTTACTATCTACCGTAATAGTAAAAATAGAAGACGCGTATGGTGGAACACACAAAATACGCGCACTTTTGGATTCGGGTTCAATGTCTAATTTTATTACAAAGGATACTTGTAAAAGATTAAATTTGCATTGTACAAAGTTGAATATACCTGTTTCAGGTTTGCATAATAATTTAATTCATGTAAAGGAAACAGTTTACATTAAATTTAAATCATTATGTTCTCAATACCGGGATGAAATATCTTGTTTGGTATTAGATGAGATTTCTTGCAATCTTCCGCAGACCTTGATTAATCCAAAAATGTTGAACATTCCAGACGGTATCCAGTTAGCTGATCCGCAGTTTTACCAGCCAGCTTCTATTGATATGCTGATCGGAGCAGAGATATTCTGGCAGGTGGTTCGTACGGATCAGATACAGTTAGGAAAGGATAAACCTATATTGCATCGAACGGAGCTAGGCTGGATAATATCAGGAGCTGTACAGAGGCGTCATAATACGAGGCCAGTTAAAGTTTGTCATATTTCATTAAATTCTTTGCAGAATCAAATAGAAAGGTTTTGGAAGGTTGAAGAATATGAAAATAGTAAGCATCACTCTCTGGAAGATAGTGAATGTGAAAAGATTTTCAAAGGCACGCATAAACGCGATGCAAATGGTAGATTTGTAGTCAACTTACCATTTAAATCTAACCTATCTCAATTAGGAGATTCATTTAGTATTGCTAAAGGTAGATTAGTGTCAATGGAAAGAAAATTCTTAAGACAACCTAGTTTAAAGGAACAATACTCGGAATTTATTGATGAGTATCTTGCATTAGGTCACATGACTGAATGTGAACCTCCAAAACGCGATGAAACTACTTATTATTTACCACATCACGCTGTATTTAAAGAATCAAGCACAACTACTAAAATTCGTGTTGTTTTTGATGGGTCGGCTAAACCCGCTCGAGGGATTTCTTTGAATCGCGCTCTAATGATTGGGCCCACCATTCAAAATGATATATTTTGTCACTTGGTATTTTTCAGAAAACATCAATATGCAGTCACCGCAGATATTGCAAAGATGTACCGCCAAATTAATATCAACCCGGAACACAGAAATTACCAACGTATATTATGGAGAAAGGATGCGGAGGATTGTTCGAAACACTATACGCTAAACACGGTGACATATGGTTTGGCTCCTTCGCCTTATTTAGCAATACGTTGTCTGCATCAGCTAGGTAATGACGTTTCATTTACTCATCCATTAGCTAGTAAATCCCTTAAGGAAAATTTTTATGTAGATGATTTTCTTTCTGGTAGTGACTCCATTGATACTTGTCACTTGCTAAAATCACAAATCATTAATACGCTTGCTACAGCAGGCATGGAGATTAGAAAATGGAGGTCTAATGCGCCCTCGATTAATGATTCTAAAGATAATTTAGAATTATTGCCAAATGAATCCAATGAAGCTAAGATTCTCGGATTAATATGGGACACCAAATTTGATGAGTTTACCTATCAGGTAGAAAGCATAGACTCAAAGTTAGAAGTAACAAAACGTCAAGTTTTATCATTAATGTCAAAAGTGTTTGACCCTTTAGGACTGGTAGGCCCAGTAATCATTGTCGGTAAGATAATTATGCAAAGATTGTGGAAGCTAAAAACATCCTGGGATGACAAGCTACCCAATGACCTTTTATTGGCCTGGCAGACTTACACGCTGAGTCTCAGTAAAGCAAATCATATTCGGGTACCGAGGAAAATTTTCTGCTTTAATAAAAAATCTTTTAGCTTACACGGTTTTTGCGATGCATCTCAAGGAGCAGATGGCGCTTGTCTGTATTTAAGATCTACCGATGAACACGGCATTCACCAATCACAGTTAATATGCGCTAAATCTCGTGTAGCCCCACTAAAAAATTTATCGTTACCAGCGTCTGTGAGTAATGGAAGATTTGTATCTAGGCGAAGCAAGGTAAAGGCACTAAATCCTTTTATGCAGGATGGGTTGTTGAGTGTTGGAGGTCGACTATCACAATCCGATATTACCTCGCTCTCTCAAAGACATCCAATTTTGTTACCACAAAATCATAAGTTGACTGACTTAATAATAACCCATCTGCATTATGAGAATTTACATTTAGGATGTAATGCTCTGCTCGCATTACTGCGTTTACGTTTTTGGCCAATATATGGTAAAAACGCAGTGAAGCGAGCACTGCATAAATGTATTGTATGTTTCCGAGTCCGTCCGCGCGAGTGTCGCCAGCTCATGGGTGACCTTCCTGCTGACCGATTCCGAATCCAAAGATCATTTTATGTAACCGGCATAGATTTTGCAGGTCCAATTTTAATTAAGTCTGGTTTAACCAGAAATGCTAAGAGTGTAAAATCTTACATATGTTTATTTATTTGTTTTTCAACAAAGGCAATTCACCTAGAATTAGTGACTAATTTAACTTCAATGGCATTTATGAATGGATTGAAAAGATTTATAGCTAGGAGGGGTAAACCCTCACGACTCTTTACTGATAATGGAACTAACTTTACAGGTAGTTATAGGGAACTTACTGAACTATTTGATTTTTTGAAGGCATCTGATGAAGAAATCCATAATTTTTTGGCCCAGCAGAATATTAGCTGGAGTTTCTTGCCTCCCCGCTCACCGCATCACGGGGGACTTTGGGAAAGTGCAGTTAAAATGACCAAGTTACATTTAAAAAAAGCAATGCGGTCAACTGTTTTGACATACGAAGGCATGAATACCATACTAATACAGATTGAGGCTTGTTTAAATTCCCGTCCTCTGACTCCATTAACATCAGATCCAAATGACTTAAACGCATTCACTCCGTCACACTTCCTTATTGGCGACAACCTGTTAGCATTGCCTGAGCTTGATATCCACCATCTGCCTACAAACAGGCTTAATATTTACCAAAAGATGTCTACCGTTGTTCAATCTTTTTGGCACAGATGGAGCCGGGAATACCTAGCAGAATTGCAGAACCGAGTCAAATGGCAAGAAGGACGTCAACGCAGTTTACAGCCTGGTGACATGGTCATCATCAAAGACAACCAACTACCTCCGCAGTACTGGAGGATGGCGCGAGTGACGGAGATCCACCCTGGCCAAGACGGACGCGTCCGCGTCGTCTCCTTGAGGACGGCCAGAGGTGTCACCAAAAGAGCCGTGACACAGCTCTGTCTACTTCCCATGGAGGATCCTTCCTCCAACCTGGATTAAGAACCAATTACAACGCTAAAAGTGATGTGATGTGTAAATCAAAGTGCCGTCAGGCTCATCAGTGCCAAGTGTTAAACTATTTTCTCATAAGTGGGTGCAGCGCACCAGAAGGTTCTACGTTATTAAACTTTATTTTTTAATGTCAAGTCTGACATAGGGTTATATACTTAGTTATAAGTTTTTTGTTATTATTTTTAATATCCATATATTGAATATTGTTTATTTTTGTATGTGAACTCGTTGGGTAAATTCTGAGTACCAATGTTGCAATCTCTTCTTATATTATTGTATGAAAAACAACTATTCCTTAATACTCGTTTTTGGGCGGGAATATGTTAAGATTTCAGGTACTGAAATATTAATATTTGTGATTGTCACCCTAATGGTTGTGGCAACATTCTTTTGTGTTGGCAATTGCCAGGGCGAGTTCGTATTGCCACGGATTTTAATTCCTTCTTCTCTTGTTACCATCCGTCTTGGGCGGGTCGTTTTTGGCAAAACGTCTGCTGCCAGGTTTTCACTTCATGTGGGTTATAAAACCGCGGAGAGAGATAGCATCATTGAGCTCACCCTACATGAGCTACCCTACGGGTCTTTTTATTGTGTGAATAAAGACCAATTATTCAAGAACTGGAGTTATTATTGAAGAGTTACTCCAGCCACACTTCCCGTTGGAATCTGGTGTTACCACGCCGGATTGCTCTGTCAGGAGAGCGGAAGTACAGATCCTGAACAAGGATATTGAAACTACATGTATAATCGCACATACTACAAATATTATTATTGAATAGGCCGCCTCTATCCATTAATTAGAGATTGTAGTGTCACAATTTGGCAGGCGGGTATGGGTACCGCTGCCCCGGGAACAATTTATTGGATGACTAACATCTCTGCCGTAGGTCACCCCAAGTGTTTCGCTACGTTTGGTGATTTAGCAGGGGAACCCGGGTACCGGTTTCAGGGTGAGGTTTGTCAGGTCTTGGTGGCCGGTGCGTCTGCCCATCTGCCGTGTGGTGGGCAGGATCGAGAGCGTTGGTTGAGGGAGGAATACCTCCCTCAACCAGTCGTATATATATTGTATACAGATTCCTACCCACCCCTCATACCTATTTCCTTCCCAGAACTTCCTCTCCTCCCTTTCCTTTAAAAAAACCCTCCGCGCAGTATTTCCTTACATGAAATAGGCTCCTAATGTAATTAAAAAAAACATAAGTTACATTTTATTTTTCCTTTTTTGCCGAACACAACACATTTTTATCTTATCTAATTTTAAAAGAATAAGACCCTTCAACGCGTCATTTAAATGGTTGTAATAGTGTTTTCATATTTACTGTCGCACCCTCTTGAAATTACTGACATTATTTAAGTCGGTAGTCATGTAGCGATTTTTTTATTAAAATCCGACTCTTAGCTTTTATCTATGCTTGTTCCCACGTATCTAATGCTTTCAGGTTCAAGTGGATGAATGACAAATACCATAAACATGAGTTTTAATAAATCATTATTCCCGGGTGACTCTTCAATTCTAGAAGTGGCTACCTTTTATTTTAATCAATATATTATAAGTACCTATTTTCACATGTTGAAATACCTACATTTAAATAAATAAGAAAGAAAGTGTATTTTGTACAATGTAATAAAATTTGAGAAGAAACTTTATTTTACCGACGCAACTACAATATCAATAAACCATTCATTTATTTTAGAAGACAAACATAATTCACCAAATATGTAAGTTCGTGTGTACCTAAGTTAAATTATTATAAACTGGTGACAAGTTGTATATAGGAAGAGATATTAATATATATATATATTTTTTTTGAAAATTTTTGATACAATACATATAATAAATACATGAAATAATGAAAAGTATATAAAAAGCTTAATATAATAAATGTATGAACAAAAAAATCCCACAAAGGCAATGCCTGTGCGTGGGTATAATATTGATATTTTACTTTTATTTCTATGGTTATAGTGAATATAAAAGCATATTCAAATTTCGTCAAAGACGTTATTGCGATTGTGCCTTTGCAACTGTACAGGGCGGTCCTGATTAGAAAGATTAAATATTCTCCGTACCAACATTTTTTAATTATCACTCAATATCGATTTTATTTCAATAAGAATTTGCTGTGATAAATATATACCTATATTCAAAAATGTTCAAACGTATGATGATAAAACTATTAAAATCTTGTACTTTTTGTAATTATTTTTTGATCATAAGTATTTATAATTTTTCAATAACGTCTAAGCAAAATAAAAATTTAAGATACACCGATATATGTTAGTTTATAAGACCGTAAGTAAATAGACAAAATCATGTGTTTTATTCACAAAACAGGTTCTCGGATCTTTTTTTTAAGATTTTATTTGAAATAAAATTAAAATTCTAGAAAGTGGCTTTTCTAGATAATTTATTGCTTTACTTAATTGTATGATTGTTTAATTTAAAATGTGTGTTGTGTAACACAAAATTTTGATTTAAAATTTAACAAATCTGCCAACGTCCTGCGGTATAACCTTATTATACAAAAAATAACAATTTTTCTCGAAATTTAAAACATGCCTTTACTAGATAAAAAAACAATCTCTCGAAATCGATTTATACTTTTTTGTGGAAAAAAGTCAATGCGTCTAAAATTTTATTAAAAATTAAATATTTCCGGTTGTTTCTGCTTAGTCCCTCTTAAGAGGGAAAACAGTGTTTAGACTGTTTAGAGGGTTATACAGATTAAAAACATGATGTTAGAGAATTGATATATCAATATGGAGTCGGTCGAATAATTTGGCCCACCAATGAGTAATTTCAAAAGCCAATTATTTGGTCCTTGCAAACCAACAAAAGGTAAAGAGCAAAGCTTCTTTCAATCATTTGACTGCGAAGTAATGCACTTTCTTTTCGATGAATGTTTTCGAAACCCAATTTTTGGAACCAATAATTTTAGTTTCGGTGTCATTTATAAAATCCACAACTCTCCCTACAGTTTTTGGTCTAGGACTTAGAGACAGGTTTTCAGATTTTATGATTTAAGAAATGCGTTATTTTGAGGTAAATAATAATAATAACGTAATATTTTTATAGTACAGTTTTGTGTTATTTCATTTAAAGTGTGCTTAACTATAATAGACTTAAAATATCCTGCAGTGCTCCTTACGTGTCCATTACAAAATATTGATGAAACAAATAGGACAATAATAATAATAGACAATAACGGTACTATTGTAGCACAAGATAAAACAAGAATTTTAAAACTAAAATATAATATAAAACAGGACGAAATAAACGGTAGAGGAAGAAAAACCTTTAAATATTTATTAAATCAATATAAACTTGGATGTACCTGCTATAAAACACTTCCACCAGGGAAAGACGGGTCGAAAGGAAATATTTTGCACATGTTTGAGTTCTTAATGCAGGTATTTTGAACTATCGTCTACCTACCAACAAGTTCACTTTCAATTTTTGTGTTATGCGTGTTGAAAGGATCACTAAATCGGTCGTTTTAATAATCGTAAAAAAAACAATTATAAAACGTGATTCCTAACTATCCAATTTATTAATTTTTAGTTGGTAAGTTCTTTCCTCAGAGTAACGTTCTTTCATAACACCTAACATATTCTTCCGAAGTTATGTTAACCCTTACCTCTGTAGGTTTTCGCTGTTTGCCTACAGACAGCGACAGGATAATTTACTGTCACGTCTGCCGGGCACATAAGTCAACTTACAGAGTGGCTTACGGAGTGTAAACACGGTGAATTTGCCCCAGGCGACAGCGACTTCTTGAACCTTCCACCAGATGAATCATAAATAATATAGAGAGCAAATAATAAAGAGGAAATGGAGGAATGGAGTTGATGAATTATAGCGTTGAAAAATGTTGGTTTTGTGTGTGGTTTATTTTAGTTTATTAATCCCTCAGGTTTCAGTTCTATTTTTTCGAAGATCAAAATATTTCGGCTTTGCAATAAAATCCAAATAAATGGAATGTTTATGAACGCATCCGAAAACTAAAAACTGTTTTTGAAAAATGTTGTGATACATGGTTGCTATGTGTACCGGTCGATTAAACTCCAACCTCCTTCCTATCCTCAGAGCTCGTGTTCCAAGTCCTAACAAATCAGTGCCCCCTGGTGTACCGGTCTCACCGGGACACGAGTGCTCCTGGCTGGGGTGGTACAATCGTATCGTATCGTATCGTATCGTTTCATGCAAAAATAATTATTAAAAAATTCCCACATTTTTTTTTTCAAATTACGTTTGGAAACTGGTTTCATAAAATTTTAATTATTTAGTGGTTAACATTTAGATTTGAATACGTAAGTGAAGTAGTGTTTTGTCTTTCTAATATAGTTAAGATTATATTTCTAACCATGCTAGTAAGGGAGCCACAACGATTTCTATGAAAAGACAATGACATATATAAATAATTCCAAAGTCATAACAGATTATGCTTTGACAATGAAGAATTTATTATAGGAGTTCATAATATTCCAAAAATAACCTAAGTGTGAATAAATTACTCCGAAACTTGAAGTAACTGCTAACTGCGTCCATAAAAGTCCTTATTTGTAGAGCAACTGTAATAATTCAAAAGTAAGTTCCTTGTAGGTTTAGTTGGCTGGGTAGAACAATATTGATATTTCCTCAAAATATGGCCTTAAGCTACCGTTTCACATTTTTATCTCTCAGTAGTAAAGTAAATACCAACATTTTGTGTTTACGATGAGTGTGTTTAAAGTGATGTTAGGTACTTGATACTGTCAAAAGTTTATTCAGACGACTATCATAAACCATAAAGGTGTCATTTTGAAGTTAAATACTTTCCCCGTACTAATAAACATTCTTTAAATTTTACACAAATGATAAACAACCATTGATCGTATACATTAATGGTTGTTTATAAGGTGTGAACAGTTAAAAACACGTTTATTAGTAAGGCAAAGATTTTAATTTATTTATCTAGAAACTAGAATGTTCCTGTTCTGACATTTTTAGGTCTTATCTATCGAGAAACAAATATTATCATGTCAACACGTTTTTCCATTTTCTTTTCACACAGAATCCAGGTTAGATACGGCTAACACACACTTGTGGGTTACCTACATAGAATAAATATTCTTAGAAAGATACAAGACAAAAAATTATTATCACACTAAAAGAGTGGAAATGCACCTGAAAAATATTTAGTTTTAAATTGTGCTATGTTTTCTTTTCTATGCTAAGTGAAATATTTAGTTTTATATTATTAAACGGCGATGCCGCATTGTGAAGGATTAAGGTGATCCAATATTCCAAGAAAAAATCGAAATCGCCTCTTTTGGGTTTAAAAATACTTGAGAAAAAGCTTTTGGAAGGTTTGGAAAAGGTATTTAAGAATTGTTTTTTACAGGTTGATTTCGTAAAGGCCTGTAAAAAACATTAACTCCTTTTTCACGCATCGTTTATTGTAATAAAAAGGAAATTTAAAATTGATTTCACGGAACCAAGCGTAGGAGAGTTTACACTTGAAAGTGTTTTTTTATAGATCTAAAACTAACTTTATTTTTATCTAGGCTTATTAAAAGACTTGTAAAAAAAGACGACCGATATTTTTAAAGGCCAAGATAAGTTCTACGCGTAGTATTTACTTGAAGCATCTACAAATAATACTTCCAAGCGATCAAATTTTCAAAACAAAAATACATGATTTTGTATGATTTTACATTATTTCGCAGGGCTTCATCTTAAATCGGGTTATTACAACTTTTGTCGGAAAGAAGGGACAGAGGTCTCGATAAAGGTGACAATCCCGATATAATAATAAACATAATGAGCCTCACTTATCAAATAATAACGTGGGCCTCACTTATTATCTGATATTTACATATTAATTGTTTTTGTGTTTAATTCGTAGAACTCCATTTTAATTTTTAGAAATTTAATTAAAATTAAATTTGATAATGTTGATATCGAGTTCTGCAAGTTTTTGGTTAGTGTTTTAGTTACAGCTGTTTCGACTTGTAAGGTCATTTTCAAACTGTGGTGAAGCCACGTACGGACGACTTATTTATAAGATTTTAAATGTCAATTTTTTGAAGGTGTCTAAGTTGATTTATTACCGGTTAAACCAATTTGTAGAGACACTAATTGAGAGAGTGCTAATGTGGGATTCGGAGTATTCCCTTTGGTTTGCCTTGCACTAAGTGTAAGGCAAACCAAAGTGCAATTTTAAATTAACATTTAAAATCTTATAAATAAGTCGTCCGTACATTAATAAAAATTAATTGGAATTAATGGGAACCCTGACGTGATGCATTTTTGCCTCTTTTGTAAAATAAAGGAAACTCCACTACTTATCTATAAGTACGTAAACACATAAATCATCAAATATTCAAAATTCAAACCGCTAAAATTGCAGAAGGTAAAATTGCTTTTGGGGTATCAATAATTATAAAATTTATTTAATATATTATGTGTAAGAACAACGCTGACATAACCTTAAAAACTTTCGAGTACTGACGTAATACTCCTACACTGTTAAGTGCTACAATAATTTCCCCATCCACACATTATTACAGTCCGTTCCCCGACAATGGACAATGTCGCGTTACAAGTGCCCGCGGATCGCGGCATCTCCCATAAGTCATCTCTCCCGCCGGGCGACTGCGTGTAATAACCATAATAAAGAGTAAGAGAGCGCAAACAACCATAAAGATTTTATTTATGGCCGGCTTGAAAGAGACGTCCAACGCGGGTGGAGATGTTATGGCGGGGGACGCTCGGTCCCGGAAATGGAGGATGCAGAGTTGTGACGGCGTACGTGAATCATTGATGGTTCGTATGCTTTTATAACAAAAACTGAGCGAATCCTAGGAAAAGGTGTAAAAATTTACTCTAATAATAAAAAATATGAAATCTTACGACTCTACCCTATAACATTTGTTTGGCGGGTCATTTGTTCGCCCGATTTCCAATGGAAAGAAACATTTTTAATTAGTCGAAAAACAAAAATACAACACTTTTAAAATTTGGTTATGAATCAGCACATACTCTATTTTAAATGATAAAAGCATAATCCGTAATGTTTACACACACTTGTAAAAAAAGATTTGTTAAAATTCAATTGTAATATTTTCTATATATCTCCAAGAAGAGACCCATGTTGTAGGAGAGTGGAAACACTGAGGCCGGCAAATTGTTCACAGCCAAATTGTTAAACTCTAAAACGAGTCAACAGCTCAACGACAAAGACAAATATCTACCGTGTACATGTTTCCCGGCTACGCACCGTTGCCGATTATGCTAGTTCCTTGGAGCATATTACATTGTAATACCTGCAGAATAAGGACCGAATATCTACCTGACACCTGTGCTTTAGATTGCAATTCGTTTGTTAAGATCGGGGAAAAAATTGTTTTCTTCGAGAAATTTGTGCCGTCCTTGGAGAGTTTTTCTTCTGGTGCTATCTTCTAACGCAAAATGATTATCGTCAGTACCCGGAAAACTGTACTTGCACCAGTCACGTAGTTTTACAAAGCCAGAAGTGCAGAGAATGCACGAAATGAAAACACATCCTCTCCGTTAATTTCGTCTTTAATATGGGGGACTTTGCTATAAAACGTTATGACTATTGCATGCATACGGTTGGAATTGGAGAGGGCATTTTGTAGTGTTTCTGTTTTGTTTAAATCATTCCCGCGGGGACGGTATAATCCGGCTAATGCGGAACACTCGGGAAACGAACGGACTATAACCAAAATAACGCTATGTTTTGGCAGGGACTTCGAAACTTGTATATCTATAGTTTACCCGCATTGAATGAAAAATAATAATATTAGGTTAGGTCACACATTGTACAACAAGAAACGTATTTTAACATCATATTTATGTAAGTATATCATGTAATATTATTTGATGGCAGGGGCTCCAGCACAGAGAAGTCGATAACTATACAATATCGGATCGATAGGTGTAACTTTCGACGATTTTCTATCGATGTCCCGAGCATATTGAGATATTGACAACACTGGAGGTTTTTTCTATGAATTAACGTCCCGAAGCATCAAATGCCAAACGCATTAATAAATTGGCAAAGTTGAATTGAAATACTAACCTAAATACGCATTGACTCTCCGTATTTACTTTTTGGCACCGAAAAGGGAGTTAATTAGTTAATGAGGTCTTTAGTCATACTTCAACCACTTACGTTTCTCAAAGATCGAACGGAAAAATTATCGCGTCTTTAATGAATTATTTAAGTATATGGATCGCGCATACGACTTCTTTTAATTTTAAAAGCTTCCTTAGTTCAACTGCGTTTATTAATTATTTTAATCCGTTTATTTAAATCCTATCTTAGCGATAGAACACAACAAGTAGAGATAAATAATAATTTAAGCATAAGCAAACAAATCTCTTTTGGGGTTCCACAAGGTAGTGTACTTGGACCAATATTGTTTTTAATCTACTTTAATGATTTGTGTAATTTAGATATTCCTGTTAAAATTTTTAGTTTCGCAGACGACACTGCTTTAATATTTGAGGGTAAAATCTGGAAAGATGCTTTTGACAAATGTGATTCAGGATTAAGAATAGTAAAGAGTTTGCTAAATAATAACATCTTAACTTTGAACACATCAAAAACAAAATATGTAACTTTTAGCATACCGTCAAAAAGTCAGCCTTCCGACACTCATAATCTAATTATACACAATTGTCTGCAAAATTGTAATTGCCACCCTTTAGAAAGAGTAGACTGTATTAGGTACCTAGGTGTTAATATTGATAAATTTTTGAGATGGAACGACCATATTGACATGTTAACAAAAAATATCAGGAGACTTACCTATATTTTTAAAGAACTTCGTCATATATTGGATAAAGAGAAATTAAAATCTGTCTATTTTGCCTTAGTACAATCTCGACTTTCTTACAATATTGTATGCTGGGGATCCTGTCTAAAGTCTAATGTAGAGCCACTAAATATTGCTCACAAATTAATTCTTAAAGTCATGTACAAAAAAAAAATCTTTACAAGGAATCTAATGTTATGTGTATAAAACAGCTGTACATCTCTAAAATAATTTGTAGATTTTTGTCAATACTTATTCTGCGGAAAGAACCGAACAAATCCATACCACTAGAATTGGCTCAACAATTAACTTTGTTGCAATAAGTACTAAAACATCTTTTGGCCAAAGAAACTATATCAGGCTCCACTTATGTTTAATATTCTGCAAGATTACATTAAGTCTTCCAATTCATTAGCTAAATTTAAAAAAAATGTTAAGATTTTTGTGTTGTCAGAGGATTGGCATACTATTTTTTCATCCTTGGCCTTTTTTAAATAATAAGATTTTTTATTTTAAAATAATATATATATTTTTTTAATAATATTCGTTTTTTAAATAATAAGATTTTTTTATATAACTAGATTTTATTTGAATTCCATTTGTCAAAATCAGTGTGCCACCCTAGTTGTTTTGAACTACCTTTGTTTCTTGGTGGGTATAGTAATTAAGGATTTGTTTTATGGTCGATATTGTTACAAATAACCCATCTGGTCACCAATATAATATTGTTATTTCTTACTTTCTGCATACAATATTTTAGTGTTTTGGGTGTAGTGTTCTGTATTTTAGTGATTTGTGTGTAAATGCATCACTCAAATTTATGAATGTTAACCTCAATACAGGCTGCTAGTCCTAGTGAGGTTAATATTTTTGAATCTAAAAAAAATAAAATAGGAACACATGTCTGGTGAGAAATTATAAATAAATAAATTAATAAGTCAGTAATTTTGCATTATTTGTAAATACGTGAAAGTTAACCGAAACTTACCTGATAACACGGAGTCCGCGTTAAAATTTATCAACCGCATCGGTCGGAATATCTCTTATCAGTTATGGACTGTTCTCTCAAATATTGATAACCGACAATAGACGACGGATTTATTCAATATCATACTGATATAGGATTTTACCGACCCCCAAAAAGTACGAATGTTTTCGAAGGAGCACTATTTTTCATATATGGCGTAGAATTTAGTGGCAGGAACCACTTATCAAGGGAAACCACGGTTATAACGCACTCATGTTAGAAACCTTATGAATTAGATTTTTTATTATTTTTTATACATAAATATCGCCAAGAGTCCCGACTGCTCCCGTCTGAATACAGTGAGACTATGGCATCCCCAATAGGGGTATGTTATGAGGCTGAAGGTAGTGGGGAGGGAAAGGAGAGGGGGAAGCGGAAAGTTGGGAGATACCTGGTTATTCAGATCTGGTCACCAAATAGGGCTAAAACCATTTCAAGCAAAGTTTCAATTCTGAATGGTGGTCTTACACCAGGGCGATGCTGAGATTATCTTTCACTCTGGAACGTGCCGCAACAAATATACTTTATATTATTTTAAATGAATTATTTGTGAAATAGCACAAAAAATTATTTGCCCACGTCGAGATTCGATCCCGCGACCTTTGGATTGCGAGTCGAGAACCTTACCCCTCAACCACGCCGGCTGTTGGATAGGTACTTAAGATGTTGTCAATCATCGAAATAGGTTTTTATTGTGAAATCAACGTTATTTACAAGAGATGCTCAGCTTTATTAGCTGGTTTCGCAAACGCAAGTAATATATAATAATTATAAAAGTATACTGGTACGCAAGTTTAAATGCCCATTCCAATACAAAAAAGAGGTAATGATAACGAACGAGTATAAATAAACGAAAAGAATCGCTATTCACAATATTGCTATCCAAACAAATATTTTTTTTCATGTTAACCCAGATCTGTGTGCCTAGAAATTGTCTAAAAACTTATCGGCTTAGTGAAATTTGTATAGTTTTTCGTTTGGCCTGGGTTTTAGGTGAATGTTATTATTTAAAGCTTTCAGCTTTATTTCCAAAAAATCACCAAGTGTTCAGCAAAGAAAACATTAATTTTGTAAGAAAGCTTTGAAACTCTGCGGAAGCCGGGTAATAACAACTAGTTTTAAAAAATATATAAATAGAAAAGAATGCAACAAATCACAATCTGAACATGGTATTTATTTGCTTTCATTTCTCTTTTTATTCATATTCGTTTCCATGAATGATACATTTCTTACGATAACATTCAATAAGTTTTAAATTCAATAAATAATTTATTTATTACATTGTTTGTCACCATAGGTGTGCCAATGCCGAATATAAAATGGCCCCATTAGTTTCACCTTTATCACTATAAGTTTCCGAATCCTTAAAACATAATAAAATACGATTTAATTTGAATATGTTGATTTTTATAGCCATTAAGCACGACGACAATCGAAAACACATGTGTCTTTGATGACCATAATATATATCTCGGCTTTGTCACGAACCGCCTCTGATTACGGTTTTAGACGAAATCAATATTTTAAGGGTTTATAATTTGAATTTTGTGACATTTTGATTGGTTTTTCGCTTAATAAAAATAAAAAATAAAATCTATGGTTTTGGCTTTGCACCAAGATAAAATTTGACGTGATTTACCAATGATATTGTATTTCTTGAATGTGTATCTTAAATGATATTTAATTAAACGTGTATTTAACGTCACCAATGAAACGATATTGTGGAAGAGAGAATAATTTATTTGAGGCTATATTCAACAGAAAGCAGAGAGCTGAGTTATGCCTAGATTTCTCTAAATATTTAAAACGGTGGATTTTTAGCGATGAGATGAGCTAAGCTTGAAGTAAATTTTAGTTTTGTTAAATGATCTTTAGATTGTGTTTTTAAATTGTAGAGCCGTGTAAATTAGCAAAGTTGACCGGTCAGTAGCTGAGTTGGCCTCGCACCAGATTTCCACCTAGTCATCGTCACTTCAACTCCTCATCTGGCCAAGTCCTCCATCAAGACACAAGCAACATTTCCGCTTACTATAATGGTGGTATGAGATCTTCGAATATTGTCAGATTATTCGTACCCCGGGAATGTTTGCCTTTCTATAAAAAAAAACTTTTTTAAAACTTTTTATTGTTAAAACCGAAAATTTTCAGATTTTTCTTATGAACATTTGCAGGTTGGGAGCGTTGCTGCAGGCTAAAGAAGTTGGTGCAGTATAGAGATATTAAAGTTTTTATGAAATTAAAGAATTTTAATGTATTTTTTTTAATGTAAGCCTTTATTAATTATTAAGGTCATTACCACGGTAGTTTACCATAAGAAGATTTAGAATTATTTTAGATTAGAAGATAATTTTAATGTTTTTCAAATTCAATCGGAAAGGTAGGTACATAATATTTGTTAGTTGGGTATCAAGAACCTTCATCTTGAACTTTGGCTTTAAAATTATCGCAATTTTATTTTAACAATTTCAAAAATGGTAGGATATTCCTTATGTTGGGTATTCCGGCAATCCCTTTCTATCTATTTCTGCAATATTTATAATTCAATGATTACTTACCTTAAAATACATCTATTTAAAAGTACACACATATATCCAAAGAATGCAATGTATTTTAATTTTAGTTTTGCTCGATTTGTGAAAAAATTGTAAAAAAAGAAAGTGTAAAAAAAATTGTTTTAAAAAAGAGTGACATTTTAAAAGAAGAGGCTTCGATATTCACATATTAAGGCTAAGAGGTTAGACTTTGAGGCCATTATGTACTTACACGACTGAACCGTGTAGCATAAATCTACGGAGCAAGATGACATCTGCAACCGATAACCTTTGCACCTACAGGGACAAGAAACGGATGCTGTAATTAGTAGGAAGGTCCACGATGGCAGGAATATTTGCCGCCTAGGCGCCTCCAAGATATGTCAGTTGTCAGTGTATTAGTGTCAGGGTGTTAGCAATGTTAGCGTCGGTGTGTTAGAGTTATTGTATTAGTGCCGGTGTGTTTAGTGTCAACATTGTTAGTGTCAATGTGTTTGTGTCAGTGTGTTGGTGTTCGTGTTACGGGCTGTAATACGATCTGGTGGAGAGAGACTCGGATCAAAGGACCGCCGTCTCATCGTCAAATAAACTGTCAGTTTGCATGAACACGGCGTCCCTGTATTACAAACATCAGAGGTGGAATAAGTAATGATGTTTAATTTTACCAGAACATTTCTTAAAAACTTTACAAATTCATCTGCCAGTAATATGACTGAAAATCGAAGCCCGGGAAGCATGAGGTAAAGATTACGCGAACAAGTCTAGTGAATACTAATAATTTTTAGAGCGATATTTTATAGAGCGCCTTTTTTGTGAAAGTCACCTCAAGGGCGCTGTACAATTTGCTATGAATTATTAGGGTTTATCTAATTTTATTCTGTACAAATATATAAGAAAACATACTTATCTGGCAGGTCACTTCCGATAAACACACTTTAATTAAAAAGTTTATTCTTGGACAAGATACTGCTTTGCACGCGGTGGATACTATGTTTTAAACACTGGACATTCCATAATTTAAAATTTGCTACCCTTATCAGTATTGATATTAGTGCCAAAAGTAGAGTTCATATTTATTTTGAAAGACTGAAGAATTTGGGACTTGGGAATTTGGAAGGGGGTCGATCACGTCTTATTTTTTCTTACAAGGGAGGGAATCTTGATAGTTCTTACGTAAGATCACAAAAATGCGCAAAGGTAAAATTGATGCGTATAGGTAAACGATTAAAACAAACCAAAAGTGAAATCATTTTTTTACTTTAGATTCTTACGTAATAAATATTAAACAGGGGGGAGGGGGTCGAAAACTAGCAAAATTCGTCTTACGTAATAAATGAATGGCCCCTTACAGAGAAGCAAAATAGTGATTTGCATATTTACTTCAGTCGAGTAATTTTGAGAGTTTCTGAATCGAATGAAGAAAATTCGTACTTAGGTTGGTTGAATGTGAATAAAGCAAGATGTCCGTACCATTAGACATAGTTCGTCGAGGGTCCGTCCAGTTAACCTATTCCTGCGGAGAAATACCAAATCTTTACATAGTATAAAACGAAGTCGCTCCCGCTGTACGTTCGCTTAGATCTTTTAAAATACGCAACGGATTTTCATGCGGTTTTCACCAATAGATAGAGTAATTCAAGAGGAAGGTTTATATGTATAATACATGCATATTTTAGTAAAGAAAAGTCAAGAAGTTCAAATATTCAATTCAGGCAGCGGGCAGCTGGCAAGCGGGAGGTGTGAATTTGATATGTATGCAAATTTACAGGTGGCGTTGGTTATAAAGATTAGGTCAGCCACAGCAACGTGTGGCTGGGTCTGCTGGTTGGTTCTAATTGTTGATTTTGATTTTTTTTATTCTTTACGTTGAGTATTTGATTACCATTTTTTAAAAGCATTTTTCCTTTTATACGCGCATTTAAATAGAATTTTACTTCTATGTATTTCTTCCCCTTATTTGATAACATTAAAGATTTAAATAATATATCGTATTTACTGTAAAACATATTTGTAATGTTGTGTAAGAATAAAGCACTTCGTTTAAATATTTTGCGGTAATTTTTAAATTTTTTTTTTTGACTGCCACAATTTATCAGAACCCGGGGGTTGCTACCACTGGCTATAATGAAATCATTACACATTTATGATTCTGTTTTTTATGTTTTTAATTTTTAATAACCAGCAGGGGTAGACAGAGAGGACTGACCGCCAACAATGGAAAAATTATACACACTGTTCTGTTATTATGAATCTTGCACGTATTTCAAGTATTTGATTCACTAGGGGTCATCAACTTCTACCGTTCCCGGTCGCTTCACTCGTTACCCTTACTACAGCTTTATTTGTGAACATTTATCGTACGATCATAGATACACGGTTTTACTAGTCATCTGCCCCATGAATCTCATTTCTACAGCACTACTTTCATCCTTTCTCTGCCAGTTCCACGCTTTACTGCTATTCATGATAGTAAGTACCAGCACTCCATTGTGGATTTCTAGCTTTGCTTCTTTTGACAATTTTTAGTCTACAGTCCTACATGGAGTTTCTTGCATTTGCCCTTCTTTCAATATCTCTATCAGCCTTTCAGAGATTTTAATGACTACAGGTTTATAACTAAAGAAGGATGTAGTGCAAGACGGCATGATACCCCAAGAATAAATCACAATAATATTTTTAACCATTAAAATCTCAAATCATGTCAACACGTTATTTATTTAGGTATAACTATGAAACGTAGTAATTCAAAGGGAAAAAATGTTTAGACAAAACGCCTTCTTAGAAACAGTGACTAAATTAAATAATATAGTACGAGGTTATTTTTCACAAAAACCGTGCTCTACAAATTATCCAATTATTATTATTATTACACGATTTTTAGATGCTCTCACTATGGCCCCGGTGAAAGACCTCTATTCAGAATTGAAACATTGCTTGAAATTTTTAGTGATTTATTTTTTGGATATATATATTCTTTAGTCAACGCTTCGGACAGCGTTACATTACCATCATCAGGGCAAATGAGCCATGTCGAAGGAGGAAACGCAACATGGCATAATATCTAAAAATCACTTGGTTATTTGGTGACAGTCGATTTCATGACTCGGGAACCATTTATTACATAACCAACATCTCTGCCTTAGGGGTGCCCGGGTTCATGGTGTGAGGTGTATCCGGGCGGAAGCATATCTTCCGAAATATATTATTCAACTTCCCACCAACTTCGTGGCAGGCCGAATCGGGAGACAGGTTGAGGTAGACCTTTTGACCTCTCCAGTAGGACTCACTCGGAACATCGCAGTGGGTGGGATGGATTCATACGTCCGTCCCTTCTGGATACATTGACCTCCAGATTCCTCCCCCCACACATTTTTCCTTCCCAGAACTTCCTCTCGTTTCTTTTCTAAAAATACCCCCCACGCAGCATCCCCAAAGACGACGTACGTCTTGATGGGAAATATTGTCGTTAGGACCTTCTGTGTGGAGCTAAGTAAAAAAAATCGTGTAGATACTTCATCTTCCCGATCTCCTTGCTCTCCCCACTCCGTTCACCTTATGGATGCCATAATCTCACAAAACAATGATTTCATCCCACATTAAGAAATCATCCTCAAATGACCAAATGACCTCACTGGAGGTGGTTCACTACACTATAAGCGGCCTACACACGACACTGCATGTAGTGACTGCGGCAGTGACTGCAGAGAGTATGGGTTTGAGCGAACTAAAGTTAAAGTTAAAGTTAAACTCGTTTGTTAAAGGGCCACTAAAACGAGACAGCGCTAGTTTGCTCAACTCCACCCTCTCTGCAGTCACTGCCGCAGTCACTACATGCAGTGTCGTGAGGAGAGCCCAATGAGAGATGATTTAAATTCTAATTATTTAAACGAAAAAAGTCAAAATGATTTTAGATAAATTATTGATAAATGACTGCGACAAACTTTTATCTTTCATCATAAAACAAATACATAAATCACTTCTTTTCAAATTTTGGAGGCGGGTATGGGTACCGCCACCCCCAGGAACCATTTATTGGATTACCAACGCCTCTATCATAGGTCAACCCAAGTGATTCGCTACGTTTGGTGACTTAAGCAGGGGTGCCCGGGTTCATGGGATGAGGTTTTTCCGGGTCATGGCGGCGGATGCGTCTGCCCATCAGCTGCATGGCAGGCCGGATCGGGAGAGTATGGTTGAGTTTTGACTTCTCCAGCCGTACCACTCGGAACATCGCCTGGCTCCGTAGGGGGAGGGATGGATTCATACGTCCGTCACTCCTGGACACTGACCCCCAGATTCCTACCAACCCCTCATACCCTTTTCCTTCCTAGAATTTCCTCTCCTTCCTTTCCTAAAAATACCCTCCACACAGCATCCCCAAAGATGACATAGGCCCAAAGGGGAACTATTTTCCTGGGTGAAGCTAATATAAAAATATATCTATATTCGAGTGCAGTTTACACGCTGAAGCGAAACTTTACCAAAACTATTTCTACCAATTCTTGAAAAGTGAGCATAATCAAAGCAACCAATGAACGCAGACCTAGCGTAATTTCCGTTTCATATCCCAACCAATAGGAGCCTTTAAAAGTGACATCATAGTCAAATCGGCCAATGAGCGCAGTCGATGCGTCGCAAGGGCAGTAATCGTAATTTCCGTTTCAACCGAAATCCAAATCACAGCGTGGCTATAGAAGTTTCATTTCAAAAATTAGTTCGTATGCATAAAAAATATTTAATATTATCAGTTATCACAGTTGGGTAGGTAGGTACCTGTTCATTTATTTTTAAGTGACCACTGATTAAAATTTCCGCCATCAAATAAATAGGGCACACAAATATGTCAAAAATATCGGCAACCGACAAATCACCTAATGCCCACTGCCACAAGGCTCATTATAACGCGTTTGATTTCCTGTAGCTGACAGTGATCCTGAATCTCTCATTTGTCTCGGAAGCCAGTGGCGTACCATTATGTCACTTATAATTAGGGCCCAACGTCCCCTCGACACCGCTGCAATAGATTGCTCGGAGATCAAGCAAGATTAATTTAGATGTCACAGAGAAGTGATGCAACCGGGCGGATATATTGTTTTATTTTTCTTTAAAAATCGGGAAAAACCTCTTTAAAAAAAAAAAAAGTTATATCTGTATATAAAAACACTGTATATAATTTAATATCTCATCATTTTAGATCCAATTTGATTGTACCACCCCAGCCAGGAGCGCTCCTGTCGTGGTGCGATCGATACACCAGAGGGCACAGATTTGTTAGAACTTGTTGGATACAAGCCCTAAGAATGGGAAAGAGGTTGGAGTTCAATTATCCGGAATATTTAGTAACCAAGAGTTAATTCAGGAATGGACTGAGACGCATTGAATTTTTTTGTCTTTTTATTTCGATAAACCCAGCATTATCACAGGTTTTTTTAACTCGCTGAAACATCTGATATTATCTTTGTACGTTAATGTCTCTGTATGAAAAAAATCAGTTGAAGAATTTTGTGTATCGAATCTGGTTGAAACAATGACCATTTATCAAAATATAATCCTAGGTAGATAACTACCGACCCACGAAACGAAAAAATTAGTTTTTTTGTTACATTAACTCCACACAGGAGGCCCTGAGAAAAATAATTTCCCTCAGGGCCTATGTCATATGAGATGCTGTGTTGAGGGTCTGTTTGGGGAGAGGAAGGAATGAACATTGATCTTGAAGAGACCCATGCGCTAGGGAGGAGGAAACACAGAGGCCGGCAAATCATTCCACAGTCGAACTGTTGAACACAAGAAGTCGAAGAAGCGACCCGTTCTCATGTGACAAATACCAACCGTGTACAAATGTTGGGCACGCGTTTGGCGTATTTCCCGACTATGCACCGGTGCTGAAGGAATCAATGACCATTGCATCATCTTCCATTGCAATACCGGTAGAACAAGGATAGCATTCCCACCCGACGCCTGTGCTCTAAAGATTGCAATCCGTCCGTTAAGATGGGAGAATCTATCAAACGGACTGCCCGTTTCTGCACAAAGCCGTGGGTATTTTTCAGGTATTTTGGAGCTCCAGACCAGAGGTGGCTGCCAAATTTAACCGTGGGGCGCACTTGTGATTTGTACAGGGTTAGCAGTCGTATACTATTAAAGTATCTGCAGGCCATGCAACAGTACGCCCAGTTTTTGGTAGGCTAACTTTACTCTGGGTTCGATGAAGCCCCCCTATCTGAGCAGGTCACTTAGAATTACACCAAGCATATTAATGGATTGCTTCCGTTGAAGGAGACTGGATTTTCATTTCGTTCCCTTTTAGACGTAATCAGATAGGATTGGGTCTTTGAAACATTAAAATCAACGAGATTATTTTTACCCCAAGAGAAAACACTCTCGAGATAATCGTCCATTCCGTGCTTCAATGCCTTCTGAACCGTTGGAATTTGTGAGCCTTTTGGGGGCTTAAACAAAAAGCTATCATGAACTGTACCGTCATCCGCGATTAATGACAATAGTTGAAGACACACTATTTCAATTCAACAAATTTTATTTCAGATTTAGCCGGATGAGTGACTTCTGGGCCCCCAGCCGACGTTCTTCAATCAATGCTCATCAAAGGAATTCGTTACGAACGTATTTTGAGCAAGGTATGTCAATTGCCTACCTTGACCTATTTTAATCAAATGTACGAAGTTATGTTTATAACTTGTTTGTTATAAATAAGTAAAATCTCTCAGTGACCTCCCCTGTTATGACAGAAGCGAGCCGTAGACGAGAAGGGGGAAAAAAAGTAGGTGACGTAAATAGATTTATTCTCCCGTCGCGGTCGTTTCGTGCTCTGATGTCCAGAACACGTTGCTTAAGGGCGTAAAACAGGGGTGTTAAAAAATTTCAGACAGTTATTTACCAAATTATTTATTTTAATGTTTTATTTATTTGCCTTAGGTACCTACCTATAATATTATGTAATCTGATATAAAATGTGTATGTTTTACCGAGCAACACCAACATACTCGTATATCAAGTCATACCTCGAATAATATATATTTTTTAAAACTAATAATGGCTAGTTTTTTTTGGAAAGAGTCAAGAAATTCAGAAGTACTTTAACGTGCATTCGAAGGGATTATCCCATTAAGGTCACTTTCTTACCGAATTTTGTAAAAAAAATATATATATAATATATATGTTTCTTTTTTAATATTGAATAGAGAATATTTGTTTCATGCACATCGAGATGGAAAATCGTTTCTATGTTAAAAAATATTGCTATAACACGTGATGATAGATATAAGCCAAATTATGATTGTAAGATGAAGCTGGAAATATTTTTACAGGATTGTCCAAAAAAAAAATTTATATTTTATTTTATGTAATCCATAAATTTATAAAAAGCAGTTTATTTAAACACAAGTATTACTAAGGGTAACAATTATTACAAGCAATAATTGTCAGCCTGAAACACTCATTTACATTGAAAAATCTCCCGAGAAAAGATAATTGCCGCCAACGGGACTTGAACCCGTGTCCTTCCGATTGCCGGTCGAATGCTCTGACCACTGAGCTATGGGGGCTTATCAAATACCCGCCAAATAATTCAATATATACTAGTGTTTCATTCAACAATTACTGCTTGTTATATTTTTTCCACCTGAAAACAACCAACTTTATTTTTGCGAGGAAGACATTGTTAGTGTTAAATCCAATGTAATTGTTGAATGAAACACTAGTATATATTGAATTATTTGGCGGGTATTTGATAAGCCCCCATAGCTCAGTGGTCAGAGCATTCGACCGGCAATCGGAAGGACACGGGTTCAAGTCCCGTTGGCGGCAAGTATCTTTTCTCGGGAGATTTTTCAATGTAAATGAGTGTTTCAGGCTGACAATTATTGCTTGTAATAATTGTTACCCTCTGTGCTATGCATAAAAATCTTGTCTAAACGTTAGTTTATAAATTAAAAAATAATAACAAGTATTACTCTTTATTATTACGCGTAACAGCTATTTTGCCTTCTGAAAGAATTATAAAGCCGTCACGCGTGATTATAAAACTGTATCACTGAGCCACCACTGAGCTAGATCTTAGTCAAAATATATGATACAGTTAAATACTACCGAAGGGGACGGGGTCGAATTAACTCAGTTGTTAAAGCAGAGCCCCGTAAAACTAAGGTCCTGGTCCTGGGTTCAATTGCTAGATGTGATGTGTCTTTTTCTGATTTTTCTTTTCCAAATTTTTGTTTGAGGGTCGCTTATATTGACTTCAAAGATTAAATATTTGGGTTTTAATTTGAGCTTTTACTCATTATTTTATTCCAAAAATTAAAAATATTAACCTACGCTTGCAGAAAAGTTAATAGAGGTAGCACATTATCCAAAAAACTATATTGCATTGAGTTCGGGAAGAATCTTGCAATTATATATATAAATATAGTCGCTAATAAAAATATGCGTTAAGGAAACGAAGATGATGTTGAATATAGTTAGTCGAAGTATGATTCAGTTAAATATGACCGAAGGGGATAGAGTCAAATTAGCTCGGTGGTAAGATGAGATCCCCGGTAAGGCTGGGGCTGGGTTCAATTCGTAGATGCGACCGTATCCTTTTCTGATTTTCTGTTTCAAATTATCCTTTGAGAGTCGTTAATGTCGGCTTCAATGATTAATTATTACAATTTGAGGGTTTGCTCGTTAAGTTTTTCCAAAAATCCTTTTGAATGAACACCCTGTACCCTAACTTGAAAACTCACCAACTATGCCAAAATTTTTAATAAAAAAATAAAGTAGATACACATTTCAAATAAAATAAATTTTCCGATTTTTGGTAGGTATCTATTTTACCACTTGTTTGAATTGTTAACACAATCAAATCAAAATTTGAAATTGGTACTTAAATTGAAATAAAATATTAGTGTAATAATTCCATCTGAAATTAGTATGTTTGATTGTTTGTCCTTCTGGGCATTGAAAATTCATAAATAAATAAAAAGCATGGTTCGGTAAGTAGAAAGTGAAAACTCAAAACGCAGTTTTCTTGTATATTCAATCTTGTTAAAGGAATGATTTAATAGTTTTTTTTACATACTCCACAACAGGAGGCCTTGCTAAAAATAATGATTTAGCGTGTTTCCCGACTGTGCACGAGTGCTGAAGGAATCAATGACGCCAGATTCTCGAAACTTCTTCCATTGAAATACCGGTAGAATAATGACAACATTCCCACCCAACGTCTGTGCTATAAAGTTTGCAATCTGTTTGATAAGATAGGAGAATCTTCCAAATGGACCGCCCGTTTCTGCGGTGAGGTAATTTTTCCAAACAATAGTGAATAGTTATAATATAGTCATAAAATATCCAAGTGTTAGGTTTTTTTGTAACAAGTACTCGATTTAAACCTAAATCGGTGCCTTCCCCGCCTCTCCAGGAACCTGCGGCGACTGTAGCCTGTAGGACAAGTCAAAGGACAAGGACAAGTAGGTCCGTAGCTCGTAGGTCTTTGGGGCGAATGGCGAGCATTGTTCCATTAGCACACAAGGCGTGACCCGTTGACGGGGCGGGTTAGTGCTTCCATCGTCTTGGCGAAATGGTAAGGGCTGTGTCCTAAACCAAAAAATCATAATCGCAAAGATATATTATGTTCTCATGTCTACGCACAATTCGTAGGAAAGTGTGGCTGATTCATTATAGTGAAGTCCTGTTCTAACTCGACTGTTTGGCATTTCATCTGTTCGTACGTTCCGGTTTCGGTCTCGAAAATCTACCGCATTTATTACTCAAGCAAGCTTAACTTCTTTGACTAGGTGGCTAACTTTGATTATTGACTGATTTGCGTTTTCAAAAATATTCTTCATCCACTTTATTATTCAAGCGAGCCTTAGGTAGTAACTAATAACTAACTTTAACTGAGTTTTTCATTATTATGGTACCTACCTGCACGAAGAAAGTTTGAAAAGGTAATTTATTTATTATTTATTTATTTATAGCCCTTTTTAGGGGCTTTTAAATTGTTTAATTCCTTAACATTTTTTTTAAATAGGTATTGTTCCTAGTTACAAGTCTTATGATTACAGAGGAAATTTTGATTTTGGTATACAAGTATGCATCAAAAATAAGAGAAAAGTAGAAACGTACTACTTAGGACGTGAGGACTACACTGGTCACAGAACAGCTAGTGCAAATATTGTCATCGAAGCTTCATCTACTCGGTACAATTTTTTGGTAGTTGTAACAAGAACTTCTCTGTAACGAGAAAATTTTTGAATGTATTTTTAGTTCTTGATTATTTCAAAACCTTATCCCTTTTCTTCGTTGTTTTTCATCAGGGCGATACTGAAAGTATCTACCACAATGCCGTGCCGTAAACGTACTACATATATATTTATCAATTTAAATTAATAAATTTTGAAACAGGAAAAATAATCAAATTAAATTTATAATGCCTAGAATAAAACCAGCGATTTGCAACCAAGTATCATAACCACTCAACCGCGGAGGTCCATAGTATGCCACAACAGCAGTACGAAGGTTTCTAGTGAAATTATCTCCAAGTTGTTATTTTTCCTTGTTTGATGTGTTTCGAGTATGGCACCCCTAATCATCTCTACGCTCTGAAACCCCACGCGAGGAATAGGCTCATGAATTTTATGATTTGTTCCCACATCACGTGTCATTTGTTGTCTTGTCAACGTCGATTATTTCGAATTATCCTTGTTTGTTCGGTTTGTTTCACCGCCTAGTTTTGATATACATAATTTGAAGCAATATGTAGGAGAATAGGTTTGTCTTTAGTATTTCCTTCAAAGAGACTACAACCAACTAAAGTTTTTTTTAGAAATAAGGGTACCTGCTTAAGCCTCGATAACACATGGCGAGTTACAAGCTACTATCTAAAAGCAGGTAAATAGGCGAGTGAGATTGTCATGATGGCACACAAAACTGTCCAATCGCTCAGAAGCGTAGGAAACTGAGGCCGCTGCTAGCGCCAGTAACAAGAATAACGACGCCTGCGTGAACTAATTCTTCAGATGTTTGACAGTTGAAATCAGCTGTTTATCGGAAGCCATGTTGGAAACATAAATAAACCAATCACGAGCAAGCGGAGCAAGCGTGTAGGTGAGTAAAGTTGACGACTTTTCAACTTTTTTTCGTAGATTGACAACAATCTGCTAGTCGCTGCTAATTAGCAAGTAACACGATGACACTGGGCGAGTTTACTAACAGATAGTGAATTTCCCAGATAGTACCTTGTAAACTCGCCGTATGTCATCGAGGCTTTACTGCCATAACTTAACCCTGGATTACTAAACAATCCTTCGAGTGACGTTGTTACTAAATATTCGTAAAAAATACGACATAGAAATAAAACAGGAGTTTTTTTTTTTTTTTTACATGAGCTCCACACAGGAGGCCCTGAGGAAAATAATTTCCCTCAGGGCCTATGTCATCTTTGAGGATGCTGTGTGGAGGGTTTTTTTTAAAGGAAAGGAAGGAGAGGAGAGTTCTGGGAAGGAAAAGGGTTTAAGGGGTGGGTAGGAATCTGGGGTTCAGTATGTCCTGGTCATCCGCCTCCAAGACCTAGACAAACCTCACCCCATGAACCCGGGCACCCCTGCTAAATCATTAAACGTAGCGAACCACTTGGGGTGACCTATGGCAGAGGTGTTGGTTATCCAATAAAGGTTCCCGGGGCGGCGGTACCCATTCCCGCCTCCCAAATTGAGTAAATAAGATGATCAAATTTTTTTTATTATTTTAAAAGTAATAGTAACATTCTTTGGGTTTAAGAGATCACGTAATGATGATTTTTTATTATTATTTTATTCTACACAGTTGGGACACATGTTCATGTTTTGCGTACTACATATGGCTCTTTTGCATGTCTTGCAAAAGTTTTTTTTCATTTTTCTTCACTTGGATGGACAAAAGCACAAATTTTTCTTGAATTTGGTTCTTGAATTGTTTCCTCTTCATGAACAGATTCAACAAGCAAGATACTTTTTATGAGATCCTTTATTTCATACATTTAACCCTGGAATACTAAACGTAAACACTAAACTTCTTTCGCAAATTTTACGACACTCTTGCTTTATTATTATTATTTTTTTTATAATGGCTATTTATTATTATTATTATTTATTTATTTTGGTAGTCCAAATAATTCATGACAGATTATTTAACATATACAGAAATAAAGAAAATAAAATTTGATAAAAAAGCACACAAGTCATAAAAATAGTTTTGGAATAGTTTTGGAATAAGTTTTTTACAAGATCAACGAATTTCGCCAAGTTTATGTTAAATATGTCAATATCACCTAAGTACTGATCTCCCATAGTGTGAAATCGTTGTATCGGAGAGTGGGTAATGTAGTTCTTGACCGCAATAACAGCGCGGGGCACACTGACAGAACAAATTAGGAAGGTACTGTAAATTAGGGGGCGCGGGAACAACGCGAACATTGGTTTTTACAGGAATCGTCATTTTGCAGTCGTAATTTTTACGGTAGTTTAGTATTCTAGGGTTAAGTATTATTTAATGTATTTACAAGCCTCGTGCGATTATGTGGGAAAAACCCAAGTCTTTAGCGTCCTGGTCCATTTTCGTTCAGCACCGTTATCCAATACCACGATATTAAATGGTTCCGCCGATCCGGATATCCATCTTTTGCGGCGGAGTTAATGTAGCCCGACCACTGACAGTGATAAGCCTTCCCTTATCCGCGCCAAATTAACCGTAGCATCAATTTAGCGTGAAGTTAACGAGAAGTCTGTTTCACTTGACAATGAGGCATTGTTCGGAGGGTCGCCCACGCCCGGCGAGCGAGAATCGATCTTCTCGACATCGCAGATTACGGGGGAAAGCTCAGATTTTGAGACACCTTTCAGTTGAATGAAATATCAATCTTGACTGCTGGTTTTAGTTATTGTTTGATCATGACTCAACGAGTGGTTGAGGTTTAACATCTAACAGCCTAACGGAATTATGGGAAGTTGGTTGACATTACTTGGTAGTTGCTTGACATTGGTGCAAGTGTTGGAGCGCATCAAATTCTCTATCAATAAGTATGAAAAATACTTACACTTCTCTTTATTATAATATGTAATACTACAATGGTGATCACCGTAGGATATTGGCCTCTCTCAAATGTTTCAGATCGTCAATTATTGGCGATTCTAATCTATCTGAATTCGACAAATCTTTTCAGGTTGACAGACATCTCGTCTGTGGATAAACATTGTTATTTTTCCATCATGATATTAGATTTCTAATGGTCATCTGCCATTCACCTAGCAGAGTTGAATCTCCATATTGAAATTAACATTTATTTATAAAAAGATAATTTTCGAAAGTTTTTATTTAGGGGTTCGATGAGTCAGATGTTAAACCATTGCCTACCTATTGATCTTTCTTGAACTTACCTACCTATTGATCTTTATTGAACTTACCATAACAAAGTATTCATTGTCAATCACTTAATTATTCACCGTGCAATAAATGTGTTTATTGCCCTTTAGAGTGCGGCACGCAATTCATTAAAGGTAATTCAATTTCTATAATGAATTTATTAAGTTGTTTAGTAAAACGGATGTCTACATCCGTGCAATGGTTAAATTTATGTATCTGCTTGAATACAAATCACTTAGAACAATGCTGAAAGAATTGCAGAGGATTTTATTGGCGCCTTGCTTTTGTCCTTATTTGTCCTTGTTACTTTGTATCGTTGGATTGAAAGTAAAATTCGTTATAAACATAATATTGAATTCAAGCAATATTATCAAGAATGTACTTACTCAAAGTAAATAAATTAGGGTGTACAATTTTTTTTTTAATTCACGAATTTCATTGATATCTTCCTGAACTAATCTAACTAAGTTGTATAATTGTATATCATATTGTATTTATTATACTAATCAATGTAAACATTTTAACTTGATTTCAACTGAAATTTATTAACTACACACAGGCATTTATCGATTTCAACTGAAAATTATTAACTACAGACAGGCATTTATCGTCTTATTATCTTTTTTTGAAGGTGACTCAAAAACCGTAAAATCAGAAGTCATGGCACATAACTCTATACCAATTTTCATTGCCTCTTTATCAACACACTAAAATTTAGCTTCGTCATCATTATTTATGGTGTCATCATTCACATTTTGGTCATTTTTGTCTTCTTATTTAACACATCGATAGGTCTCTAGGTGTCTATACTTAAATGCCCCTTCATGGCTTTCCTATATTTCCTGTTTTGGACTAGGTCAGCCATTTAAACTGACCTCATCAATATTTGGGAAAATATGGCACTATATCTAAGTAATAGGTATGGATTCTTATTAAATGTTCATGTTTATTATCTATAATACAGGGTCTTTGACATCTTCTGGAATTCCCTTTTACACACCTAATGCATTAATATTTTCATCGTTTGGCTGAATCGTTCACAGTTTCCAAAAAATGACTGCATACCCGATCGGGGTATCACGATGTTGCTAATTTTGTTTCCATGTGTGTTCCGCTACATAAATAATGGCAAATCAAAGGCACCGCGCTCCTTTCAACTTTCAGCAAAGGACCGCAAAGACCAGCTAAGTATTTCAGAATGCCCCTCGACCTCTTGAAATATTTTTTTTCTAACCAGTTTTTAATGCAAATATGAAGCAATTTTGTTGTGTTGAAATTATGACTGAGTAAGGACAACAAATAATTATTAATCACCTTAAATCTGGTTAGTACTGCAACCAATTTAATTTATTTTTATTTTTCATTTAATACATTTTTTTAAGTTTTATATCATTTTTTAACTACCATACTAGGCTAATGTCCATGTTGTGGTAGTCATATATATATAATGTTTTTTGATCATACGAATGAAATTCTGGTAAACTTTCGGGATCGCTGGCCACGCTTAATATGAATCATCATCATCACTATTGGCTCTACAACCCCTGGTGGGTCTTGGCCTTCTCAAGAGTCTTCCTCCACTCATCTCGGTTTTGTGCCAGCTCTCTCCAGTTTGGAAGCTCCAAGATAGATATGTTTTTGAGGACGTTGTCGCTCCATCTTAGTCTTGGTCTTCCCAGGCTCCTTCGCCCTATTGGTCTTGAGTTCAGCAGGGACTTTGGTGCGCTTAATTACTAATTAATATGAATATATTTTTAGAAAAAACCTTTTGATTCAAATTAATTTCTATAAAAGTCTAACTATTTGCATTCGGGCGATGGAAAACACTTTATCTAAATTAAATTATATTAAAATAAATTATAGCTGTCATCCCATATGACGAAAGCAAATTTTCATAATAAGTAATTGTAATTTAGAATTCAATTATTTCCACCGCCCAGAATGCAAACCGTTGTCTGTTATAATAGTAATTAAGATAATCAAAAGGTTATTTCTAAAAAATATATACGTTTTAAGCGTGTTGTCTTGTTTGTCCCTTATCATTCTATTTCTAAAAACATAGTACCTACCTACCTAATTATTATGGAACTTTAACACCAAACGATAGGTAAATTGATTTTGCTGCAAAATAAACATAATATAATAACAGGATGTTTTGTGTGGAAATGGTGTAGATTTCCGACAGTTTTGACAGTCTTACTAAAAGAGACACAAAATGCAAAGAAAATGTGGAAAAATTATCATGAAATACACAAAATTAAATTGATTAAAAATTAAAAATTTTGTGTATTTAACTATTATACTTTTCTGAGATAAGGCATATTACAAATGCAAGTAAAGTTATTAGACATTATGTATCGATAATTGAACATTTTAATAACTCGCCTCAATGTACAGATTCAGTCCGCACTCGGTTTTCGCATTTCGCCTGAATATTTAAATATCATTATTTGAAACACGTTCCTAATAATGTTGTTACATTCGGCCGTAAATAATAAGCATGTCCATGTATTTTTACCGCAGTGCCGCGAACGGCGCAATAAACAATAAATATTAAGAGACGTGGGTATAAAACGTTTCAATTCACTTTGTCGGCACCATCTTCCGAGTGGTTTGATCTTTTCGGTTCTCATAGAACATTGACATGGAAGAAGCTAGATAAGGTGTTCGCTATTGAGTCATTTGTATCCGCAAGGTTTTGACCACCCGATGATAAAATAATTATCTAGCGGAAACGTCACTCTACGCTTTTGAAGTGCGCGCGACGGATTTTAAAGGGTCACATGATCAAGTCAGTGCTCTCGAGCATTGACAGTTTGCGAATGGCGGCGATTGTTGTTGATACTCGTTGTTGCTGCTGATTTGTTTGGTATTTTATCGCAATCATATTAAATAAACATAGTGGTTAGTCTATTAACAGGTTTATTTAGCGACAGCACTGACTTCGTGATTTGGCGGTCTGTAGGTACTCTAATCGGCATTGATCCTTTTACGGGTGTTGACATTTACCTATTTAAATTGATTCACTTTTCACCAAACTTTGGTTCCTATCATTACGAGTAACCCTTCTAATAACTTCAATCAAATCAAAATCGTGCAAAATATCTTCATTACTTGTATTTCAGGAATACATAATATACCTATATAACTGCTGCAGCCAACTCCCCCATTTCCCGCATCCTTCAAAGATTCAATTCAATTATAAAAAAAACTACAAACACCAATATATTTTTTGATTCCCTCCCTCTATTTAAGAAAAACATTTCTAGCACACTTTATTCGCACATATAACACACACTTCCACACACCCTTAGAAACACTCACACACACCCCTCTCCTTCAATAATTTACTAACTTAATTTAGGTAAAATGTATAATTTATCACATAAAACCATAAGTTTATAACAGCGACATGTCATTGGTACCAATTATTGTGTTAAATTCTATAACTTTGGAACTATTTTCTACTGTTTGTTTCTGCAAAATAAAATATTATGTTTATCGCACCCTCGCGCCATATCGTCGCTCACATTGTAACACCGCGTAGGTATCTTATTTTACACTGGTTTATAAGAGTAACAAAAACCGTTTGGTTTATTAAATATAAAAGAGTAACAATTATTATAAGCAATAATTGTCAACCTGAAACACTCATCCACATTGAAAAAAATCTTCCGAGGAAAGATACATGACGCCAACGGGACTTGAACCCGTGCCCTTCTGATTGCCGGTCAGCTGCTCTCCCAATTGAGCTATGGCGGCTTATCTTATACCCGCCAAATGATTCAATATATACTAGTGTTTCATTCAAAAATTATTGATTATTATATTTTTTCCACCTGAAAACAACCAACTTTAGTTTTTGCGAGAGAGACACTGTTAGTGTTAAATCCTTCGCTAGGTGGCGTCGAGACAATGTATAGATAAGTCGCCGTAGCTCAATTGGGAGAGCAAATGACCGGCAATCAGAAGGGCACGGGTTCAAGTCCCGTTGGCGTCATGTATCTTTTCTCGGAAGATTTTTTCAATGTGGATGAGTGTTTCAGGCTGATAATTATTGCTTATAATAATTGTTACCCTTTGTGCTATGCATAAAAATCATGTCTTAAACGTTAGTTTAAAAATTAAAAATAATAATAAATATAAACGGCACAACTTTGAAAAAAATGGATCAACTAATATTTACGGACAAGTTATTTGGAGAAATATTTTTTCCATTCAAAAACAAATTATTAGGTGTTTTAAACGACATTAACGGTGTAGTGAATAAAAATGGCTGAGAAATAATTGAATATGCGTTGTTCTTATGCGAGAAATATATAATATTCTATTTAACTTTCACAAATAATAAAACACAATAATTAAAAGAACATTAAAAAAAAAATTTATGTTACTAAATAAAACTTTTCTATAAAAATTTACCACTAATCATAGATAAGTATGTAATAATATTTTTTTTACCAATTTAAAAAAGAGCGGCGATTGGTCAAAACATTTGTCGATCAATTCAAACAATAGCGCACGCACAGTTTTAAAAGAAATTCGAAAAAAAATCGTATTTAATGAGATACACAGTGTTAAATATGAGCGACGATATGCATGTTACGTACACATTGTACACTGTCAATTGTCTACCATTATCCTTTTTAATTATTATTTTTAATTTATAAACTAACGTTTAGACAAGATTTGTATGCATAGCACAAAGGGTAACATTTATTATAAGCAATAATTATCTGCCTGAAACACTCATCAACATTGAAAAATCTTCCGAGAAAAGATACTTGCCGCCAACAGGACTTGAACCCGTGTCCTTCTGATTGCCGGTCAGCTGCTCTTGACCACTGAGCTATGGGGGCTTATCAAATACCCGCCAAATAATTCAATATATACTAGTGTTTCATTCAACAATTACTGCTTATTATATTTTTTCCACCTGAAAACAACCAACTTTATTTTTGCGAGAGAGACATTGTAAGTATTAAATCTCTCGCTAGGTGGCGTCGATAGCTCAGTGGTCAAGAGCAGTTGACCGGCAATCAGAAGGATACGGGTTCAAGTCCCGTTGGCGGCAAGTATCTTTTCTCGGAAGATTTTTCAATGTTGATGAGTGTTTCAGGCTGATAATTATTGCTTATAATAATTATTATCCTTTTTCATCCATGTCATCGCTTTACTGTCAATCACAAGGGTTTGTTCCATCACTCCGTCGTGAACTTCTAATCTCGCTTCCATTGACAACTACTGCCAATTATCAATATCCTTATCAGCTTACCCGTTCTTTACGATTACAAGAATCCGATAAATCGGATGAAAATGACTGGTTTTCACGTATTTTTAATCATTTTAAATAACCTACTAAACGGTTAACGGTTTAAACTTGTGTGGATATTTATTTATTTACGCCCTAGTGGGCTTTTACAAAGATAGATAATATAAGTTAGGCAGGTGCGTGTACACAATATATAATGATTAAATTAATAGTAAAAAATACAATTAATTAAAATTAAAATCATACGTTTCTTTAAAGTTATTATAAAGACTTCGTTTTATAACTGATACAGAATCTGCAAACATGTCTACAATATTCCCAAATTTATTTCCAAAATGATGTAATCTATTATAGGTGTATGAGCCTCATAGTTTGTTTTAAATTTGTTACAGAAGAATGTAGCACTTTGCCTCGTATTTCTGGTCGGTACGTAAAATTTTATTTTGGCGAGAATTTCAGGGTTGTCAATGCAATTATTAATGATTTTATTTAATAGCACAAGGTCAGAGATGATCCGCCTATCTGACAGCTAAGTTGAGTTGTTTCATCAAAAGGACATAGTTAATATTTTGAATTGGAATATTCAGGTTAAAGTTAATAAATCTTAGAAATTTGTGCTGTACCCTTTCTATACTGTCGGAATGTATTTTATATAATGGGGACCAAATGAGCGAATTATACTCTACCTGGCTTCCTACTAAAGAAGTGTACAATATTTTCAAACATTCTAGTGACTTAAAATCACTCGCTGTGATATATGGTACCGAGTCATTAATTTTTTGAATTGAGACATTGATTCTTGCTTACTCCAGTGTAAATAGCATCACATATAACGCTAAGTTTTCAGATCACCAGGTGAGAGCAAACACATCTCATAATGGATTCCAGGCATCGATACGGAACACAAAATAGAATAATTTTACCTACCAATAAAATTTATATTTTGTTTCCATCGATGCCTGGAATCCAGGTAATCCCTACCTGGTGCATTACGAGTCATATGACAAACAATAACATCACGTGATCTGAGATGCGCGTCACTAGTGTTGCCAGCAGAGAGAAAATGTGGTAAGTCGAATAAAAAAAGGGCAAATATAGGGAATAAACACGCGCGAAACTGAAACTATAAGGGCGAAAGAGCTAGCTCTCTCTCTAATACGACTTCCCGTTTATCTAGTTAATTATAGCATTCCATGATTTCTGCTCTTGGAATTGAATGATATAAATAGTTCTTTTAAAATAATAACGTGATCAGGATGTAGATAAATTTGCTTCAGTGAAATAGAGAAAACATGACTTCAGATAACGATAGTGTTATGATGGAACATTTATCTTATGGTGTGAGAATGAATTAATTACATTTATTTCCATTGAGTTATTGTTCTGTTGGAATAATGGATTGCATCTTACCAGAGAAGAAATTGTCGGAGATTTTATTGATTACATTCTTCATGAAACCGAAATAAATTTAAAATATTTCATTAGTTATAATATTATACGATTAAGATCCGCAAAGAATGCAAGTCTGATGTAAGCGTGATCAGTAAGATTAAGAAAGGACGCTCAAATGGTTTGGGCATGTAGAGCGGATGAACGAGAAAAGACGTGTAAGGAGAATATATGACGCAAATATGAATGGTGGAAGAAGTCGGGGACGCCCGAAGAAGACATGGAGTTACATGGACACGGAGAGACAGAAGTTACCTAAATGAAGTTCTAAGTAGTATTACAGTATTTTAGACTATTGTTTACAAAAAAATAGATTTAAAAAATCCTGCTTTCGTAATATTATATTATGCTTGTTGATTTCCTCATAAGAAACTAAAAAAATACTCAACAGAAATATAGTCCCTGAAATAACCTGAACTAACGGTGAATTATTGCAGCTTCCCACACGATTTAGATCTACATTATAAAAATGTCAGCACCTTCCCAATATCTGTGCCAAACACACATTTCTGTGTAATCGCTAGACTTCATCGCCAATTTAAATTAATCTATTCCGATCTCATTTATTCGCACGCATCTCCTCTTGTTGCATGGGTAAATAAATAACGCCTGTATTGGAAATTGTTATACCGTAAAGTATAATTACATGTAGTAACTAGTTGCCGTGTTATTTCGTACTTTGTTGCAGCATCAACGATATAAAGTATGATAATGAAACACAGAATTGGCTATTCGTGTTCTCTGAATATCCAATAAACATGTCTCGGCAAATGTAATACGTTATTTATGTCTTTAATCACTTCAACAAAGTGTAACGAGTATCTGTGATTTGTGTGGTGATTTAGTAACGATGTATGCAAACTTATCAAACTATCCGTACTCTTTGATATATTATGTGCGTCGTTATTACTAACGATAGTCGTTAAGCCGCCGCTACCCAAATTTCTACCGATTTCTTACATATCTACCTTAAGGCCAAGTGTAATCGTTTATTAATTTTAAATAATGATAATATTATTACGCAAATCGATAAACATAAAGTTTTTAATATGAAAAATATTTTTTATAAATTTTTAAAATTTACATAGGCTTAGCATTTATCAAAACCAAATCAGAAATCCGACCTTATTCTGACCGTTTTTTGTAAATTTTACAAAATATTTTTAACTGCTGAATATCCTCAAAGTATGCCTTTAGGGGTTTTCTTTAAAACCTCGAAAAGAAATTTAAAATAAATAGATAAATAAGTTTTTAGTTAAATTTTTTCATAAACACCAATTTTCGTGTTTTTTTAAACGCTGAGTACAAAACTTTGGATTCATTTATTTACCAAAACGTTACGAGAAATTGTTGGTATTATATTTCTTCATTTTTTAAAGACAATTTAAAAATTTTAATCTTCAAATTAAGAATGAAGTATAGGATTTTTAATTACTAGCAAAAGCCCTCTGTCGTGTGGCGCCCATTTATCTTTCCCTACACGGTACAATTTTGAACTAAAACCCTTTTTCAAAAATTTTCAAAAGATGGCAGTAATCAATCACTGTGAGAATCTAAGATATTATTACATTTATTTTTGGAAACGATGATACTTATATCATCTATCTACCTATACATTGTAGGTACCTATTCGTTTTAATATAATAACCTGACTACTGTTTTATGTCGACGTCAAGCTAGTAGAGTGCAGCTGTGCCTAATTTTAAAAGGTTATTATATTATTAAAATAATACTTACGTAAATACAATAAAATAACACGGAAGTGAGTGGTAGAAGAACTCCGTGATGTCCGGGGGGTAAGAACTTGGGTCACCCAACACGGCTGACGCCTTTTTTTAAATATATTTCTTATCTATTTTTTTTAAATAGTTAGCACTAATAATCTAAACGAAATTATTTAAAAATAATATATTGTGGAATAACACAAATTAATCGCATAAAATGTTGATAGGTACTTGCGCACGCCGGAATTTTAACTCGCGACCTCCGAATTCGTCTCCTTCTCCTCCCCACTACCTACAATGAAGCACAAAACATAGGTACGACTGCCATGTGTCATGTTTTGTGCATGGTGAGCCAGCGTCATCACGAAACGTCCATGTGGATAGGTAGGTAGGTATTATGCATGTGTTTGTGAGTTAAAGCCTGCGTTTGTCAAAAAATGAAGGGAAGGAGATGGGAAAGAGGAAGGTGGGTAAGTACCTGGCTATTCAGATCCAGTCACCCAACACCCAAGTTTTTAAGCTCTTAAAAAAAAAAGTTGTTTTTGAAAATAATACCTATATATTTCCCACGCCGAAACACAAATTATATGAAATTCCCTGGATAGAAAAAATCGCAAAGTAGCTCCGAAAATTATTATATTCACGTTTGTTTCAGTTATTTACAAGTTATATGTATGAAAAGATTCACAGTGTTTCTTTAAATGCTGTTTTAGACAGCACCCAAGAGATTTTTGCTCTATTTTAAACCAGTCGTGTTTGATTAAACATTTTCACAATTTTCGTTTCAAATCGTTTTAAATATTAGTTCATAATCGTCGTCACATTACTTCTTTATAAAAGCAGTATTTATTTTTATTTATTTATAGCCTTTTACTAAATAAAAAGCATAATTTTCACATAATCACGATTTTCACCGGGAATAAGACTGTATTAAGGATAACAACACACATTTGTGATGTAACAAAGGTAATCAATACATACAAAAACCCAAAATATTACAAAAAGAAAGAAAAAAACATGTAATAAGAGTGGCTAGTAGGGTACTCTGAGAATGCATTGTAACAAGCATTAAAAAAAAATTATATTTGAGTAAAGTATTTATTTTTGTATATCTTTTGTATTTTTCAATTATCGTTTAGACCAGGAATCTTTTAAAGCACTACAATCATCGATTGGTCGATGACTACGAAATATTATTTCCAAATATAATCTGTTTTTTGGTTCCATGACAACTCAGTATCATGCAGTTTCAACACACCTTTGAAAAGTCATTAAAAGTTATATATATTTATATATTTTTGAATGTAGCTATTACTTTGTGGTTATCCAATATAGAAAAATGAAACAATACAACTTTGTAAAAACCACTTATATAATGTGCAAATCCGACCGGTTTCGGAACAAACGTTCCTTCGTCAGGGAAAGCTTATACTAATTTGACGGTTTCGAACAATGTTTTATTATTTTTTTTATTTTTTTTTTCCAATCTACATTATTAACTAACAACGGCTCCACCCCCTACCATAATAAAACATTGTTCGAAACTGTCAAATTAGTATAAGCTTTCCCTGATGAAGGAACGTTTGTTCCGAAACCGGTCGGATTTGCACATTATATAAGTGGTTTTTACAAAGTTGTATTATTTCTTTTTTTTTTAAATATTTCTATTTTTTAAACAGCCCATAACCTAACTTAACCTCACGTAACCAACTTAAAAAATTTTTTTTTCATCACTTTTATTGATTTTTCAAAGGAGGTGTTGAAGTTGCAAGATTCTGAGTTATCCTAACAGCATTTTTTACTGTAATTTAATGAATATTCAAATGAAATATAATCAATACAAAAATATTTCGCTTGTGACCCTCTTATTTCCAATGATCAATAAATTAACACAGGAACACTTTTATGTTAAATAAATTCTGCTCTTTGCTCTTTTCTAGATGGCGAAAGTTACGGCATAAATTATATGTTTATGGCCATTCTGTTTATGTGTCAGCTTCGCAAATTGAAATTTCAAATTTATTCCTAATAGTTGATGCACTTAAAATCCCCACTATTATTTCAAATAATACCTACAACATGAACCTCAAAACTATCATGTAAATTATTGTCAATAATAATACACTTTCTGCCATAGTTCTCTCTCATTCTGCAGGTAGGTACTATAAAAGTCAATAAAATACAATGTCTTATTCGCTAAAGAAAATAAAATCGTTTGAAACTTTAATTTTTAACAGTAATTTCTGAATGTCAGACCGCAGTCACAAAACGTTGTTAAGTGTCAAATAAAAAGCATAATTTTATTTCATAGCCATTCTTGCTCGGCGCGAAGTGACTTCACGCTGGCATGGCTGTGAAGTAGCGGGAAGCTTTTTAAAATACGATATTTTGCTTCATTGTTGAACTTTGACAATATTACGCTCTTAGCGCTATTAAAGCAACGCAGAAAGAGTTTTATGTTCATTACTTTTATTATGTATGTAGAACGATGTCAAGAAATATTGAAGGCAATTATTAAGCCCCTCAAGCCAATTTTTATACTTCTTGGAACAACTCATACAGCGGAATAGTCTCATAGAAATCATTGTGTCTCCCTTACTATCATGGTGATAAATACGATCTAAACGGTATTACAAAGAGAAAACACCAAGCTCTGTATTCAAATCTAAAAGTTAACCACTATGACACCAAACAATTAAAATGTTCACCTTTATGAAACCAAAGTTTGCGATCGCAATTTGAAAAAAAAATTAAACAGCGATTTTTTTATTCTTTTTTTTTTCACGTGAAACGACCAGAAAGTAAAGTGGCCATTACGGTTAAAATACATTTGCCTGATAAATTTGTGTGATTTTAATTCTATATGGTGTAATTTTATTAATAAATTTTAATAAGAAAAAATGTAAAATGAGCCAAAATTTTTACATAATTTATTTTTATAATTTTAAGTTGCTTGAAACGGCTGTAGCCGTGTTTGTTCCTCCCCACTGCCTTCAGCCTCACAATATACCCCAATTGGGGTTACCGTAGTTTCACTGGCTCCAGACGGATGGGAGCATTTGGGACTCTTGTGCGGTACACACAATAAAAAAGGGGATTTTATCAGGTTGAGCCAAATTCGCACAAGGGACAAAGTGACTCAGGTTTACGGTACCTGCTCGCTACACTAACATCAATTTTAAACAAGGGAAAAGGTATTTATTTCAACCTTTTCATCGAAAATATTATTCAGAAAAACTTCCCAAACATTATAACGGTTCCTCTAATTTTCTTCCAATGTTAAACGATCACGTGCCAAAAAGGAGTAGGTATAAAGTAACAATAACGATGGCGTTTTGTTTCACCATTTGGTGGTAATTTTTTGGTTATTTTATTTTATCGCTTTATAAATTGGCAATAAGTAGGTACCTATCTGCATTATGTGAGCGGTGCCGGCTGTGGGTGTTTATCCGTTCGCTGATGATTTGTTAATGTGATTTCAGGATACGAGAGATTCAACAGGCCATGGGCTATACAATAGCATCGTTTTTATTTCAGATTGATATTTAAACAGTCTTCCGTTCATTCACGAACTTTTTTTTGTGATTATGGGTTCAATTCATTCATCTCATTGCTGTCGAAGGCACACCGCTCAACTTTAGCAGTCTAATAGAAAGCATGTACAGAAATCAAATTCATATTAGTAAATACAGGCTCCTACCCTTACCTCGGCGTCCGACGCCAACCGGAGTTTTGTTTTGAATATTCTAAAATTTCTTGAATGAAGACGATCAGGAAAAAATGAATATGCATGAATACACGCTCTTGTATTTAAAAAAAATATATAGATTGTTATTAACCTTCCTATATTCGCGCATTGGTCTCTCAGACCGCCAAATCAATAATTGGTTGTTTTCCTTCGACCAAGTTATACCCTGTTTTCTAAAAAATTAATAACAATGGGACTTTGAGGTTTTGAGTAACTTCTTAATTTGTTGTTAGGTATTGTTTAGTGCGGCGCGTGCATTGGTGCTGAGTGGGCGTATGACACTTATTTACTGTTATCGATCTTTTAGGTAAGTAACAATTACTACCCAAAAATCCTAACAATGATTAATTCTTATTTTTATATAATTTTGTTATTCTTGATACTTTTATTAATTACATTTCAGAGCTTTTTTAAATTAACATATGAAAAAGTTTATTTTTGTTATTAAAGTTAGAGTACAACAAAATTATGTTCTTTTTAAGAGGCTGAGTTAAAAGTCTGTTTCCACCAAATGAAGTTGAAGTTTTAATATTTTTTCTTTCCTTTTAATTCAATTATACCCCCTTCTATACAATAAATACCCATAATGCTTATAAAGTAAAATAATACAGACGAGATGAAATCTCTGTCTGAGAGACCGTGCGCAAGTATACGTGTTAAGCCGTTGGGCGCGAGTATATGGAGGTTAAGAACCTGTCGACAAATTTAAATCTAGCGGTTTAACTGGTCTTAATTATAATTACGTAATATAAAAAATTTAAGCAAAATATTTTTTAAAAAAGGTTGAATAAATAGATATCTAGGTATCTGGTAGATCTCTTTGAATTCCATGTGCCTTTTTTAAATACTAGTTTTATCAGCCTACGATCGAAAAAAGGGGTTTTCGAATTGAAACTATTTTATAAGCAGACTTAATTTCTGCCGACAATCCCATTTTGTATTCAGTTTTGTCTCCTTTTGTTTTCGCGACTCTCAGCCATTTTCTAAAACCAGGAGTGTGGTACGGAGGGTCAGCTACTAGGACGCTTGACCTTGACAAATGCATCGTGTACAAAATAACACAAGTTACATAAGATAATCAAACATGTTTCGAAACCATGGTGTATGTATTTCTTCGTAATTATTGTACTTACCGTGTTGACACAGCACGGTAAGTACAATAATAAGTTGTCTGCTCGACAACTGAGCTAACTGAGATAGAAAGGGTGTTACGTTGCGAAATAAAAAAGTCAGCAATACTTGTGCCTAATTTACATCGCAAAGACGTAGATTATCTCTCTAGGGTTAAGGAAAATCATTCAGGTATCGTGTAGATTTGATTATTCAATCTTCAGACGAAAGTGCTTTTATCTAAGTTTTAATGGTTTTTAATTTTCGTGTTTTAATTGGTACATTAAATTTGATATGATATATTTTAATTCCTACCAATGTACCAACAGAAACAAAAAATAACAGGAATCCAATAATAATTTACGTTCGTAAAAACGCCTAACCAACTCTGACCTGGCGTGACCTCTACTGCCACCTAGCGTCATGGCGTGGAAGCAACTACAACTAATGCTTGCCGACATCTTTGGCAGTTGCCCTTTACACGGAACGTGAAACGTGACAGCCCGCCGTGTATTTTTATTTCTCCGTATAAGCAGAACGCCAAAATAAATCACCGCCAAGTGGGTAACGGAGACACGTCCTGTCCGAATCCCAGAAGTCTAAAATAAACTGGTTAAGTAATATTAAATTATGCATGTACAGAGAATGGTGAACCGTCCTCTACTGAACATGTGACTAACGTAACGAGGAAGTGTTATATCGTTTGCAGCATTCAAGGGTTAAATTTCTGACAATGAAGATTAGAAATAGCACATTCAAGTATTTTCAGAAATGTGATTTCTCTACATAACAAATCTTGAAAGTGAAATGGGGAAAAACAAGAGTTGGTTTAGGGTGGATGATCATACATAATATGATCATACATACTTCGTGCTGCAGAAAAAGTTAATATTTTCAAAACGGTTCTCCAATATCTCCACAAAAATCAGGTACGGCATTTGCTTAGGTATTAGGTATTATAGACTAATAGATATAAAAGTCCCAAATATGTTTACTTTGTATCTTAAAGTCTGCTATTTTATAAATCATTAATTCCTTCTTTTTCTTTCGTTTCTTAGTTTCTATATCTCTGAGTCTACTATTGTATAAATCTTGCGTTCTTTCTTACGTATCCCTTACTTACTTACTTATTACAATAATTTTTGTTACCAACTTACATGATTCTTTCATTTATAATGATTTTTTAAATTTTATATTATGATTTTTTAAACTCTTGAGGATTTTTATTTTTAAATTTATACATGATTTTTTAACCTACATATATTATTTACAATAGTCGTTATTACTAACTTACACGATCTTTTAATTTACTAATTGAGCTAGAACTCCCTCACCAAACACAAGAGCATTGTCTCTTTATGGTGAGGAAAGGCAATTTTTTATTTTTTTGTTAACCTTATGTAACTATGTAACTATGTAACTATGTAACTGATGTAACATTATATGTATTTTTTATAAGCATTGCCAATAAAAAAAAAATTAAAAAAAAGATAATTAATATAGACGCATGGTGGAAATTTCAAAGTGGAAAGCCAAAGACAAGGCAATTGTATTGTATTTGATTTCGTAACTCTTTACCATCGGTTTCAACAGAAAGCTATATCGTAAACTAAATTTAAATTTTAACCGTCAATTAATGTAACAACGACGTTAAATAGGACTGCGCGCTCTTTCATGTGAACTTTTGCCAAAGTAGGTGATTATCGTTAGTGTGGTCAGTCTAAAAAGTAGATTATTCCTCGAAATTAGGTGAAAAAACACACCGAAATATTTTTTGGTGCGGCAACACCGTAAATTAAATATGAAAATTAGAACAACTGTCAAAAAATATCCCGCTGTATTTTGTTTCGCGTCGTAGGATCTGACAGCTTTGTTCCGATAAAAATATATGTATGAATATTTACAAATAAATGACTATCTATTATAATATAATATACAATATTACACAGGAAGAATGTAATTTACTTTCCAGTAGTTGTTATGTCATCTTGAATTTGAAGTGTCACATTATTTACCTGGTCTTCAATTCAATTTATTTATTGTATCGAAAACATTACAAAAACATACATTTTAAAGCTTTTTATAATCCGTTTGTTGGAGTATTACCTTAAACTATACTAGCATTAATAGAGCATGTCTTTTAAAGGCAGCTTCACTTGCTAAATTTGTCGCGATCCGAAACGATTCTGTTCAACAGCAAGACATGTGAAGCCGCGCCAAAAATTCGAAATCGTCCAAAATAACTATATCACGCGGGGTCTAAATATTTTTGGTTTTCGCTCCAAGAGATATTAGATGAGGAATTCGTCGTCATTATCATCATCTTCTATAATATTAATCATGTTAAAAGGCGCAATTTCGTACCATACTTCCAACGTTTCAACAGAACTGTCAAATGTGTCAAAATGGCGGAGTAACTCTAGCTTAACTGCCGGTTTTCGGAAAGTAAAAGCAAAAGTTAAAATGACGCAAAGCAGGCGGTTAAATTGATTTAAAAGCATATTTTTGGTAAAAGTAATTTCTTTTACTTTTGATTTTACTCTAGCAACCGTTGAAACAGACAGCCCTCAACTGCCACGCGTCGCGTGAGGTCGTGTCCTACCAGTAAGTAAATTGCATTAAAAAAAGGCCAAAAGGTCAAAATGCCCTCGCGTGTGATGGTAAAATATTTCCATTAGACGTAAAATACTAATAAAAGCCAAGGAATAACATTTCATAAAAAAATAAATTATTTCGTTTGTTTCCCGAAGATTTTTAGTGCCGTTAGAGAAAGTGAGATAGCAAACGTAGCAACAATTAAGTGAAGGCCAACCTAGGATAGTAGATCGTCTCAAACAGTATTTCGTAGAATTTCTGAAAACGTAAGAGTGTTTCCTACTTGCCACATTTTGTCTTGAATGTGTGAGACAATGGCGAGTCTAGATGAAATGCATGACTGTTATTGTTATCAGCGCCTTGACTCCTTGAGGACTTGGCAAGTCGGCGCCCGCAGTGGACAGCTCAGATTAAAATATTTAAATAGGTCGTAGGTATAATTACCATTTTAGAACATACCTTTTAAATAACTTGCCGACAGATCCATATGAAATAGGCCATAATAATTCATTAATTAATTACAACATGAAGATAAATAAAGACAAAACAAAGCTGTTGACTGTAGGCCGAACGCAACATCAGATGAGAGTAGAGATGTCAGAAGTTCCACTAAAGAACACCAAGGAGTTTGTCTACCTCGGGAACAAAATAACATGGGACGGTTGGTCTAAGAGCGAGGTCGAGAGCCGTATACACCAGGCTAGGCTTGCATTCAATAAAAGGTCGAAAATAATAGAATCGAATAATATAGACCTAAAACTGAGAATACTCCCCATCAAGACCTATGTATGGAGTATCTTGATGTACGGCTGCGAAACATGGTGCCTATCCGAAAGAGATAAACGGAGACTAGAGGCTTTTGAGATGTGGTCCTATAAAAGACTATTAGGAATTTCCTGGAGAGACCACATCACAAATGAGGAGGTTCTCCAAAGAATAGAAGGAGGAAGGCACCTGCTCAGGACCTTGTCCGAAAGGCGCGCAAGATGGATCGGCCATGTAATAAGACAAGAAGGCCTCTTGCATGCCATAATGGAGGGTATGACCGAGGGGACAAACGCTAGGGGACGCCCACGCCGATAGTACCTGGAGGACCTGCTGGTGGACGTGCGCTGCTCATCATATGCAGACTTCAAAAGAGCCGCACAAGACAGGGAAGAGTGGAAGAAACGTATAGATGAAATTGCTGCAAACCAATCCCACGATTGAAACCAGAGAGAGAGAGAGAATAATTCATTGAATAAGGTTCCAACTATCGCTCAAATAGAAATCGCACAGAAAACGATCTTAAAGGTAATACTTAAAAAACATAGACTAACCGATACAGATCAAATATATAAAAATTGTGACGTACTAGATACACGCCAATTATATGTTAAAACACTACTAAACTACATTTTTGACCATAAAAACACACTCCAACCAACACCAAATATCACTAATAGACCGGTTAGACAAGCGTACAAAGAAAACATAAAAACTCAGACGGTAAACACTACCTTTGGACAAAGACACCATAAATACCATGCTATAAAAAACAGTCTTTCACTTGAAACAAAAATTGAGGAAAACAAAAATAATTTCAGACACAAAATAAAAAAATGGATTAAAGAACAAAAAAGACAATATTACCAAAATTTTATTACATAAAAGAATAAAACATATACACGCAACACACAATACCAATATAAAACACGTAACACTCACAAACACATAAAACATAAAATACGCCGATTTTCCTTTAATTATTTTTTTATTTCTTTTTTTTTCAAACTGTATTATGATAAATTATTATATTATAAAATGGGGGCCTCAGCACGGGTAAACAACCCAGTGAGGCCAACATTACTGGATTGTACTATGAAATTTTGCATCAGCAATAAAAAAATAAATAAAAAAAACTACATTTTCCTAATGCCATTCCAAAATTAGGCCACGTTCTAATCAAATATTTTTCTTTGGAATATGTCAAACTCAAAATACTTTACACAAGATTGGACCTTAAAATCGGAAATTATTAAATAGATTATGACTTTATCAGAATAAGCTTTTGCAAAATTTGACACCTCAGAATATGGTAAAGCGAAGTGCGAACCCCATCTAACTAAGTATCTACCTATACCCACTGCGCCTGGTAAAAACGATCAACTGTCAAATACAAATATAGTGTCAATTGCAAAAGGTGATGTTAAAATAAATTAAAACTTGATGGTAGAACTGTTGTCGGCCCTGAAAACTATTTTTTCTGCAGAAATGAGCAAAAGAAATGGTTCAAGTTTATTTCTAACAGTAATTGTTGATTTTTTTGCCCGTCCGCCCCTTGTGCCCCCCCAGAACAAATTCTTAACAGTAATTGTTGATTTTTTTGCCCGTCCGCCCCTTGTGCCACCCCAGAAAAAAATCCTGGATCCGCCCTTGCAACTGAGGTCACCATTTAGAGACGCCGCGAATGATCACTAAAAATGTTTTCAAATACGTACACGTATATTCTTAGGTATCACTTCTAATCGTGTTCATACTGTACCCGTAGGTAATGAAGATCGATTGCGATATCCTAAATTTAAATCCTAATAAATTATTATTTAAAAGGCTTAAGCATTATCGAAACCGATTAAAAACAAGAAGTATTTTTATTGTAGGTGTCAAATGACATATTTTACTACCTAGTTTATTTATTGAAATAATAAAATACAACAGACGCCTCGGATGGAGAGATAAGAATAATAATTTATATGTATTTATTATTCTTGCAAGCTATTAAAAATAATAGCATGTTTTTTATAGTTCAATAATAATAATTAAGTATTTCTCGAAAGTAACAGGTTTTATTTTACGTGTGATTCCATAGAAAGGCATATTTGAAAGCGACAGGTAGGTACCCAAGAAATAAATAATTATCGTATTAATTGCTTACAGTTTATTTAGAATTCACATTTATCCTCTGATGCCCTTTGATTTGTGATTTTTAGGTAGGGTTGTCAAACGTTCGAAATTAGGAAGTTCTTGAAATTCTAAAATTCAGGAGATTGATGACGTCGGCAAACTCCCTCAAGATAATACAAGTTTTTTATAGCACTTTAAGAAAATGTGTTTAATATAGGTTATAATAATAATAACGTTACATTTGTATAGCGCAGTTTTGTGATATTTTGTGATAAATATTTGGTTTCGCCTTAAGAGGATATTACCAGAGAAAACCAGAAATATGTCATTTTTAAATCAGATTATAGACGTATTGACTCTTTTCCACATAAAAATATAAATGGATTTCGAAAGATTGTTCTTTTATCTAGCGTTCGCATGTTTTAAATTTTAAGAAAAAATGTTTGTTTTTATATATATATATATAAAAACGTTATGTCGTTGGCAGATTTATTAAATTTTCAAAAAAGATTTTGTATTATACCACATCCATTTCAAATCATATAAATCATGCAGTAAAATAAATCAATGCATTATGATTTGAAATGGGTGTGGTATAATACAAAATCTTTTTTGAAAATTTAACACATCTGCCAACTACCTATGGTATAACCTTATTATTCTAAAAATAAACATTTTTTCTCAAAATTTAAAACATGTGAATGCTAGATAAAAGAACAATTTTTCGAAATCCATTTGTAATGTTTTGTGGAAAATAGTCAATACATCTAAAATCTGATTTAAAAATGACATATTTCCGGTTTTCTCTGGTAATACCCTCTTAAGGGCGATTAACCAGCGGCCGAGAATTTAAATTTCGTCGAAAGACGGTCTTGCGATTGTGACCTTGCAACTATACAGGGCGGTCCCAGTGAGAAAGATTAATTATCCTCCGTACCAGCATTTCTAAATAATAGCTCAATATCAATTTTATTTCAATAATAATTTGCTTTCATATACATATACATATAAATATATATACATATATATATATATGAGAATTTACTTTTAGTAATTATTTTTTGATCATAAGTATTTATCATTTTTCATAACGTCTAAGCAAAATAAAAATCTAAAAAAAAAAATTGATGTATGTTAGTTTGTAAGATCGTAAATAAATAGAAAAACCATTTTCCAAACCAAAAAGTATTTTCGTCACAAAACACGTCCTCGAATCTTTTTTTTTACAGATATTATTTGAACAAAATTTAAAATTCTAAAAAGTAGCTTTACTAGATAATTAATTGATCTATTTTATTGTGTGATTGTTTAATTTAAAATATATGTTGTATAATACAAAATTTTGTTTAAAAAATTAACAAATCTGGTATAACCTTATTATACTAAAAATAAACAAAATTTAATTTTCTCAAAGTTTAAAACTTACCCTAACTAAATAAGAGAATAATCAACAAGAATTATACTTAAAAGTCAATACGTCTAAAATTTTATTTAAAAATGATATATTTCCGGGCGTCTGGTTAATCCCTCTTAAAGTGTCACAAAGTGAACATCGCAATGAAAAACTTGACGACTTTCAAATACGGCTGTTTTAAATTCCTGTACGTAAAGCAAAGCATGCCAAAAGCTCAATATCGTTAATAAATAAATAAATCAATCACGAATAACTCAGTTTTGATTATTTTCAGAAATTCCTCCTGAGAAATTTCGTAACACTGTAAACAGGCTCCGTTTTTACCAGGTAACTACTAGCGAGTTCCCGGCATGCGTTGCTGTGCCACTTAATGAAGAAGTTATTTCTCCCTGCTTGTCCTTTCCCATTCGTCCCGTTCCCCTTCCGCCTCCCCTTCCTCTCCCACGTCCCTTTCCCCTCACGCGTTCCCACTCCACCTTCTCCGCCTTCCCTCCCTCCACTCCCCTCTCCCGCTTCCCCCGCCCTGCGAACTCTTCTCTCGAGTTCCCCTCCCCCCTTCCGAGTTCCCCTCCCCCCTCTCGCATTCCATACATTCAGTCTCGGTACACTCAGTTTTCAAACAGCTCGCGTGCCACCTATTGCAATTTTTTATACGAATTTCATTATGACAGATATCACCGCTTCTTTTATTCAAACCTTGTCCTGACAATAACGAATACAAAAAAAAAGAATTATCTAATTTGGTGCAATCGTTCGGAAGTTATGCGCGTATATGCATTTCGGTGATTCATTTTTATTTGTAAAATAAAGTAAATAAAATAAAGAATAAATTTATCAAAAATTAATTGGACAAGATTGGGTCACCTTCTTTCTGCATTTGATAGAGAACTATCAATGACTACAGTCAACGGTAGTCATAACGAAAGAAATAATATAATAAGCATTATGAATAAATTGACATCCAAATGATCTTACAATATGGAAGCATTTCTTTTTTGTTAAACCTTCATGGGTCTTTTCAGTGTAGAATACAAAGGACCCGTATTATTGACATAACGTCAAGAAAACGTGAAATATAAATTAGTGTTGTCACTCAAATTTCATTGTTAGCACAGCCTTTACTTTTTTTGGTAGACCACCCATTTTTGATGGGTAAAAGCAAACACCGACAGTTGTTTTTGATGAAAGAGTGAAGATTTTAGAAAAGTGCAGATGGCGGTCGAAAATGACGAGTATTTAAAAAAAAAACTTTAATTTATGATTCCTTCAAATACATATTATAATTTTTTCGTTCTTAGTAGATGGTTTACTCTTTAACAGTTCAATTTGTTATCGGTAGCACGAGAACGAGTCGTTTCTTTGATTCTATGTAAAATTTTGTTACGTTTTATATAGAACGATACATTTGTTTCAAATTTAAAACAAATGTGAAATAGTATGTATTTGTTTGCACTAATTTAATAAATGCATTTATATTGCTAATAAATTAAATATAACAATGCAAAACATCATCAAAAAAGGAACCTACTCTTATAAAGGCAAAACATGGTTTGCCAATGGTAGTGTGGAGTATTAAATAATCAATTAATAGTTAATAACGATCAATTTAAAAATATTCTAAAATCGCATCCTTTCACTGATAAAAACATCTGCTCTTTTTGCAACTAGGTAGCTATTTTAGCTCGCACTAAACATCTATGAATAGTTGACAAGTTGTGAATAGCAAGATTGGTCTCAAATACGTAGACACTTGGGTAGGTACTAGACGTGGGCAGAATCATTCCCAGGAGTGAATCGATTCAGTCTGATTCCCATGGCCTTATGAATTGATTCCTTTTATTCATTCCTTTAATTCAATTAAATCCCAAAAAAAAAAAAAGAAAATTAAATGAATGGGGAGGCTAACACCACACACGAGACCGGGAGGCCACGGAGTACCCGGAGTACCGCAAAAGAGGAGACTGATAGGCTACCAAGCATCGCACAAAGAGGAGACAGATTATTCTATCTGATTATCTCGCAGGCTAAAACCTATAGATTAATGTGTTTGACTCTTTTTAGTGTCGCTTTTTCGTTTCATCGGTTTTCAAATCACAATGAGTGGGGAGGCTACGAAGCACCGCACAGAAAGGAGACCAATAGGCTACGAAACACCACACAAAGAGGAGACCGATCATTCTATCTCATTATCTCGCAGGCTAAATCCTATATTGTTTGTCTTTTTTTAGTGTCGTAATTTTTCGTATGTAAAATGTATTTATTGCTAGCAATTATATCTTAAAATTATACAAGTTTCGTTTCACCCTTAAAATTTTATTGATTTTATTTTATTTATTAAACTTATAATTTTGTTCCATTTCACGTGATCAAAACATACATTTTAACATTAAGATGAGTATTTTATGACAGCTAACCACAGCTAATTGGCCTTGTAATATCTGCAAATTTACATATTATATCCACCCAAGATCTACGTCTAAAAGTAGGTAGGTACAATATCTTTCGTACGTACCAAAAAACAGATAAGCATCATTTTAGCGTCTCACTTTTCTAGCTGATTTTCAGATTCAAAGTCGAAAGTTTTCGACTAACTATGTAACGAAATTGACGGCTTGGTGCGCGGGGGAATAAATGAACCACGCGGACGGATTAAGGGCTGGCATTGAGGAATGAATTAGTAACTTTTGACTAATGTTTTGTGTCTTACCTAGCAGTGACTTGATTTACTCGCGAGCTGCGGACCTAGGACTGGGATGCGTTTGGGATATATCGTGACCTTGACGTGACGATGACGCCTGACGTCATTTCTAGGTCTGAGATTTACAAAAGACCATGACGTCACAAGTGAAAAAGACTTTTGATTTAATTCCTCTGTCTGTCGGAATCGGACAATCTCGATTTCGACAGACTAGATACCTGGGACGCGGACATTGAACACGGACCTGGGACGGCGGGGACCTTAGGACAATCTCAGGACTATTGATTAGGATAAATGATTAATTCCTTGCGTGAAAGAGATGCTCGGGCAACCCGGATGAATCGCGGCCACGTTTTGGCCATTTTGGGACATGGACTTTGATGATGTTCGGGTGTTTTTAGAATAGCGGCGCGGCGGTAGCGGAATACAATCGTAATAGGCGAGTCGTTCACAATACCGTCCGTCGACCACTTCGCGGCGCGCGGCCCGTTTAAAAATATATTTAAATACCTATGAAACAATATAATATTTAAATCGTTTACAGAACACATTATTCATTGAATTAATTTAACAGTAAAATAAATGGAAATTAAAAATGTATGGTGTCATTATAAATCGTAGGATGCAAGGTCAAAGATAAGGAATGAAGAATCAATTCCTTTTGAAATTGAGAATTAGATTGAGTGTGTCACAAGATTGAATTTATTCATTTAATTCGGTCATTCAATTTTGCCCACGTCTAGTAGGTACCCATTCACAATAAATCATTATTTATTTATCTGTCACTTACAGGGTGGCCAACGAATTTTCAATCACCTTCATAATACCCTGGACTTTAAGGTGTGTTTTTTTTTGTAACCTCATTTAATATAATAGGTATTATTATATGTATGTATTTTTGAACGAAATGGGGGTAGATATTAATGTCAGTGTCCTGTCCGGCCCATAATTTGAGATGAAAACAGCCTCATGATAAGGTCGCATTGTGTTTTGAATGACGTATGACACGTAGTGACACGTGGTGAATAGTTGTCACGTCACGGAGAGTGCTTCCTTATTATTTACTCCTGGAACCCCAGGTTCTCAAACGTTTTGGTACTTAAATATAATTTTTATTTTTTTAAATATATTCATATTATTATATCATTTTTAAATGGTTTCAGATCAATGTTTTTATTATTTTGTAGAATTGTAGTGTATATAAAAGCTTCCTGTCTTGGCACCTAGATTGCAGGTATAAAAGCTTTCCGTAAAGTCCGTAAGATGTCAGTAGGATTGAGTTCCCAGCAAGGTCACCAGAGGGCAATCAATTTTAGCAAGCTCTGGGTGGTTTGGTATATTTATAATCTTAGTTAGGTCGACTATGCCATAGTTACCACCTTGTAAATCCGTGGAATATAAATAAAACTCAGATTGTTCAATAAATCTCCATTCTTTCAAATTTAAATCCTCTCCTTCCACGAAATGTCGGGGATATCTGAGAACACCACAAGAATGTACTCGTACGTAAAATTACGTAAAAGAAAGGAACTACATAACGTATTATACTAAAACTAAGAATTAATAGTAACTTTTCTGTCCTTTGCTTAATTTAAGTTCATGCTTCATACATCTTATGACTTCCTTACCTCTTATGTACTCATTTTATTTGAATTCTTAATAAGACCTAAGTTAAGTATTTGAGCCAATAATAATAATATTATTTTACTGATTTATTTTTGTGAAAAATCACCTCAAGGGCGCTGAAAAAATAAATCTACAATAACTATGATTTATAATTATAACAAGAGACTTTCATATAAGATTTATAGCTAGTGACTTACGACTAAGATTTATAACTACTGACTTAAAACTAGTGACTTATGACATCCATGACTTAAAGTTAGAGATTACATGTAACATACTTACACGCCATAGCCACGGTCACAGACCATATCTCATCACTTTGGATGGGCAGGGTTCTAACTTCTCTTTACCTTGTTCTGATACAGGAGCCCTTGAGGTGATTTTTCACAAGAACGGCGCTCTACAAGTCATCGAAATATTATTATTTTGAGGTGTCAAAGTTTACAACGACGATTTCTCGTAATCTATTTACCGATTTCTGATTTTGAAGTTGGGGAAAGTCTTTGAGTATAATATATTTTTAAGGAAAATATTTAAATAGGACGTATACTTAGGTACCATTTTAAAACATACCAAAACGTGCAGATAGAATCATGTGCATCGAGGTAGGGCATCATAATTCGTTGAATAAAGTTCTAACCACATTTCCCAAATGCTATTCCAAGATAGGTCCACGTTCTATTGAAGTATCTTCCTTTAAAATACTTCAAATGAAAATACTTTACGAAAGATTGAAACGCAAAATCATTGAGCAGTTAAATGGTTTGTAAGGATTCGTCTTTGCAAACTTTCACACCTCAGAACATTGTGAGGCGAACGTAGAACCCTATCCAACCAAAGGGACGGTTTACGATGCGCTATTCAAAAAACGATCAACCATCAGATCCAAACAAAATGGCATTTGCAAAAATTTCAAAGTGATGTTAGAACCATGTAAAATAAATGGAAGCTTTAAAAACTCGGTGTTAGAACTTCGTCATACAATTAACTACAGAAAAATAACACAGATGGCTCTGAAAATTCTTTTTGCTACCGAAATGACCAGAGGAAATAGTTTTGAATTCAAGGTCATTTTTGAAAAAAATGTCATTTGGAACTTTACCCAATTAAAGTGATGATCTCTGACTTATCTAATTATTACACATTATTAAACACTTTCCCATAGTTGAATTATCATTTTAAGTTTACCTCATTCAAATGAGTAATTGATAGATTAAATTATGAATCAGCTAAATAGCTGTGATCGAGATTACACGTTGAGGATGTGTGCACTAAGCCATCCTTTACAACTTGAGATCATATCGAGCATCCGGCTTTAGAGACAACAAAGGTTTACGAATGCACCGAGTTACAAATCCCACAATGCAGCTAGCCTAATAATAACTTACAAAAATGGGTGGCTGCAGTGGGGCATTATAAATGGCTGCCACATTATACACGACGGAGCTTTGTCAAAAAAAATGTATCACTCAACTTTCAAATAAGTTATAGAAAAGGAGATCAAATAAACAGTAATAAAATAAGTTTTAGTGACATGACAATGTGTTAAGAGGGAATAACCAGACAAAACCGGAAATATGTCATTTTTAAATAAAATTTTAGCCGTATTGACTCTTTTCCACAAAAAAATATAAATTTATTTCGAAAGACTGTTCTTTTATCTGGTGAAGTTATGTTTTAAATTATGAGAAAATATGTTTATTTTTAGCATACCTAATAAGGTTATACCGTAGGTCATTGGCAGATTTGTTAAATTTTCAAACAAAATTTTGTATTATTCAACACACATTTCAAATCATATAATCATCATGCAGTAAAATAAATCAATAAATTATCTAGGAAAGCTATGTTTCAGAATTTTAATTTTAGTTAAATAAAATCATTTAAAAATGATCCGCACACGTGTTTTGTGACGAAAATATTTCAGTTTGTCTATTTATTTACGATCTTACAAACTAATATATTTAAGTTTTTTTTATTTCTTATTTTGCTTAGACGTTATTGAAAAATTATAAATACTTATGATCAAAAATAATTACAAAAGTACATAATTTTAATAGTTTTATCATCACGCCTTTCAGCATTTTTGAATGTAGGTATAAATTAAAGCAAATTAATTTTGAATGAAAAAAAATCGAATGAAAAATGAGTTATTATTTAAAAAAGCCGGTATGGAGAATAATTAATCTTTCTCATTGGAACCGCCCTGTACGATCGTAAGAACACTTTTAGAAGAAATATGAATTCTCGGCCGCTGGCTAACTAACTTTATTATAATTTTTAGATTAGAAGATATACAAGAAAAACATTAATTTATATATAGGTATTTAATTTATTAATATACAGATACAATAATTTCTATGAATGAGAAGCACGTGACTATTCGTTAAGATAAATAACCTCAGAAATTACTTTCAGTTGGAAGTGCTCACCTGTAATAATACCAGTAGGCAATTACATGATTATTGAGGAATTCTTATTCATTATATTTACCATTCATTAGTAGTTTATTAAAAAATAATACCATTACTTCAAATCACAGCGTGGCATCATATTAATAAAATAAAATAACCAGCTTTCTATAAAATATTGATTTTTATGTAAACTTAAATAAAAACAACTTCAATTTGTAATATTTAATCACTGAAGACAAAATTAGCAAAATGAACAATAGCCCAGTGTGAATTGGCTCAGTGGTAGAGCAGCGCCCCTGAAAGGCTAAGGTCCTGGGTTCAATTCCTAGATGCGAGCGAATCTTTTTACGATTTTTTTGTTTCAAAATTTTGATTGAGAGTCCTTAATATTATATTCAGTGATTAAGTATTTAGTAAAAAGATATCAACGTGTTTCTAAATCAACGATTTTTATAATAATTTTATTTATTTTGTATAATTATTTTTTACAATCATAACTAATTTATCACCTCTCACTGTAATATTTTTGTCTGTAGGTACGAGTATTTAGTTGTCTATGTCTACACGACCCAAATTTGTCTATTCCGATATATTCTGACGACGAAACCATTAGTTTAGAAACATGTTAATAATTTTTATTAAATGGAGGCTTATACAATGGTAATTATTTTATTTTACATTAATTAGTAACTGCATGTAAAATTTAATTTAGACGCCTACATCATATTAATGATATAAATTAGGTACTTGTAAATTATTAATATATGTTTTGTAAGTCAAATGTACAGCGCCAAAGCTATTCAAACACAAGGATATTATTATTATAAGGTCATAAGCAGTACCTAACCATTAACGGTAAAATAATTCACCAAGTAAATGTGACAGGTTAATGGTAGCCAACAAAAATATAACAGCTTCAGCTATTCACACCTAAAAAAATTGAATTATTTATACAACGTCAAATAAAATATTATACAGAGGACTCTTCACCGATCGGAGGTGTTCCCTCGTTAAAATTTCAAATTCCACTTGAACACAAATTTACATTTTGTAAGTGTCCTCTTCGGCCCAATATTAAAATAATGAAAGCTCTTGTTAACCAATGGATGAATTGATGTTTCATTCAAAGATTAACATTGTGTATCTATTAGTCCTGGGTCGATCGTGAAAGACCTGATCGTCGAAACCCGTTCACGAGCCACCAAAGAGCGAGCGGGTTATTTATTTGTCAGCACCCGGGTCTTTCGGGACCCGTGAACCGCGACACACTCCCGCAACCTACCAACTACGACACATTCCTGCACCCCGTGACTCACGGACCGATCGCCGGGTGCCCATGTGGCGAGTGGCGAGACATGTCAGCTCCCGGAACTCTCGAACTGCAACTGCGACACACTCGGTCGCCGATTGCTGATCAACGCACACACGTGCGTGACGTAACAGTATCCTGCTTCCTGCCCGTGTGTCACGTCATAGCGGGATTGTTTAGTAGATTCGATTTTTGAATATTCGACTAGACAGGGTAATAAGAGCGTATCTTGGTATTGTTAATCAATTATCAAAGTGCTAAGTGCTGTTTTCAAAAAAACTTTTAATTTTTCGTGTGGGTGTGAATGTGATTGTGCATTGTGATAGAAACTATAAACTGGTAAAAGTGTAAAACGTCTGACCTTAATAAAAAGAAGTTATAATAAAGCATTACAGCTTACAGTTAATTTACTTATTAAAATTCTCAATAAAAGCTTCCGAATAACACGTTTTTTACAAGGTTTTTATATCCTTCAAAACATGATAAAACATTGTTTTTTTAACCCCTGAAGCATGTCTTTTTAATAATTTATTTCTGGGATATGACATTACTAGTTACAGGTGTGAGCTGTGAGAGAACGTTCAGACAATTATAACCTGGGTTTCGTGTCGCGTATGACTTGACCGGTCTGGGCGGCGAGCGTCTACCGCACGGCGCGCCCGTAGAAAGTAACTGGGTGATGAGTAATCGAGTTTCGTATTTTGTGTCGCGAAAAGAGCGGGTCTTCGCGACCCGCTCGTGACGCCAGTGGGTCGTGAGCGACCCGGGTCGTGTAAAACGATCGATCGACCCAGGACTAGTCTCTATTTTGATGGTAGGTACTAAAAACGAAACACGTGGTAAGCTTATATACCTACTAGGAATATCATCATTCTGGCGGTTCAGAAACTTTCTTGGAAAATTCTGGAGGTGGCTTAATAAACCAATCGGTAAGAAACCATTTGATGTTATGAATAATTGAATCATGGTTGACCGTCTTTCTCAAGAACTTATACATTTAAAAAAATTGGTTTTCAAATAAATTAGTAAGACCATAATACAGGGTATCTCAAAAAAAAGTATATACTTGTTTTGCTTTCTGTGTAAACGCAACTTTTCCGAGGGGCGCAGGGGGTATGTAAATAAGTTGTCTGGCTCTTGGGAATTTAGTCGCTATGAAGCATTTATCGGGAGCGACCGCGCGTTGTGCGTGCGTGAGTTTTACAAAAATGGCGATTCAGCGACTGTAGCGCGTAGAAGATTCTGCAATATTTGAGGTTTTTGTCAATTCAGTGATGCGTCAAGCATTCCTCACATTCGAAAATGGGTCAAAAAGTTTGAAGAGATCGGTACAACGCTGGCAAAACCAAAATCCGGGCGACCAAGGTCATCGAGAACGGTAGAAAACGTAGAGAGTGTGTATCAGTCTTTTCATGACGACTCAAACTTTTCGATTCGAAAGCGCGCAAGTGCTTTAGATGTGCATAGATCATCGTTACACAGCATTTTGCACAAAGACCTGATGCTGCACCCCTACAAACTTACTGGCTATAACCAAAGAACATGGTTCCGGCAAGGCGGAGCAACATTACATACGTCCAACACGTCTCTGCCACAAGTTCGTGAAATTTTCCCTGGGAAATTGATCTCCAGGAGAGGTGACATAAATTGGCCTCCTCATGGTCCTGACTTAACCCCTATGGACTTTTTCCTGTGGGTTTATCTCAAATCTAAAGTGTACGCCAAAAATCCGACTTCCCTGACGCAATTAAAAGAAAATATCTGTCACGAAATGGCAGCCATCATGATGCCTACCTGCCGAGCCGTCATAAGAAATTTTACTCTTCGATTAAATTAATGCCGCGAAAGCGAGGGTTTACATTTGGACGATATTATTTTTAAGGAATAAATTCCCAAATTGTGTATTTTAGTATTTAATAAACATTTTTTCGATAGAACCCCTACTTTTTTAAACATCGATCCACTAAATATAAACTTTCTTTCGGGACACCCTGTACATTATTTTTTTACGATCGCTCTACGCAGGAGATTCTGAGGAAAAAAAAAATTCCCCGGAGCCTATTTAATTTTTGGGGATGCTGTGTGGAAGATCTTTGTGGGGAGAGGAAGTTCAGGGAAGGAAAAAGGTATGCGGGGTGGGTATGAACCTGGGGGTCAATGTATCTAGGAGCGATGGGCGTTTGAATCCTTTCCTCCCATTACGGTGCAAGGCGATGGGTCGGATAGTCCGGCTAGAGAAATCAAAAGGTCTCCTTGAACCAATCTCTCCCGATCCGGCCTGCCACGCAGTAGGTGATCAAATGCATCCACAGCCAACACCTAGACAAACCTCACCCCAGGAACCCTGGCAACCCTTCTAAGTCACTACACTTAGCGAACCACCACTGGGGGTGTTGGTTGTACGCTTGAAAGAAAATCTTTGTCTAAAATATTAGTCACCAACAAATTACGTAATAATTAACCATTTGAGTGACAGTGGTAAAGAGAAGATGTCTCCTTTTTATCAAATTAACGTTTTAATTTTTGGAAACCTCCTGCATACTTAAAATTTACTTTACCCTCTATTCAATAGAAAGATGCAATCCCGAAGCATGAATAACCTAATTATTATAATAACCATTATTATGGGTTCCATGACAGTTCATCCTGCGACAATTCATCCGGCGACAGTTCATCCTGCGACAGTTCATCCGGCCGACAGTTCATCCTGCCGACAGTTCATCCCGCTGACAATTCATCCGGCGACAATTCATCCTGACAATTCAACCTAACCTAACCTAACCTATAAGTGTAAGTATGTCGTATTTTGTTATTCAAGCATGCTTCTTCGGAGAGTCGAAATTATTGTTAGTAAAAATATTTTTACAGCGGATTTCCACTCAAGATGCTTTCAGATATAAGTATATCGATTTTGGTTGTACGGCCGTATATCCTCTTTGCATACTTACTTAATAAAAATCTTCTAAATGATCAGGCAGGATGAATTGTCGCCGGATGAATTGTCGGCGGGATGAACTGTCGGCAGGATGAACTGTCGGCAGGATGAACTGTCGGCCGGATGAACTGTCGCAGGATGAACTGTCGCTGGATGAATTGTCGCAGGACGAATTGTCGGGTCACCATTATTATGGTAAACCCCAGATTCCGAAACACACTAAACCCCAGATTCCTACCCACCCCATAAAACCATTTTCCATCACAAAACTCTCCTCTCCTTCCTTTCCTTAAAAAAATCCTCCACATAGCATCCCCAAAGATGAAATAGGCTCTGAGGGAAAATATGTTCCTCAGGGCCCCCTGTGTGGATCTCATGTAGAAAAAAAATAATGAAATGGGACAAAAATAATACAGACATCCTGTACCTAAAGACAATAAATTCTTATTCAAAAATAGTAAAATGGGACAAAAATAATACAGATATCCTGTAAAGTAACGTTAGGTTGGGTTTTTGTAAATATTTTGTTGGAGGATGTTTTTTCCGCAGGTTATTTTGCCGGCGATATTTTGTCGCGAGATGAAAACGCGCATTATCGGCTTGATTCATCGGTACCTATTAAATAGGTAGAGGTACCGACGTAGTTAGAATAAACATTACTTCAACAATTCAGCGCATTTTGATTTCCTATCAACGTGCAGTGGGCGTGTCGCCACGCCCCTGATCGTGACTTTTGACCGGTTTCGCCCTCACCCGTCGGCCGGGGGCTCCCACTTATCCATAACTAATCGACGTTACACAATCCACATCCATTTCTAGGCACGGTGTCGAGTGCCCTAGCCAAGTGTTCGAAGGAGTTTCTTCCTCGTCTCAAGGGTCCGCCCCCGTTAAAAATCTTCAATTCAAAAATAATTGGAAGCGAAATTCAATTTGACGATGCAAATGAAAGCCCCGTTCTCTTTTTCGTTCAAAATCCAATAGGGGTTATAATAAATACGATGGGACATTTTATTAATTCCGTACTCGGGTACTGATGACGAGCAAGCGAAAACAAAAAACAAATGTATAAAATGGTTAACAACCTGAATTACTTATATCGGGTGATTAAATAAAGTTTAAAAATATATATACTTTTGATTGTAGCTATAACTTTGTGGTTATCCATTATAAATAAATAAAAAAATATTACTTTGTTTGAACCACTTATATATTTGAGTAAAGCCGACCGGTTTCGGAACGACCTCCCTTCTTCAGAGCAAACGTATATATAAATCAGTACACGTTTGCCCTGACGAGTGAACGGTCGTTCCGAAACCGGTCGGCTTTACTCAAATATATGAGTGGTTCAAACAAAGTAATATTGTTTCATTTATTTAAAAAAAACTAGCAGATCCGGCCACACGTTGCTGTGGCTAACGAAACACAACGCCATTACCCAACCTTTATAAAATCCACACCACCCGCTTGCCAGCTGCCCGCTGCCGCTGCCTGAATTGAATATTTGAATTTCTCGGCTTCTCTCTACTATAATAAGCATGTATTATACATATAAACCTTCCCCTTGAATCACTCTATCTATTGGTGAAAACCGCATAAAAATCTGTTTCGTAGTTTAAAAGATCTATGCGCACATACATTTTGAGCGACTTCATTTTATACGATGTAATGCAATTCGAGCGATCGCCACTAATTATACAATGCTTGCAATGCAAAACTGGATATTTGAAAAGGGAAAATCAAATACCTACTTACTCTAGGACATCTATTTTCCAATTTCTTCCGTAGAACGAATTTCAAAAGTGACTATAGTACGGCACGCCAGCCGTTTTAAATCGCACAAAAATATGTTTTCTTTGGTTTTCTCGGCTTTTCTCTAATATAATTTACATGTATTATACATATGAACATTCCTCTTCAATCACTTTATCTATTGGTGAAAACAGTATAAAAATCCGTTGCCTAGTTTAAAAGATTAACGCGCACATACATTTTGAGAGACTTCATTTTATACTATTTAATGATGATGAATGAGCCAATGAACGAAGGAAGTAGTGTAAGAAGAATATACGACGCGAATGTGAATGGTAGAAGAAGTCGGGGACGCCCGAGGAAGACATGGCACGATCAAGTGAATCAGATACTTGAGTCGGGTCATGTCAAAAGTCAGAATAATAGAAGAGAATGTATGAGACGATGTATGAATGTGAGTAAGGCAAAGAGTGTGTGCCAAGACCGAGTTGTTTGGCGGTCCGTCCTCTCTGCCTACCCCTGCGGGGAAACGGCGTGATGGTTAGTTAGTTAGTTAGTTAGTTTAATGATGATGATATATTGTTTAAAATTTTTACATGTTTTTGTCTTCTGATCCTAACAGTATGCTTACTTGACTTGTACTTCCTATTTGCGATTACCAGGCATGCGTTGCAATGCTTACTTGACTCGTACTTCCTATTAGCGATTAACCGGCATGCGTTGCAATGCCACTCAAAGAATGAAAGTGTTTGGGTTTTAATTCTGTTAATGAAGTGCTTTCGGATACAAAATATTTTTTTATTTTTCCGTTTGGTGTGTATACGAATAAAACAGCAGGTTATCCGACGCGTCAGAAGGCCACATATATCTTTCCGTGTGAGAAGCATGGATTTTCAAAATTTACCCCCCAGCTATCCCCTACCGCTACTATGTCTCCTTTGCAATCGATTCATCTACCTACCGTCCCCTGCGTTTTCTTTTCCATACGTCACCGTTTCCCTCTCGCGTCTCCTTTCCCTTACAGATTCCTCTTCTACCTTCCCTGCCTTCCTCCTCTCCACTGTGTTTCCCTTTCACATTCCTCGCCTTCTACCTCTCTCTCGAATTTCCTTTCCCGCAAATCCCCCTAACCTTTATCCCCCCCCCCACTTTCAGATTCCCCTCCACCTCCCACATTCCCTTCATTCCGATAAACTATAAACTATACACACGCTTTTCAAACAACTCTCGCGCCACTTATTGTAATCATTAGACAAATTTCTCAACGCCAGATTTCACCATTATACATATAAACCTTTGCGAGTGTGCGCACAACAAATCACCAAAGTTTCATCGCAATCGAATTAATGGTATATGAACGCATACGGGACAAACATAGAAGCATTCATTCTTTCATATAAAGAAGATTATAAACAAAAACCTATTTATATATATTTCTATACCACGTGAAGTTTCGTCCCAGAGATTGACAAAAAATAATTAAACTAAAATTGCATTTTTTTTTTACTTACACTTACCATTTACATATACCTACTTAGATATTAAAGACATATTTTTCAATGCTCTCCCGTATAAAATCAAGTCTGAAAAAAATTATAAAGTTTTAAAATCCCAAATAAAAACACTAATAGACCAACCCGACACTAATTATAAGTTTTAAATTCATCATCACAATAATAACAACAACAAAAAAATAAACTAGAACATATTCTCTAAAAATATTTCATCACCATATCAAATTGAAAGCAAAGTACATACGCGTTATTTGCAGGCACCAAATTGTTACAACTTTATTATATGTACCTACTCTGACAATACTGTCAGCCCATCCATTTCAAATATCAATGTTTTCTTAACCAACGATATGTACCTACTACCTACTTACAATCTACATACATATTGAATAAATACAATAATATTATTTTTATTTCTAATATATCTATTGCCTGTATTATCTTATATTGCATCTTATTCCAATTTTAACTCTTATTTACTTCTAGTTCATTATGTCCACTTGTCTTCAAGAATATATATTTTATTAATATAAGTACTTGTAATAACATACTCTGTGTACCTATGCATTTTACAATGGCACTCCAAAATTCAAGCACGAGAAATGTTTTCTCTTTTGAATTGGGTAGTTTAATTAAAAAGAAATTTATATATTGTTATTAGTTTTAAGAATCAAATGTTTTACTATGAATCTGTATACGTATGTATTTTTTTAAATAAAAAAAAAATAAATAAAAAAATTATTCCTGCCGCAAGAGCGCTTAACACCTAACGTTACACTTCCCACATATTTTATCATAGTTTCAGACAAGCCCCACCTCAATACGTGTTCATTTTTATTAACAAGTAATAGTTTGCCAATGTCAGTTATGTTGAACAACAAAATATGCTTTAAAGAAATATAGCAGAAGTGTATGAAGTACGGAGTATAACTACTGGAATCCTGCCGTGAATATGAATCGCTGGAGCTTTTCCCCGAACCTATCAATCACTCCATACTTACAGTACTCCCGTAGTAAGCGTTGTATAATCAACAGTGAATATTCCGAACAGGTAGGGTATAATCTCATCTCGGTGGCGTGGTTAAGTCTTTGAAAGCTCTTCATTATTTCTATGTTAACGGCCTTTAATTACAGCCCTTTATCTCCTGCACTCCTGGCCGTGTTATTTAGTATTTACATACAGCGATGCGGCTGCTTTGGCCACTAAGCCCAAGGAAGAGGTTGAGAACAAAGGTCCTCGAAAAGATTATAAATTCAAGTGTGAATGTTAAATTGCGGGTGTGCAAATGAAAAAAAATTAATTTCAGGTAAAAATAGTAATATTTTTGGTTTTAAAATATGAAAATAATGCATTGTTTAAGCCCCTGCTTAATCTAAAACCATTTTATATAAGAATAGACAAATAATGGCTCAATATAATTTAATTTAATATTGAAAGGCAAGATGAGGGTCGCCGAGGGCCTGGTAGGAGACAAATGTCTTGGCTGCGAAATAGAAGAGAGTGGACCGGCATTAGAAGTGTGGAGGAGCTATTCCGGGCAGCGCAAGACAGAGAGACATTTTCAAGAGTGATCTCCAACGTCGCGCGTCGGGGGGACCTGATACGGCACACAAAGAAGAAGAAGACAAATAATAATATACAAATAATAATGGACAAATTAGCATGGACGAATAAGCACAGACAAATAAGTACTTAAGGTAAGTTTATTATTGTCATGTAATTGAAATTATACCACAAACTAAATTGAAATAATTATAAAGAAAAAATATGTTTAGTTAATAATAACAACGTGTAGATTTTTAACGTAAATAAAATATCTTCATAATATTTAGCACACCTTCTTTGATTTAAAATATTCAAGTCAATGGTTTTTGTCGGTAATGCCATTTCCATGATGAGCTGTTGGGCTTTGATGTATGAATTTACAGCCAGCCGTGCTACTACCCACAGACGGTTAAAAGAGGAACTATTTAAGAGGAAACCCAGTCGCCGAAAAATTTGAACAATAGGTATTTTACCAAAATGTTGCTCTTACTACCCCGATTACTGTGCACCCCAGGCTGATAATACCTAACTAAAATCATCAAAATCAAGGTTTTGTATCACCCTATCACTCATTTGGTATCACTCTGCGATTTCTGAAAAATATGTGCTAAATTATTATGTATCATTTTTGTCTCTAATTATGTCTCTTATCTTGCCTCTCTTTAATTGTTATTTGAGTAAACTTTGATTTTTTTTAAATTCTATCAGCCTAACTAAAAAACCCAGTGAAAATTTTATTCAATTGACAAACGGCCGTGGATGTGAATACATAACTAATTAAAAAATTGTTCATTGAAAGAAATACACATTGTTTACACGGCCTGAGAGGGTAGTTTATCTCTGATGTCCAAACGAAACTTGGAATTTTTCCAAAGTATTTTCAATGTTCTATATATTACTTATTTTTTAAGGTGTCGTAAAAACAAATACCATTTATGAAAACTAGATAAAATTAGCTTTTAGATTTGTGTATTTGAAATAAACTTTCGTTTTAAAAAACTGCCATATTTTAAGATTCAAACGCGGAAAAAAATGTAAAATAATTTTTTACCAAACATTTTTGATGAAAGTGTAGAGAAATTTATAAAAAAACAAAATTTAAAAAATACAGTCCTGTTATATAATGAATTTGAAAGAAAACTGTTACTTCACTTTTTTCTGTTTCATACAATAAAAAATTGTAAAAAAATTTTAAGTTTGGTTTTAATTCCAAAAAATTAACAATAAAAAAACTGAAATTCTAATGCATTGCTTGCACATCTTAAGACGTTAATTTCTTTGATACGTTTACCAACACGTGTTTAAGATATTTAAGTTATATCAAAAAACATAACTTTGAATAAATTCTCAAAATATAAATACCACACAATGTAAATTTCATTTTTTAATAACCTATAAAACAATTTCCTGAAAGTTCGACATTCAAAGTACGATTATTTTGCTAATTTGATTAAAACTGATGTAAAAGCACTCAAAAAACACCAAATATATTAATTACTTGAATAAAAAAGTGCATTGGTCATTATTATATAAATAATAATCACATATAAGTAAAATTAAAACACACATCCGCGGAGCCAAAGTTTTTCGCGGCTTAAATTTTTTCCAGCGCGAAGGACAAATGTGCATGCGCACTAACCCTCGCCACCTAGCGGGTGTGAATGAAAACAAACAATTTCATAAGTAAATTCTAAGAAATTACAACGTTTTCAGATCTAAAATACATTGAATGTATTTTTACAACGTGATCACGCAAGGAAGTTATTAGTAATATAACGTGTTTTAGCTTATACGGGGTTTATTTATGTTATTGCAATAACACAGGTTATCGGTCGCGCTGTGGTTTTTTTTAGTAAGGCTGTATATGTCTAACTGTTTTTTGTTTTATTTTATCTAATTTTTATTTTAACTGTTACAAAATTAATCATTGTATTATTTGGCTAATTGATTCTATGTACATTTTTACTTTATCTTATTTGTGTAATTAACTGAAGTTTTATAACTGGGTTGTTCTCACATGTGTGTGGACAACCTGTAAAAACGCAATATAAATAAATAAATCACCATTTGTCTCCTCCAAAACTGAATCGATTTTATATATTCTTTAATAGCTGTTTTAGAATAAAACACCCTCTGTCTGTACATTTTGCTTTTAAAAAAATACATTGTCTAGTTTGTGTACTGAACGTGTATTGATAACGTTCAAAGCTGGCAATTTTAATGATTTTTGGAGGGTCCTAACCCCTAAAAGAAGTAACTTGACAAGCTAGTGGTCGATTTCTATATGACATTAAAAATATTTGCAGTAGTATCAAAATCCAAAAGAAATTGGAGAATACGTTTGTATGGACAAAACGCTGCTGTAAACGTAGTATGTATTTATTAAGATTACGATATTTTGTATCTAAAATCGATAATTTTTTTGAATCTAAAATCGATTATCTTCAATAATGTAAAGAAAACCAATTAAAATTCAATTATCATATATTTATCACTGCTTGTATGTAACTTATGTGTCTATTTAACTTATTCACCTATTCGTGTTTTTTTTTTCAATTTAATTACTAATTTTTTTTTTATCTACTCAAGGAGAAATGCCAATGTGTGTGTATCTCTACATGAAATGTTTGGGACCTCATGAATCTCTCTATATACTAGTTTTTTTTTAAATTAATTTTAGAAAAACGTCTCTGCAAAATGGTGTTTTAAGAGAATTATTCTTGTAATGAATTCCTCCGTTGAAAAAAAAACACAATTATTTTAATCATATAAATCACGCTTTAAAAAGTTTTTAAATGCACAAAAAATTTACTGCTTCACCGTAATGTCAATAAAAAGTGTAATCATATATTCAGATTCATGAAACGCAAAAGTTACATAATTTTCTGTTTCCAAACAAATTGCGGACAAATTTCATCGCAGTGTCCTTATAATTAAGCAAATATCCCCGCAATCACAGTCATTAAAATAATGAAGACGTTAACATACGAATCAATAAATAATACAACATTGAGAATATCTGCGGTAGACGATTGATTAATGTTCAATTTGGTGATGGTACGGAGGCGTACATGCCCTGGAGACTGGTCTGTCCAAGGGGTAATTATGTCAAGTCCCCATCCCCCTAATAAATACTTGGCAAACACAGATTCTTCACACTAATCTCTGCCCGAAATGATAAGCGCTTCCCAAAATGGTAATGCAGGCGCCCATCGACATCACTCATCCGTGGCCGATTTCTGGCCATACGGGGAGCGAGGCTTCTTAAACTGTTCGGTTGTGAAACAGGCTTTGGTTTTCTTTTGTCTTTTCATGATTATTATGTTTAGGAATAGTTTGGGAATACGTTTTTACAAGATCCACAAAATTCGCCAACTTTATGTTAAGTATGTCAACATCACCTAAGTACCGATTTCCCATATGTGATATTGTTGTATCGGAGAGTGAGCAATGTAGTTCCGCTTATGAATGCTGCGGTAGAATAGTGTATTTTGTCGTGTAGTTACTATCGGTATTCGTAAGTTTATGAGTTGCACGAGTTCGGAACAGTCGAACTTAGAGTTAAGTATTTTGAATGAGATCGTTTATTTAAACCATTTTTGGATAAAAAAATAATAAACAAATTATAATAGACAAACAATAATGTACAAATTAGTAAAGACGGATAATTATAGGCATAATAAAAGTACTTAAAGTTTTCCCATATGGTCTCTGGTAGGTTGACATGTTGTTCTTGTATTGTTTTGTAATTATAATACTTACATAGTGCAATTGCATAACGTGGATTGATTCAGATCATTTGGGAAGTGTGTGAAAGGGTTTAGTTTTTCCTGTGGGGAAAATTAAACCCGGACATTTAAATCTGGTGCGTAAAGTTTATTTTTGTTAGAAGAAGTCGGGGACGCCCGAGGAAGATATTGTGAATTAGATACTTGGGTCGGGCCATGTCAAGAGTCAGAATAATAGAAGAGCATGTATGAGACGATGTATGGACGTGAATGATGCAAGGAGTGTGTGCCAAGACCGCGTTGTTTGGCGGTCCGTCCTCTCGGCCTACCCCTGCGAGGAAACGGCATGATAGCTAGTTTATTTTTGTCATTTAATTAAAATGTTGCCACAAGTGAATTTGAACTAATTATTGAAAAAAAAAATATTTATTAAAAATAAAAATATAAAAATATTTAAGAAAGAAAATTTTCCGCTTATGATGGAAGTTGGAGGTTATTCATACCCCGGGAATGTTGGTCTTTCTTAAAAAAATGAAAAAATGTATCTAGTGGTCCTAAACCAGAGTTAACAGATAAAGGGTGCGAAAAAAGAAAGATCAATATGTCCGCGACTGGACGAAAAGGTTAATAATGCCATCTACGAGCTTTTTTTGAAAGCTATCGACGTGAATACTGAGGCGGGTCATTTAAAAAATATGTTATTTTTAAATTCTAAGAGCGATAAAAGGGTACCAAATGAGTTCAAAACGACATGTTTAAAATTTCTGATACGATATTTTTCCTCCGGATTCAAATCAAAGTTTTGAAAATTTCAATTGTATATAAAAGTTTCTACGAATCCTGTAAACCGTATTTTTGTAATCTTTCATAGCAAATGTAATATATATTTACGAAATCATTTACAAAAAGTCCCAAAATTGATCTCACAAAATAATGCCGAAATTTGAGAGAATGAAGGATTTTGCTGGTATTTGAATACACCGCCTTGAGATAATTTGAATTATATTAATATATATTTTTTTTAAATAAATCAAAATATTCCCTCTTTTTCATGTTTTATTGAAAAACAGTTCATTTTTAATGGTTTATCTAACATTTTTTAAAGATTTAACAAGGGTGGGTTTTTCTTTATTATGTGAAATTTATTAAAATTTATTATTAAAAATAAAAGTCAATCCGGAGGAAGAACATGATAATCCAAATATTATTAAAAAATTACATCATTTTATATCTTCATTTAACACCCTTTTATAACTATTAGACAAATCAAAACAAGAAAAAAAAAATCCATACAGTCGTGACCCACCCTAGTGAATACTCGAATAAAATAAGAAAAAATAGCCGCTCAGCTTAAAAAAAAAACATCTAAAGAGATGTCCCTAACGTTTATTGAAAAAAAAACATTGCCCATAGACAATGTTTTTCTTCGATAAAAATGTTCTTCAAAACAATCAAAATATTCAAAATCATAGACAGCTCAATAGACGTGTTCAATAATAATTGCCCAAGAAGTTAGGTCAATTCTTTTGTTTGCTTCCCGACCAGAACGCCAATAATTACAAATATAGCCCTCATAATTCTTATGATTGTGTATAAAGGAATCAAGAACCAATATGTAAATTTTATCTCTGGTCACAATGAAACAGCCTCGTATCTACTCTGTCTTAATTAAATATCATGTATTTTCATGTGTATTTTAATAAATATGTGATCTTGAAGTTTTTATACCGCAAAGATTCATACCCATCAATAAAGAAAAAAATCGAGAATTTACGAACCATGAAAAAAATTGTGTCCCCTCAGTCACAACAATAATTTAAAACAAGTGTAAAAGAAATTAAGGCAAATCAATTTCACACAACGATCTTCCTTTAGCTTTTTTCAAGTATATTTTCTTTATTTTTATTTTTTTGTTATAATTAAATTTTCGTTAATTTTAGTGTGATGATGCCAAAATGTATGAATAATTCAAGTTTTGCCGAGGGGATCAATGGCGCTAGTTCCTCGGAGCATCTTCCATTGTAATACCGGTAGAACAAGGACAGCATTCCCACCTGACGCCTGTGCTCTAAAGATGGCAGTCCGTCTGTTAAGATGGGAGAATCTATCAAACGGACCACCCGTTTCTGCACTTAGTCAAGGTTTTTTTGAGGTATTTTGGAGCTCCAGACCAGGGATGGCTGCCAAATTCAACTGTGGGGCGCACTTACGATTTGTACAGGGTGAGCAGTTGTGTACTATTAAAGTATCTGCGGGCCCTGTACAGTACGCCCAGTTTCTGAGGGGCTAACTTAACTCTGGTTTCGATGGAGCCCCCGTACCTGAGCTGGTCACTTAGAGTTACACCAAGCATATCGATGGAGATCCTGTTCGGAAGATTGCTTCCATTGAAAGAGACTAGATTTTCATTTCGATCCCTTTTTGACGTTATCAAACATGATTGGGTCTTTGAAACATAATAAGGGTATACCATAGGTCGTTGGTTAAATTTTCAAACGAAAAATCTTATTTTACAAGACACATTTCATACCATGAAATCATACATTATTGTAAATCAATACGTTATCTAGTAAAAGCATGTTTCAAAATCTTAATTTTAGTTCAAATAAAATCATTAAAAAATAAATCCGAACACTTATTTATGATGAAAATTTCTCTATTTTGTCTATTTACGGTCTTACAAATTAATATATTTTAGTTTATTTTTACATTCTTATTTTGCTTAGACACTATTAAAAAACGCTAAATACTTATGATTAAAAAATAATTACAAAAAGTAAATCATTTTAATATTTTTATCATCACGCCTTTCAGCATTTTCGGGTGTATGTATAAATTAAATCAAATTTGGAATGAAATGAAATCGATATTTATTTATCATTTCAAAAAGCTGGTATGGAGAATAATTAATCTTTCTCATTGGAACCGCCCTGTACGATCGTAAGAACATCTTTCGACGAAATGTGGATTTTCGGCCGCTGGCTGGTTAAAGACCCTTAAAAGCGTTTTCGATGTTTATACATGACACGAACCATGATTTTACAATCGCTGCTCCAATAATAGCATGTAATTTAACATTTTCGTATTTTTAACGCTTCAATTTTGCTGAATAACTTACAGTTTTAAAATGCTCCCATCAATAATGCCTCACTGACTTTAATGCCTTACACGGTAGGTTCCTATTTACCAAGGTGAATTTTATTTCAGAGAACGATTTACAGATTTTTAAATTGTCCGTGTAATATGAAAAAGTACGGAGACCACCCAACGTTCCGAAATTTTTAATCGGATTCGTCATGTGACGAAAAGTGATCAAATTGAAACGGGTGGAATTATGTTTAATTTATAAGTATTTAAAACTTTTTAAAACTTGGTTACTGCAATGAAGTCCCAATTACAGTTATTTCGGATAGATTGTTGAGAAATTGATCATTGATTTGTTATTTTTCAAGAATTGCACTTAAATCGTCGGTAGTAGGTATTTTTACGAAACATTGTCTTTCAAGGTAATACTTCAAGTTATCATTTTTTTTCCTTATATTTTGAGGTGTAGCTTTTACAGCTGCGTTGTGATTTGGAATTCCGGATGAAACGGAAATGATGCATGCGAAGTATTATACTCCTATTAAGACTCCTATTGGTTGAGATATAACACGGAAACGACGCGAGGTCTGCGCTCTTTGGCCTGCTCACTGCGCTTTGATTATGATATCAATTTCAAGTTAATCTCACTTTTCAAGGCTCATTGGTTGAGATTGTTTTGGTGAAGTTTCGCTTCTACCGCGTGTTAACTGCACTCGAATTTTTTTGCAATTGTGTTTGGAAAAATAATTTCAGACACGAAAAAATTATGCAAATGTCTTCACGCCAACTATCAGTGTGGTCTAAGTGTGCGAAAGTTTTTTTCATCGTGAGATGCGCCTTTTAATCTATAAAATGAAAAATGGACTTATTTATACAAACGAATACAATATTTATAAAAAGTGGCGGCGGATGCGTCTGTCCACCTGATGTGTGGTGGGCCAGATTGAGAGAGACAGGTTGAAGAAAGCCTTTTGACCTTTCCAGCCGGTGTCTCTCGACCCATCGCCTTGCTTGTTTGAGGGATGGATTCCTGCGTCCGTCATTCCTGGATTCCTGGATACACTGGCCCCCTCACTACTTACCCCTCATAACTTTTTCCTTCCCAGAACTTCCTATCCTTCCCTTCCTTAAAAAGACCCTCCACACAGCACCCCCTACGATGACATAGACCCTGAGGGAAATTATTTTCCTCAGGGCCTCCTGTATGGAGCTAATGTAAAAAAGACATACGTTCACCAATTGTCTCATTTTCGACTATTGACATTTAGTAACACAGACAGCCATAACACAGGGTCATCCCTAACATGGAGGGTGAAATATCACAAAAAAACTATATGCACTTTCGATAATTCATGTATTAAATAAAAAAAAATAAAAAAATAAAATAAAGTGTGTAAGAAAGAGAGGCATCAGCATTATATAATAATAAAAATAATAATATTTGGATGATTTATATAGCGCCGTTTTTGTGAAAAATCACCTCAAGGGCGCTGTACAAACTTATAATACATTTCTAAAATCTAAAAAACCTACAAGCTAGACAAACAATTATAAACAACTTATGGCTAAAAATTGCATACATCGGTTCATTGATCACCGATACGAAAATATGTGTACAATATTTTGACCAATGAACGCGATGCTGCCTACAATTTAATGAAAACAGGACCATACTTACCTGGGAGGTCGCTTGAAATGAACACTGTATATTGTCCATTTAAAGAAATTTAGATAGAGTTCGCACGCAGAGGACATTATTGTGAACACATGTTATTTAATCCTGAAAAATATTTTAATATTAATATGTAATGTATTCTTTGACGAGTGTATTTTGGAAAGTAAAAGCAACATGTAAAGGTGGGTGGTGCAGTAGTACCTATAAGGATTTGATTTTTCTAAATGTGATTCGTCAAGAGACAGATTGATGTGTAAGGAATCGAGTAATTTTAATTCAGTAAGAAAAGTGTGATTAAGACATATCATAGACAATACAAGTATGATACTCTCAAATAGGTATATTTAAATTACGGGTATGTGAGCCCAAAAAGGAAGGTTTTTAGTTTGGACCTAAACTGTGTTGGGCTTGTTATGCATCTTAATTCCGGAGGGAGTCTATTCCAAGCCTTACGCCCAGATACTCCGAAAGCACGATCTCCAAACATAGTATTTCGCTTTCGTTTAGGTTCTATTAGTCTGCCTTTAGCAGATGAAGTTGCTGATCTAAGGGTTAATTGTCTCGGACCGGTATTTTCCGGGACGCATAATTCGGAGATGTAAGGTGGGGCCATTTCGTAGATTGATTTAAAAACCATCCAGCACAATTTGTACTGGATTCTCTCAGGGCACTTGAGCCAGCTTGAGTATATGTTTAAGTACAAACGCAAAACAATCAGCGCATTGACATTTGACGTTTTTGAATTTTTAGAATTCACTCACTATTCGATATTATATTTATCACAAGATGAGAATTCGTTCCATACGAAATGAATGAGGAAAAGAATTTTCTTCATATTTCATATTTTCGTGAATTTTTCCGATATTTTAATAGCTACAAAGGCGGAGACAAATCCAATAAATCAAAGATCATAAAAATCGGTCCAGCCTTTCTTGAGTTATGCATAATCCGACTTTGTTTTATGCATTAAGATGTGCATTTTTTTTATTCAGGCAATTCACCCTAAAAATAGTGCTTTGTGAGAATAATTTTTGAGGTAAAATATTATGGATTATTGTTATTAGACTATTGTTATTATTGATACTGTAAAATTATTATTGTTATAAGTGTTAATACTATACTTGTAGATTTTAGATGTTATTTGTGTAGTTTCGTAAGCAAAAATAAAATAATGTTCCTTCCATACAAATTTAAATGAAAATAAAAGTATCACTGCCTTAGTACCTATTGGTTTTAGATCATTTTGCACGAAGTCTGCCTCTATGCCTGAAATTTTATATATCCATCGTATTTGAAATTCTTAATCGTGTTATTCTTTATTTTATACCTAAATTCTACATACTTCACACACATTGCATTATGGTCTCACATTGCATTACGGCCTCTGTGTTTCCTCCTTCCTACAACATGGGTCTCTTTAAAACCAATGTTCATTCCTTTCTCTCTTCCTCAAAAAGACCCTCCACACAGCATCCCAGATGACATAGGCCCTGAGGGAAATTATTTTCCTCAGGGCCTCCTGTGTGGAGTTACTGTAAAAAAAAATGGTAGTCAGCCAAGAATTAATACCTATAATACATTTTATGACGTAGGTACCCACGTAGTAGGTATATATCTTTTATTTTTTAGGTTTCTAAAATAGGTATATGTTATAATTTTTCTTTTAGTCAACTAGTTTTCAAATTAACAACAAATCTTTAAAATGCTGCAAAATCTGAAAGAATCTGTCCCTTTATGTTCTTTAGATGAGAATACAGTCATAAAGTAGTAAGCCGTTAAATAAATAATTCGCCAAATAATGAATGATGCCCATTACAGTATCACAGTGGTGTCCCATATATGGGAGTTTAAATTAAACATAGGCATAAAATATCTTATCTCAAACGATCCGTCAAGCAACCGTAATTCAGCGCGAGATATTTTTATGACTTTAACACGTTCGCCGTAGGCAAAATTTTCTTTCGAGCAAACAGGAATAATAATATGTCTGTAGTGAGAGGATAAATTTAATAAGAGAAATGTTTTAACACCTCGTTGAGGCAATAAATCATATTAATTTATTGCTTATCTTTTGTGCTAAACTTATTTCGATAATAATAATAATAACATCTTTTTTGTAATAAATTAGCCACCATATTTACAAATGCATGTTAAATATAAAGATTCGATAGATTGAAAAAACTATAAAAAACACGAAAACCGTCTTATAAGGAAAATAAAATAGAATTAAATAATTTTACTCCTCCTCGATTGAGTCCTCAGGACCTACAAGACCTCCTGATGAGGAGGACTAAGAAATTTAAAATACAATTAGACACTTAGTCATAATATTTTGTGTTTCATATAATTGCTAAAATATATTTTTTTAAATTGACAAATATATCGACCGATCAGTGGCTAGTTTCGCTAATATTGTCTTCAGTAATTAAATATATTTTTTCTTTTGTTATTCGGCGGTACATCCTCTCTGCACATCCCTTCGAGGTCACTTAGTTATATTTTGTGTAATTAGATACACCGTATTTTCCCTAAGCCGACGGCAAATTATGTATTGCTATGACGGGGAGCTAACTGTCGTGGAACCATGCTGGACAGACATCCTTACTAGACTAGTTCCTAAATGCCGCGAACTGACAGCCGAAGTCTGCTCTATCTTCTGGATGGAGCCTTCGGCAATCATCAAAAACTGTTCGTGCCCAAGACAAGAATGGCGATAGATGGTACTCCTTTGATCATACTAATTCAGCTGCAATCTATTGGAACGTGACAGAAGTTCTAATCTATCGACATCTTTTAAAAGAAACTGAAACTACGTGGATACTTTACACCACAACTGGTAAAATATTGTGGAGGTCGAACGATGTCATCGATCTGCAGTCGTGCGGCAATCTGATTGGTCCCCCAGCGACCAATTGGAATTCAATCTCTGTCACAGAACTCTCGCTCGCTCTGCAATCTGCAACGAAGATAGCCCACCTTTAAACTCCCGGTCAAGACGCAACTTGTAGATCGTGTTTGTTCGCACTTCACATTAATTATTTTTATTAATATTTAAATATGGAATTGAATTATGTGTTTGTTGTAATTTGTAAATAAACTTGTAAGTATTGTACCGACATCTTGCTTATTTGCTTTACCACACACTTTACACCTTAAACCAATATAAACACACATTCTACCTATGATATATTTTTATAAATACATTAATTGCTTCGGTGTTAATCTGGCCTGTTACGAATTTATGATAACCCATCTCACGTCAATAAATACGGGGTTGAAAGTGTTAAGAGGCCTGGTCCATCTCCATCGCGACCCGTAATGTAGCCGGCCAAACAAAGGCCGGCCCGTTAAGGGAATAATGGCCACATAACGTACCGGCTGGGACTTTTGCCGTGTGGAATTTTGCGTTTTTGCAAGATTTTTGGTTTACAATCGCAATACCTCAGGGAATCCAACTGCTGACTACTGATGCTGGAAGAGCGCGAGCATTTTATTGGTCTCACTTGGAAGAAAAGTTAATTTATTAAGTTCTCTTTAATTTTGTAAAAGGTTTCAGCCAGATTTTTTACCAGCCCGTTCATCAAGTAAAGATTGATGAGTTGGAATTGGAAACCGGATATTGAATGAATGGAAACTGAATATTAAATTAAACGGGGAACTGGAATTGAAATGACGGAAACCAAAATTTGAGTGTTTTGGAAATCGGAAAATGATTGATTTGAATATTAGGATTTGAACTTTAGTTTTTTGTGGTATCAATATAACGCATGTGAGAAGGTAAACTATTATGGGAATTTAAGAGAAAATTTTTGAGATTGAAATGAGAGAAAGGTGCGGAATGAGAGAAGAGAAGAGGGAGCATCAGCTTAGGAAGTACCCGGCCAGATTTGGCCTCTCAACATTTCAAGGTAATCATAAAAATAATCTCTCATCAGGACGATATTGAGGAAAATGGTCATTCTGAAATTAGATTCAATAATTTTGACGGAAGAAGTGAAAAATTATTTTTTTTATTTTTTACCATCACCGAGACAGAAACAATGAGTTTTACGTTCTGCCAAAGAGTAATTTAAAAAAAAATTTTTGCTCCAAATATTATAAAGGCGAAAGTTTGGATGTATGTATGTTTGTTACTCTTTCACGCAAAATCTACTGAAAGGATTTTAATGAAACTTTATAATAATATAGCTCATACATCAGAATAACATATAGGATACATTTTATAAAGCTAGCTAGGAAGGGGACGCGGGGGGAGGGAACGGGGACGCACGGGAAAGGTGATTTAGGGATAATCAATATATTTCTTTGAATATATGGCATTGCAACGCATGCAGGGAACCAGCGTGTTTTATTATATTTACTGATAGATCATAACTTTCCATGGTGTAAAAATATTAAAATGAATTAAATTTATTTGATCTCGACGGTAAGGTAGACCCTGCATCACTGATGATTCATAAGAGGAGAAATGAAATGGCCTATCCACCGTGGACCATAAAAATATTATTCACGAGCAGGGGTCGTAAAGCGCGGGGCATAGGGCGAGGGGTCAGCAAGTGTGAGGGGAGGTGAAGCATACGAATGCCCTCATATCTCCTGCCTTTTCCACTAAGCGGTCTAAAAATAGCATAATATCTTTCGAAGGCTGTTGGTAAAAGGTTTACACCGTCACAAAATATGAAACCTAGGTCTGTGTTAATTGTTAAAAAAAAATTAAACTCCTTCCTAATTTTTTACCTTTGACTAAGATTGGAGACAATTTAAATATTAAATATATGCAAACTCCACCTTTGGACAAAGAAGCTCCGAATTTTTAGCAGTAAAGGTACGAGTATATAACAAATTACCACTTAGTATCAAACAAATTAAAAGAAAACATAATTACATTAAGGACATTAAATCTTGGCTTAAGGAACTATCAGAAAATGAACTTACTAGTATACATAAAACATCGTCGTAGAAATTTCTGGAAAACTTTACCTAAACCATGAAGTTGAACCATATAAATCGCTGAAAACTTATCCAAAAAGTAGTCCCCCTCAGCACAGGATCTCCTAGTGAAGAGGACTACTAATACAATCACCATCTATAGGTATATATATATACCTATGTTACATGGATCATATAAAAATATTAAAAAAAATATATAGTTACTAAATAAAAATAAAAACATGTATTGGGCTTCGCTCAAGTTTCAATACATTTTTTTCGCCGAAATAAAATTATGGCACACGTATTTTTCAAACAATGCTTTTTAGAAAAATGAAATAAATTATTTACAAGGATCGAAAATTATATGTAAGGTTAATATCTTTAATTTTTCAGCGCTAATGTAGTGCCAACTACCTAAATTACAAAACTTGCATTATTTCTGTAAACAATGCATTTTCGTGATTTAAATTTTATTATTTTATTGACTCAACTTCTCCAATGCTGCATATACTGATGTATGTTGCTATCGCGAGCCGGGCCACGAACTAAGCGGCGGTTCCACAGAGCCACTACGTTCGCGGTTGCTTCGTTCCTTTCCCATGATTCCTTACCTGTTTACAATTATTTTTTCATCGTTACAATTAGTAGGAACCTGTGAACTATGGGTAGATATGTAAATGTATTCTTAATTAGCTCCACACAGGAGGCCCTGAGTGAGCAAATATTAGAATATTAGAATCTGGAAATTGCATTTGTTAATAGGTATGAAACGAAAATATATTTTCTTTACCCGAGAGCGTGAAACTTTTCCTTTTTTGTGGGTAAGAGCCTGCTAATAGCTTTCTGCTGCATTTCATACCTACTGTAATTTCGCCGTCGAGAACACGTTCATAAAATCAAACAGATGATTCATATTGCACCAAAATCATGATTTTGTAAATCTGCGACCGGAGGCGATGACATGATTGCGGTGATTTGTGACTCTGACCCAGGATGTAATACCCGTTCTGCGAGGCGAATAAATCACACACCCCTCGTAAATCATGCGACCCTGATACCGACCCACACCCCACAACCCACACTCCACACCCCACACCCCACGCTATTGGCTCTGGCTGTCTTTGCTACTTCGGGTGCAAAAAGTAACGGATTGGAGTGCGGATCTACTATTTGCTACAATGTTGTAAATGATTTGAACATGTTTTCAATGGTATCGTGTTGAATCATTAATTTGGTAAATATATCATAAAACCACTGAATAAATAATACACACCAGAAAATCCTTCCATGCGGATTTGAATGGAAACCAATGTCGCCACTGACTTAATATATTTTGGTTTTAGTCCATTTAACACACTGTAAGAACTATAATTACATGGTAACACCTGCGGCTAGTGGTGCGTGCTTGTCCACCGGCACTGAGCTGTCAAACGCCGGAATTTTGCAAATCATTCCTTTTCAATCGATCAACCCAACCGGCCACCAAATCCTTTGTAAATCCTTCTGGTATTATTGTCGTGGATTTATGTATGTATATTGAATAAAATAAAAGTAAATCAAACTCTAAAACGCGAGTGTTCTTCTTAAACAATCCGAAACCCTGATTTTCTATTAAGAATATATAAGATCATGAAAAACAGTTTGGTATTGGTTATTTAGAAGACTTTTGGATCACGAAACAAGCTCACGTCGCATTTCTTGTGTTCTTTATTCTACGCACAAAACAATTCTCTCCTCTGACCTTACCGTCCTGCTCCAATCCTCTTCCACACAATATTTCCACTTCTTCTTCTACCTGCCTCACTTTGACACACTCCGAGGTACTCATTTTGATGTGGCATTTTAGTTATCCTGTCATCTGACACAATTCTAGGTCTCCAGCCCATTGCCATCCCAACGGTCTATAGAATCTTACAATTTACAATGGTTACCAGAAAGCGAGTAATATGTGATTTCATTTTAAAAATTGGCATCCAATTGTGTTTTTTCGTTTTCAAAATTACCGAATCTAACTTTTTCATACGAAACTAAAATCCATATATCTGAAAATGCACCACGAGTACCGCTAGCTTTGTTTTTCTTTATAATGTGAGTAATTACCTACAAATCGTCATACAAATCTGAAAGCACTGATAAATCAGTAATATTTATTCCCTTGAAGCGACGATTGAAATTCGTTACAGGCCTTGTCAGACATTGTTGCTGACGTAATTCACAGATCGCCCATTAGCATCGTAGGCCATAGCCCATGGCATGTCGGCTCGGAGCGCTAAACAATGATCGCAATTCCCAGGGAAACGACGATATTAATAATGAATCCGATCACAAATCAAAACGTCGCGCGTCGGCTTTCTGATAGGAAGGTCGTATGTTATGACAATCTAACGCGGGCGATATAAATGGGGATGAATTTATAGATGGGTATTTAGTTTAAAAAATTCACCCCATTTCCAAAATCAATAATTGTTTCTCTTCTTCACAGATCTTCTAATGTTTCTATCTTTGAACACGTAAGGTTTTCATCTAATGCCAAAACCAATTACTCACAATTTTCAGATTCTTTGCAATTTTCAGTCACACCAATTCGGTAATTTCATTCCTATCGGTAGGAAATCTTAATAATCGTAGAATAAAGAGCTTTCCTTTCAGATTCATGGAAACACATTTTTTTGTAATGCTGGGATTCAAACCAGCGACTTCCAGATTCAAAGTAAAAAAATTTTAACTCGTGGATATCCTTTGGAGAAAGAGATATTTTTAAGGCGCTTTTCATGAATTTATTATCAAAACGTTAAATATTTAACTAAAATGCTTTCAAAATGCCTTCGAAATGCTTCAATTCACAAACATAAATAAATTCCATCTGCGATGAAACTGTTAACTACATAAAAAAACATCTTTAAGAAGTATTTAGGTATTACAAATACATCTTCTAGTCCCTGAAATAAATTTGAAATTTATTTACGAATATGATTCTCTGTAAAATTCCTTCAATAACATAACACAGTGAATCATGAAGTGTATGTAACAGATATAAAAAAATCCTATCTACGAAGTTCGAATAAACATCTAGCATCAGAAATAACCCAAAACGACACTCCTGCAGGGCCACTTTATCACATAAATGGCCACTATTTCAATGTTGGCGAAATCTGAGTGTGGGCCTCCTAGATCGCTTATGATATATCACGGCCTCTTTCTTTTGGCGAAAGGTGCGGGATGATAACTCGTAAAGCCTTAGCTGCCAAAAGTGATATATTGTATCCAATAGTATTCGTCTGCAACACTCCTCCCAACCCACACTCAGATATGTAACTACTTGAAATATATCTATTACCTGACGACTTATTATAAATTATTTGATGGCGACAGGTACCTACTTATTAAAGCACTGTTGTGATTTGAAACTCGATGAAACGGAAACGATACTAAAAAGAGACAAAGACATCAGTAGCAGTCTGTGAGTTTTCAAGTGCTAAGATTAAAAAAACGACGTTATTGATGTTGTTGTAGATGAAAACGAATTTTATTTTTTATACTGAAAATCTCCACATAAAATGTTGAAATTTTGAAAAAAAAATTTTTTCATCTACAATGACATCAATAACGTCATATTTTTCAATCTTAGCACTCCAGCTCACAGAAAACTCACGGACCGCCACTGAAATATACATATCTGTACGATTTAGCCTGCGACAGAATGAGATAGAATGAAACCTTACAGCATTGACCGCTTTGATTATGAGCTCACTTTTCAAGGCTCCTATTGGTTGAGATTGTGTGGCGAAGGTTTCACTTCTACCTCGTGTGAACTGCACTAGTTAAATAACACGAATGAACTATACGTGAATTTTAGATACCGTTACTCTTTTACTCGGGTCAATATTTTTTTGATTTTAAGGCCACAAGATATTTTAATTTTATTCAAGAAAAAATATTATTATCATATATTATTCAACAAAATATTATGAAAAAAGAAAACATTTTTCATTCCTTTACATACTCGTATCTACGTAGTTGATTGCTTTCATCGTAGGAGACAATATTTTTATTTCGATCATATATAGTCGTAATCAAACACGATTGGGTCTTTAAATATTAAATTTGATGAATTTTTCTTACCCCAAGAGAAAACTCTCTCGAGGTAACCGTCCTTTCACTGCATCAAAGCCGTCCGAGCCGTTGTATGTTATAATAGCAAAGTTAATAAACGAACAAACTTTTTTTTTGCAGGGTTAGAACCCATTTTACATTGAACTAAAATCACTCCCTCTAAGACACCACCGTCCACCGTGTCAAAAGGTCGCAACCACTTCACTCATTAATAAGGCAACATTGACTGGTAACAAGCAACCGGAAGAGTAATGGCCACTTTTAGTCCGGGCGTCTGGGTTGCCAGTTACCACCCCACATATCTCATGGTGAACCACCCTTTGTTTGCCGCTGGTGGTTTGTATTCATTAGGTATACATTAATACATTACACGTTCTCAGTTTACTTTTCATTCGTTTTTGCCTTTTTCTGTATTTTTGTGTAAACTTACAAAATATTACATATCTAGTTAATAAATTTATGAGAATTTTTGAAATTATTCATATGAAAAATCCCGAAAACAGCCTAAATTAAAAAATGAATAAATAAGTATTTCGTACTTTTTGATTCACTCGATAGTGCCACGTCTTCCTGGGACGTCCGAAATGTTTTCTTCTGCGACAGTAATTTGCTCTCGCATCAAATTTTGCAAGGTAGGTTGCTATAAGTTTGTAATATTATCTATACTTTTGTAAACATTATATTCTTCTTGTATTATTTGTGTTTTGAGATGGGCATCAAACATGCATCCCAATAACCGTATGTTTTTTCTTCATTTTGCACGATGAAAATTGAAATGGCTTCCATCACAATTTGGTAGGTACCTGCCTACCAAAGTTAGGTTATTACTGTTCCGTTTCAATTTATTTTAAGCTGCCAAAAGTGAAATCCATCAAAAAACGGTAAATAATTATATAAGTTTTAAAACACATAACTTAAATACTGTTTTTCAAATCTTGCGTTTTTAATATGAAAAAAAACAGTAAACTTGTGGCACTCGGGCATATTTATTACATCCTAAAAGCTTAGCCGGCACATCCCCCCCGGAGAATCACGAATAAATTTCCTACACGCAACACTGTTATGTGCTCAGATTGATTTATCCACTTTGCATCAGAGATTTATTTTCCGTGATAAATTCTCTAACGTTTTATGACAAATAACGTCGAGAAATATTATTTTCGTGATACCGATTAGTGGGTACATTGGTTATGTTTGATACGGGGGAAAATAGAGATTACTAAATTTAGCACACAACAACGTTGCGAGCATTTTGTTTGCAGTTCAATGATGTATCATTGCTCTCTTGACCACAGAAGATGATTTGAAAAAAGTATCATTTTAGCCTGCTAGCACATTTAGTTATTTTGGGTGTTTCGCTTGCGTGGTATTTACATAACTTTGACTACCGCAGAAACATTCGAATCTCTCATCGCATTGAGCATTATGTTCATCCTCATGACTTTTACTTTTATTAAACGAAATTTTTTTTCGATCAAAAACCATTTTACGGTAAATTTATTTTTTAGCACTATTTCAACTGCCATGGGATGTCGCTGTGTTATGGCGGGTGAAGTTTACGGATTGAATGTATTCATAATATGATTGCTAATACATAATAATTATTGTAATACAATTATTCTGTTTGATTTGTATTATAATTGTAATGTTTTGTATAAAAATTGTTTGATACACTGACTCTCCAAAGCCTTCGACAAAGTTAATCACCGTATTCTCATGGCCAAACTTTATGCTATAGTCATTAGAGACCCATTGTTATCATTCTTTCACTCTTACTTGAGTAATAGAAAACAAAGGGTTAAAATAAATAACTTTGAATCCTTTAACATTGATGTAACTTCCGGCGTTCCGCAAGGAGCCCATTTGGCTCCCTTCTTTTTAACATTTTTATTAACGATATCATTAAAGTTTTTTCTCACACACGTTTTTGGCTTTTTGCCGATGACAATAAGATTCTTAAGATAATTAAATCCCATCTTGATTGTTTACTTTTTCAACTTGATATTGATTCATTTAATGATTGGTGCAAAATTAACTGCAAGGAACTTAATGTTGATAAATGCAAAATTTTGTCCTTTTATGGAACCAAAAAACCTATTTAGTTTGATTATAAACTAAATAATGTTTGTCTCTCTACTGCCACATCTATCAAGGGGTCACTCTGGATTGTAAACTTTTTTTCCGGGATCACATTAATAACATCGTAAACAAATCACTTAAACTAATCGGCTTCATTAATAGAATTACCTCTGACTTTAAACATATAAATACACTTAAAACTCTTTACTGTTCGCTGGTCCGCCCTCACCTTGAATATGCTGGTGTCATTTGGTCTCCTTTTTATGCTGTCCACATTTACAACATCGCTTCCTACGAGGAATTGCTTGGAGGTTAGGACTTGAAAGAGAATACTCGTATGATGAAATTGAACAAACTTTAAACATTTCCTCTTTAGAAAAACGTAGAAAGGACTCTGCATTTCGACTCTGCATTGCAACTCTGCATTGACTCTGGAATATGCATTTTCAAAATTATCAACAGTATTACTGACACACCTGCTTTATTACAACTCATCCAGTTCAACATTCCTTCCCGTAGACTCCGAAATAATGAATTGCTGTTCCTCAATCAACATTCTACTAATTATGGATATCATTCTCCTTTATTCAGAATGTCGAGACTTGTCAACGCAAATCAAAGCATTGAATTTTTTGGTGTAAGCCTAAATGACTTTTGGCAGTCGTTACGCAATGTGGTTTTTTAAAGTCTTTTTAAATCCATCTTCAAGCTACTTGTAGTTATCTTCTCTATGTACTTTTATATTATATGTATTTTGTCAATGCTCTTCATCTATATGTAATCTCCTTTCATTGTGATCTCTCTTTTTTTTCTATTCGTGTTATTGTTATATTGTTAATTGGACTGTTTGTCTGTAAATAAATAAAAAAATAATAATAATAAAAAAATTAAAAATTAAAAAAATAATGTAATTATAGTGGCTTACAATATAGGTCTCTTTGTGTTCATTTTTACTCAGCATCATGTTCTTTGATCTCGTAGTTTTGAATTAGCGATCGACGATCCGGTGAATTCATATAATAGAAATAAGTTCTTATATTAGTTTGAGTGGCCTATGGTTGGAAATACTATGGCGCCATCGTCATCATCGTCACCATCAATCATTTGCGCCTTTGTGGTGATTTTTAACAATTTAGTTGTCGATTTTAAATGCAGATACTACGAGTATCCGGATACCGTGTATACATATTCGCTTTTTAATTTTGCACTGCGACAATGTAAGATATAATTTTGATGTGGGTACCGCCGCTCCGGGAATCATTTATTGGATAACCAACATCTCTGCCACGGGTCATCCGTGCTTACGTGTAATACATCGTGTCATCCGTTTATTGACTTGGTGGGGGTGCCTGGGTTCATCGGGTAAAGTGTGTTCGGGTCTTGTCGGCGAATACGCCTGCCCCCCAGCTACTTGGCGGGCCGGATCTGGAGAGGTCGGCTTGGGGAAACCCCATGACCTCATGATTCATGCGTCCGTCACTCCTAGGTACACTGACCCTAGAAACCACTTGCCTTTCGAGAATTTCCTCCCCTTCCTTTCCTTTCCTTAGGGAGACCCTCCACACAGCACCTCCAAAGATGACGTAAGTTTGAATTATTTCCCTCAGAGCCTTTTATGTGGAGTTAATATAAAAAAAAAATGTAAGCCATTTCCATAAAACTTAGGCTCTACTATGTAACTCAACAACGATTGTCCTAGTGGGGTTAAAAATTAAAATGTAAGCAAAAATATCATGCAAAGATACAATAAACAATTAAAAAAAGGGAATTACTTGTTGTATGAATATATTTTATTTTTAATGTGTTACTCTATATTTCTACACATATTATTATAGTTATTAAATTATAATATAATCTATGAAAGAGTACCAAGACATAGGCAAGAGCCAAGCATGGTAGTCAAGAGAATACAATCAGGGGATGTAATTCACACGCGGTAGAAGTGAAAGTCGCTAGATGTCGCTATCTTTTCTTTTTCGTGTTTTTTTTTTTTTAATGTGGTTTGAAGATTGGATATTGATTTCACAAAATAAAAAAGGTTTTTTTTTTGGATTTCGTAGCATTCGAACCCCCATTCACTTGATGTCTGTCTCTCTGGCCGCTGAGACTTGTTAGGCACCTTGCCAACTATGCTATGGAAGGCACGCACCGAGGTGAAAATTTATCGCGTTATATTAGAACCGAGTATTTGTGTAGAACTGAGTTGTGACGCATTTCCGTATTTCACGAATTTCAAGTCACTAACGGCGGTAAAGAAGTTTCACTTCAAAAAGAAAGTTGACTGAAAAAAATGTTTAAAAAAATCATCGTCCCACACTACCAGAATCACGAAATCTAAAAAAATCACAACAATATTTCAATCGGGAATCGTACCCGCAACTTACAAAGCCAAAGGAAAATGCAAGGACCTATACCACACCGAAGCCGTATTTACCCTACTTACAGGTTGCTGGTACAACTTCGGGATCAAAGACATTATTTAAAAAATCCATTGCTTTATATAGGTATGAACTTGCGGTATTAATTTGCTATACAACAAAGAATTGTAATAATAATCTAGACACGCATTGTGCGCAGTGTTCCCCGTTCAGTGTTCAGCCCTTGTGTCTGTAAACACTTCGAACAATGAGCCGTCAAGTACCTACCGCAAATAATGCCTGCGTGTGACACTCGGGGTTGAGATATTAAAAACCTATAACAACAACCACTTGTCGGGGTATGGTTCCATTGCAGATTGTAGATCTACTGAGGATGTAGGGATCCGATGAAACCAAGAATTCGCCGCCAAAAGTCTGAGACAAATTATTTATGTAGACATCTAAAAAAATAATTGAATATTAACTCAAGGACGGTAAACCAAATAAACTTCTCTCTCTGCGGTGCATAACAAATATGTATTAACAGGTGAAGTTGGTTCTTTTTCTTGTATGTTTTTCCTTGCGGAAGAGAAAAATAGTCCAATCGTTTGATCTCAATTCAGATCTAATCAAGGGTCAGTTTGTAATAATACATCCTGTTTTTAGAAAAAAATATAGCCGTTACCCATTACGGGACTCTCGTTCAATGTGGAATACGAAATAATTTTTATTAACGTAAAAATGAAAGTAAAAAAGTCGTTATATTTTTTAAAAATTATAAAACAATTATTTTATTATTATTAAAATACACACAAAGAAATATTTTACGAATTCAAAAAACATAATTATTTGGAATAGATCCATTGCCAATTTTAGTGAGATTCGAAGCAAATGTATGGCGTAGAGTTTAGGTGGTCGGGCGGAAAAAACTGAAGAGTCAAGCTCGAATGAAGCGTTTTTCCGTTCAAGAGCGTCGTCCCATTTCCGTGCAAGAGCGTCGTCCCATTACGATCGAGGTTCATTTACGTAATATTTACGTGAACTGAAGGTTTTATCATTATCAATTTAGGAGGCAAGAGAGCCTCTTCGGGAACCATTTATTGGTTAACCAGCATCCCTGCCAAAGGGATGCCAAGAGATTCGTTGTGTTTGGTGACAAATCAGGGTTGCCCGGGTTCATTGGGAGAGGTTTGTCTAGACTTGGCGGCGGATGCGTTTGCCCACCAATAGCGTGGCAGACAGGACCAGGAGAGGCCGGTTGAGAGAGATATTTGAAATTAGTTTACTCGGGGTCTCCTGTGAATTAAAAAAAAAAAAAAAATATATATATATATATATATATAAGTTGTATTTATGTTGATCGACTATCATTTATTAATAATATCATCATAGGGCAAAAATTTTATGTCCTTTTTGTCATCGTTCATAAACGTTTTTCACCAGCTTTTAGAGAGGCAAACAAAATCTAACTTTTCATGCTCATTAACATATAATTTCAAATTCAGGGTTCATTTTAATATAACTTGTACTTCTATTTATATTTATATTATTCATTGGTAATTGTTAATTTATTATCAGAATTATTATACATTTTCAAACTGTATTTGAATATCGTTGATATATATAATTTGAAAATGTACCAACTTATTACATAAAATGTTGACAAACTACATAAGTAGTTTAGCAGGTTTGATTGTTAAATAAAATCAACAAAAAAATCATTTTGTAGGTTCCATTTACAAATTGTGCTCATCGGTTATTTTTATCAAGATTCCAGGGTACCTAGCATGGTCGATCGATATAGGTTTTATCGAAAATGTCGCTAACTTATCATCGCTCCCGAGCACGACTGCAAGCCGCTAACGAACAAACAACAGTTCACAACGACTAAGGGTTCTTACTTTATTTGACGTGAACTGTTATTTGTTTAAATAAATGAAGACAATATAAGCGAAACTCAATCGAAAATCTGGAAACAGAAAAATCAGAAAAACATATTGACACCTCTGGGACACGAATCCAGTTACCTCTTGTCCCAGATGTGTCAATATGTTTTTCTGATTTTTCTGTTTCCAGATTTTCGATTGAGTTTCGCTTATATTGTCTTCATTTATTTAAATATTACCATTTGAGGTTTTACTCATAAAGTTAAAAATTAAAAATAAAAAATAAAATGTTATTTGTTTGTTAGAGGCCTGCAGTCGTGCTCGGGAGCGATGACAAGTTACCGACATTTTCGATAAAACCTATATCGATCGACCATGCTAGGTACCCAGATCTAATAATATGTAGCGACGACTATGTAGAAACAATTTTATTTTTTTATGGTTGATACATGTTTTACAAAATTTCATAGTACAATCCAGTAATGTTTTCCTCACTGGGTTGTTTACCCGTGCTGAAGCCCCCATTTTATAATATAATAATTTATACATAATACAGTTTGAAAAAAAAAGAAATAAACAATGTTGGTGACGAAAGAAAAAAAAAACATTTAAAATAAAGATAAATTTAAAGTAAAAATAGAGATCAAAAATTAAAATTACATTAAATTAACAAACAAAAAAAAATAATTAAATGAAAATCGGCGTATATTATGTTTTATGTGTTTGTGAGTGTTACGTGTTTTATATTGGTTTTGTGTGTTGCGTGTATATGTTTAATTATTTTAAGTTATAAAATTTTGGTAATATTGTCTTTTTGTTCTTTAATCCATTTTTTTTTATTTTGTGTCTGAAATTATTTTTGTTTTCCTCAATTTTTGTTTCAAGTGAAAGACTGTTGAATGCTTTTATAGCATGGTATTTATGGTATCTTTGTCCAAAGGTAGTGTTTACCGTTGTTTATGGGAGGTTTCCAATGAATTTCAATCGGAAAGATTGTATTAAAAAATTTGAACTCAGAACATCATGGGCCCTTCATCCCTGATCATCAGATCCTGTAGAAATTTAAACATCTTAAACCTGTAACTCAACAATTTGTATTGCTTACTTTTCGATCTAAATGCACATTGGACAACTTTTATCATAGACCAGGTGTAGCGTTTTCTCTGTGGTTTATTCATCATCAGGATTTCATCACAAGCAGCCTGGCTCCGGGCGCGGGAGTAAGGGTCGCTCGCACAATGGCCGGAGATGAAGGGGTGTTTTGCTGTCACGCCGCCTATTTTCTTGCGTAATTGATATTTTCGGGTGGAAAAGAACAATAATTATGACAACGCCATCAAGTATGAAATATAAAGAACACTGGTTTCTGCTTTCGTGCAGAGAGCGAATTATTGATCTCTGACAACCATTTTTTATTTAATTATTTTGTAGTAAATTATTAGTCTCTGATGACCATTTTTGTGTTTTAATTATTATTTTATCATTAATTTTGGATAGGCAAAAATAATATTTATGAAAATTCGTTTGTAGCGTGTTTGTGCGAATTATGAGGGTGTTGGTGCGAATCGCTCTTCTCTTTTAAAGTTGCCGAATTATATTTAACGTCGGTACTTTTAAGTCTGTACACTAATTTACAGGTATTTACTATTCTTTATTTTTTCACTGCCGACATTTTTCCTTAAATTGTTACCTATTTATTTATTTACGCCCTTAGGTTTTTTACTTAGAACACGTCTTAATAAATTATAGTGGTGCAATAAAATTATGGAATATTCTTACCGGTTAGTGGCCGAGTTGTCATCGCGTTTGGGTCCCACCCAGGCGTCGTGAGTTCAGTTCCTCGGCTGACTAAGTCCTATGACATAAACAACATTTTCCGCCTATTACGATGGTAGTGAGAGATTTTAAAATATTGTCAGATTAACGTAACTCAGGAATTAAAAAAAAAAGACAAAAACAAAACAAGTTTTAATTTCAGCTATATGAATTGGGTATGCGATTTAATTTATTCGTATTTAATTAGCGCTGTAGCAATTCATAGCATATAAAAAAAATAAGAATTGAACGACATAATCAAACGTCCCATTGATAAAGCACATCAAACACAAAGCAGAAAGGAGAGAAATAAAGTGTTGACTTGCCTAGAGTACCTAAATAGCAAAAAATAACATTAAAAGAAAAAGTAATGGGTATGGTAAATATTAACACATTAGAGAAACAAAGTGTTAGAATTTTCTGATATAATTTTTTTTTATGGAATAAATGAAAATATTAATGGAACTGAATTTATTTCCAAGTCTACGTAATGCAGCCTTCGAACTGAATTACTTATTATACAAAGGAAGACATGTTCGTATCCGAAATTATATTATATACTATAATCATATTATAGTGAGGTAGGTAGTTTATAGATATATATGAATAGAATACGTATGTTAATTGCATTTTTAAAACTTTCATTTTTAACACTATCTCATTTTTAACCATAGGTATTAACGAAGTTTAAAACAATTAAGATTTTTTTAAAACATTTATCTAAACAAGCAATATTGAAACAGATTAAAAACAACACAGATCAGTAGAGCCCTTGAAAACCCAAATTAAAAGCTCACAGAGACATCAATGCTTTCGAAGCTTTTCACCCATCACAATCAAAATTCAAATCAACTGCCGCGGTGGCGAACACTCACCGCTGGGATCACGCCCGACCAATTTCACACCTCGGTGACTCTTCCCTTTTGACAAAGCTTTCGTAAATCCGACAATTCACAAGTATAAGGATATAATGTGTAGTTATTTATTATTATCTCCGGCGGTGTCTGTTATCCGCGTGCGTGCGCTCTCCATTATCCGGCTTCCAAGGATTACAGGGATGTGTTTAAAAAGATATAGAATATGCTAGGTTGGCTTTTATGCTGTTAAAATATTACTTTTGCACATCAATTGGCTTGATCTCTCAATGTGCAAAACAAGTAATGCTATTCTTAGCTCAGTTATGGCAGTAGACATTCATTGACCAAAAAAATAGTTTTGCAATTGATGGGAGAGTCCTGTTTTTTAGTATTTGGTTTTCAAAATTATTTAATAACCGTATAAGTAAGGTTTGTCTAATCTGACGTGCAATATCGTGATCCTCTGAGTGAGATATACTTTCGTAACCTTTTAAAACGATTTTATTTACGATGCCAAATTTTCAAAACATATTTTTGAATGGGGAAAAAATATTTACTTTATAACTAACTAACTAACAATCTCGCCTTTTCCCCGAAGGGGTAGGCAGAGAGGACGGACCGCCAAACAACTCGGTCTTGGCACATACTCTTTGCCTCATTCACATTCATACGTCGTCTCTTACATATTCTTCTATTATTCTGTCTCTTGACATGTCCCATCTCAAGTATCTGATTCACCTGAGCGTGCCATGTCTTTCTCGGGCGTCTCCGACTTCTTCCACCGTTGAAATTAATTTACTTTATGAAATAAAATAAACAAAAACTATGAAGTCTGTTTGCAATAATCCACATTTCACATATGGCTACTAAACATATACTTGTTTGATATTGAATGGTATTTTATGTTGTGAGAGTGGATTGTTGTGTTTGTGTAAAAATGACTGGCAAAGGACCTTGATTTTGTGTTACTACCACTGCTTGCAATAATAAAAATACATGTTGCATAGAAAGGAAATGACTCACCGGAAAAGGATAAGAACTTGTATGCTGGCAATGGAATCATCTGCTTCATCTCCTAGGCACAATAGTCTAAAGCAATAGTCGTGAATTAGTTTATTTTATAGTACACGGCGCAGTTATTTTGATAGCGGATTAACCGACAGCGGAAGCACAATGCTATATGTTGCGGCGGGAGTTATTTACAGACTGAGTAAGATTGGCGGGTAGGCAAACAGGGATGGGTAGGAAAAGAAACTTGCAACAATATTAATACCAATTCCAAGCAGTGACAGTATATATGCGTGCTATGTAGGTGTGTGTATGTGTAGGTATGTGTATGGGCGTAACCAGATATTGTCAAACCGTTGTTCATTTTTTGTCACTGACCACAAACTGTAAACAAAATTCATCCAATTGTTATCTAATAACTCATATGTTTGTGTTTCTTACTTGCTTTCTAGCGAAGGGCCTATCTAGGTTTTTGTATTTCAACTAATATAGCGGGTCTTATTATGGGTGTACACAATACGCGGCTAAGGTATTTGATGTGGCTTTCTGAGCTTTTGGGAACAGTGTATCGGAATTGGAAACCAATCCGACAATTTTCTACATAGAGGAAGTTGGTGCTGGAAAAATTAAGGTAGTCACGCTGAAGCCCGGGACCATTGTAGCTTTTGTAAGACGATAATTCTCAAAAGTGTTAATTTCGATCATAGAAAAAGTTCAACACGTTGAAGGGCTCAAAGCTTCAGTGTATAATATGATGCATTGATATATATTTATTTATTTTCACATTTTTTTCAGTTTTTATAGCCAAAATAAAACCAAAACTTTATAAAACAAAAGATAAAGTATATAAAACTAAAATTTACATAAAACATAAAAAATATCGATACATTAATAACCATAAGAAGCCAGATTGTACATATAAATCAAATAATAATAGAATTATAAGTATAAATGATAGAAACATAGACACATAACATATTCATGAAACATAAGAGACATACTCTTTTATCTACCCCTTATGTTTAGTAAGATCGGAATTGAAAATGTCTACCTCGGATAATACGCTATTGTAACTATTGCATAGTCTGTTCAGACAAGAATTCTGCTTACAGTTTGTCTTGCATTGATCCACCCTGAACAGGACAGAAGAGCGTGTTGTATGCGCAGGTACATTAAATTGAATCTTATTTAGCAACTCTGGGCATTGAATATTATTATTAACTAATTTATACAGGAATATTGCATCCATATGATGTCTTCGTACACTCAATGAATCAATTTTAAAGTACAAAGCTACCTCTGCGTAATTATTAAATCTTACATATGACTTGTAACAAAGATATTTGAGGGATTTGTTTTGAATTGCTTCAATTTTGTTTGTATGGGTTTTATAAAATGGAGACCAAACAACTGACGGAAACAATATGATGTGGGGATTATTACTTCGGGAAAATGTAATACAATCATGTTTGATAATATAGTTATACTATTTGGCAAATTCCTGTAAAAACATTTTCGTTGAACATCACCTAGAAATTGTAGCGGTTAGTGATTTCGGTTTTTGAATTTGCTGAAAAATAAAAATAAAATTATAGTCCTTCTTCACTCACTCACAACATTTCCCAAATAAAACATATCACTGCTACTGATCCCTGGTAGTATAATCTCAATTAGTAACAAACAAAATAAATATTATTTGCGATTTACTTATTTAAAAGAAAAAAAACAATTTTCTGAAGTAGGTATTGTAAATTGAATAACGAAACTTACACCATTTTCTTCCTGAAAATTTAATAATGCAAATATTTTCAACTCGCAACATTATATACCTAATCAAGAAATATTTAATAATTTTAATATCCACTCGATCTCCAAAAATAAGAAGAGACGCACAAAAGTGTTAAAATCTGGAAGCCGGTGGTAAACTATTGAAGGTAGTAGAAATGTGAAAAATAAATCCAACCCCAAACAAAATTGCGACATAATGAAAGCATTCATCTTTCAACCCCACAGTGGTCGAGCCAAAAAGGATACAATGCAACCCAGGGGTCCACCAGATCCCTCCAGGTCGTCTTTACTACTACTACTACTAGGTACTCCAGGAATCTAATTAAGTCCGGCGACGGCTGCTGCAGTAATGATACTCTTTGTGCTTGGCACAGCGGGCCTCCTGGACCCCCGCGCTCTACGAGGGTTAATTCTTGCATACACAGTCGCGTGTGCTACATAATATACTTTTTACATTACGTGGTAAAAAGTAAAACACGGTGGCGAAAAGACTTAAAATATTACTGTACCTATCTACCTAAAAAAATGATGATTTACAAAAAACAAGCCAAATTATGATTTGTGGAAAAGACTTCTACAATGAGCATTATGCCAGTTGGAATTGTGAATATCGATTTCAATTTGTCAACCGAGTTTCTCACCAACATGGTTAACTTCTTCTCCTTTTGGAACTATCTCCTATCAGAGGTTGGCTATCGTCGGGACAGTGTTTCCACTCATGCGTGCGCACTCCGGAACAACTTCTACTAGTTAAGTAGATTACGAAGCCGTGAAGAACGGCGTCTTCTTTTGTCTTCCATTGATCTTCCCCTATATTAAGGCGATCCACTAGTTGAGGAAAAAATCGAAAATCGGAATTCACGCCCTTTATGGGAGGAGTTTAAAAATACTTGAGAAAAAGCTTTTGGAAAGGTTGGAAAAGGTATTTGAGAATTTTTTTGTACAGTTTGATTTCGTAAAGGCCTGTAAAAAATATTAATTCCTGTTTTACGCATTGTTTATTGTAAGAAAACTGAAATTTAAAATTGATTTCACGAAACTAAGCGATGTGGAGTAACACGACTGCCTCCCGCGCCGGTTTGGGCGTGACTGATGCGAAATAAGTGTTATCCAGTGCATGGTTCTTGTGCCCATGCCATAAGGGTCACTTCAAGAATCCAAATTCGTTGCGGGCCGTATTGATTGATGTCAAAAATATCAACGAGAAAACGCATATTTTATTTTATTTTGTGAAGTTCGGGCGTAAATATAATATTTTTTTTGCGATTATTATAAAAGAAACTAAATTTGCCACATTATACAATAAAACCAAATCCGAAAAGGGGTTTATAAATAGGAGAGTTTGGACATGAAAGTGTTTTTTACAGACCTTATACTTTATTTTTTTTAAGGCTTTTTAAAAGACTTAAAAAAAATGACCGATAATTTTAAGGGCCAAGGTCTGTTCTATACACAGTATTTAATTGAAGCATCTGTAACACTTCTAAGCTATCAAAATTTCAAAACAAAAACATCTCATTTTGTATGATTTTGCATTATTTAGTATGGCTTCATCTTAACTAGTAGTTCAGTGAAAAGTAAACATCGCGACCGAAGTTGTATGTTTCTAATTTTCTCTCATTTTAAATCAAATCCAAAATTTCCTCTCAAACCATAAAATCTGTACGTGGTTACTTAAATATCTATCTAATTAATAATCAGATTTCACTACATCATGTGTTTTATTTACAAAAAATGTATTTATAACTTGTACCTATTGCTACGGTATCCATATAAACGTATTTTGAATATATAATAATAAATAAGGGAGGCGGGAATGGGTACGGCCGCCACGGGATTTATCACACTACGCCACTCATTTATTGGATAATCAACAACTCCATACGCCATGGGTCACCCCAAGTGGTTAGCTACGTTTGGTGACTTAGCAGGTGTGCCTGGGTTCATGGGGTGAGTTTCGTCTAGGTCCTGGCGGTGGAGGATCTGGACACACTGAACGGCAGATTCGTACCTCTACCCCTCATTCCTTTTTCCTTCCTAGACCTTCCACTCCTTAAATAAAAATACCCTCCACATAGCATCCCCAAAGGCTTTGAGCGAAATTATTTCTTAAGGGCCTCCTGTTTGGAGCCAGTGTAAAAACATATATTTTTGCGTGTGTAGTGAAGAAGGAAGATCGCGAGATCCTGACCAAAAATGGGTTTTTCCATACTTATAATAAGAATAATTGGGGCATATCAAATTTTGATGTCTGAAAGCTAACAGGTTGCAAGTTGGTAGGTCCTGCAGGTTTTCTGTGGTCTTGAAGGTGAAAACTGAATTCTTTATGAAAACTGAACTGCCTTTGGAACAGGATGAAGAAACCAGGATCATGGCTGGAATGGATTCGTTTCTTGGAGACAGCTAAGACTCTCCTAGGGTTGTAACTTTGAAAGATCTACGATGATCATTATTTTTATGATAATCTTGACTATTCTTAATAATACAAAAATCATCGTCATCGTGTTCGGTACGGTCATTGGTATAATTTCGATGGTTGGATTTAATAACCAATCCATTTCCGCCCTACTGTGACGCGCACAGTTCTACATAATATTTATTATGTTCATTCGCTCTAAATTGTAAGTGTAAAGATTGGTGCGCGGCACGGGGCGCGGCTCGGTGGGGGGCGCCGCACAATAGAAAAGTCATTACTTCGGTTAGGTCATCATGTGTGCAAGAGGTATCCATTACGGTAGGATGAATTGAATATTTTTAACAATGAATGATTTGAAATGAAATGATATCACAATATGGCGGTATTGGGGCTTTTGGAAAAAAAGTGGTAGGGTTGAACTGTTGTGCCTTGGAACCAAGGATATTCGAGGAATTTTCATAATCCTCGTAAAGATCTTTTGCATTCGACGATTTTCAAATATGGTGTATCTAGCTTTAAAAAATTTAAAAAAATGCTATAAAAGCCCTAGCGAATTTTAAGGGAAGGAGGTATTGGATAAGAAATTGTCCTTAAATTTAAAGTTGACGACTTTTGTGCCAAGATCGAGTTGTTTGGCGGTCCGTCCTCTCTGCCTACCCCTGCGGGGAAACGGCGTGATGGTTAGTTAGTTAGTTAGTTAGACTTTTTTGCTGTCACAATATAAGAGAACTGGAATCGCGGTTGACGAAATAGTCGTAATTTTACGATTAAAAGGCAACCGGGTGCGTTTTGTTCATTTAAAAAAAGTTTCCACAATTTACTCTCTGTTTTTTAACACTACTGTAAATATTTTTTTAAATATTATATAGACATCGACCACCAGCGTGTTAGGACGATTTGCTTTTTGGATAATTTGTTTATTTATTTATTTACGTGGGTTTAGTGGGCTTTTACAAAATAAGTAATAAGTGATACAATTATATAAGACAAGTACGTAGTAGGTACACAATATATAATGATGTGAGAATAGATAAGATATAAATAAGAATAGATAAGATGTGAGAATAGATAAGATAAGATAGATAAGACAAATTTATAATGGATAGTTTGTAGTATGGAAAGCGAAAATGTGTAAAGAAATTTAAAAAAAAATACAAATAAAAAGTGTATTCACTGCGGAGTCATACAATACAGCAAAGTAATTATAAAGACTTCATTTTATACCTGATACAGAATCTTTAAACACGTCTACAATATTCCCAAATGTATTGCCATAATGATGTACTCTATTTATAGGTTTATGAGCCTCATAGTTTGTTTTAAAATTGTCGCAGAAAAGGGTAGCACTTTGCATCGTATTTGTAAATTTTTTTTTAGCGAGGATTTCAGGGTTGTCAATACAATTATTAATAATTTTATTTAATAGTACAAGGTCAGAGATGATCCGCCTATCTGACAGCGTAATTAAGTTGAGTTGTTTCATCGAAAGGAAATAGTAGTTAAAATTTTGAATTGGAATATTCAGCTTAAAGTTAATAAATCTTAGAAATTTGTGTTGTACCCTTTCTAAATTGTCGGTATGTGTTTTATAAAATGGGGACCAAATAGGCAAATAATACTCTACCTGGCTTCTTACTAAAGAAGTGTACAATATTTTTAAACATTCTAGTGACTTGAAATCATTGCTGTTCTACATATAAAACCAAGCATTTTTATAGCTCTATTTGTTATTTCATTTACGTGCAGAGTGAATGTTACTTTATATAGGAGTTATGAAAAAATCCCTCAAAAAATCGTTAAAATTACCTGATTTGAACGTCATCGATAGACGTTCAGTATTATATTAAAAATAAATAAATTAAACGTACAAAGTATTTTCTTCCAATACAGAATACCCATTGTCAAAATTTCTCAAAGACCCGGTTTCCTCTTAAGGACTACTCAAGAACTCTAGACCGAGAACTCTAGAGTGAAATCTATGAATCCTTTATAGCTGTGCAATTCTGTGCACGTCCCGAAAAAAACGCAGGGAACATTTATTGAATTTAAAAAATCTTTCTTCTTTCTTAGGCTTTTTGTAAACTCGAACTGATTCACGTCATTTTTAGCCATATCTATAGTCACTTAATTTACTACCTAAAGTAGGACGTACGTATTACGTCAAGGGCGAAAAAGCTTCCTTTTCATAAGTCTTGTATGAAAACCGAAGAGACAGAAGATAAGTGGACCTCTCTCTGTGAGTGCTTTAGGTACTTGATTTTATTAACAGCTATCCCAATTTAAAATTTTTCTCCATTACTACTCCTATGTTCGTCTGATTATAAGGAAGATGCACAAATCTTAAAGAAAAACATGTACTACATTTCCCTTTAAAAATATAAAATCCCGGCGGCATTCACGCCACTTATAATGCCGGCTTGCCTTTACATTATTCAAACATCGTAAAATCTTAAAACTCTAAATAAACTCCTTCTAAAAATGACCACCAAGTAAAAACTGCACAAACAGTGTTCGTAGCATTTAAAATAATATAAGGTTCCGGGCGTGATCCTTTTTGCACGCTGGAATAGTCCATCCACGAGTGTGGATTCGGTCCGTTCCATCCAAAGGATTACACGCAAAAGAGTACAAAAGATTAATCTGATCGGTGTTCGTGCGTAGAACATTTGCCATTGGTGGTCACTGTATCATTACTCTTGCTTACTGACGGAAAGCCAGGAGCAAACTGCTGAATCACTCCCCTATTTTTAAAGGGTTTTTTCATCATCAGGAGGTTCGTGGCACCCACTTAGGTAGGAGCACAGTAAACACGCCTCGGATTGTCTTCGTGGAGAAAAATAGCGCTTTAATAAATCCTAAAGCTTTAAATAGATAAGTAGCTTTTTGGTTTTTTACATTAGCTCTGCACAGGGGGATGAAAATAATTTTCCTCAGGATGTATGTCAACTTTGGGGATGCTGTGTGGAAGGTTTTTATAAGGAAAAGAAGGAGAGGAAGTTTGGGGAAGGAAAAAGGTGGGTAGGAATCTGGGGTCAGTATGCCTACAATGAAAGAAATGTTTAGGTACTATTTACTAAATTTTCAGTAATTATCTAGCAAACAGTTTAGTTGCTGTGGTGACTGCCGAACATTTAGCTACTGTTTGCTAAACAGCAGTTTATTTATGACAGCTCAACGATTCAGATATTCTAGCTAAACTAATCTCAAGCCTCAAAAAAGAAAAGCCTCAAAAAAGAAAACACTCACACACACCTTTGATCATACACACATCACCTTTAAATTTTTCTATGTAAGCTTCCAAGAAATTAAATAATCCTCCACGGTTTGGCCTGCCATTACAACTAGGAACTAGGAACAGCGGCTGACATATAATAAACGCACGCAACAAGCGTCAATTCCTGTCTAGTGCGTACTGAGAACTGAGAACTGCGTCATCTTGGCCGGGAAAAGGCCGGTGTATGCTCGGCTACCAAAGTTTGGGAGATTTACATAACTAAAGTTTTGTAGCAGTTTGCTCAAGTTTGTGCAATGCAACTAATTGTTATGTAAAAATACCACATTTAGATGTTCCAACCTCAGTTTGGCTATTTGAACAAAACATTTAACCAAACTAGATGTTTTTTTTTCGTTATTTGTTTTTGGGGTGTTATGCCGTGTTGCGCTACCTCCTTCTTTAGCCAACGTTTCGGACATCGTTGCAGTGTCCATCATCAGGGCAGATCCGGCAGATCACACATCTACCGGATCTGCCGGATCTGCCCTGATGATGGACACTGCAACGATGTCCGAAACGTTGGCTAAAGAAGGAGGTAGCGCAACACGGCATAACACCCCAAAAACAAATAACGAAAATGCTTTTGGCCGTGAAAATCTTAAAACTTATCAAACTAGATGTTTAGTTAAATTTAGCTAAATACTTTGGGAAGTAACAAATAAACTTAAGCTACTAAAGCGAAATAGGTTTAGTAAATTACTTTAGGTTAATTAACCAAACCGATTATTTTGTTTAGGTAAGTACGCTTTTAGTATGCTATTATTAAAGTTTAGTTGTAGTAGCTCAAGCACCTTTTACTAAAAAATAAAGTAGTTTAGGAACTAGTAGCTGAAGTTTAGGCGATGGTTACACAACTTCAATTAGCTTAACACTTTAGCTAACTCATTTTTTCAGTGTAGAAGTGGCTCGATGTAAAATCGATCCAACTGCAGTCATGGGTGGCGAGAGTCTGGCTGGAGAGGTCAAAGGGTCTCCCCCAACCGACCACGCAGCAGATGGGCAGATGCATCCAACTCCATGACGTAGACAAATTTCACCCCATGAACCCGGGCAATCCTGCTGATCACCAAATGTAGTGAAATACTTGGGGTGACCTATGGAAGAGGTGTTGGTTATCCAATAAATGGTCCAATAAATCTCGGAGCGGCGAAACCCGTATCCGCTTACCAAATTTCTAAGGTTAATTATCACGTTCTGTGCAAGTTCTATTCAAGTTCTGTGATTATTTCAGTTTTATGAAGCAACTGGCCTATAATGATATAATAACATAACTTTAATGGAACTTACACAGAATGAGAAAATTGACCTCAAATATTTGATGAATTGTCCAAATTTTTTGAAACAACTGATCCTTAGTATTTTTTTTATTTGAAAACGTACGCTGAAAGCATGTCCATTGGAGGTTATCCACCACTTACCCGCCCTGGTATAAGTAACAGATGGTTACTTCTTCAAGTCTCTCGCAAAGACTCTAATTTTTTGAATGAACGAATCTAAATTTAATTTTTAACGAATCCAGACCTCCAGTGTCCCTGCATACGTTGTTAGTAAGCAGTATGCAAGTAAAAACAAGTCCATTGGAGGGGACCCCACCACTTTCCCAACGGCGTTATAAGGAAACATATGGTTTCCTCCTTCACCGCACACGTCAAGAATCTATTTTTTGTAGTAATTGACTCTAGGTTGAGAGCCGTTACCGAGGACACAAGAGTTTTCAGAGGGGCTGAGGTTGAAATTGACCACTTTCTGGTGGTGTCAAAAGTAAACCTCTTTCGCGGCTGGCGCTCTAAAGTGAAAACGGTATCAGCTCCAACAAGAGTCAAAATAGAAAAACTACAAAACGATTATGTCAGAAGTGAGTATGAGAATTGTGCAGAAATGAGATTGAATGAGATGGAAATGAACGGTCTAAGCATAGAGGAAACATGGAACCACATTAAGGTGAGTCTATGCGAATCTGCTAGAGACGTGTGTGGAATAAGTAAGCAAGGTAGGAAAAAAGGTGATGCATGGTGGGATGATGAGATCAAAGCACTGGTCTCAGAGAAGAAGAAAGCATGGTTACATCTGATAGCGACTGGCAGTGTTTAAAGCAAAGAGAGAGATCGAGCGAAAGAAGTGTATAAGGCATGCAAGAAAAGAGTAAGTGTCGGAGTGAAAGAACGAAAGAAATGACTGGAAGAAGAAGAGGGAATCAAAATGACAAACCACTTCCAAGAAAACATAAAACTGTTTTGGAAGGAGGTCTAAAGATCCCGGAGTGGACCAGAGAACGAAAGCATGAAAATGATAAAATCGAAAGATGGACAAATGTTGACGAATGAGAATGAAATTAAAGAGAGATGGATGAAATATTTCGAGGAAGTCTTCGAAAGTAACCCGAGTGACTGTCATCCCAGCGGAGAATCGGTTATGAGCGATAATGGAGTGAATGTTACCAAAATCAGCATGGATGAAATAAAAAGATCTATTAAAGGTATGATAAATGGTAAGGCTGTGGGTTTCGACAACATTGCTGCCGAATACTTTAAAGGAGATAGCAGTATTATTCTCACATGGTTGTGCAGACTTTTTAACCAATGTTTAGAGGAGGGTTACACGCCATTAGATTGGAGAAGGGCTGTAATCATGCCATTGTACAAAGGTAAAGGGTCACGTATGGAATATGGGAATCATAGGACTATTAGTCTTCTTAGTACAGTGGGCAAGTTGTATGGTAGAATATTGATTGAAAGGGTAAGAATGGAAACAAAAGATAAAATATGGGATGTGCAAGGTGCTTTTATGAGTGAAAGGGGGTGCATGGACCAGATTTTCTCATTGCATATGCTCACTGAGAAGTTTCTTGCAAAAAAACAGAAACTCTTCTGTGCCTTTGTAGACCTACAAAAAGCATACGACCGAGTTTACAGGAAAAAGCTATGGAAGGTATTGTACAAGTACGGGGTGAATAAGTATCTCATACAGGCAATTGCGTCTCTGTACGAAGATAAATAAAGACAAAACAAAGCTGCTGACTATAGGCCGAACGCAACATCAGATGAGAGTAGAGATGTCAGGAGTTCCACTAAAGAACACCAAGGAGTTTGTTTACTTCGGGAGTAAAATAACATGGGACGATCGGTCTAAGAGCGAGGTCGACAGCCGTATACACCAGGCTAGGCTTGCATTCAATAAAAGGTCGAAAATAATAGAACCGAATAATATAGACCTAAAACTGAGAATACTCCTCATCAAGACCTATGTATGGAGTATCTTGATGTACGGCTGCGAAACATGGTGCCTATCCGAAAGAGATAAACGGAGACTAGAGGCTTTTGAGATGTGGTCCTATAAAAGACTATTAGGAATTTTCTGGAGAGACCACATCACAAATGAGGAGGTTCTCCAAAGAATCGAAGGAGGAAGGCACCTGCTCAGGACCTTGTCCGAAAGGCGCGCAAGATGGATCGGCCATGTAATAAGACAAGAAGGCCTCTTGCATGCCATAATGGAGGGTATGACCGAGGGGAAAAATGCTAGGGGACGCCCACGCCGAGAGTACCTGGAGGACCTGCTGGTGGACGTGCGCTGCTCATCATATGCAGACTTCAAAAGAGCCGCACAAGACAGGGAAGAGTGGAAGAAACGTATAGATGAAATTGCTGCAAACCAATCCCACGATTGAAACCAGAGAGAGAGAATGAGGGAAGCGTTGCATGTGTTAGGGTGAACGGCGATTTTACGGGGTGGTTTGACATCACAAAAGGTGTTAAACAAGGCTGCGTAATGTCGCCGTGGTTATTCAATCTATATATGGATAATTGTATGCAAGAATTGAAAGAGATGGGATTGGGCGCGAAATTGAGTAATCTGGAAGTATGTTGCCTGTTGATATCTAACAGTATGGAAGATCTACAGTCTCTCGTTTCAAAGATGAACGAAGTATGTATGAAGAATGAGTTAATGATGAATGTAAGTAAGTCTTAAGTCATGGTGTTTGAAAGAGAGAGTACGCAAACAGTATGCAATATAGTTGTGAATGATGAATACTTGGAGCAGGTGGGTGAGTTCGTTTATTTGGGAAGTATGTTTACGAGAGATGGGAAGGCTGATAGAGATATTGAAAGAAGGGTGAATGCAGGTAACTCTATTAACGGAGGACTGAACGCCGTTGGCTCCAACAAAAAACTGTCCAAAGACGCGAAACTAGCCGTCCATAATGGAGTACTGGTACCTACCCCGATGTATGGCAGTGAGGCATGGAACTGGCAGAGGAAGGATGAAAGTAGACTGAACGCTGTAGAAATGAGATCCCTGAGGCGTATGTGTGGTAAAAGCATGTATGATCGTGTGAGAAAAGTGGAAATCCGCAAAGAATGCAAGGCTGATGTAAGCGTGATGAGTAAGATCAAGAAAGGAACGCTCCGATGGTTTGGGCATGTAGAGCGAATGAACGAGGAAAGGAGTGTAAGGAGAATATATGACGCAGATGTGAATGGTAGAAGAAGTCGAGGACGCCCAAGAAAGATATGGCACGACCAAGTGAATCAAATACTTGAGTCAGAATAATAGAAGAGAATGTATGAGACGTTGTATGAGTGTAAACGAGGCAAGGAATGTGTGCCAAGACCGGGATGTTTGGCGGTCCGTCCTCTTTTTTTTTTTTTTTTTTTTATTTGATTCACCTGATTTATACATGTGTGTTACATATTTGACTAATGTGGGCCTCACTGGGTGCTTTACCCGTGCTGAGGACCTCATTTTACAGTTTGATATGATTTTTTTTTTTTAAATTTAATTGCCTACCCCTGCGGGGAAACGGCGTGATGGTTGGTTAGTTAGTTAGTTAAGCTAAATTTATTTGAATGACTCTCGATCCTCCAATGTCCATGCATACGGGGCTAGAAAGCAGTATGCAAGTACTTACATTAACATAATATAAAAGAATAATAAATCTGGTAGCCCGTAGAGTAATTCTTCTGAAATCTATAGAGAAAAATATAAACAGATAAAGGTGTTAGTAAATAAAAAGAAAAATAAGAGCTGAGCCCGGTTGAAACCTGTATAAGAGAAATAGCGAAAAAGTAACAGTGATAATAAAATTCAAGTATTTACAATAATGACTGAGAGAAGATAAAATGCATAAAAAGAAAATATACAGAGAAGGTATTCCACAAACCACCAGGCAGTCCCAATGACAATGCGCATGGCTTTCGGCCCTACCGCAGACGAAACCCGGAGTCTGCACCCTTTAGCCGGCTCCCCGATTTTGCCACGAAGAAATATATGTGGGAAACAAGAATTCCGTCAAGATCAACACAACAATCCAATTCATTTCATTTGCCCACATTTAGAACCAACATTAGTCCCCAATTTCCCGTGTATGTGCGCAATACGACACAAAATTTCACAATATGGACATTTTTAACAATACCCTTCAGAAATATCGAATAAAAGTAACGCGTACGATCGAAAATTAATACAAGAATGTGGAAAGCACCGGGAGCATCCCAAATCCTTATCCTATATTCTTCTTCCTCTCTCCTTTACCTAAAATTAATTTATTAAGATAAAATAAAACTCCATCTCCAAGCAAATTTAACCTAAGATACTTTTTTGGCATGACTTTAAATTTGAATTCCTTTTTAAAAAAAAACAGAAACGGGCGGTCCGTTTGACATCTTTCCTTATCTTGAAAAGTGAATTAGAGCACAGGCGCCAGGTAGGTATGCTGCCCTTGTTCTACCGGTATTGCGATGGAAGATGCTCCAAGGAACCAGCGTCATTAATTTATTAAGATAAAATAAAACTCATCTCCAAGTAAATTTAACCTAAGACACTTTTTTGGCATGACTTTAAATTTAAATTCCTTTTTTTAATTTTTTTATGTCAGTTTTGTCAACGGTGATTCGTATCAAAGCGCTCACAAATACATTAACATTGAACGTGTTTGATACTATCACTAATTAAAGACAAACACAACATTTGCATATTAGATATTAAAACTCCGTATTCTAGATATACAAGCAGTTTGTCTCTTATAAATAAATAATTTAATCATATCAAATCATTATTTAATAACAGCAATACTAAAAAAACATTTTGTCAAAACAGCAACAATAACACTATTACCTACTAGTAGGCATAACATTATTGTCTTATCTCCCGAAAGCGATCAAACCAATTTGTGCGGAGATAAATTGGCCAAGTCCCGAACGGCCTTTCGGTCACTTGTACAGTGATTGCCTCGATTCGTGTGGCCACAAATTGCATTTAATGCGTTTACAATATGCATCATTATACACCTGGCAATATCACGGGCTTTAATTCCACCGAGGGACTTATTAGTTTGCGCGCATAACTCCGCAGCCAGAGATTATCTTGCGTGTAATGGTGGGAAAATTGCGCTGCTCAATAATTAGCGATGCTGTGTAAATAAAGTTGTACAACAGAATTACGATGGAGTACCAATTAATTTTGTTCCTTTTTTCACTTATTTGTAATTTTATTTTTAACGGTTGGCACATACAACAAGTGAAAAAATTACCACGTTAAACTTTTTACCTTTAAGATATCAAAATATAATCTAAATTTTTCAGAAGAAAAGAGTAGGTACTAGATTTAAGACCAGTGGGTACCTACCTACTAAAGCAATGAGCGGAAAAATATATTGTGGTTTTTCCTCAAATTAATTTTTAACAGCCGTAATAAAATGATTTATTTTTATTTTTATATGAATACCGCACAAGAGTCCCAACTGCTCCCGTCTGAAGCCATTGGAGACTATGGCATCCCCAACTGGGGTATGTTGTGAGGCTGAGGGTAGTGGGGAGGGGAAGGAGATAGGGAAGAGAAGGCGAGGAAGTACCTGGCATATAAGCAATAATTATCAACCTGAAACACTCATCCACATTGAAAAATCTTCCGAGAAAAGATACATGACGCCAACGGGACTTAAACCCGTGCCCTTCTGATTGCCGGTCAGCTGCTCTCCCAATTGAGCTATGGCGGCTTATCTTATACCCGCCAAATGATTCAATATATACTAGTGTTTCATTTATTTAATATATTTTTAGTAATCCTAGTGTGATATTTTAATATTTTGTTGTGAAATCACTCACAATTCACCGTACAAAAAATAAATCCGGCAATCTCCCAGTCCCTCAGAGTTGGTAGGTTCTCATTAATTTGCGAAAACGTATTATTTCATCGCAGACCGGGCTGAATTAATTTCCAGCCACTTGTATCTGGAAAGGTCTGACCGGAGAAAAAAGCTTCTGGGAAGGGAAACAGACACTCGAGAACAATTTGCCCCAAAGTGAGTGTAAGGGGGAAGCATAAATCACTAGCTCACGAATGGGCCGCGTCTGAGGGAGAAATTTAACAAATTTACTCCAGCCCTTATTCATTCATTTGTAGACGTACAAATTTGATGAAGTCTCCACTTCAACCGTAGGACGCCACGCCTACAACGTTAAAATGTATTTTATTGGAGGCAATACTTCAATTAAATCTTCAAGTAATATTAATGTAAACTCCAACAAATTATACGAAAACTAAAATTATGACATGCGAGCAACGGAAATTTCTCAATTTATTATAGCAGAATTATATTTATCTATGGGAAAACGAAGCATTAATTACGTAGGAACTTATTACAGCCCTATCCCCAATCGTTTATTGAAGTGTATAGCTACACTATGCAAAATGTTAAATCGTGCAATGTCCACTGTTTTAAAGCATAAACTTTCTAATTAAAGTGTGTTTATCGAAGTGACCTGCCAGGTTAGTATGTTTCTGTATCCCTTTGCAAATAGTAGAATTAGATAAAACCTAAGAATTCTTAATAAATTGTACAGCGCCCTTGAGCTGATTTTTTCAAAAACGGCGCTCTTCAAATTATCCAACTTTCATTATTGTTATTGGAAATCTTATTAAAAGTTTTATTTTATCAGGAAATTAAGGTATTTCAGATAGGAAGAAGATAATATCAGTATCAGAGTGGAATGTACTATCAGAATAGCCCTGGTGAATAAGCACCTTTCAGAATCGATACGATGCCTTAAAATGACTTTAGCCACGTTTGGTGATGAGATCTGAATAGCCAAGTACTTCCTCGCCTTTCTCTTGCTCATCTCCTTCCCCTCCCCTCTACCTTCAGATAACATACCCCAATCTCACAACGTAGTCCTAATGTCACAGACGGTTGTTTCGTCTAATGTCACATGCGGTCCTTACATAAAAAATAAAAATGATTGCTTTATGAAGCGTGTATGGGGAAATATTATTTGATCGCAATAGCACTATTAAAATTATCGTAGTTTTATAATAATGATAGCAATTGGAGTTTATTTATTGTTCTGTTATACGTGGTGGAATTATATTGTATTAAAATTGAAATTAAAACACTTTTTAACTTATTTCCACTTATTTATTTCACCAGTACCGGTTTCATCCTATTATGGACATCTTCAGGCTGGCAATTGACATTATTTTGTTACAGAATTTATACAAAATTAGGTAGGTAGGTACACAATGTTAATAACCCAAACATATGTACCTACTTTAACATTGTGTACCTACCTACCTAATTTTGTATAAATTCTGTAACAAAAGAATATCAATTGCCAGCCTGAAGATGTCCATAATAGGATGAAACCGGTACTGGTGAAATAAATAAGTGAAATAAGTTAAAAAGTGTTTTAATTTCAATTTTGATAGCATTTGGATTTCCAGGGGCGCCACACAAATATGTTTTTCTAGGGCTCTATCCAACTTCTAACATCGGTCAAAAATATAAAACTAATTGGGTATCACATCAATGAGCGTGATGTTGCGTAAAAATATACGTATCATGTGATATAAAATATGTGTATAAATGGTATTATATTAATTTTACCCGCGGAATACAGATGATTTTCAGGACTATACTTACCTGGCAATTACACTGTATTAGATAATTTATTATATCGTTCAGTTTTGCACGCAGATGACATTATTGAAAATACCTTCACTTATTATCGTGCTCGAAATATGTTTTACTTCTATCTTCATGCTCACAAATGTATACGTTTTGGTTTATATTATATAAAATACCCTTTTTAATTCTTTCATTTAAATACCTTCCAACCCTGACAAAAGCCTTAAAGGAATATTTCCCGTGCCTTATCCGTGACGTCGAGTTATTTTGAAGGCTTTCATCGCCCTGATACCATCAGCCTTATTCTTCAAAGCCGACTAAAGTTGTTCATGGTGTTTAGGTGTTAAATATCATGCTTGAATAAGAATTCGTTTTCCACCTATCACAGTCAATGATAATAACACAAATGTAACCTCAAAATAATTTGTAAGCAAATGAAAACACAATTTTTTCACTTTTATTCAAGAACATTGCATAATCTGATGGTTTTTACAGTATCTTCAATATTTTTGAGTTCAACTCACGTTAATTAAACGCTCGCCACAAGTCATCTTAATATTGTAATATTAAGTTGGAAAAATATGGAAAAAGTGAAGCCATAGAAACTGTTTATTTTGAGCTAGTGTTGTTTGTGACTTTCGATAAATAACAACCGAATACTAAAGTAATCATAAGTCATTAAATATTAAAGTAAAATGGTATGTATGGATGTCGCGGGCAAACGATCAAGATGATCAAACCTGTCAAATATAAACAAATTGAATCAAAAATAGCACTGATGAACAGTAAAGCAAAACTTTTTTCGAAAAGTTATTTTATAATGCACAATTTAATTGTCCTTGAGAGAAGGGATATATTTAAAATTCTTTTTGAATTTGTCTGAAATATCTATAATTCTAAAAAAGTTCTTGAAATACGGACGGCGTAGAATAAAAATATTGATAATGACGACTCGAATCGACGAAGGTTCTTTAGCTTAAATTTGAATAACGACTACGTGGCTTCTAAGGAAAATCACCTTAGGGTTTTTATCAGCAAAATACTTTTGCATATTTCCCCCAACCATTATCCATAAGCTTTCTGGCAGAAGGGCACTAAACACGACACAAACTTTCATGCTCCTTCCCAGGAAAAATATGACCCATGAAGTGTAAGAAATATTCGAGTTTCTCTTTCCTTCTATCCTAACACCATCATAGATTAGGACTGTTTATGTAAGAGGGTGTAAATATTTATTTTACACCCCCAGCTCGGACGTGATAAATAATCCCAAACAGGGAAACTTTCGCAAAGTCGGACCGTTTTACTGGAAAAACGAAAATTTATACACGTTGTCTTCGAAGTTTGGAGAATTGAAGAGCCTGGTTTGAATACTGATACTCGTTTTTTTTAAAGAAAAGTGAATTTGTAATCTTATGGATTTTCCAAGTTTTAACGTAAATGTAAGCCACTTTGACAGATTTTTCGTGTTTTTCGATTCACAATATCGCATTTTTAATGTGTAAGTAGTTAAAGGTGATACTTAAAAGAATTCCCAATATACTTTTTCATACATGGCGCGAGTTATTTTTTTCGCTTTTTACAAATTATGCTTTAAAATATTAATATGAATTAGTTGTTGGCGCCCGTACCCAATGTTATTGTAAATAAATAGTTTTGTCCGTAAACAAACTGAAACCTCTCAAGAAAGACCAACAAATTCAATTTTGGATAAAACCACCGATACAACACATTATACTCGTTTGAAAGCTGGAAGACAACAAATTGTTAGAATAAAATCCTCCCTATCGGAAAAAAATTATGCAATAAGTGGAGTTCCATAGGGTTCACACCTTGGGACAATCTTATTTATCTTTTTTACAAAATATTTCACGACGTATCTATCTTACTTTTTGCTAATGACCTCAATTTTTTTAGAATTATTCAAAATATCTACCATTGCAACATTCTTCAAGATACTGTAATTTAGTTTGCATGTTTATTGTCCTGAAGAAGGTTGAGGTCAACCGAAACCGGTCGACAAATATAAATAAAAATAAAGTGGATTTTAAACAAAGTACTTGTTTCATTCTATATAATGTCAAGCCACAAAGTGTTTGCTTTCTACGATAATTTAATTTCATTATTATTACGATGTCATCATTACTGTCTTCTAATTATCATACCAACCCAATATGGTCGATTGAATATTGCAGCACCGACCCAGTATCACTGGAACAACCGCACAGAGAATTACTTGTATTTTTTTCTGTAATCTTCCAATATGTATGTGTAATCCTCTCTCCTACAACATGAGTCACTTCAAGACGACCCACTCCTCAAAAAAAACCTCCAAAGAGTATCTTTCATTCCGTGTAGGGTTAAAATAAAAAATAAATAAAAAATATATGTTTTAGGTAATACAAATCTGACAGGGAATCCTATGTTTTATATCTTGTGCAATAAATTCTGAAATCATCCCCTGCGGTCAATTAACCCACCTGGCTAGTCATTCCACTGCAAACAATCTGTCACTATAATGCATAATACGTAATCCTGATACAACCCTTTACATTCCACCCCGGTCCTTCAGCGGGTACTACTATATTCAGAGCAAGCGGCAACCGTTTGCGTTGAATGTGTAACCATAAATTATGTAGCCTATTAAACATTTAACCCCTCATTAGAGTACCTGGGAAATCGCAGACATCAGATTGTACACTAATCAACCCAGCAGAATAATAATATTACACATGTATCTATTTCAACTCAAAATCTGACCATTTTCAACATAATAATAACAAAGTTTATTTATCAATAGATTTTTTTACAATAATACATTTTTTTTACTTCTTCAAACTTCGCAAAATTACTTTGTGGCATCATTAATTATATAATGAATAACAGATCACTTTGTATAAACCACTATATTATAAACAATATCTACATGTTTCGATAACAATGTTATCTTCATCAGGATATGTCAATATAAAGAAAAATAAATAAATAAATTTATTAAATATATTTATAAATTTAATAAATAAATTTTTATTTTTCTTTATATTAACATATCCTGATGAAGATAACATTGTTATCGAAACATGTAGATATTGTTTATAATATAGTGGTTTATACAAAGTGATCTGTTATTCATTATACATTTTTTTTCTTTTATCATTGATTCTATTGATGAAAAGGTCACTGCTCAGCTACAATTCAGGATTTCCCCTGGAAAGCAGCTGGTTTTCAGCAGTACCTCCGATACACGATAATTTCAACAAAATAATCTACATTTTAACAATATCAACAGAATGCGCTTACGTAGGCACCTACTCAACCTGTCTTTTTAAGTGCTTTTCAATAAAATTAACTTGAACAGGCAAGGAATGTACTAAGATATGTGTAAATTTTTTAACTTGGTACTTATTTTAATTGTTATATCTCTTTAAATCTTTGATTTTATCAAATGTATTTTTAATGCACAAAATAAAGGCGTGCACAAATAAATAAATACTTATTTCCTTCTAAGGAAAGACTTCATTCTTGGGTTACTAATAATCTGGCAGTATTTTTAAATTCTCTTTACTCATAACAACAATTGCGGAAAATATGAAAAATGACGGAGACCTTACAAGCAGAGAGTTGAGAACACGACACCTGGGTTCAAACCCGATGCTTTGGTCTGCTTGGCTACTTACTGACTGACTTTGGCGGGCAATATGAATATCATGTCATATCTACGTTTCTTCTTGTTGCACCGGATGCAATTGAATGGCTGAAATATCTCTATAATCCAATATAGCCGCCATTCTTCAACCTGAGAAAGGAGTTGAGAAGGAAAACGAGAAATTTATCTACATGGTTATGAAAAATCAGTTTATTAAAGGAATTTCTTTTAGTAACTATCAAATACAATGCGAAACTTGAGGAGATCAATACGATTAATGTTAATTTATTTTGACCGGAGCAGTTGAAATCAAAGCCGCATTGAGCAAGCTCGTGCAACCTTTATCCGCATGAAAAAAAAATGTTCTGCAGTCATGATCTCAACCTTGGATTACGAATGCGAATGGTCAGATGCTACGTGTTTTCGATATTATTTTATGGAATGGAAGCATGGACGCTTACTGAAGAACTAATTAGGCGACTTGAGGCATTCGAGATATGGATCTACAGAATAATACTCAAAATAAGCTGGATGGACAGGGTTACAAATGAAGATGTTTTGGTTCGGATGAATAAAGAAAAGGAAGTAATTAAAAATATAAAAATCCGAAAACTTCAATATCTTGGACATGTGATGAGACATCCAGAGAAGAAATCCCTGCATCTCACAATGCAGGGAAAGATTCCCGGAAGACGGGGGCCTGGAAGACGGAGAACCTCATGGCTGAAAAACCTGAGACAGTGGTTTGGCCAGTCTACCGTGGAGCTGTTCCGGGCCGCAGTAAACAAAGTCCGCATAGCCAACATGATAGCCAACGTCCGTTGAACGGACAGGGCACAAGAAGAAGAAGAAGAAGAATGAGCAATGCTGGAAAATAACGATTTATCAATTTATTACGAAGTCTTGTCTTTGTTCGATAAGATAAATAGCACAGATTCTGATGGGTGGTAGCAAGTAGCAAGTAAAGAAGCTACCGCGTCCATAAGCAACCCCCACAGAGCCTCCCCACGACCGCTACTATATTTCCGGTTCAGACAACTGTGTATGAAAAGGCGGGAAACGATGTTTATCGTAGACTTCCTGTTGGCTTTCTTCGAAATGATTAATGGCTGTTTTCCTTGCGAGAAAAATGCTAAGTAAAAGGGGAAGCCCACATATGGCGCCGGTTTTAGTTTAAGTGATATCAAGTAATCAGGATTCAAAGCGACATAAGGAAGAAAAAATGTAAAGAGTTGTTCGGAATAATAGAATAATTGATATAATAAATCATTTTTGTTATAAAATGTTAAGGTTTTATTTTCTTCAGAGGAAGAAGAATATAGTCGCAATGACTTATTTAGTATTTGGTGCCTATCTTTAAAATGAAAATTTAGTAGTTCTTAAAATAACAATACACACCAAAATTTGAAACTAAACGAGATGAGAAGGAAATTGTTTTATGAACAAAGTACGAATTCAGAAACAAAATCAGTATTATTGTCGTTATTCATTTAAACTTAGAGTCACGTGATTACTTATTGGATTTTAAGTAAAGGAAAATTTCTTTAAATCAATTTTAAAATGACAATCCCAGGAAGTTGAGTAAAATACCTTTGCCAAAAAATAATTTCCCGTACGAATGATTAAATGATACTTTTTAATTCTAAGTTTGAAGATATCCAGTAGGCTATTTGAAGACCAACGTCATTAAAATAGGTTCCTATGAGATTATTGAAGGCAAAGCGGAAAATATAATAATCTTTTTTTTTTACATTAACTCCACACAGGAGACCCTGAGGAAAATAATTTCCCTCAGTGCCTATGTCATCTGATCTTCCATTGTGATACCGGTAGAACAAGGATAGCATTCCCACCCGACGCCTGTGCTCTAAAGATTGCAATCCGTCTGTTAAGATGGGAGAATCTATCAAACGGACCGCCCGTTTCTGCACAGAGTCGAGGGTATTTTTCAGGTATTTTGGAGCTCCAGACCAGAGATGGCTGCCAAATTCAACCGTGGGGCGTACTTGTGATTTGTACAAGGTTAGCAGTTGTGTACTATTAAAGTATCTGTGGGTCCTGTACAGTACGCCCAGCTTTTGGGAGGCTAACTTTACTCTGGCTTCGATGGAGCCCCCATACCCCTGAGCTGGTCAATCTAATCTTGATCTGTAAACGATTTCATGAAATACATATTTTTAATTTACTCTTCAGTACAAAGAGCTTTGACATTACGTAAATGAAATGGTTATAACATTTTATAAAATGTTAAGTAATGAACAATGGTCCAATAAAATAATTTCTTACATTACAATGGTTTGCAATTGGTCAAAATATAAAATAAAATATTTATAATTATCTAAAATTTTCAGAAATAATATTTTAACATGAAAAAGTAGTTCAGTTATGTTTTAAGCACCGAATTCATAAATGTCGATATCATTGTGTGTTCGTTCGCTGAACTACGCGGGCGAGGAATTTGCGACTTTGCTTCATAATTTGGTTGTAAAAGTCCTTATACCTCCATAGTGTGTTGAATAGGTACTCTTATATTGACTTGACTTAGGAGTTATCTAGATCGGATGATGTCATAAAAGATGTGAAATAACTGAACCTGAACTTATGAAGTTATGAACCCTGAAGTATTGCAGCAAAAACAACCACTCAGTTAAAAAGACACGCTGTAAATATCCAAACTTTCAATATTTTATTCATGAGCTGATTCATAAAAATACCGTTTTTTTTCTTTCTTGTTTTAATTGTGACTATAAAAATAAATGAACTGCTTTTATCTCTTGGCCAAAAAGGTCGACTGCATGTTAACACGTTTGATGCGAAAAAATTACGAAAACTTGACTTATTGCGTTCAATTCATTTCAGATGTAATTAATTTAACGTTTAAGGAATGGAATGAACATTACACACGGCACAAGTATTATTGCCAAATCATTGTCTGCATTCCGACTCATTATGGAAAAGTGTAAGTGGAATGTAGGATTCACACAACTTTCTTGCATCTAGAAAGTAAATTGTTAAAGAAAGAATGAACATGTAAAAATGAGTAGAAAATGTGGAGAAAATCATAAGAATTTTAGAATAAAGTGAGACGAAGTGATATTAAATACCTACTGTTCTTGTTGGATCACGTCAACGAAGAGAGGTCAAAAGCAATAAATTCTGAGAAAACATTGTTTTTATTACATGTCTATCTATACGTTTATTACACTAACATTAAAAAAGTTTTGTTAACATTTAATTCGAAAAGTAGAAATTAAAGTAGGTTCCTGGAAAAGATGGGAAATAGGAAAAAACACTTTTTGTGCAGCTGGTTATTTTTTTAATGAAAATTGTGGCGCTTGGTATTTGGTCCGAATACTTTCTCCCTCACACGCAAAGCACCGTCTCGCTCGGCAACTTTCGCCTCGCCACCCGGCCGCGAAGACAACCCATTGGCCGAGCTACCCCCTCCCCTCCGTCGCCAACCGGCACTACCCTGCCCTAAGGAGTATATAGTACAGTGCAGGCCATAGACATCAGAATTCAATAGACCAGAAGATACAGACGAGGGGGTAAAACCAAACTATGAAGGGGGAAGAGGGGAAAGATGACTGTGATTCGTTATACAATCAATCTGACAGTAAATAGGCATCTCGCATTACAATATCACCATTTAGTTCTTAAAAGCAAAATCTGCTTTGAATGAATAGACCTTTTTACATGGGAGCGCGAATTGCTTGCCACGATAATAACATATTTGCTAAGGCCAAATGCTCGCCGCAAAAAGACTCGCCCCAATACACATAGCAATATTTTGTTGCCGTGTTTAGTTAAAACACTATTACAAATGTTTCATAATTTACTTACCCCTGTAACCAGCGACGCGAACACTGGAGAACCGCCCACATTCGCTATGTCTAAATAATATGCTATAATGTATAGCGCAAGCTGCCGTTTTTGGCGTGATATTTCGTAAAACGTATAGACGTTACTTTCGCGCTGGTCACAACAAGAATGATGACGTCACATATTTTAGATTCTCTCCCCTCCCCATGGAGCGAGCTGGCGCCAAGGCGGAGCTTATAGCCGGTTCCATGGGGAGGGGGAAATATTACGTTTTTATCACTTAGGGCAGGTCCAGATATATTCATATGTCCGTGGTGCAGGCCTATATGAAATCAGAGTAGCCGGTCTCCTGGTCAAACTAAGCAACAGCATCCCAGTGGTCAGTGATCGGTTAACTAAACCAGTACCAAGTCGAGAGAGCCCTCTGGGTCCTCCTCGGGAATTCAAGTCACAGCGCCCTAGTGGACATTACTTGCCGGAAAACCTTAACCCAACTAAGCGACTGCGGGTCCTATGTTGGGGGTATGACGCAGTGTTTAGCGAGGACAATAGTGAACATTGTTTAAACTCTAAAGGACTTTACTTTGTGCTAAAACTGTTCTGTACTCTGTTTTTACTATAAGCAATGAACCCTATATAAGAGAAAGAAACTGAACAACGCCTAAAGACTATTTTCTGATATAGGTAAATACCCTGCCACAAAATTACTTTATTTTTCTCTTGTTTGTCAATTTGTGTGTTGTAAATAATTACCTGCAATTTTTTTGTAAAGCGTCCCTGAAGTGATATTACACGAAAATTCAGTTGAATTAAAAACACATCAGGTCGTTAAAATGTTAACTATGTAATTTACATTAAAAAAATGTTTTCAGGCTGGGACTTTCCCATATCCGCCTTCATAAAGCTTTCTGTAGATATTACAATAACAGGAACTGTGAAAATGACAATCCCAAACTAGGTAATCATTAAATTTGCGGTATAAACACGCGGTTAACATACATAAAACCGAAGAGTGATTGGCTGGACATTTCGGGTACTTGCCGGTAAACGATAATGGCCAGGGAATGTTTATGGCCTCTGATAACTCACTTTTAGCCCTGTCCAACGTTCGGTAATAATCGTTAACGACAAAATTGATTTGGGAATTTCTGTGCGATCGCCCTTAATGGGTCCGCTGTTATTTTGTTTTTTTATTGAGACGGCCAAACCATCTGCGGCGTTGTTTTATGTCTTTCGCTGAGAGATGTTTGGTCAAAGCAAAACGCGATGATTTCTTAATAGGCGCTACTCACCATTCGATTTACAACTTGTAGGAAAGCATGCTGGGTTCCGCAAATCAGATCGTTTTTAGGCAAAACCGCCTGCTGAATTATTTATTATATTTCTGCTGCCGGGCCGTCGGAACAGAATCACTTCTAATTTCCCCCCAATCCACAGCAAGTCCGAACGTGTGTACGTAGTCTCCGACCAAACACCCAATTTCTCGACGGGAGCGTTCCGACCTGTTATTAGGGACCTATGAATTTACTATTATTAATATTATTTAATTTTTTAAAATAGCCTGCATTATTTAATAATTTCATTGCCATTAAATAATAACTCCCATAATACACCCATCAAAATATGTAGGTAGGAACATTTATATTCCCTCCATGGTTGAAGGATCAGGCTCTCGACTACGAATCCGGAGGTCACGGGTTCAAACTCCAGCGTGCGCAAGTAAATTTATTAAATTTAAAGCTGCTTGTCGAGTAATTCGTTAAAACTATTATATTATGGTACCTATATTTGTGGCACATGTCCGAGTGGAAGATAGATACCTATTCTCAGCATCGCCCTGTTGAAAGAGCACTATTCAGAATTGAAAAACGATGCTTGAAATGGCTTTATCCGTGTTTGCTGACAAAACCTGAATAGCTTATCACTTTCCAACCTTTATCTTCCTCATCTTCTTCCCCTTTACATTACATACAGCCTATCCATTACATTCAAATTTAAATAAATATGAAATGGCATTTTTTGTTCATCGAAATTTAACAATGCCATTCGAGTAGGATTAAAAGTGAACATTTTTATTTTATTTTTGTTAAATTCCTGAAATCAACATGGTTAAATTTAATGGTTTTTATGTGGCTAATTATACCAATTTCGCCATAAAAATGCCATATTATGACCAAATTTTTTTTTGTTATAAATTTTATTGTGTTTTGTCAATAAAGACAATGTCAATCCGATGCTTTGAAATTTTGAAAGTGACATGAAAGCCATGACACGTTTGTGCGCAGCGGTAACCTTACGTGTTCACAGAGCAAATTTAAATAACCACACCGCAAATCAGATGGTGTGTAGGCACACCTCCAACTTCCTCTCCTTCATATCGGATGGTGAGTAGGACCTTGCTGTGCTACTTTTGCGGCGTTTTTTAAAGCAATGGGTATTGAAGAGAATAAAATTACAATTAACGAAATTCAGAGGAAAACAATCAGTTCTTTCAAGAATGATAAGATTTGAACTTATTGATACTCACCATATTTTTCTTTCGTAGAGATACTTGTGGATTATTCCAGAATCTACCCTATTTTATATTTAGTTTTATACCTTTAGCTTAACTTTTATCTCCTCAACCAAGATTTAAATTGTTTTGTGTATTTTATTTAGCCAAATACTCTTTTTATATCTTATGTCAAGTGTATAATATCTTCTTCTTTGTGTGCCGTATCAGGTCCCCCCGACGTTGGCAATCACTCTTGAGAATGTATCTCTGTCTTGCGCTGCCCGGAATAGCTCCTCCACACTTCTAATGCCGGTTCACTCTCGTATATTACGCAGCCAAAACATTTGTCTCCTACAAGGCCCTCGGCGACCCTCTATCTTGCCTTTCAATATCAAATGGAGCAAGTGATACTTCTCACCCAGATATGACCCAGATATGAAATTTTCCTGATTTTTATTAATATAAGCAGTTCTCTATCTGCTCTAGCCCGCCTGAGAATTTCTGTGTTGGTGATCATGTCGGTCCATAGGACCTTGAGCATTCTCCGGTGAAGCCACATTTCAAAAGCCTCTAACCTGTTCATGGTATTTACTTTCAAGGTCCATGTTTCACATCCATAGAGCAAGACCGACCACACATAACATTTTAGCATTCTCTGCCTTAGTTTTAAGCTGATATTGTCATTGCAGAAGAGGGATTTCATTTTAATGAACGCAGTTCTTGCTGCTTCAATTCTGCATCTAACCTCCACATCTGGGTCAAGAGTCTCTCTGGTCAAGTGTATATATATATATAAATTCTAAAACTACTATGGTAATATTTTAGTACCTACATACTTAAATTTGGACTTCACAACATTGAGACTTAACCCACGAAAATCTGCAAGACTTTTAGCTTTCCAATAACATTTACTACTGTCTTAGGAAGCCTAAAATCGTTGCAATTTCTCGCGGGATACCAATGTTCTTGTACTATTAATACTATTCAACATATATATGTTGGTTGCATTTTATTTTTGAAGTGAAAACTTCTTTAGCGCTGTTGTGTTTGAAACTCGATGAAACATAAAATAGCGACACTAAAAAGAGACAAACAAATATGCGTGAGAATGAGATAGTATAATCGGTTTCCTCTTTTTGCGATGCTTCGTAGCCTTCCCACTATTGTCTACTTTAGTTTTATGAAGGTTTCACTTCTACCGCGTGTGAATTGCACACTCTGATTTTTTTGAACTTATAAGTAATACTAGGACATTAGCGGCCGATAGTTGCCATGCACTTAAAATATTGAGTTGCCATTGCATGTTTTTTTTTTATCTAATTGTTATTATAGCACAATATATGCCTTACGCCACTGTTCTGAATTATTTCCATTCTTTTAATTTGTGTTTTATTGTATAGAAAAATTACTCTTGTGTAGTAATTCAGGTGGAATGATACAATGACCTTGTAGACCAATTTCCTTTTTAAGGTCTAATTTTCCTTCAGAAGCAGTTTTTTGATTAACTTCTCTGTTCAAAAAGTGAAGGTTATTGCCACCTAGCGGTATATTTTGTAACTTGACTGTTTGAATCACAGATTACAGGCTGCGGCCATAGGGCTGCACTGGTTTAAGGCTAGACGATAAAGCAGATTTCTGGAATCTTTATCATATTTATAGATTAACAATGGTGGTGGATCTCCTGTAAATAGCTAGCATTATCTAGCGAGTGGTCAAAGTGGCCAAAATAAGTGTTTTTGTTCGGGTCGGGAACAAATTTATTGTAAAATGTGCCGTGAATAAACGAGAAGATTTCCTACTTGAAGCCATGTTTTTCTTGAAGTCTTTCTGCTAAATTACCAATTTATAACAATCTCAAAGTTAGTGTTAAGTTTTAATTTTTGTTGATTACATTTCCCAAGAGTTTAATTTTATCTACTTCTTCAATATTTTGATTATCTATTATTTAGGGTAAATTAATTTTAGTTTTTTTTTCATCTGTTACCATTAATTTTTTTTCAGTTACGTTTAGTTTCAGATTATTTATATATAAGTTCGATTAATTTCGCTTTGTATTTTTGCGACATCAATATTATTTGCTATAAAGTATAAAAGTAAGTTATCTGCAAAAAGTTTGATGAAACAGTACTTTCGGCATTTCACTATATCATTAACGTATATAATTAACTAGCTGCTCCCGGCATGCGTTGCAATGCCGTATTCAAAGAAATAAATTGTTTCTCCCTGCTTGTCCTTTCCCGTGCGTCCCAGTTCCCATCCCGCATCCCCTACCCCTTCCACCTTCCCCGCCCACCCTCTCCCATCTTCCGCTCCATGGTCCCGCGAACCCCTCCCGAGTTCCCCTCCCCCCTCCCAGGTCCCGCTACCCCCTCCCAGGTTCCCCTCCACCTCCCTGGTTCCCCTCTCCCATCTCTCCCTTCCTCCCGCTTTCCATAGCAATAGCTACTTCACTATAACTCAAAGCAGAAATCGGCTAGAAGGAAGCAGTGTCAAAGTTACTATTTTAAGTTCGATAGGTGGTACAAAAAACTGGAATTATTTTTTTAAAATAAATTTTCGAAACACATTTTATAAACCTATTATTCACATAGGTAAGTATAAAAAATTATGTACATACATAACTAAACTGAACTAAAACTGCATTGGATTTCTATAAGCTTTTTAAAAAATAAGAAATAGCGATATATCGGTCTAGTAGGCCGATATATCGATATATCAATGTCGACTTAATTCGATATATATCGATATGATATATCGATATTTTTAAAATCCCTAATCACGACGTCTTACTCAATAAAGTGGCTGAAATAGGATTCTCCATGAGAATACTCATCTTTTTTGCTAGCTATCTTGCAGACGGTTTGTATCTCATGTACTATTCCAGTCTATTCTATTTTTTGTACGATCAGGAGTACCCCAAGGTTATAATTTAGGCCCACTCCTTTTTTCCATATTTATTAATGATATTTCAGAGTAATTCTGCACTCCAGGTTTCTTCTTTTGGCTGATCACCTGAAACTATTCTTAGAAATACTAGCCCTAGAAGACTGCAATCGACTCCAGTCAGATATTGATAGAATTATTGACTGAAGTAAAAGAAATCAGATTGAGTTCAATAAAAAATAAATGTTTAATTTTGTCATTCACTAGGGCGTGTCATACCTGTTATTACCGGTATACAATGGACGCCCGAAGTCTAAAACGTGTCTCCACCATGAAGGAGCTTGGAATCATATTTGATAGTAGGCTGACATTTCATACTCATATTCAGATGGCTTGTAGCACTTCAATAAGAATGCTGGGCTTTGTTCTGCGTAATGCAAGGAATTTTAGAGATACCCGGGTTCTCATAATCCTATTCAATTCCTTAGTAAGGAGTAGACTTGAAAGTGGGTCGATAATTTGGAGTCCACACCAAGTAAAATATTCCCTAATGTTGGAGAGAGTTCAGAAAAAATTTCTGAGATTTCTGTACTTCTGTACTGGAGTATGGCTATTACCCATGGCTCTATCCTACCGACTTTATTTTGGGTATGCTCGGAATGAACCATCTACGGGTCAGAAGGGATGTACACATTGCTACGCATTTCTTCAGATTGATTTCCAGATGGTTTGAAAACACAGCTATCTTGGAGAGCATTCATTTCTATGTTCCCGATGGTTATCTTCGCCACCGACAGAATAGTATAAGGTTATCTCTCTCTTTCTCGGGTTTATGTGGGACCTAGCGATCCGTAATGTGGGAAGGTTCTGCTTTTTTGTTCCAGAATGTAAAAAGAAACAAGATTGTTTGGGAAGATTCCATAAATGTATTGTAAAGAGGAGTACATACACAAAGAGTAACCAAATAATATGACAAAAGGAATAGTAACAAATTAACAAAACATACCCGATGGACCAGAGGTTAAACCAAGCTAATCTACTTCTATTACACGTTGAGGATGTCGATGCGACGGGGATGCTAGCTCGGAGTACGAAGGGCGAAGTGTTTCGTCCAACACTAGGGGAAGGGTTCTCGAGTACAACCTTCACGGGAACTCGACATTAGGGGAAGGCCAAGGTCATCCTTCCACGGTATAGGTCCAGCAGCTGCTTCAATAGGCCTCAAAAATCTCAGAGGTTCCAGGCTCCCACGTGTCCCATCCGTAACAACGGTTCCAAAAACCATCGGGGCGAGAACGACAATTTCGTGTCCCATCCGTAACAACGGTTCCAAAAACCTTCGGGGCGAGAACGACAATTTTCTCGGGAGTCAACAAGACGGATGTTTGTAAGGATCAATCGATCCCGGCGCGTAATCAACAGGATTACCCCAATAACTTCCGATTCCACATTGGACTCGGCTGGCAGGTAGCCATTATCATAAAAATCGGAACAAACACATTCTCCACGAACTAAAAGACTTGAACACGCTCCTCAAGCGACGCGTGAACTCCGCGGGACACGTTGCGGTTATCCTTTAGATTTTCTTACATGTCGATCAGACTTAAATTACTAAAGTATTTTTGACTCGTTGAAACTGCGGCGGTTCCCAAGACGCCGCCGTTTCTAGAAGTGTCAAAACCAGCGAGAAAAAAGTGTTGCCAATCCAATACGGGCTGTTCAAAATACCAGATTAGTGGTCAGGTAAATAATTATATCACAAATTGATAATTATTTACGTGACAATAGACTGTTCTATCTTCCGGCCTGCAGGACTAACTTGCCAATGGTCATGCCGGTCGGGAATGCAATCTTGCTGTTGAACAGAATTAATTCGGATATCGACAGATTTAGCGTTAGTGAAGCTGCTTTTAAAAGGCAAGCTCTATTAAATTATATTATTGAAGAGTTTTTAGCCTACCATTTATGTTTAATTATCGGCTTATGGGGATGCTGCCCTAGGTAAATCCAGAGTCTACGAGTGGTTTTCACGTTTTAATAATGGAGAAATGTTAATTGAAGACCAACCCCGTTCAGGACGCCCCTCAACGTCAAAAACTGACGAAAATGTCGAAAAAATCAATACCCTCGTTCGTAAAGACCATCGCCGAACCATTGATCAACATTGTGAGATGTCTGGAATGTTATGACAGACGAGCAAAGGGAGCGTCAACTTCAGGCATGTTTTGAGCTTCAAAATCAGCTCGAAGAGAATCCTGAATTTTTTTCCAATGTGATCTAGCCCCCTGTGACTTCTTTTTGTTCCCCACGCTGAAAAGGGACACGAAAGGAAAGCGTTTTGCCACTGTGGAGGAGGTAAAACAAAAATCGCTGGAAGGCCTAAAGGACATTATATTTTTAATATTTTTGGTTAAACCGTTTTTCTCATCTTCCTCCTGTCAAATTTATAGCATATTATATTATATTCATTTATTTATTATTTACAACTTAATGCTTTTTAAAATCAGATCACTAAACTATGATCACCCAAAATGTCTACAAGATTACATTAATGTTCTACCTAGCGCCATCAGTTTAGTAGGTACCTACCCATAATCTCAATATGTAAGAAATACAACAATATTATTCTTTCAATATCTGTATAAGTTTGTGTTATTTTGTTAATTTGTATAACTGTTAACTGTTAACCTCAACACATGCTTGTCCTAGTGAGGTGACAAATTGTATTGTAAACATTTTTACCTGCAGTATAAAGAAACAATAAATAAACATCCCGATAAATGAAATTAAAAACCGTTTTAAATAATGAGAGAAGTGCGTTGTGGTTAGGGTTGCCATATATCCGGAATTTTCTGGACAAGTCCGGAAATATAGGTATTTGTCCGGAATGCGGGGGGAATCCTAAACAGTCCGGAATTTCTACAATTAAGTGGAAATTGATACAAAGAAATGAAATAAACCAAATTATTTTTATTACAAATCAAAGAAAAAACATCACTTCTGATATTTAAAGCTCCCAGAAATATTGTTCAACACTTCAGAATCTTGAATAAGTTTTGGAGAACATTTCGCAGCAAGTCATATTTTTTTAAATTATACTGTCTTAAGAGAATCGACTTGACAGACTCTACAGAAAGCCTGTTCCTTTCTTTTAACCATTGGGTTCCCATTAAGCAAAAGACCCTTTCAACATTGGCATTTTGTGCCTGCATCGTAAATATATAAGAGCATATCTTTTGTTATGATGCAGTACAAATCCGTATTACTTTAAATATAATTATTAACATCTTTATTATTTGTACTGCATCCTAACAACTCTACCCGTCGAAATCGTAATTAGGTAGGAACTTGTTATTAATTATTAGAGTGCCAGCTCTGACTTTATCGACGGCCTGGGGCGACCTCTGGAGCAGTTCCGCGGCAATACGTCACTTCTTGTGTAGGTAGGTTTCGGAGAGTTGGGCCCGGAACCTAGCTACGCGACAGTCAATGGAGTTTTTGTGAGAATTTAGTATTTGAACGGGAAAATAATTCCTTTTTACTTGAGAAATGCCGGGCGGTAAAAGTGATTACGTGAACGTATTGTGTGATCACGAGTTTGCATTCCTTTGGTGGGATTAGTTGAGATTCCGCAACGTAAACTTGTATGGCGGCCAGGCGTGCCAGAACCGGGAAAGATTTAATCCATGAGAAATACGTCCGATCACACTTGGGACAGAGCCCGTTTTGACGGATGATTGGGGTTCCGTTAGCCCGCGATGCTATTTGCCGATCTTTGTGGCGAAATAGTAAATTTATGCCGACATTGACTCTCGTCTGGACCGAGGGCGGCCTCCCTACATGCTAATCCTTCTAGCGAAAGGCCCCCTGATGATTTTCCTTTGGCGGCGGGATGACTTGCTAATTTGTTCGCGGCGAAAGGCCGCTTGACGACTTTCCTTTGGCGGCGGAACTGTCTCCAGATCTCGGCTTCGGTGAGGGCTATCCAGATCCTGCATGGGGATGACTTGCTAATTTGTTCGCGGCGAAAGGCCGCTTGACGACTTCCCTTTGGCGGAGGAACTGTCTCCAGATCTCGGCTTCGGTGAGGGGCTATCCAGATCCTGCATGGGGAAATGCCGCCTGGGCCTTGCAGCTACTAGATGGACAGTATATTAGCTAGCTAGCGATAGTATTCATAATAAAAGAGGTCGGTTCATGGGGGTAAGTGAAATGACATATTTAAAACCCTGTTTGCTACTTGTTTTTTAAAATTATAAGCTTGTTCTCACAACTCTGCCTTTTAAATTATGTACCTGGCACACCATTCCTTGGAGAGCGACACATATCGTGGTTTAAGATCCACACCCTGAGCATATTTGGGAACCACAGGTATTCTTGACGGGTTCCATAACCCGTCCAGAATTGGCGCTTCCTACGGGATAAAATCTGTGGGTTCCTGACCAGCACTACAACACTAAAGTTGTTTTACGAAATGTATACTTGGCTTTGCCACTTGGCGAAAAACCCACGTAGCACTTTGTTTATTCCGTAACTTTCGAAAGTCCGGAATTTTTATCAAATGTCAGGAATTTTCTCCGGGATTTTGAATTTTTGATCTGGGAACCCTAGTTGTGGTCAATTCTTCTTCTTCTTTCGTATGCTGGGGGGTCAGAAGGGGACATCTAGGTCTGCGAGCCAGTCTAGGACCTCAGGCGTTGCCCTGTGGACCTCATCAATCCCGCCGGGGAATGAATGGAGCGGGCATTCATTGACCACATGTTCGGTGGTCTGCACCGCACCGCATTCACACGTCGCCGACTCTTTAAGGCCCCATCTATGCATCATATGAGCACAACGGCTATGGGAGCACCTTATCCTATTGATGGCAGTCCAGAGTTTGCGAGGCAATGAGAACCCAGGCTGTCTCTCAGTGGGGTCTTGCACGAGATGGGCGTTTTTGACATTGGCTGATTGCCACTCAAGCTTCAATGAAGAATACTTTGAAGGTGATCAAAATTTGATGTAAAAATTTTGAGAAATAAAGAACTTGTGATTAAATTCCGGTTACTTTTGGGTCCCCCCTAAGGTATTATAGTAAAAATGACTTTGTTCTTTACTGGTTGATTTTTATCCCCGTGAAATGAAAAAAATACATGCACTATAAACTGGACCGTCATAATAATTTGATAGATGCACCAAACAAATACTTATTCAAGTAACTCAATAAATTACTGATAAACAGCTAATCTAATAGTCTTTCAAAAGCTACGTTGGTTGTGTGAGTGAGTTTATTTTTGACGAGTCGAGCTGCCTCACACTACATGTTTATAATTTGACTTTCCTTTCATGCATGATGTATGGGGGCCGTCTCGCGAAACACACCGGAGCGAAGTGCACCATTTTTCACCTGTCAGGTCATGTTTGAGACCGCTCAGTGCGCATGCGTCAGCGTGTTTTATGCCCGTCAAATTTAATCTGCGCCCGCGATGTTTTATTGCCGGTAATAACAGCAACTGACCGAATGGCCGCTGTGAAAAAGGCCGCCGTCACGGGGTTAACCCTTCGGAGGCGAGGGAGAATTTTGCTAGAAATAACTAAAAATTACCGAATACCGATGGTTGTACTGTCCAAAACGTAAGGTCCCCTCCCAGGCGTCGCGGGTTTAATCCTGTGCTTACAAGTCCTCCATCATTTTCCAAGCAACATTTTCCGTTCGTTATGATGGTATTAAGAGGAATTCAAATATTATCAGGTTGTTTGTAATAGTTAAATGTTTGACTTTCTTTCAAAAAAATATACGAAAAAAGAAATTAATTCAATAGTGTGGATGGTCGTCAAAAAACGAATGTAGTCTGTTAGAGTACAATTATATCCAGAAACCAAACGACTTATATTACTTTCATCACAATTATCGGCAATGTAATGCAGCATAAAATAGTAAGTAAGGGAAATTATAAATAAAATTATACGTGAGGTCATCCATTGGCACTCCACAGGTGAAGAGATCACGAGGAACAAAATAAAGAAAATCTGTGAATATGCGTATGGTCAAAGAAAAAAGTGTGGTATGTACTTTTGTGACGTGATAATTCAATAATTGATTAGGTAGGTACCTATAATTATCACTATCCAGATGTCCACCATCTGATCACATTCACCAAAAACTTAATTTGAACCACTTATCGAATGTTTTTGAAAAAAAGTTAATTACACACGGCAGCACTGCTGCTTGCATACATAATGAAACGCGAAACTACCAGTTATGATTAAAAAAAATATGCTAATCGGTTGAATTTTATTATCCAAGATTAACGCTAAAGAGGAAAATGTGTCGAAATGGAGAATTAGTAAGATAATATAGAAACTTCATCAATGACATCAGGGAGTTTACATTTTTCAGCATTTCAATCGAAGGACAGAAGAGTTCCGATGACAAGAAGAAATTTTGTTCGGTGGTGTCCTATGTTCAAAAACATATCGTCGGTGTACTGATAAAACCCACTAAGTGCATGAATGACGATTTTGAGAAAAATCAATTTGAATGTTTGACTGTGTAAAAGTCATGTTCGCATTCTCAATTTTCAATTCTGTTAAATGCTATTATATTTATAGTTTAATTAACTTATAATTTTCATAAATCATTTCAACTTAATAAAATGTTTAACCCCAAAAAAAAAATTCTAAAGATAAAATGGTGGGATTTTAACTGGTTTTATCAGTACACAATATAAGCCAGTACTTTGAATTTAATGCTCAAGAAAACGTTAAATACCTTCAGAGGATTTAATTTGGAGAGGAATTAAACCATTATTCAGAGAATTTTATTGTTTATTAAAAAAAAATGTTAAAAAAATACAAAATGACATTTTTACTTTTGTACCTAAATCATAAAAAGCGTTCAAAGAAAAAATAAAATAATGAAACTATTTCGATATTTAAAGGTAACATTAATTAAGGCAAGAATGCATTATTCTTGAGTACCATTATCTTCAAGCTCACATTCATCATCAGCGGGCTCCGGAACTCGATCCTTCAGATCGATATTAGTGCGGAGTCCATTGTACCATCCATGTAATTCTTCAGGGATAATTCCCTTTTGACATAGTTTCAGTAAGTCATTTTTCTTGGCCTGACTTATCGCCAGTGGTTCAGCATAGAGTTGTTTTAAGTCTCGGAGAATAACTTTGGAAACATTATTTATTTGTGGGCCAGGTGAATTAAGAGAAGATCTTGTAATTAATTTTCTGTTAGGTGCTTTAAAAATTTCTGCAATATTTATGTGATGAAATGTGTCAGACATGTCATAATTGAAGAAGATTTTTTCCGTTTCTCCTTTCACATACCTCAATCTTTTTATTTTTAACCATCTAACTTGGTTGCCTTGGTCATCCTTCGTTCTGTTTATCATAACCTTGTCAGCGAGGTCTTTCAAGTCGATGAATTCATCATGTTTGAACTCTTTAACTTTGTATGGCTTGACGGTAACTATTTTTTGGTCAATTTTGCGCTTTTTTTGTGATCTAGCTCGTTCGAAGATATTAACCCAATCATGCATAGTATACACAGAAGAGTTTTTCTTAACATGTTCTATGCTACTATGCATTGAATCTACTTCCATATATGTGTGACCAGATTCTAGAAATTTCTGCTCAATTATGTTGATGTGCTCAATGTGTTGAACGGCCCAAAGTAGTATTACTGCTACATATTGGTTTCGATTCTGCCCTCCGCATGTGTCGGAGAACAAGCTTATTTCATTAATGTTGTCCGGTAAGTAATTTTTGAGGTAGTAGTACAGGATAGAGCCGATTTCGCAACTCCCACGCTTTCCGTTTATTTCGGACCATGGAAAACAGTACGCATTGTTGGGGGCAGGTGCCTCATATAATGTAAGATTATACACACATAATTTTCTTACATAGTAGAGAAGGCCGACTTTTCCGCTTGGGATTTGTAAAACTGCCTGTAGATCGAATGTTAGCGACATGAAGTTGTTTTCATTGTTAGACCTCTCTTTATCTTTTTCTTTCTCCGTATTGCAAATATCTTTTCTTTTCATGTGTTCTTTGTAGTTTTCTTCTAATTTGCTTTTATCACTAGCCTTTGCATAGTTTGTACAAATTAGGCACTGATCCTTCTTTGGTACGAAGAAACTTAGATTATAATTCTTTGAAAATATTCGTCGGTATGTTATTTCTGTAACAGGTTCGGTAATATCCGTTTCTTTGCAATGCTCCAAGTATAAAGCATGCATTTTTCTTATGGACAGAGAGCTGTCCAAATACTTACGATGTGACGATTTTCTCACGTAGTGAGACTCCATGCTTGGAAATGATTCAATGTGTGATTTCACATGATTAAAGATGTCCGCCTTAGTTTTATGTGGAGGCTCTTTTTGGCCTCTCTTGTCATCTTGGGTGTAAAACCCCTGTGCATTTTTATTCTTGATTGCAAGTTTTATAACGTCTGGTGATATGCAGAGAGTTTTCGTCATGAAATTTTGGCAAACTGCTATCTTGTCATTCCCTTTGGGAAAAAAACATTTTTTTGCATACGATCTTTGTTTTTTGGGTCTGATAGCCAGAATGCGCTTTGGTTCTTGAATGTGCAAATTTGTTAACAAGAAATTTTTCTTGCCTTTGAAGTCAAGCTGCCAGTAGTGTCTACAAAGTATATTACGTTCATCCGAAGTAAAGTTCGTGTTGCATCTGTACTGGCATTTATCACAATTAGCTGGCTTGGGCACCTTAGAAGGTCTTAATTTTTTTTGTGTTACATATGTTAAACCTTCAGCCCTTCTCATTTTAGCTCTATTCACAGCCCATTCACGAGGGTCCGCATCACGCCACCTCTTTAATTTCCCAACATCCGTTAATACTCGATCCAGGAGGTCTTTTAAAACATCACCAACTATTTGTTTAGCATTCAGAGTATCCAGTATATCAACTTCATCCATGAGCGGTTGTTTTTCACGTTCCGGTAGTACTCCAAAGTCCCCCAAAGTAATTATACTGTCTTCAGAACTATCAGCAATTGTGGAGGAGTCATGAGGTTGGAAGGATGGGTCGTCATCTGAAAAATCGTCTCCAAAGAGTGATTCAAGTTCTTCAGCAATCAATTTTTGTTCGTCATTAAGTTCTGAAGAGACACTGTCGTATGAATAGCTGTGATTTGGAATTGTCTGATCTCCATCTGAAAATTAATATTAAACTGCATAAATAAATAATACCCTGTTTTAATTTTAATTACGAAAAGAAAAAGCTGTAAACATGGCAATTTCCACAATTTAAACGAAGGCAATTTGCACCTGCACGATTGCTTGAAGGTTCTCCATCTCCTTCAGTTGCAGGTGCTTCTTCAGAAGTATGCTGTACCGATTTTACGCAGTGTAATGGACTGGCATGGCTTTGCCTTGAGCCATCTGCAGTTGCTGCCATTTGCATCCTGGAAATAAAAATTAGTACATTTAAAAACTATTGACTGCCCTCACTCACACTCAAAGTTAATATTTGTGTCCAAAATAAAGTTAATGACTGTGTACAGTGAATGTAAACACAGCCGCTGAAAACTCATTTGTCGTCAGAGGATAATTTATTTATTTATTTATTGTTTTGGAACATTTACAGAGTAAAAAAGTCATTAGATTAGCATTGTAAAAAGCGTAGATGTTAATAGTCCACTTATAAAGGTTTACAGAATGCACAGTTTAATAGTTGTTTTTCGCTATGTATACATAGATGTTAACAGAAATTAGAAATAGCAAAATATAAACAGAGGTATAAAAAGAGATAACAAAAATAGTGATGATAAAATATAGAGATGACAAAGATAAAAAAAGATCGATATACGATATATTATATTATAATATAAACTTAATTACATATCAACATTTCTTGCTACAATAATATTGCAGCAATTATTGCTGAAAAATTTAAAAAATAACTCAGTTTCACATAAATAGAAACCTAATAGTAAATCAAAACATAGTAAATTCACTGACCTTGTTAATATGTTGCCCCGCCGCTTAACCCCTAGAAGACAAGTAGTATTTTGTAAATATCTGAAAACCAAATATAATATTAAAAATTACATTTTAAATAATTGACAGGCTTTTACAATATCAACTTTTTTGCTTTCGAATTGTCATGGACAGGAACAAAATGCATTAAAAACTCCTAAAACCTAGCTCTACACCCACACATTGCAGTTCATTTGTAGATGTAGTCATGATTTCACTGCACTGCTATTGTAGTGCGTCGTACCCTAGGGGTTAATAAGCTCCTGCCTTCGTTTTAATAATGACTGAATGTGCTCCAGATTATCCATAATTGTAATTAATTGCACCCACTAATTAAGTCAGACACGCAAGCTACTGTGGACTGACACTCACTGAGCGCATGGCCGCGGCCGCATCTTAGCTGTGTGTTAATTTACGGCGCGGTGCGGTCGGTACGCGTTATGTCTCGTTCACGCACAATAGATATTCCATAAGAGTGAACAAGACGGTACGAAACCTGAGTAAACGTGGCAAATTTAGGACTTTACCGTCATTCATGCACACACAGCGATATTCCGTATTAAATCACAAACCCAGATAGTTTCGCGTGAATACTACTAATCAAAGCACATAATGACCTTTAGCTTATTTCAATAGTCAATGCTTAACTATTTAAACTTCGCTATAATAGTCTGTTGAAATCACTTATTTGCATTTAACGTATTTTAACTGTAATTACTCTTCATTTTAAAATCACCAACATTGTCCGTTCAAAACACTTATAAGACTTTAACTGGTTTCAACTGTTAACAAAAAATCATTTCGTTTATCCGTGTTAACAAATCATACCGGTTATAGTAATTTAGGGTTTTTTAATTGAAATCATTTCCTGTGAACGTGCATGTAATGAATAAATAAATAACGCTAAAGTCATTTAAATGGTTTTACGTGATATAATATTATTCGTTCGGCAAAGTGAAACAAACCCATAAAAAAAATTAAAGTGTTATAAATTGTTTTCATAGAAGATATTTGAAAAAAGTTTCCACTAAAGGGATTTAATTGTTTTCAACGGAATACATTTTTGGGTAACAAGAGGGTTAGAGGTTTTAAGAAAATTCTAACTTTCAAACGAACCATCGTAGGATGTTGTGGGTTTTAACAGTCGATAGAGCTCATAAAACTGAACAAAATGGCATTTTTAACTCATTTCGGCAAGTTTTGTCATTTAGCTGGTTTTACCAGTATACTGACGATATTAAAGTAGTACCTTCGGTGATGATCTGGAACATATTGATGAGATTTTGCGAAATTGGTTAAAATAAAAAACATGGTAAGTAGTTTGGGCTACCCTTTATCTTCCATAATCGGTGTAATTTGCGCGGTTTTGATTTTACCCACAAACAGTTATGCGCAGGAAACGTCCTCTCAAAAGAAATATTGTGCACGAATCACATTAGCGGTTGTGGAAATTGTAAACGGTGATTTTTGGCTGTGCCCTCGATAAAATTCTCAATGAGAAATGTGATTTGTGGTCGAAAGTACCATTCTACCAAATTTGAGAAAATCTTACATGTACGTAAGAATTGAAAAAAATTCATGCTTAATCGTCTTTATTTCTTCTGATGGTTATTCAGGCAGATTTATGAACATTCTTTCCTGAATACAAAACTAAATCACAATTATTATCATGTGTAATGTTCCCCTAGATTCTTACGTATTACGTTTCTTACATATTCTTGCGTGTTTCTAAGAAAAAATAAATTCTGTTGGTTCGTTTTGTTGTTGAAAGTTAAAAAGAAATGATTATTTAAGTTTAATATAAACCCAATGTTGTTAATTTGATAATATAATGGCCGACATTAGTTATCACTTTCAGGTTGTTAAATGTTGTGTAAATTTAAATTCAGAGTTTCCTTTGAGGCGGAAAAGAACAGCAGAGTTACCCCGCGTTTAAGTTATAACAGAAGCGATTGAGTTTATAATTAATCTCATTAGCTTCCGAGTTAACTGGCCATCTTCAAAGGGCTCCTTTGTGATGGTGATTAGATCTGCTTAGATCATGTGCAAGTGTCAAGTCCACGCGCTCGCCTAAGGTGGGCCTTTCTCAGATCCTTGAGGGTTTCCTTAAAACACTAATCCGTTATTATTCGGCTCAGTGGCTCTTAACGTTGGTTGTTGCGACTGGAGCAACTGGTCTGGGAGCGCAGCGAAGCGTGAATGATCTGCTTAGGGATTGGCTTCTTTGAGTGGTCCGCCGCTAAGGTGAGATTGAGGGATACTGGGCAGATTAGCAAGGATTTTGCTGCGGACCTAGTGAGATTATTCTGCATGGGCGCGCACACGTTATTTCTGATTTTGGAGAAGTGATGAGATAGTTCGGGAGGGCAGCTTTGTGATCGGTCAGTAAGGAAAATCAAATTCATAAGCCTTATTTCAAAGAGAACAACGTACATACACGAAATACCACAATTTAAGGAAAGGTAAAATCATTTTTATTTAAACTTCACCTAACTATTATTGATGTTTTGTGGTATGTTCTTTGCACTTATTTCAATCTTTTTTGTATAGTCCACCTACATTTCAGAAATTAACTTATTTTGTACAGAATTATTCAGAATTTGGGAGTCGGTTATGGGTACCGCAACCCCGGGAAGAATTTATCGGATCCCTGCCACAGATCACCCCAAGTAGTTCGCTACATTTGTGACTTAGCAGGGGGTGCCCGGATAGGATTCATAGGGTGGGGTTTGTCCGGGTCTTGGCGGCGCATGCGTCTGGCAACTGCGTGGCAGGCTGGATCAGGAGAGAATGATTGAGAGAGACCTTTTGATCTCTCCAGCAGCACCAGAACATCGCCTTGAATCGCAGTGGGAGGGATGGATTCATATTTTCCCGGATATACTGACCCCCAGATTCTACCCATCATACCTTTTTCCATCCCAGAACTTCCTCTCCTTCCTTTCCGAAAAAGACGTTTCACCATCCCCAAAGATGCCATTAGCCCTGAGGGAAATTATTTTACTCAGGGCCTTTGTAAAGATAACGTAAAAAAGATGCCCAAATAAGTCTTTTTTGTTATACGGACAACTACATACTTACTATGTGTGGGCACCATATTCGGCGTAAAGTTAAACAATACAATTTTGTAAACAGATGGGAATACACTTTTATCATCGAGCTCAAACGCGACTGCATGCTAATGTGCCCTTATTGTCCAAAAAACATATTTTTTTGTTGGAAAATATGTCATGTTAAAATAATGTCACACTGCAATGTCCCGTAGGTAGACTGACCAGATGAAGTAAGCCACCGGATCCCCATCAGAGGCATGTGCAAAGTACATTTATTTTCTAAAAAAATATTAATTATATAATAAATGTCATTACGGTACCGGGCGTCTTTGTCCTCCGACAAACTATCTCCGACAAAATATCGTCCGACAAAATATCCCAAGGACAAAATGTATCAAGACTACGCTGAATTCTTTTTTTTGTTAGGTTAGGTTTTAGTAGATATTTGGTGGAGGATATTTTGTCTGTATGTTATTTTGTCGGGGATATTTTGTCGGAGGATGAAGACGCGCGGAACCGTCAACACAACCATCATCGTCAAACTTTAATATAATTAAGTAGGTTACAAACAATAATTTTCCATTACGATGTGTGAAGCAATAATCATAAAAAAATAAATTATAGTTATTATAATTATCCCAGAATTTAATATTTGGATAATTTATATAGCGCCGTTTTTTTTTTAAATTACCTCTGCTTGCTGTTAATACAAGATGTGTAAATACATGAGGTAAATATAAACTAACTAACTAACCATCACGCCGTTTCCCCGCAGGGGTAGGCAGAGAGGACGGACCGCCAAACAACTCGGTCTTGGCACACACTCTTTGCCTCACTCACATTCATACATCGTCTCATACATACTCTTCTATTATTCTGACTTTTGACATGGCCCGTCTCAATTATCTGATTTACTTGATCGTGCCATGTCTTCCTCGGGCGTCCCCGACTTCTTCCATTCACATTTGCATCATATATTCTTTTAACACTACTTTCTTCGTTCATTCGCTCTACGTGCCCAAACCATCTGAGGGTCCCTTTCTTAATTTTGCTCATTATACTTACATCAGCCTTACATTCTTTGCGGATATCCACATTTCTAACACGATCATACATGGTTTTACCACACATACGTCTCAGAGATCTCATTTCAATTTATTATTTACAACTTAATCCTTAAAAAAAAACAAAAAAACTTTATTTATTTTATTTTAAATCAGATCTCAAAACTGTGGTCACCCTAAAAGGCTACATTAATGTACTACCTAGCGCCATCAGTTTAGTAGGTACCCATAATCTCAATCTGTAAGAAATACAACAATATTGTTCTTTCAAAATCTGTATAATTTTGTGTTATTTTGTTAACTTGTATAATTATTGTTAACCTCAACACAGGCTTGTCCTAGTGAGGTAACAAATTGTACTGTAAAAAATTTTACGTGCAGTGTAAAGAAACAATAAATAAATAAATAAATACATGACGTAATACATAATACCAGAAACTTTAAAGTCCACACCAATTGGAAAGATCAAGATGTATTGTAGGAGCTACATAAAACTTGAAAAAATATAGTGAATATGAAATATTATAATCAGTTAGAAATTTGTAAACTTAAATGTACAAATTACTAAAATAAAAATTATTATTATTATTATTCCATATTTTGAAAAAATACAAAAAAATAACAATACTTACATACCTACATAGAATGGAATAAAAAAGAGGTTAAAAATATTAAATTCAAAACATTAAAAATAACAAAAAAAAGCTGAAAACTTTATGTGGGTTTCGCTCACCTATGTCCAATTGAAAACATTCAGAGGCTAATTCAAATTGGCGCAGCCAATTTACGCTTATTGCTTAGTTCATATTATTATTAAAATTTTAAGAAAATAAAATAGTGTTGAAACTCTCTGTTTTGTTGTAACTTTGGTTGGATAGGGTTTTGCGTAGACGTATGTATTTTACAATCTTTGATTTTCAGGTCCATTCTTGTGTAAAGTATTTTAATATTTTAATGGAAAATATTTAAATAGGACGTGGAATTGCATTAGGGAAATGTAATTTGGAACCCTGTGCAATGAATTATTATTACCTTGCTGGTTGCTTCTAGTTACATTTGCATGTTTATGTGCGTTCTAAAATGGTGAGTATACGACCTATTTAATTATTTCCTTTAAAATACGTTCCTTTCAAATATTTTACACAAGAATCAACCTCAAAACCATAAATTGGTAAATAGATTATGAGAAATCGTCTTTGCAAACTTTGACACCTCATGTTATATTCCTTATGTAATATTTCAGAACAAGGTAAAGTGAAGTTAGAACCCTATCCAAATGAGGTAATTGTTAGCTGAACACGACAAAAGTTAAATAAAGCAATTTTATTTAGATTTGCGCAACTATAATATTATTATCATCTGTAATAAATTTCTTGAAAATCCGTTAGTGAAACAAAAAAACTCAGTTTTTTTTCAAATGGTACCTACACCCTCTAACAAAGAATGATCGAAGCTTTCTGTAGAGTAACGGTTTAGATCTTTGCTAAAGTAAATCTACGCTTGAACGACATGGCGTGAACACTAGGCTATGACTAGCTTCTAAATTCGTCTCCCAGATGTCGCCCAAAATAAGAAAACTACTATTTCCTTGGAAAATTGTAAATAATTGTAAAATTAAGACTGTAGATGGCTCAAGAGTCTTTAACCCAGCATCTTAGAAGGATACAATCGTCAAAAATTGTTTTAAAAACTCTTTATTTTTTATGTTAGAAACTTAGAATCGGTGCTGGGATTATTCCGAACACGAATGAACAGATAATTTCTCGTACGATTATTCTGTAATCAGAAAACTCCGAATTCAGATTATTAAACAGATTTTTCCGGATACAGATTATTGCGAACATTTCAAACTATGATCATAAATTATATTTTTTTTGCACAAAAAAGATGTTGAGTGTCTACATTTCGAGCGATGATCAGGGCTAGGCACCTATTATAACATATTTAAAATATCTGTAATTTAAAAAATCCATAGACAATTCTTTTATTACAAAAAAAAACAGCTGCCTGCTATATTCAATTTCATAAAATGCGCGAACTGTCAAACGTGCGAAGTTAAAATAGTCGAATAGTTTTCTGAAATTTTCCAATTTTTTGCGTAATTTTCTTAATTTTTCTTTCCGTAAGAACCTTCTACAAAGTATTAAAAAACTTTAAAAAAAATTAAATACGTAAAGTCGTTCTGAAGATAAGGCGTGACCAAGGTAAACAAGGATTCATTTTTATATACATAGATGACATTTGTATAGCGCAGTTTTGTGTTATTTCACTTCAAGTGCGCTCTACAGTAATTAACTTAAAAATAATCTAGTATTCAGTCAAATTATTCCTATAGTGCTTGATCTAATACTATGATACAAAAATGTACAATATAAAGCAATGACGAGTATAATATAATATGATACAAAATGAACAATAAAAGTGCTATTATAGCACAGGACAGTAATAATAACTAGTATGACATAAAAAATGTACAGTACATTATAAAGCAATGATAAGAGAACTACAAATAATCATTAGTAAGCTTACTACAGCACAGGACTAAATAGGACAATAGGACAATAGTACAGGATTCTAGCGTTTTTAGTCTAAGCATTATCTATTTCAGTTTATTTTCATTGCCATTATTAAGACCGCTATGTATTTTTTTTTTGAATTTTTTTTTTTTTTGGTACAGTACATACAATAGATACATAAATATAATGAAAGTATATAAAAAAAAACTTAATACTTGATTGTAATTATTCTTGATTGTAACTTTAACAATTTTCAACATCACTACATACTAGTACCATATGTTTACAGGTTTATTTTATTTACATGTTTATTTTACGCACTTCTTTTTCTCTTCTCTATTTTTTATTATAACTAACCAATTTTCAACATCATTACATACTAGTACCTACCATGTGTTTACACTAGACTTCACTAAAAAGAAACTATCTTTAATTGATCACCATGAAACAGGCAGCCGCCTAGTATGGTGATTTAATAAATCTAATCTACTTAAATGTCTAATATATGTAACATGTATTTTATAAATATAAATAAATATAGTCATAAACAAAACAAGGAATATTGTTGACACCTAGGTTTTCGACCTACACAAGGATTATATGTCACAATCCAAGCTTGACGTTCCAACCAAACCGAGCTTAAAATCAACAGATATACCGGGTCCGAAATATAGTATTTATAATTGAAATAACCCTAATAACATAACATGTCAATCAAACAATATTTGAACACGCGACCTCTGGATTCGCAGTCGAGTGTGTTTTTCACCGTGATCAAAAAAAACCGCTTACTTTTATCGAAGACATTATCATATTGATTCGAACCCGCGACTAACAATATCGAATCCGTAAACCACTACGCTATGGAGGTCGTTAAAGGTTGTTTGCAAACTTACCTTGAAGTTGCCTTTGTTTATAGGAAACTCTCGTCTTCTTGGTATTTACGAGTATGATGAGTATATACTCCAACTGTCATCCTTTATCGACATTTCTGAGACCAGAAGCCTCAGATAATGAAGATTAATGGACCCGCATTTTCAGCTAATTGCTACAAGATATCTGGAAAGCTCACAGGCTTGCCCGTGCTATTGGATAAAAAAGTCCTCAGCTTTCTGGAAGAAAACATATTTCCGATTGCGATAGTTGAAGTTGAAAAATGTGATTATTGTACGCTTAAAGTGACAATTATAAAAAAAATGTTGATATAACAATACTTTCGCAGGAAATTAATTATATATATTAAAACTAAGAACTCAGCGGAGTGATACGATTTTTGGACAACTGACACTTTTTAACCATTGCTTTTGCCCATTTCCATAAACAAAATTATTTTCAGCGCCATCGTCGTTGTATTTCCATAGATACTCATGTGACGAAATACTAACATCATAAAGAATCTATTTACTTTATAAGGATCTAACTTTTCTTTGAACCTTTTGCAATCACACTTTTGTTTTTATCTCATAGTTGATCGTTGTTGCGATGCGCAGTTTTGTTCGTCACTTTGGTTGCATAGGATTCTAACTTCGACTTACCACGTTTTGAGGTGTCAAAGTTTGCAAAGACAATTTTTCATAATGTATTCACCAATGTCTGATTTTGGGATTGAATCTTCTGAAAAAATAGCCCTATCCTGGAATGGCGAAAAGAAATTTTAGAACCGCACGCGATTAATTATTAGGCCCTAGCAGGTTGCATATGTTTCTACCTGCACGCATAGGTATATAAAATAATTAAATTAAAATGTTAAGTGTACGTCCTATTTAACTACTGTCCTTTAAAATATGTTAAACTATAATAATATTCAACGTCAAAATCAGTGATTGGTTAACATTTTACGAGAAATCGTCTTCGCACACTGTGACACGTCTTATCTCAGAACAAGATAAAGTGAAATACTATTAAAAAGAACTTGTTAGGCAGTAGCTTTATAACATACTTCACGTACGAATATGGTTTTGCATAAGGTGCGGCGTCAAAGATGTACTAGAAGTCGGATTCTTAAATTGTACAACTGTACAGACGCTAGCGTATTGATACTTTCAGATTATATATATTGAGATTTATTATTACTGTCCTACCGATGATTTATAGATTTTTTCGACGATGCGTATTATGGACTGCAGACCGAATTCAAAATATACATAAATATACATCCTAGACTTGCAGAAAAGTCAATAGATGTCGCATATTAAAAATAAAATGGATAAAAATTTATCCAGATACTATCTAGTTAGCATTTAGTTCGGGTTTGAATCTTGCATCATACATAAAGATAACAGTCAATAATTAAAAAAAAACGCGTTAAGAAAAATGAAGATAATGTTGGTGGTTCTTAGTCGAAGTATGATACAGTTAAAAATGACTGAATTGGATAGGGACACATTTGCGCAGCTGGTAGCGCAACGGCCCGGAAAGCCGAAGCCCCTAGTTTCGAGTTCCAGAGGTGCCAATATCTTTTTCTGATTTGTTTCCAGATTTTCGATCGAGTTTTGCTAATACTGTCTTCTTTTAATTAAACAAAACATATTTATTTTTCAGTCTCCATAATCCATCTCCGTAGTCCAGTGGGTAAGACTCTTGACTCACAATCCGGAGGTCGCGGGTTCGAACCCGGCATGCGCAAATAAATTTTATTTGATTAATTTGTGTTATTTCACAATTAATTCATTTAAAATAATACATAGTATATTTGCGGCATGTTCCAGAGTGGAAGATACTATCAGTATCGCCCTGGTGTAAGACCACCATTCAGAATTGAAACGTTACTTGAAAATGGCTTTAGCCGTGTTTGGTGACCAGATCTGAATAGCCAGGTACTTCCCAACCTTCCTCTTCCCCACCTCCTTCCCCTCCCCACTACCTTCAGCCTCACAACATACCCCAATTGGGGATGCCATAGTCTCACTGGCTCCAGACGGGAGCAGTTGAGATTCTTGTGCGGTATTTACTGTAAAAAAAAAAAAAAACAGTTTTGCATTTTACACTAACATGTATTATTTGTGAGTAGAGTATAATATAATATTATTATGTGACTATAGAGGGCCCTTTCTGTAGATATGGTTCAGATTACCAAATAGTTACATACGTAATAATATTGTTATACTAACAAGGCGATCGCGAAACTTCAACAACATCCCAGGAAATTGACACTAACGGTAATACTATACGGTAATCTGTACTATACGGTAATCTGTATTAGTAATATGCTCAAGAATATTAACTATAAATAAAAATGTCGCATCAGTAAAAGAAACCCTGTTTAAATACTTTCATCGTATGAAATCAAGTTGCTTATGTGCACAAATCTGGACTGGATGGTAAGATTGGTCTAATATTCCTTTACCCTGTCTACGTCTACATTCGATTATTGTTACTCCACTATATTGGATGGGGCAGAGCAACTTGCTCATTTAGGAACTAAACTAAAAAATAAAGTAATGCTGACATATATCTTTAAACTGCATTAAATTAAACATTAAAATTTTACGTTTAGACAGTTTTAAAAACGATATCAGGCAGATGGCGTCGATTATTCTCAGTACACCGCGTTAATCGAACATGGAATTTTTATTCAACTCTTTCCAGAACATCGATAGGTATTAACACTAGAGGTCTCGCGTCCAAAATTTTACTAGAAAGCTCGCGCGGGGGACATATTATGCCCCCCATCAAATACGGGATTTATTCTTACCACTCTAATTTTATGAAAGCAAATAAGTTTTATTACGACTAATCAACTTTATTTCTTACTAATACTTTAACAAAACTTAACAATCGCTTAAGTTTAATTGAAATATAAACAAAAATTAAACTTCTGAAAAAAATTCCATATTTATACTCATTGTGTAGTCTCTAATTTTTATTCAAAACCTTCATTAAGAAGCAACTTCATCACAGTTGGGGCACACTATGATGAAATGAAACGTTTTCTAAAAGTTCATCGATTGCTCGCGCGGGAGACAAGCGTCACCCACGGACTTTATAAACGCGTTGCGCGCTAGTCCACGCACCTATAGTGATGGCGCACTACTGACGCGTGGGATGATTCGTACTTGAGGAATACCTGAGAGGGCAGCACTGAAGCGCGTTTCGTTCATTAATTATTAAACAATATTACACACTAGGTGACATATGTCACCCATGCGAGCCCTCTAGTGTTAAATTCCCGTACCAGAGCCAATTTGCAGGAATGATGTTTTAGTTCTTCCTAAAGGATTCGCCTCACAGAACGAGCAGACAATTCAACATCAGCTGCATGTTTACGGGCAAAGCGCTGAGGGGATTGCAAAACAGAAAGCTTAACCATGTCAACGTGTTGGGGTCAACTTGCTGTTCGTGGAAGCCCAGTTTTTTTTTCTTCACATCACCAGTTTCCCTGAAGTTGTTTAACAATGAAACAATCGACTGCCAGTCAGGAACACGACCACGGGGTCTATATTGAAATGGGTAAGGAATGAAAATTGCGTGGCGATGAAAGAGCGGCCGCATCGAGTATGCATCGAGTAGGCACCGCTGCAAACAACACATGACCCATGTTGTTTTCAGTAATGACAACTGAAATCGTAGAAATGAAAATAGAGATGAAAATACCGATCGTGTAAAGCGAACTTTTTTGTCTTTAGTCTCTATATGGGAATCGTGCTGAAAAAGAGATGGTGTAAAACGGCTATTGAAAAAATATGAGTCGACAACGGCCGCGTTCTCCACCTTAGTCCACTCCACGATGCTAACTAAACTGCAATTTGGGAGGCGGGTATGTGTACCGCCGCCCCGGGAACCATTTATTGGATAATAATAATAATAATAATAATATATATCTTTATTGAACAAAAATTTAAAGATTCATAACTACAAGAAAAAAAGTACATCTTACAATATTTTAAAAGTAACGTTAGTACAAAAGTTAATGAATCTTTAAATTTTTGTTCTTTATTGAACAAAAATTTAAAGATTCATAACTACAAGAAAAAAAGTACATCTTACAATATTTTAAAAGTAACGTTAGTACAAAAGTTAATAACAAAAAACAATATACATACATATAAACAGTAGGTACTTAGAGAGTAGAAATTTATAATTATAAATTTAGGTTTCTCGTAAACTGCCTCACTATGCTAGCCTGTGTTGAGGCAGTTATTTTACATCAATTTATAATGCTGTGAACATACCTACACTTATATTAGAATGTAATCACACAATAGATCGTTTGCATTAATAATAACAATAACATTGGTACAATAATAACAGCACTGGTTCATTACGAATTTCGAATTTGGATGAGTGCACCGGTAAATGCTCTTATCATTAATTTTTATCCAAATTTTTATGTTTTTTTTTTTAAATTTTTTGTGAATCACATTTTTTTATACTATGTAATCTTTTTTATGCTTTATTGTAGACAGCTAGCCAAGTGTCAACTTCAAACAGTAATGCAGTGTCATCGGCAAAACTAACAATTTTTCTCTGAATGTTAATGGTACATAAGTCGTTGATATATAAAAGGAACAAAGACGGTCCTAATATGCTACCTTGTAGTATACCATAGTTAGTTGAGCGCTGATTGCTAAGTGTGTTCATTATTTTTACTCGTTGCTTGCGTTCATCAAGGTAGCTCTTAAAAAAGTTAAGTTCGTTGCCTGTAATACCGATTATTTGAAGTTTGTTTATTAATTTACTGTGTGTCAAAGGCTTTAGAAAGGTCTAAAAAAATTGAAATACCCATTTTACTTTTGTCAAGGTTTTTTACAATAAAGTCAGTTACGGCGGCCATAGCGTCTGAGGTACTATTGCTTTCTTGAAACCCGTATTGATTTGCTGAGAGTAGTTTATGGCCGTCTATAAATTTTACTAACTGAGCATTGATATTTTTTTCAAATACTTTGGATAGACTGGTCAGTAGAGTTATTGGTCTGTAATTATTTATGTCTGTTTTGTTACCTGTTTTATGTATGGGAATAACAATACCTTGTTTCAGGTTTGAGGGGAAGTGTCCTTGACTGATACTAAGGTTAATTAGGTGTTCTAGGGGAAATGTAATTTCCGTAGACAGCGTTTTCAAAATCTTGGTTGTTATTCCATCAACCCCAGCAGAAGAAGTGTTTTTAAGGGAATTGATTATTTTTAGAATCTCTTCCCCTGAAACAGTTTGTTATGAAGCAGTGTTAAGTCCTATTTAAAAGTTATTATTTTTTAAACACCTCTTCAGAACAAGTACCATTGTTTGTATTAATTTTCTTAAAGTTATTAAGAGCACGGGCGGGGAATTGATGGTTTCCGGCTCCGTTTCTCGTTACTCTGGAATCGTTTCATCGGCAGGGCTGCCATGAAACTTTAGCACAGTCAATTAATTTTTATTTCGTTGAATCCCTGACGGGTGAACGTGTTCAAATGTTATAATAGTATTTCCTCGATGACGGGGGGTTTAACCGAATTTACAAAAAGTCTAGTCAGTGTGGTGCCTGTTTAAAATGACCGCATAAGGTCCGCGCGTGTAATGAACGATGTTAAATGATTTACTATTGGAAATCGACGCGATCACGCGATTGTTGTAAATCCGCGCATTCTGCCAAGGGAGTCTAATCTTCCAGGGGCGCTATACAGGCCTTATTATTTCCCATACGGTATCCGTATAAACGAACCGCGCGCTCTGGACTGCACCAGCCAAAGCCATCTGCCCGTAGAGCTCCTACATTGTCATCGATGGGTTCGCTCAATGAACTGAGATCAGCCACCCTGTGTTGGAGACGCTGGACCCGTCTCCAGGACACTATTTCCGGACCGAGATCCTGATGGTACCAGCTGGGTCTGACAAGATCAGATCACCACCGGCTTGATAGAAGCTCCCCACTCACACACGGTTATTCCGATTATAGTCAGATTAGATAGATTTAAAACCATTTACCGATCCCCGGGGTAAGTCCAATTCACCATACTTGTATTTTTGTAATAATGATTAATATAACCTATTCTTTTACTTTTTCAAACATCATCTTTCATTTAACCTAAAACAATATAACATGCAATCCATTGTGCCCATGCTCTGGAGATAGTGTCATACTCTCCCCCATCAAGAACATTACTCGGGAAAGACCGAGTATTGGCGCGCAGGAATCTGCAATGTTCTGGATGGTAATGTTTATTTAAAATCCCACGCAAACTGTGTTTCTACTTGGTAAATAGCACCTCATTAAAATGTACCTAGCAAGTTTGAAAATTGAATCTTCTTTTGCGAAATTGAAGTTCTGCTTCAGCAGGTAGAGCATTTCCACAATTTGGTAGACGAGGTGCAAGATTTGAACCAATATTTATAAAAAAATTATGGATGTAATCCGCAACGAGCTTAGGGTTTTTTGAGGTGTCAATAATTTTTCCGTCAATACAAAGTTTACTTATGTCCTGTTTGTCTTTGGTGTTTTGTGTATTTGTGACTTCTCTTAGAATTTGCCATATTTTTTTGGGATCGTTGTAACTTTCTTGGATTTTGTCTCTGTAGTAGATTTCTTTCGCCTTCCTAATGACTTCGCCGCATGTATTTATATATCTTTTGTAGATGTTTAGTGATATTATGTCGTAAGGATTTTCTTTCACTTTTTTTGTGTAGTACGTTTCTTCTACGAATGCAGTTGATAATTGAGTTGTTTATCCATGATTTCAAGGGTTTAATTTTGTTAGGATTTTTTTTGTTGTTAAAATTGTTGTATTATTAATTAATTAATTTTTAAAAAAGTCAACAAAATAATTCCATGCATCATCTGAGTTTTTTATTTGTAAAAGCTCTTGCCAAGATTTATTTTTAATTATATTTTTTAAATTATCAAAATTAATATTATTGTATACGATTGACTGATCTCTTCTTTTTTTGTGGTGTCGGATGTGAATATTATTGTGTAATTGTCTGTAATGGTTGATTTGTAAACGATGCTTTTGTTTTGTTTATTAGTTTTGACCATTGCGTGATCAATGCACGATGTTGATTCATTAGCTATTCTTGTTGGTGTATCGATAGTACTGATTAATCCATGAAACTCTAATATGTTCAGGTAGTCTTGACATTGATGGTGAGGGTTGTTTGGAAGAATTTTGATATTTAAATCTCCCATAATTATTAAGTTTTTAGTGTAGGAAAGACTAGAGAGTATGCTATTTAGACTGTTAAGAAATGGTGTTATATTGCGAAGAGATGGAGAGCGGTATATTGCTAGAATGCACGTATCATTATTATACATTATTTGCATACAGCTTGCGTCAATAATTTTTTTTCAGTTACAACAGAGTTTAGGTCATTTTTTGTGTATACCACAACTCCATCGTTCTGACTATCATGTTTTGACGAGTTGTAGGAAGAGTAGTGATTTATGAATTTAGGAGTGTAAAAATTTGTCAACCAACATTCTATGAAAATAATAACGTCAAAGTCTATATTTTGCTGTATCTGGAGTTCATTAAAGTTTTTATTAATTGACCTAATATTTTGGTGCATAATAATAGTGTTTTTTGAATCGGTTGTTAGGTATTACATATTTTCACATCTGATGTTACAAACAAATTGTCTTGATCACCTAGTTCTTCGTATGTGTTATTAATGGTAATAGTCATATTATAATTTATATTACAAAAAAAAATATAGTTTAATTCCCTTAAATAAGAGCTCCACTAGTCTGTGGCCATTACTGGGGATTTCAACCTTTGATTGAAAGAGGTACAGGTGAATTATCGTTGCAGTTTGAAAATAAATGTAAGCAATATGATACACTTCACCAGCTTACTCCCAAAGTCAAGCGTGCGTAAAGAAGTTTTACTTCAAAAACCCTCCACAGAACATCCCCTAAGATGACATAGGCCCTGAGGAAAATTATTTTCCTCAGGGCCTCCTCTGTGGAACTACTACAACTTTACGATCCGCCTTCTCGAGTGTGTCTATCCTCATCCTCCTCGCAGTGAACATCGCTTCAGGATGCCAAATTCAAATAAGTAAGTTGCTCTGCACTACCCTCAAATTACTATCAAAATGGTCTGAGTTTTCTTTGTCGCAAAATTTACTCAATACAAAAATATTAAAAAAGGTTACTTCATGTTTTAATGTCACAAAATTTTTCACTTGTATGTCACAAAATTTACGTAATAAAAATCCATTAAAAAAGGTTACTTCATATTTTAAGTACGAATATTCCAATGCACGTGATGAAAACGACGCTACAAATGAATAAAAGTGATAATATCCTAGAAATTCCAGACAGAAAAGCATTTGGTCACTTTGCACACTTTGACCGACGGATATTAAATTTAAATTTATGAAATTATAGAAAAGTTTTTAAACGTAGTAAATAGTAATAGTATTTAAAAGGTATATTGTTAAATCTCTGAAAGATTTAGCGAAGAACTTTGTCCCACAATATTTTTATTGCGATGCATACAATTTTAACAATGTTGGATTGCAAAGCAATGCAGGTATTCACCGCAAAGTACTTTATTACGGTGAAAATCATTGGAAGATTGTTCTGGTACGTAGGTACTACGTGACAGATACATTTTCGCTTCAAAATTTCAAGTTCGCTTGACCGCATTACTTGCCATTTATCTTGTCATATTTTTTTATCATTAATGACGTCCTACTGAAATAATTATTATCAAAAGATGACAATGCTTGATTCATTTTTCAATAAAACACTGGAAAAAAGACACAGTATTTGATAATATTGGATCGTATGAAATCTTTGAATTGCCCCCTTTGATAAAGACATGGATGTGTAAAAATTGGTCATTGAACTTGACTTTTGGTTGGTATAATCTAATAGATAAAGGATTTAATAGTGAATAGGTAGTGGTTAATCGAATTGACGTTAAATGTTGACGAGGCTGAATGCGATGCATGTTCAGAAAGATTCTCAAATTATAGATTGTAATATTGACTTAGTCCAGCAGTATTTTAGCGTTAGTGTTTACCAGATTTGTAAATATAACACCAAAAAATTGGAATTCCAAGTCCTTTAATCAAATCGTATTATGCCACATCCTTCGCGTCTTTATATTTTTATTCTGGTCATAGCCAATTCCGTCTCTACCCGCAGGGCTCGAGAACAGGGCCCCCGACCAGATGTATAGCTGGGATCCTGACTTTCTGAAAATTATAAATCGAAAGCCAATATTGGTTTGCCGTCCGACCTAGAAAAAAATCACATAACATAATTATCCCGACTTTTCAGTTTCTTTGTAAGACTTACAACAAATTTACCTTTCGCTCTTTTGCTCTTTCGGTCTCCTCGCTTAATCCAGTTGGGGATGTCATAGTTGCCCAAGCTCCGAGATTATTGAGGAATTAGGACTAACGTGTGGTATTCGCATTTTTATAAGACTTTTTTTTAAGTATTATTTAAAAATAAATTTGTTTATTTAATTAATATTTGACCTTTAGACATACACAAAATATACCAATGTATTTTTTAGTAGATACCTGGAAATATTTTTGTAAACTTTGAAATAACGCTTTATAATAAATTGTCAACATTCGCCATATAATTTATTAGTTGCATGTAATGTATCATTTTGGTCGCTTTTAATGAAATTATCTGGTCAAAACAATTAAATGAAACATCAAGTTGAAATACTTCCCAAACACTTCCGAGAGGTCAAATAATTAATTCTCCGCTGACGTGGGTTAGTCGCTTTTTATTCCGAAACTTATTCAACAGGGGAAATTCTTCCAAAGAACAAAAATTTATTTCTGTTTTATGCACATACATAATATATTTGGCTAACAGTCTGACTGTTTGTTTCTCGGTATTTAACATTCATTTAATTCGGTTCAGGTTCGGTTTAAGATGTGAGTTCGCAGGCAACTGATGGTCAGTCTTAAAGCGATTCTTGCTAATAGAAGCTGATGTTTTTGGTGTAAATGATCAGCAGTGTGTTTATTATTTTAAATGGGAATGTTTTATTACCCGTAGATTTCTAAAAGGTTTCGTTATTTGGAACTATTGGCAACTATCATTATTCCGTTTTCTTTCCCTCTTAAGCACCAACATTTTATACGGAAAGCTGACCGAAGGTACTATGTCATTTTTTTTATATTTAATAATTCACTTATCTCTTTTATAACACAATAAAACCGTTAAATTATTCCCCATCGCAAAAATCAGAGATTGCAATGCCTACGAGGGTCTACGGGTCTGGAGCCGAAATAGCCGAAAAAATTAATAATAAATAAAAATTGTAATTTGAAGGCGGGGAAAACCAACACCAGGCCGGATCGGGAGAGACTGGTTGAGGTAACCTTTTGATTTCTTCAGCTCAACTTTCCCAACTACACGTCCATCACTCCCAAACGTTCATCACTCATACTTTTTTCCTTCTCAGAACTTCCTCCTTCAGGAGATTTTTTTCCTCAGGTCCTCCTGTGTGGAGCTAATGTGAAAAAAGGCATCTGCAATGTGCTTAACAATGTCAAAGGTTTATAAAAAATCATTTGGCGAACATTCGATTTGTTGCAATGAATGATCGCGTTGAAAACAAACGATAGATTTATTATAAATGAAACAATGTTACTTTGTTTGACCCACTTGTATAATTGTTTAAAGCCGACCGGTTTCGGAACGCCCGTTCCTTCCTCATTGCAAACGTATACTGATTTGACAATTACAAAATAGTGGGTGGGAACAATGTATTATTACTAAGGATTGTGGTAGGGCCATTGCTAGGAATTAATGAAGAGTGGGTGGGTAGGGGAACATATCCATGATTGGGCTGTAAGATAATATTTTTTGTTTGTTGATAATAGATTAATTATAGACTTATTAATTGGCCTCTCGGGATGTTCAAGAATATTCATCTATTGTGGTATGAATATAAAAAAAAATGTGTTAATATGTTTACCAGACACATAATTACAGCAACTGTCAGAAAATGTACAGAAGTGAACGTTACATTGGGTAGTGCAAAAAACATAATATTCGATTAAGTCTACAAAGTTGCAAATAATATATTATCAATCTCTTGACAAATCGGTGACGATGATTGATTAGCGTTCTGGGAAAATATTTTTTTTTATTACACGTTTTTCAATCTAGAAATTGCAAGACTTCACAATATTCAAGTAATTTTAATTAGAACTATTATACCTTCCCACTCTTCAAAAAAAATTATTTACACAAAATCGATAGTGAAGGTGTGAATTGGAATAAGTACACAATAAAGAATATTTAATCCTAAATTTTCATTTTATTTTTATTTTTATTTTATTTATAAACAGAAAGAAACAGTACATTGGATACTTTGGTTAAAAAAAAAATAGTTAATAAGTATATTTCATGGTGGGTACCTATTATGTGTTTCATTGTTTTTTGTATGCATGTTAAGTAATTACCGGGTGATGTATATAGTGGGAAGGTGTGTATGTGTGTGTGTGAGAGAGAGAGAGTATGTGTGTATGTATGTATGTATGTATGTATGTATGCGCATTGAACAATTTATATTATTGACAAGATGCTCTTTTTAAACTTGGGCAGTGAATCGGAGAAAATGTCGATATTAGAATTTAGACCAATAATATTCAACATATGAAGAGCACGATTGATTGGCGAATTAGATGCTGCAAAGAAGTTCGGTACAGTCAATGTTATTATTTAAAATTTTGTGTATAAATGTCAAATCAGCTATTGCTCGCCTTTGTTGCAAAGTTTGAAATGTGCATTCAAAGTTATTGTTGAATTTGAAGGTAAAATATTTTGTAAATTTGTTTTGAATATGTTCTACGCTATCTATGTATACTTTGTATTGCTGGTTCCAAATTGGCGAAGCATATTCCAGTGTGCTTCTGACTAAAAAAAAATATAACATTACTACTGTACGTGGGTTACTGAAGACTTTACTTATACGAGAACAAAACCAAGCATTATACATGACCTGTGAACGATTCAGTCGATGTGCTTATTTTTGCTATCAAGGTAAACACAAAGATCTTCACATTCCGTTTTAGAGTAACAGGTTCATTGTTGAGTGAATAAGAGTACTTAATTACATGTTTATTTCTGGTAAATGTCATATTATGACATTTGGAAACATTGATATCTAAACAGTTAACTTTGCAATACTTGCAAAGCCTATCTAGATAGTCAGAGAGAGAACACACAACTTCGAATATTTTCATGTCGTCAGCGTAACATTATCTGTAATTTTTGAAGATCATGCTTATATTATTATTATTACTATTTTGCATTTAGGCTAGTATAAAAATGTTGATTGCCCTAAAATTAAAAAAAATATTTGAAAATTTTATGGCAGAGGTGTTTACCATACCAGTTAAATTTTATGGTAAAGGTATTTAGGTTAGTAGACGAGTTGATAAATGCGTTGGATTACCACTAAGGCTTCGTTGATTCAGTTCCTCTGCTAGACAATTCCACTATCATGTCACAAGCAACATTTTCCGCTTAGAATGATGGTAGTAGGAGTTTTTCAAAAATTGTCCGGTTAAGGTAAGGGTACACAGGTCGGCGTCGCACGAATTGGACGGATCATATCAAACGGATTTTGGAATTCTTAGTGTGGTTAGTGTGGTTTTTTTTTTTTTTTTTTTTAAATAATAATATCTTTATTGAACAAAAATTTATAACAAAAGGTTTATAACAAACAAGAAAAAAGTACATCTTACAATATTTTAAAAGTAACATTAGTACAAAAGTTAATAACAAAAACAATATACATATAAACAGTAGTTACTTAGAGAGTAGAGATTTGTAATTATAAATTTAGGTTTCTCGTAACCTGCCTCACTAGGCTAGCCTGTGTTGAGGCAGTTATTTTACATCAATTTATAATGCTGTGAACATACCTACACTTATATTAGAATGTAATCACACAATAGATTGGTTGCATTAATAATAACAGCATTGGTTCATTACTAATTTCGAATTTGGGTGAGTGCACCGGTAAATGCTCTATCATTATTTTTTATCCAAATTTTTATGTTTTTTTTGAAAATTTTTTGTGAGTTAGTTAGTTAGAGTAGTACAATCGCGTCCATTCATCCACACTAAACGTACGCACTACTCCTAATAAATCCGTGATTCGATTCGATTCGTAAGTATGATGCGGATCTGTGGACGCTTACTTTTTCCTAATCTGGTATATTTATCTTTCCAATTAAGAAAATTAAGTGTATCAAACACGATGAGGAACTCTGCGTATTTATAAGTTACCATTATAGAATAATTTACATAAATATATTATAATCATGATTTTTCCCACCGGGAACGATTCTACGGAATAATAAATATTTGTTTTTAGATTGTGTCGGTACCAGCGTATAGCGTTTCAAAATCACAATTTTAATCTCTTGATATGAATGATTTGATTGTCATATTAATAATGCTGAGACAGCGCATGATATTTTGCAGGTAGCACGTTCACTTGTACTTAAAATTCTTCTTAATTCTTTAAAATTTTCAAGGGTATTTTTTCCTACGTACGTATTGCCACGTACAACTTACGTAAGTAATTTTTTTTTTTTTCATAATTATTATTCAATTTCATCTATAAGTTCAAATCACATTTCGATGTATCGAAAACATAATGGACACTTTTTTTACTTTATGAAAATTAATTTTATAATGTACCAACAGCTGTACTACTTAGTTATTACCGAGAGGTTTAGATTAATGCCAAGATGGAGTTGTGTGGCGGTCCATCCACTCTGCCTACTCCTGTGGGGAAACGGCATGGTGGTTAGTAAGATAAAAGCATAAGTATCGCTCCTCAAAATACTTTACACTTAGTGTAGTGGAAATTTTAAAAGCAATAGCATGTATGAAATTGCATTGCTTGATGACAATAGTTCCAAACGTAGAATTTCCGGCCACCTGAAATAGTTCATATTTCATGACTCTAGAGCTCACCGTTCAAAAGTTTTTACCGCTTAAACTAGTTCGCATGAGATTTTATAAGACTTTGAGGTGGAAATAATTAATAATTTAGAGCAATTCAACTGCTTAACGATTCTGCATTGAGCATTGACATCTTCAATGTTACCTACAGGGAGTTCAGTAATTATCTTTTGACATACGTCTCAACATAGTGAAACTGCCCCCTTGGACTTTTTTTCTCTTAAATTTTGTAATCTTCTCCGTAATAATTTGGTGTATAACTGTTTTATGGAGAACCTGAAAAAATAAATAAAATAAAAATAAAATAAATGAGGGAAGAAAGGGAAAAACGGTACTGGAGAGGGTGTGAAACCCGGCCTTTCAGATCAGATCATAAGAAATAGACAGAGCCAGTGGCGGAGCGACAAACTCCCGCTAGCCCATTGAATGCAGATTTTCTTTAATAATTGTGACTCTTTGTTCGCGCGCACTCACTCGAGTCGTAATCTAGGCAAGAAGAGGGAGAATCTATGGTATTTTAAGACAATATCCCAACTGGGAAGATCGTCTTCCGCATTCCACCTCACTACTGGTTCAGGACACTGGCATCATCCACCATCTCATTAAAATTATTATTCTAATTCATTAATATTGTTATTTTTTATTATTTTATTTAAGTATCTTAAAAATGGAACATATTATAACATTACTTATCTTCCATTAGAAGCATTTGCCTGTGGATGGAAGAAGAGTTTACATTTCATATACTCGTATGTATGTACAATTTATAAAGTCAGGTGTTTCACATACATAGGTATAGTTAATACACAGCTAATATACAGTTAAAATACAGTTAAATCACATCGCAACCAAGATAGGGAAAGCAGCAGTTTTCCCCTTGATGATTTCTCTAAAATACTTTTTGATAGAGTTCAACAATTGTACTTTCTCATTAATGCTTCTGATTTCTACTGGTAGGTTATTAAAGAAGTATTTTCCTTGGTGTGTACAATGGTGTTAGGCAAAATAAGTGTTTAGTTTGGGGCATACAGATACATGTTTAAGTCTAGTAGGATTTTCAGTTATGAATGAGTATTTATCTTTTTCTTTTATAATTTGTACGATTGAATTTTTCACAAATATGTTTTTAAATGTTGGAACTTTCAAATATTTAAGTTTATGTACTGTGTTTGTATTGGTGATGATAAATGGAATGGGTGGACTGAATAAACTATTTAGTTTTTTTTTTCTTTTTTTTATATGAATACCGCACTAGAGTCCCGACTGCTCCCGTCTGAACCCAGTGAGACTATGGCATCCCCAATTGGGGTATGTTGTGAGGCTGAAGGTAGTGGGGAGGGGAAGGAGATAGAGAAGAGGAAGGTGGGAAAGTACCTAGCTATTCAGATCTGTTCACCAAACACGGCTAATGCCATTTCAAGCAACGTTTCAATTCTGAATGGTGGTCTTACACCAGGGCGATACTGAGAGTATCTTGGAACGTGCCGCAAATACACTGTATGTTATTTTGAATGAATAAATGAATAATTTATTTATCTGGGTAATTTTTATTATTTAATGCACGGTTTTTGAGCCCGATGCAAAAAATGTGTTTCTCTCACTTATTTCACCATAATAATAACGATAGTGCTTATGAATACCTTTGCACGGCTCTTTTAAAATCAGCTACCGGTGCTGCCCATGAAGGTATTCTCTAGGACTACTTTGGAAGTTTTCTGAAAATATTGTAATAACTACTGTTCAATTAGATTCGAGATCATATTCGATTAAAATTTATACACATGTATGTATCTTTGATACTTATCTACAAGATGTAAAGGTCACCGGGGAACAGAGTACCTAATGCAAAATAGCGATGTGTAGGTTTAGCTGGAGTGGGCTCCTGAACTCGGGTACTTCAAGGGAAGCGGATACTACTACTACTTCTTTTTCAAATCGACTTCTCCCAGAGTCTCCCAAATCCAGTAATTCGAGTCGGACCCGGAACTCGGAGCCGGACCCGTAACCCGAATGCCTCCACCGGCGCGCGTTCCCGTGTCCGCGGTCCGCGCCACTTGCTAGTCGATTCTCCTGGTACCAGTGAATGGTGAGTCCTGCTGACACTTCACAGCCTTTGCTTAAACGCATTTATCTGTATATATTTTTCTCTATAGATTTCAGAAGAATTATTCTACGGGCTACCTATTAATCTTTTGTATTATGTTTTTCAATTTGGGATGCGGGAATGTGTACCGCCGCCCCGGGAACCTTTATTGGATGCCATAGGTCACCCCAAGTGGTTCGCTACGTTTGGTCATTTAGCAGGGGTGCCCAGGTTCATGGGATGAGGTGTATCTAGGTCTTGGAGGCCGATGACCGGGGCACACTGAACTCAAGATTCCTACCCACCCCTTAAATCCTTTTCCTTCCCAGAACTCTCCTATCCTTAAAAAACAATAAACCTTCCTTTCCTTAAAAAAACCCTACACACAGCATCCCCAAAGATGACATAGGCCCTGAGAGAAATTATTTTCCTCATGGTCTGCTGTGTGAAGCTCATGTAAAAAAATGTTAAGGTAAGTACTTGCATACCGCTTTCTAACCCCGTATGCATGGACATTGGTGGGTCTAGAGTCGTTCAAATAAATGTAGCTTCGTTCAATAAAATAGATTCTTGACGTGTGCGGTGAAGGAGGAAACCATATGTTTCCATATAACGCCGTTGGGAAAGTGGTGGGGTCCTCTCCAAAAGCCTTTGCTTATCTAGCGGTCGATTCTGTTTATGAACTTTGCGGTGAGTGAACATTTTGTTTATTGTTCAATGACTAGTGTTGGAGTTATTTTTTTTACGTTAGCTCCATACAGGAGGCCTTTAGGAAAAATAACTCTCAGGGTCCATCTCATTGGTCTATAGGGGATGCTGTATAGAGGGTATTTTTTATTGAAATGAAAGAGAGCAAGTTCTGGGTATGAAAAAGGTATAAGGGGTGGATTGGAATCTGGGGTCAATGTATCCAGGAGTGACAGAGTTTGAATCCATCTCTCCCACTGCGTTACAAGGCGACAGGTCAAGAGAGTTCGGCTGGAGAGATCAAAAAGACTCCCTCAACCAGTCTCTCCCGATCGGCCCGCCATGCATTAGTAGGGCAAATGCTTCTGCCGCCAAGACCTAGATAAACCTTACTCCATGAACCCAGGTTATATGGGCTTGCGTATTTATTTTCCATACCGGTGAGTTATGGAGTTATGAGTTATGGATTAATATCGACTGATACGGGTTAATAAATAAATACTAGCAATAAATTATATCAGAGATGAAAAAAAATGTATTTTTCAAAGTCAGTTAATATTTTAATGTAGGTGCAAAATAATTAGAGGTGGAAGGAATGATATATTCGGTTTTTGATATTTTAAAAAAATTGATTTTTACCCCATTATTATAGACGGTTTTATGGACGAGAAATTAATTTGTATATTTAAACCTATTAATTTATTTATTTTTAATTTTTAACCTTATGAGTTAAATCTCAAATTATAATATTTAATTAAATGAAGAATTGCACAAATCGCGACACAGGTGCGACGGCTGACGGATCTGGCTGACACGGCTGACGAGTCCGTGTGCGAATGCTTGTCCGGGTTAAGGTTTGAGTCCTTGCCCGGGTTAGAGCTCTTGTGCGGGTTCTATCTCCGAGTCCTTGGCCGAACCCGGGCGTCCCGGTAGCCGCAACAGCACCCAGTACCCAGTACCCATTCCGCATCCGAGAACTCGGACCCGGGACCTGCTTCAAGAACTCGAGTTCTTTTAACCACCCATCCCTCTATGCCTTCAATCTCAATCACACCTGTCATTTATGTGTCAGCGAATATTTTAATCATTACAAAAGAATTAATCGCGTATGTATTGATAATTACCCAATCACAGGCGAATAATTAGCCAGATTATAACAATGACCTATCTAACAAATTATACAGATTTTTGGATTAAGCTCACAACTCACAACTCACAACTCTCAACTCACAGTTCAGTTTATTCTTTTGCAAAGAAAGGTAGTGTAGTTTGGCTTACTAAAATACTCGTGAAAATTTTTTCAAGAATTTTTTTAACATGTCATAGAACTTACGATATCTTATTGCCACCTATCTTTTGACCTGTGTTGACGTTTTCTAATTATAATTCTTTTGTTATTTTTTACTCGATTGTATATCTTCGAATAAAAAATAATGTTTTCCGATAAGTGTTGTTTATGAAATAAGTCTTTATGATTATTATACTTGTCTTGCAGTCAATTTCAGTAGTTGGCAGCAAAGGAACAATGTATTTCCTAGAGTTTAAGTGAAATATTAATTGAAATATAAATTTGGTGAAATCTTTTAACACGCATTTATTTGTATATTTTATTTGAGTTTTTTGCTCGTTGTTGTTTACTAATTACTACTTAAAACTTACATATTATTACATTTTATCTTCCTTAATGTAATTCTTACAATCTATTTTGATTTTATTAATTTGCTTCATTTTTTATGGTCTCTGGCAGCATTCAATAGAGTAGGAATTTTGTGGATAAACAACATTATCTTAAAATGAAATCAAATAGAAAACCTTTGAAAAGGGCAGTTGACAACTTGTTAAATCGCTACGATCTCGAAATTAAAATCTAAATCACTGTCAAATTTAACGGCTTTTGTATGGGTTATACAATTCAATTGTTTTGTTCGGTTTGGCGTTTGGCAATTCAACGTTGTTCAGTCAGGATATTGTGAGTGAAATGTGAAACAGGAAATTTCAGAACAATTCCCGGCATGATCAATTTCATTCAGAATTCGATGTTGTTTGTTCCCTTTGAGGTGGAATAACATAATGCCAATTGTTCTGTCTGTGATAGATTCCTACACAATTTCATGTAACATAATATTTGTCATCATACATAACTTTTTTACTTGGAAAATATATAATAAATACCTTTATAGCATGCCTCCATTTCACGTCACTGTTTTCTAACTTTATTCAATACATCCCTTATTTAAATATCATTCCCAGGTACCAAATGTACGTAACACGTGAGCTCTAAGTTTATTTATAGAACATCGAGAAATACATTTAAATATGTTTAAATTTTCATGTTAGGTAGGGAGAGCTCCTACCAATAATGGATAGTTATAACTAGCCCAATATATCACCGAACACAATACAACAAATTAAAATGATAATAATGAATCAAGAAAAATATACAGGTATACCTGAGTGAAAAAATATCCTCTAGCCTTGAATTCTGAAAGGGAAAGCATATTCAGAAAACAAACTATAATTATTATTTCCTTTTATCCCTAATGATACTGATTCAGCGTAATAAATAATTGGATGAGATTGATTTTCAATGGAACCTTTAGAGCAGCGATGATCTACCTTTTAAGTTCGAGGGCTAATTCATCCATTTTCAATTTGTTCCCGGGTCCCAAGGGGCAGGGTAAATATAGCTTGATATTGTTAAATTTGAAGTTGGTGGTGTCGGAAAACTATTTCTCTTTTGAAAAGTGGTAATTTTATGTTAACAATGCGCCGAAGGCGAAAATTTAATATCTCCAAGGTAAAACCAATGCATGCTGTCGATTTTTAATATTATGAAATAAAAAAAACCTAAAAAAACTTACTCACAGTTTCGGGCAACTGTTGATTTTTTCAAAAAGTTAAACAAAGTTTAGTCAAGAAAAAAAATTATTTTGTAAAACGGAAACCTTTAAAATGCATCAAACATAATTTTCATCAAGAAAAGCGCTGCGCTGCGCGTATGATTTTTTCTACACGGTTTTTTTCTTACCAAGAATATGTTAGAAAAATCTTATTATTTTGAACGGCTGATTCAAAACTTTGAAGAAAGACTGAAGCTTTTCGCTCAACCTTTTTTTAAAACCACAGAAAGTGTTGAAAATTCTTTACCGCAAACTTTTTGATATTTTATTTAGCCAAGTAAGAAGTACGATGAGCCACGCGGGCCACACTAAATGGGCTCTAGAGCTACGGTTGCTCATCACTGCTTTCGAGGTATCAGAAATTGCCGTATGGCGTGTTCACATTTTTTTCTAGGGAAAACATTGTGAAAAACTCTGGGAACACGTTATGTATCCAACAATGTCCAGTACATTTTTGTTTGTAAGCAAAAGCTTTCTTATTTAAAATCATTTTATTCGAGTTTAATAAGACGATAAACTTGTTCCAAATTATTCAAGATCGGTGAATGAAAGAAAAAGTACCTTTAATGAAGACAGGATAATGTATTTCAAATTTATTAGAAGTACCAAAAACGGCCCAATAAATACAATGGGAACACGTTTATTTTATCGCACTATCTATAAGTAAGACTAAAATTAATTGAAAGTCTTTTTGCAGAGCTTGAAAAAATATTTTCAAGGATGGTTGTTTTTCTGAAGATTGAATTGAATAATGAAGTTCGTTTATAAGTGTGTATTGATTATTAATGTGTAATGTATTGATTATTTTTACAGGTTCAGTCACAACTGTTGGAGGATGGGGAAGAATTCTTCAGCAGGGGGTGGGCAAAAAAAGCAACCCGAACCAGCCCACAAACAAAATGGTCATATTCCAGGAAGCTATGATAAAAAGATGAAATTATTTGATCCCATGACGGAGGGCGTGAAATGGTCCGAGAGGCACGCAGATAAAATTGAAAGATTCTGGAACATTATGCCAGATTATCTTAGTAAATTTATTGCCACATTAGCAGTATTCACTTTCGGAGCAACCCTCAAAGGTTAGTTTTTCTTATCACTGTAATCTTTGATTATAATAATGACGATGCAAGACAATTAAGTGATACTTCAATCCAAATTTTGTTTTATGTTATTAAGAAAGACCTCATTTTCGAGATCGAACGAAACCTTGTCTTGAATTGTCTTTAGTCGTGTTTGGTGACCAGATTTAATTATACAGGTACCTCTTCACCTTCTTCTTCCTCATTTCCTTCCATCCCTACTACCTTCAGCCCACAACATAATCCACTGACTCCAGACGGTTGGGAGCAGTTTATATTATTGTGCAGTATTCAAATAAAAAAAGACAAATAAGAAGTTTATACCAAAAAATATAATGTTAATGTTGGCGATATGACACAGAAAAAAATGAGCAAACTCTACTATTATACAAAAGATCGGGATGTTATTACCAAGAAACTATTAAAGCTTCGTTTAAAAAGCTTTTTAGGTGAAAAAACTATGTTTCGATGTAAACCAATTCCCATCAGCTAATAATAATATAAAACTTTTAACAGATAGGTAGGAACTCACTTTGATTTAACGGTACGCGATAACGTACTATATAATACTATATATATAATAAGCCTTTTATTTTACAATAGTTGATAGTTACAATATTACAATATACTCAAATTTGATTTGTATTAGTAAGTTAGCTTAGATTATGTTAGTAATATAATTACCTATATGTTTTAAAAAATATTTATGAATTATCAAGAACCCCGGTTTGGGTAAAGGCCTCCTCCAAGATGTCCATTTTTGTCGGTCTTGTGCTATGGAGTACCAGTTTATGCCAGTTGATCCTTTCTGTAGCAAAGTATAAAGGTGTTGTGTTCTTTTATTTTGTTGCCCTGTCGTCTAACTTCCGAAATTCCCATAATATATTAGTTAATTTTACTTTAAAATTCTTCCAGTTCTAATGTTCGGTCGTTGTATGTTATAATTTTTAATTGACGACTTAACTTTGTGTGATTTTTCGAAGTTTTTAAGGTTGAGCTTGAGTTTTGTATCTTTGGAGGGTTTTGGTCATAATCTTCCACGGTGACCAGCCGGGTTGGAAGATTTTTTGTACTATATTACTAACACTAATATATGGAGGATTGCATTGTGTATAATAAGAATATTCTGACTCTCCGTTGTTTTTTATTTTGGAACTTATTGTGCAAACTTTTACATAATACATTATAATAATAGGTACCTACTAGCGCGGGAGACCCGTGAAAGTCACAGAACATTATAATTATGTAGGTTTTTTGAAACTGAACGTATACTTTCAATATTTGCCGGAGGATCCATGTGGTTCAAAGACAAATATTGTTTTTTTGTCAACAAATTATTTCGACAACCCCAATTTCCCATTCCTTTACCTTTAGAAAATCTTAACAATAGTTAACCAAGCTCTCAAAAATGGGAAAAGGGCAGAGCCTTAAAAATCACAAAATCTGACTTTACTCAAGAGAAAAAGAAATTTATTAACCAAAGAAATACAAAAAAATAAATATAGAATAGAAAATTAAAATATTTTTCTTGTAAAATTTTCACAATATCAGTACCTACCAATTTTGAAAATGAAAAAAAGAACTTAAATTCAATGCCTATTTGAGTTCATTGAACCAAACGCACAGACGAACGAAATATGTATTTGGATTGCAATGGATAATATATTATAATACTAACATGTTTATTGAAGCCATAATCCCGTAGTTACTACTTCTATTTACATTGAATGCACTTTTAATTAAATGAGAAAACTTGACAGAGTTTTCAAATTTTGCGAGTTTCAGGATTTTGCCGTAATTAATTAGAGTGCCGACTTTATGTAAAAATACCTCCAGTTTTAATTTATAGCGAAGAATGTGTACATTTTTTTGGAATATTCTGATGCACATATTATTTATTACTCGACAATTTGACCTCATCCACTTAAAAAACAATAATTATAATTTTAACAACATTACTTTTGTAAACAGACTTTCGATAGGTTGGCATTTTAGATTATTTTCGGGTGTATTGAACTTTCAACAGTTTGTTTCTTTGAATTTTAAATGGGAGATATTTTACTGCTACTCTTCGCTTCACCATCTTAACAGCTATTCTTTGCTAGTTGTGCGAAAATCCAGTATGAATAAATTCCTAAGATATCTTCAAAATATATGAAGATTAAATCAAAACATTCTTCTATGTTGCTTATCTCATTAATATTTGCTTTACCTACCTATTAAAGCTTGCACCTGATAAGATTTATTCGTTAGCAATGATTAAAATACTGATATCTTAATCTGCGATGACGCAATAGTACCTATGTACGATTACATGGATATGAGTACGTTCATTACCCAGAGCATTGTATTATAAATTATTGTCATGGGAAAGCAATCTTTGCGACTTGAGATGAGTGATTGAGTTATATGAAAATCAATAAATCTTTTGACACGCAATTAATTACATGGTAGATTTCTTTTAACATCAATTTTGATATGCTGATAAAAGTCAGGTGTATATTTTCCAAAATATTTGCCGTGTATTAATTAATTCATGTCGGTTATAATCGTTTCACTAAAACCATCAATTTTCAAAATTTAAAAAGGAGCACAGACTATAAATTTTAAGAGCGTTTTTTATATCAAACATATAATTGTTTCATCTGAAACATGAACCATGTTGGCAAAGTTAATCGATAAATTTCGTATTGCATAGTTTTAATGTGTTGAATCGTTTTTCTGGGGTACAAAATTGTTTTTTTTTTAATATTCGTGCGGATTTTAAAGAAATATAAAGTAAACTTATTCGAATTATGCAGGTGCAAAGAAGCACACAAGGTAAAAAAATATCAAAGAATTAAACTGTGCAGACGAGTGGAAAAATCTTATCCGATGAAGAATATTCAAACTTAAATCGTAGTTTGACCCTTTTGCAAGATATTGTTGATTATAAGGAAGTCGATAAAATAATGAATAAATCAAATAAATACTTCTTAAACCTTGATAAAAGCAGTTAAAATGAGAACATGTACAACCTGCTCACCCATTGTACACAAACATAATTTACCTGTAAACCCTATGATTTGATACTTAAAAAATGTTATGGGACACGTAGCCATATATCCCTACTATCAGAATGCCGACCTGCTCTTACAAAACGTGCATAGTTAAAGGATAAAGTGTAATGACGACCTCAATGTCAAGTTTCTTGACTCCGGATCAGGAGCTCGCGGGTTCGTAACCCGACGTAAACTAAATTTTTAAATGTTAGTTTTTTTTATTTTTCTGTACCTTGTTCTGTTTTATATTTTTGTTTAGGTTCATTAGTATTAATTATTAGTATTATGTAATACTTTTTTATGGCAGACAGAGTATTGCACCCACCGCTCTGTTCGGCTGAAATAAACGCACCAGATTTAAATGTCCGGGTTTAATTTTCCCCACAGGAAAAACTAAACCCTTTCACACACTTCCCAAATGATCATCTGGTCAATCCACGTTATGCAATTGCACTATATGTATTATAATTACAAAACAATACAAGAACAACATGTCAACCTACCAGAGACCAGATGGGAAAATAATTCACCGACTCCAGATATTTTCATATCAGAGGGTTCGGCTCTGTGGAATTCCTAATTGAACCTATAAATCCTACTGATCCCTCAATATAAATATTTAAAAAATCTTTTGTAATCCTACATGTATTTAAAATACCGATTTTTGCATTTTTATTTAAAATTACCGATTTTTGCATTTATAAGTATTATAATTACAAAACAATACAAGAACAACACGTCAACATAATTCACCGACTCCAGATATTTTTATATCAGAGGGTTCGGCTCTGTGGAATTCCTAATTGAACCTATAAATCCTACTGATCCCTCAATATAAATATTTAAAAAATCTTTTGTACTCCTACATGTATTTAAAATTACCCATTTTTGAATTTTTATATATAAATTCTTTGACAAATCTAATACGCCTAAATTTTGAATCAGAGACCTAGGTATAATGCCAGTAGCCGAAATAACAAATGGTAATATTTTTATAGTCCGAGAATGCCAAATTCTTTTAATCTCATTTCCTAAATCTGTGTATTTTCTAATTTTTTCAGAAACAGTTTTTTGAATATTACAGTAATTTGGAATAGCTACATCAATGATATAAGTTATTTTTTTAATTTTGTCATGTAAAACTATATCAGGTCTATTATGACTAATTATTGTTCTGTCTGTTAGTATAGTTTTATCATAATATATTTTATAAAATTCATTTTCTAAAAATGAATTTGGTTCATAATCATAATATGGTTCTATATTACGGCAGTCAATCAAGTTATGTTTAATTACCAAACTTTGGTGGATTATTTTTAAAACCTGATTGTGCCTAAATGTATACTCGGACGGCGCTAATATAGACCATCCCGATATATAAACATGTTCTATATAATATATAAACATGTTCTATAGTTTCCGGAAAAGCCAAACATTTTCTACATAAATCATCAATTTGATTTATATCTTTGATTATATGCTTCCTATAATTTTTAGTATTAATGACTCTATCTTGAATGGCAAGCATTAATCCTTCTATTTCTGCGCTCAACTCTCCAATACACAACCATTTGTTTGACGAAAATTTGTCAACATACGTTTGGTTGAGATAATTGAAGTGTTTTGCATGAATAATTTTATTTGACCAGGAATCTAATAATTCCTGGTTAGTATTTATAAGAATGTTGGCATTCTCGTCATATAAATTTAAAGGTGTAATGTTTATATCTGCCTTGCAAATTATTTTGTGCATTTCTGAGCTATTAGCTTTCCTATGGAAAAAATTTCTAAGCATTTCTACGTGATTGTGTTTCAAAGATGTTATTTTGACTACACCTCTACCTCCTAAATTTCTAGGTAAATTAATTCGTTCTATAGCTGAATTTGGATGATGGCAATTAAACTTTGTTAACGTAGTTCTAATTAATCGTTCTAAACTATCTAAATCTGTAATGGACCATTTAATTATGCCAAATTAGTACGTTAATAGAGGTATTGCCCAAGTATTTATTGCTTTTACTAAATTTTTAGCAGATAGATTGCATTTTAAAATTTTTCTGATCCTAGTTTGAAATTTAATCCTAATATCATTTTTAATACTAGTGTGATCTAATCTATTCGATTGCGGGTATCCTAAATATTTATAAACCTCATCCCCTTTCATACTTTTAATTTTGAAATTTCTAAATATACCCTCGTCTCCATCTACAATTTTTCCTTTCTCTATATGGATCGTTTTACATTTATCTAAACCAAAAGTCATGTTAATATCATCTGAAAAAATTTTAACTTTCTTAATCATTTCCTCTAAATTTGATTCAGAATTTGAAAATAATTTTATATCATCCATATATAATAGATGTGAAACTATACTACTCTCTCTTGTATTACCCTTAATTTTTTTTCCAAACTTGCTTTTAATTAACATTTTAGACATAGGATTCAATGCTAATCAAAACCAAAGAGGACTCAATGAGTCTCCTTGAAAAATCCCTCTTTTTATTGAAATGCCCGGTACTACTATTTCTTACCTTTTAAATTTACTAGTAAATCTGTATTCCAAAAGGACATAATATTTTTCAAAAAGCTAATTATAATTGGGTTAACTTTATATATTTTTAATATTTTGATTAGCCACGAGTGCGGGCACTATCAAAAGCTTTTTGATAATCTATATAACAAGTATGTAAATTACGCTTTTGATTTTGAATTTGTTTTAAAATAACAGAATCAATAACTAATTGTTCTTTACATCCCATATGTTTTCTGCGTCAACCTTTTTGTTGTTCAGATAAAATATTTTTTTCATCCAAATGAGTATATATTAAATCTGTCAAGCAAGAGGTTAAAATTTTGTATATTGTCGGTAGACATGTAATGGGTCTAAATTGAGAGGGATTATTAATATTTTCGCCTTTAGGTAACATATAAGTAATGCCCTTAGTTAGAAAATTAGAAAAATTTTGAGGTTGTTTGACAAGTTTTGAAAGATTTTTTGCAAACAGAGGATGTAAAGTAGTTAGACGTTTGTACCAAAAATTATGTATCCAATCGCAACCCGTGGCTTTCCAATATTTATTCACCAGCTTTAAATGTCCGGGTTTAATTTTCCCCACAGGAAAAACTAAACCCTTTCACACACTTCCCAAATGATCATCTGGTCAATCCACGTTATGCAATTGAACTATATAAGTATTATAATTACAAAACAATACAAGAACCACATGTCAACCTACCAGAGACCAGATGAGAAAATAATTTACCGACTCCAGATATTTTCCTGAAAGTCTGAGCAATGAATGTATTTAAAAAAAGGATGTTTAGCTTACCATAAAAATATAATTTTTGAAAACAAAATGTTACCTTGTGCATTTTACTAATATTACAAACGCGGAAGTTTATATGGATGTATGTGTATTTTTTACTGTTTCACGCAAAAACTACTGAATGGATTTTAATGAAACTTTACAATAATATAGCTCATATATCAGAATAACATACAGGCTATAATTTATAAAACTTGTTAGGAAGGGGACGCGGGAGGGGAACGGGGACGCACGGGAAAGTTGATTCACATTGTATTTCTTTGAATATATGGCATTGCGACGCATGCCGGGAACCAGCTAGTATTTAATATATCTCAATAAATAGTAGAAAATTAATAAGTAGTTTTGTCGTTTACTTATATTTGGTCAAGAATTTTTCTAAATTTAATTTGCTTCATGATTTTTTCAGGAGAATGGGTTATCATCCTGGTTACGGCCATGAAGCAGTGGAGTGGAAAATACAACTCCACCGGAAACGAGACTGAGGAGGAACTGACCATGTCCGACATCTTCTCCCTGGAGAAACTCAAGATGAACGATTGGATGTACTTCTGGGTAGGCGCCAATATTGTCTCCTATGGAATGTACTTTATCATCGGCGGATTCTTGCATGTAAGTCTTGTTTATTTTAATGTAACAGGCGGGTGCTATGCTTTACAATAGACAAAAATATTCGCTGTTATCAGATTGGTTGAAATCAAACCCTATCCAGGAATCAAACCAAATATTTTAGTTGTATTAATGTTGACACGTTTCCACATCGCATTCACGCTAATACTATGTCACAGGTTGACGATCGAGTGTTCATATTATATAGGGTGGCGTAAAACTACCGTTTTATTTTGAACCTTATTGTAATTTTATTAATATGTGTAATAAGATTAATAATAATTAATAACAATTAATTAATAATAATTAATTATTAATAATTAATAACAATTGATGAATAATTATTAATAATTAATAACAATTAATTAATAATAATTAATAATTAATAATTAATAACAATTAATTAATAATAATTAATTATTAATAATTAATAACCCTATTAATATGTGTAATAAGATTCAAACCATGTCGGTAGTTTTGCGCCACCTTTATAAATGTGTTTTGTAATACGGTACCAACGAAACAACCCCCTGCAAAAATACCACAGCTCACAAAGATACGGACAAACCTCACCCCATGAACTCGGGCACCAAACGTAGCAAATCACTTGGGGTGACCTATGGCAGTTGGTCATCCAATAAATGGTTCCCGGGGCGGTTCAAATTTCATGAATTCTACAGGAAACACGAAATACATGAGTCTTTTTTGATATTCTTTTTTGGCTTGATTAACATTTTGCTAATCCAGACTTCCAAACCACAGAATTTATTACTCACACTTTCAAATTCTGAAGCAAACCTATAGTAATATAAACTTAAATTTACATTCATGCGTAATGAAGATAAAAACTACAAAGACCATTATTTCGGTTTGATATATTTTTACGTACGGCAGTATGGGTAGTTAAGAGACTTATTTAAGAAAAAAAAACCATGAAACACGTAGTAGGTATCCGTGTACTTTAAAACACATTAAGTTCTGTACATAAAATAGAAAATACTGTCGAATACATATTAGTTAAGAGGTCAAATTCTCTGATTCGTTTGTGCATTTGTAACATGATCACGTTATTGAAAGAGGGTCGATTTCAGGATTTTCAATTAATGAAATTGATTAATGGATTGCAGTGTCCACTTACTATAAAATAGTCAAAGGAAGCCAGTTTGGCAATACAAATAGACTTTTTATACAAACCTCGTTGCACGTATAGTATTTTATTCCCAGGCAGAGCTCGTATGCACGTCATCAAGGAGCATTCCAATGAAACGTACGTCGTAACTTACTTGCCATAATATTGTTGGGTGACAGTGACCATTCTTCCATGACTAACGGGACCTTTACAATTGGATTCATATTAAAGACATAGTACCTAGTACCTACCTATGTCGCTGATTGATACTTAAGATTTACATTGATACTTAATTGTGAAAAGGTACAAATAATTACATTCTATAAATAATTACTACGACTGTCTCGACACAAGTATACCCTAGTGAGACAGGCATCGAATAATATAATGTATACATACCTTGTATAGATCAATAAATAAAATATAAAAAATAATAATAGTCAAAGATCCGTGTCATTCACTGGCAAACTTAAAAGTAAGCCAAAAGTTCTACAAAGTACAAACACGATGAGATTTAATAAGGGTGGGGAGGGGGGGGGGGGGGGGGGGGGTAATAGGAGGGGTGATTTTGGGGGAGCGGAAGAACGGTGGGAGGAGTTAACATTGCATGGAAACATTGTTAATAAGGGTGATTTACAGGGTGCTATTATTTTATTAACTAAATAAATTTTTGATTTATTTTTTTGTTTATTTCTAAGGTTTCTAATTGGAATGTTTAAACTTGTTTTTTTCTTCGTTTAAGCTATGGCCTGTCCCTATTTTTAATGGTCAGCCATCTCGGAATTATTATTTCGTAAACAAAGTTCATGATTTCCGAAGAATCCCTGAAGGGTAGCAAGAAAGGGTAGTGGTTAGTATGTTAAACTGCAATTAATTTCGCTTATTACTTACTCACAGTAAATTACGTAGGTCGTACTGAGAAAAATACGACTTTTATGTCGAAAAGTCTCTTTTGTTTAAAAAAAGAAAGAGATGATGAAAAATCAGTAACTGTTTTTTCCATTATTTTTGTCTCTCGGAAAGGCAGAGAATAAAAGTTGGCATAAGCTTCCAGTGGGCGGATAAACTATTGACTTTGCAACAGAAGGCGTATTTGCACCCACTCTGTCATCAAGTCTGGGAGCCTTTAGAATACATAATGATTACCTACTTAATAAAAACCTTTTCACGTGGTGTTTCACGTGAACCCTATGAACAAGATATGTATTAGGCACGTGATTCAGATGGCACTGGGTGTGGGTACCTAACTAAAAAAAAATAAGAAAAACCTACAACGAAAAATCTAATGAAACCTGGCACGTTATCAGATTTTTTGTATGTTTAACATGATAATTCATGGGTTGAATGAAATACTAAATCATTGTTTATCAATTTATTTTTTACTATTAAGCAAACCGGTTTCGGAGAAACATGCTTCGTCAGACCTGTCGACGTCATAGTTGCAATGTTCAAAGATGTAAAAATGTATGGACAAGATTCGTTTTTCATGCCCTAAGAAAAATCACAAAATGAATAATCACACAGGTCGAAATGAGGTCAGCCAAATCTGTTGTTTCAGACAGGTTGAACCAAAGATATTTAAATATAAGAGATGTGCTATCGGCAGTTTTTACTGGGTGGGACTGTGCTTCCTGTTCTTTCAAAAAAAAAATAGAGTCCTTGCGAGAGCCTTCAAGGAGTAACCATCTGTTACTTATGCCATGGCGGGTAGGTGGTGGGTAACCTCCAATGTGCTTCCTGATGTCGCCGATATTGTTAACCAATACTACTATTAAAAAATCAACGAATTCTTTCCGTATTCAAACTATATTGTTAACCAATACTACTGCACACCTTAAAAAGTCAACTAAATTCCGTATTCAAACGAGGACCATTAGACCGTTATCATTCAAACTAGGACCGTAGTCCGCTGACAGTTGGGCGACCATCGTAGCCTATCTCTTATATTTCAATATCTTATATTTGAATACCTTATGTATCAATATCTTTGGGTTGAACCATATAATGAAGAATATAAAGCTTGAAGTACCTTCCACAAAAATGTGAATGGAAACAAATGTTCAATTTATCCTAACCGCCCAGCGTTCCACCTCACTTACACCCACCTGAAATCGTAGTTCACCATTCCATTTGAATTTCGAAAACATTTTTTCTATGGAAATGTCGGCCCGATTCGGGCAAATATTTGGATTACGAAACACGCCCATTAGCCACATCTTATGTTATTCTTTATTCTATGGGTTGAACCATTCACATGAATGGTGCGATGGGTATTCAAGCGCAATTGAGTCCACATTCTTGGAATGACCTGGTATTTAATCTGAAGTCAGAAACCGACTTTTAAAAACTCAATGTGAAAAGTTTTGAAGAACTGTTTAACTATACGAAGTTGGTTTTTTATAGAAAAAACAACTTCGAACGCTGTTGAGGTGATTGAATTACTAAATATGAAGGTTCTGATTTTGAGATTCAATCTGATATCGAGTATTTTAGTTTAACATATTTAAAAAAAAAATAATAATTAGAAAGTGGCATTATCTTGGAATGGCATTAAGAAATGTGGTTAGAACCTTAAACAATAAATTATTATATCCTAGCTAGTAGCATATGGTTCTATCTGCGCGTTTAGGTATGTTCTAAAATATTAAGTATATGTTAAAATATTTTCTTTTAAAATTCTTTAGAGGATTAAATCACAAAATCAGTAGTCGATAAATAAAATAAGAAATCGTCATTACAAATTTTGACACCTCTTATCTCAGAACAGGGCAAAGTGAAGTTAGAACCCTGTCCAATCAAAGAGACGATATATACCTATTATAGGTACGTTAAAATAATAATACGTTGAAAATAGTGAAATGTAACTAAAAACCAGCTACTTTCCAGGAGAAATCCTGAATTATAGCTGAGCAGTGACCTTTTTGTCAATAGAATCAATGTTGAATGAATAAAAAGTGTAATATTGTAAAAAATCTATTGATGAATAAACGTTTTTATTATTGACGTAAAACTAGTTTACGCACGCTCGACTTGGGGGGTATTACAAAAAGTGGTGTTACGAAAAGTGTGATGTTACGAAAAGTGTGATGCGAACGGTAATCGATGCGAACGCTGATCGATGGCGAGACGAACGGTCGGGCCTTTATGCACGCTTGACTTGGGGAGTGATAAGAATAAGGATGGTCACTCCAAGGTCGTGGATCACCCCAAAGTCGTAGGTCACCCCAAGGTCATAGGTCAACCCAAGGTCATAGGTCACCCCAAGGTCGTAGGTCACCCCAAGGTCGTAGGTCACCCCAAGGTCGTAGGTCACCCCAAGGTCATAGGTCACCTCATGGTCGTAGGTTACCACAGGGTCATAGGTCACCCCATGGTCATATGTCTCCCCAATGTCAATGTCAATATCATGTGTTCTTTTACAAGTTAGTGAAGTTTTTCTTCAGTCATGCGGTCTAAAGCACACTCGTTTTTTATTATTATTATAAATGCTTTCAGTGGTACTTCTACGTCCAACGTCGACACAAGGCGGAAGAATGGAAGCTCCAGCCAACAAAATGGCTTTCTCCTGAGCTTGAACTCCACGAGATCATGGTGGGAACCTTTGCCCTGCTCATTACCGGAACCTATTCTGCCACCCTGGCTTGTTACATCTACAACGGAAACCCATGCACTATCTACTACCAGTTGGATGAGTATGGGTGGGCTTGGTTCTTCCTGCAGTTTGCTGTTATATTCGTATATCAGGTGGGTTAATTTAACTGCTTCCAAGACAACACAAATCAGTGACTAAACAAAATGATGAAAAAGCATTGAAAAACGACAAATCTATCCTAACCTAAGCTATCATACCTCACCTAACCTAATATTCAATCATGCTTTGTTTTGTCAATGTTCTGTTTTATCCGGTTACCGAATTTACTAATTAAATGAAAGAGAAACTAAAGCTCCCATAAAACAAAATATTTTGACAAGTCATGTAGTTTCGGAAGCAAATAACGAGCAAGTGATTAATCGAATGTTTTACTCTTTAATTTTAAAATGATTAAAATTATAATATTTATTTATTTTTTTACTAAGAAGTTTGTTTTACCCATTATTTAGTTATTTCTTAATTACTTTCAGCCTTATATTTAATTATCTGTTTTGTCTTTGGTCATAAATGTGTAAATGGCAACTATTAAAAAAAATTACACTAATTACTATTACAAAATAAAAATTAATTTAAAAAAACGACCATTTTCAAGTTTGGCGTTGTGAAATATGTACAGTTTTTTTCTCTGGATTTTCGAGGTCTAAGGTACCATCACATCAAGATGCACGAACCATCATGAATCAAGATGCACGACGTTTTTTGACAAAACATACTTTTATGAATAAAATACTTTTACTGAACAAATGTAGTACCGTTAACACTTTAAAAAAATCTTTATTCATTAATACGATTTTTTCATGAATACATTTTTAATACGGTTTTCGACTACAAACCTGGTCACCCGCCCGTATTTATGATTTTAGTCGAAATTAGACCTGAAATAAATGTAGGTATGTCTATGAAAACGTAGAAATAACATAAACACGTGAATGCATGTTTTTATTAGTCACAAAAAGATACATAAATTACAAATAAACTTTACACAGTAATTAATTACAAAATACATGAATTTGATTTACCACCATAAATAAGCAGGGATTGTATATATATATATATGTACTTCTCCAAATCTACAAATTCAAAGATTTGTAATAATGCGGAAAGCAACATTCGGATCCTTATTTACATGTCTAATTCACATATTAAATATACTATAAAATATGTCATAGCGAAGCATAACGGTCCAGTACATGGCCATGATATTTTAGAAATTTTCCGCTAGTAAACCTATTCACTTTACTACAAGTTGAAAATGTTCAGCAAATCGTTCCATTGCCGAGCTGTTGAACACAAGAACGAGTAGAAGAATCGACCCGTTCTCATGTGACAAATGTCAACCATGTACCATGTTGGGCACGCGTCTGGCGTGTGTGTTTTCCTACTATGCAGTGTACTGAAAGAAAATACAAGCGCAGACAGAATCCGTCTCCTGGTGTCTATCTGATGTACCTATGGCAAAATTGAAAGGAAAATACAATGTTAGTGATTTTTTTTAAGCACATTTTTATTATTTCTATAAAGGATTAAATTTATTTTGCAGGACTATACAACCTACATAATGCACCGGATGTACCACACCCCCTTCCTGTACAAACACTTCCACAAACTACACCACAAGTACAAGCAGCCCACCGCCTTCTCCGTTGTGGCGATTCACCCCGTCGAGATCATGCACATCCAGTTGACAATGTGCCTGCCCCTGTTCACCATACCCGTCCACTGGTGTAAGTATCAAAAAATTATACCAATGTGAAATCACGGAACCCCCTGAATTTAATTTAAAAAAACATTAAAAAAAAATTTGTGAAAAATTGCAACGTCCGAGAAAGGATCGACTGCTTGAAAGGAAACTGCATTGACCATTACTCACCACTTCATAAATTCACTATATTTACTGAAAATTTGAATTACGTATTTTTGAAATTTAGGATATCACTTTTACAAACGAAATTAAAATGTTTATCAATAATGATGTGTTATACTACGGTTCTCCGCCTAAGGGCACCCGCATACGAGAGAATTTATAGTCGCGGTGACAGTTGAAAAACCATTCCAAGATTCATTCAAATTCAAAAAAAGTATCAAAACTAAAAACTCTCTCGTGCGCGTATCTCCGTACACCGTAATGTATTGTTATGCCCGCATCTGTTGCAACGCAATCGCGGTGTGAATATTATGTGGAGCGAATAGTCGGTAGAGTGAAAAATTTGACAATTTACCATTTACGCATGGTTAAACGGCCATAATCCGGGCTTAAGGCCTGCATAACAGTTACTAAAGCTGCATCGCGTGCTTCGGGGCGAAACAATCTGACGGTGTGCGTTTTATCGAATTGAACAGAAAATTCCTAAAACTGTGATGTACCTGTACTAATTTGAAAGACAACTGATGTCGCTAATCTAAATTGGTTAGAACCTTTTGACTCCTAGACCCCAGATTCACAATATTAAAAAAAATGAACCGAATATATAAGTAAGAAACAAAAGTGTACTGATTTCGGGGCTCACAGATATGTCCATAGCAATATGCCTGCAGGGTAAAGATTTCCCCGGTTATTGTCAACCTTCGACAGGAGAGGGTACGGATAGGAATGTATTGGTATTTATGATTCAGAAACAAATTGGAAGTAAAATTCTCTGTTTTCGCCTAACTGCAATTTCGGAAGAATAACATGTCCATGTCCACTACAACAAAATAAGGCTTAACAGAATAGTATGTACGAATATGAATGAAGTAAGAAGTGTGTGCAAATATAGAGTTTTGTGACGGTCTATTATCTATCCTTTCTGTCTACCCCCGCTGAGAAACGGCGATTTAGTTAGTTAAGAACAAGAACAAATCCGTAAAATTTTACGCCTCTTGAAAATAAAACAAGCTTGTATTTTTCTGCGAATTGCTAATTAAAATTCAATGACTCATGAAGAATTCCAAGAAATAATATTTCTTCACCTCAGACAAAAGTCTATGATTACCAAAGGTGGCAAGTAACGTCGAGAAAATGAAAAATGGATTTGTTTTTCGATTGACAAACTACTAAAACCATCATATACTAAAAAGTAGTTTATTGGGACTTTTCTTTTTTCTGTAAAATATTTACATTTTTTCCTGTCATATTGTATTACCTTGTCTTTATAATAAATAAATAAAATAAAAATTTAAAAAAAGATACTTCCTTCACGTGGACGGTTTTTGATGATCAGTCACATTCCTAAATATCTTATTGATTATATTTTTTTTAAATACACACGACATTCTTACCACGTTCCACTCGAGCGTTTTTTGGCATATTATGACAAGTTTACAAAACATCTTAATGCCACTAGGTGCTACCTGGAGTACTTAAAGAATCTACAAATATTTTATTTATTTATTACCCGCCCAATTGGGCTTTTACATTATAGTTTATAAGTTGAGTATCACAGTTATTTTAAATACTTCCAAACTAAAACAATAAATAAAAAATAAAACAATTAAAAAAATTTTTTCATAAGAAGCAATTACTTTGTGGTTAGACATTATATTATAAAAATAAAACAACACTTTGTATTTAACCACGAATTTATTATTTATGTATCTACCGGTTTCACTTAGACCAAGCTTCCTCAGGATAAAATAATAACTAAATATTAAGACAGAGTTATCAGTTATATATAAGTTGAGCGACAGAGGGAGAAAAAATATGACAAAAGAACATAGTTAGATAGAGACAAAATATTTGAAGGCGGTACAATACAAATATTTTGTCTCTATCTAACTATGTTCTTTTGTCATATTCTTTCTCCCTCTGTCGCTCAACTTATATATAACTGATAACTCTGTCTTAATATTTAGTTATTATTTTATCCTGAGGAAGCTTGGTCTAAGTGAAACCGGTAGATACATAAATAATAAACTCGTGGTTTAATACAAAGTGTTGTTTTATTTTTATAATTAAAAAAATGTTACAACAAAAGCACATACATAATAAAATAAAATACACTGGTAGAAATGATAAGAAGACACACATAAATAGATATTCAATGTAAATATACAAAAATTGCAGACATTATACACATCTATTTGTGTCTAGTTGGATAAAAGGATTGGAATAAACATTGTTTATACTGGTTATTTTAAGGTGAAATAAATCTCCCAGACCAGAATATTTATAGACTGTGAAGTCTCGGAATCGGGAAATTTTGTTAAGACAGTTCTGGTGTTGTTACAGTCTGACAGTTTTAGTGTAGTAAATGCCGGCAAGATCTTTTCGGTATATGGATGTTGATTAATTATGATAAATCTAGAATGATTCATTGGGTTTAAGCCGTGGTAAGAGGTTCACATGTTTTTATATTAATATTTTTAGGAATGAATTAATTGGAATGGACAAATCAAAAACGAAACATCGCCCGACTGGATAAACAAAAGTAATCTAACATGAAACGCCGATACTTTATTACAGTTGGAAATATTAAATACAAATCGTTACCCCATTTCGAAGAACGAAGACGTGCAGAGGACTTTTAGGAAATTTCGTTTAATGTTTCCTTCATCTATTTTCACTTTTAAATCATATATTTTCATTTCCGAACGAATCCAATTTCGGCAAGTACGAAGGCCTCACAAATTTCCAAAATTCTCATTCCTGGAAAATATCAGGAAAATGCCTAAATCATTGTATTTTGCTTCCTTGATCGATCGTTCTTATTCGTCGTATATCGTCTTTGTGTCAGTTTCTTTGAAACTTCAACAAAGGAAAGTATCCAATGCCAAAGTTAGCATTATTTATAATGATTTATTTTTCGTTTTATGTCCGATAAGTAGTACGAAAAACTTAGTTATGTCATAAGACGTAAGGCATTTAGATAAAACTTGGATGAAACCAATGATTACGACCATTAAGAAGTGTACAATTTCAATATAAAAAGCATTAAATAATATTTACATTTCATTAATACTGATTGGTAGGTACCGACATGTCTTAAACATTTATTTTCCCGGGTTTAATCGATCTTTTCTACAGTTCTATTATTTCAATGTATTTTCAGCAGAAGTTTACTTTATATGTCGAGGAAAATAAGTATCCCTTTGTTCGGCAGAACAAGAGAAGAATTATATTCGATGAATGGTTCTCAGAACATCTGAACAATGCTTACAATCTAGTCCTTGAGAGAAAGGATTTGGGAGTCGAAAAATATACAAAAATAAATACGGTTTCACGGAAATATAGCTTCTTCTTCTAGCTTCACGTATTTTTTTAATTCTTGAAATGTACCTAGAATTTGATAATATATGTGGGAAATTTTTGCTTACTTAATTTGTCATCTTTCTGACGACGTCCGTTGCACAGCGGCGAGTTCTTTGGATCTGTCCTCTGAGGTCGCGGGTTCAAATTAATAAGAAATGATGTATGAAAATTTTAAGAAATATTAATGTTGTATATTTTAACTTCAATCCAGAGAAGGCTACATTATAGTATCATATATATATATATATATATATATATTTCAGAATCGGCGTGGTAAGAGAACGACATCAAAATTTTAAAGGTGTTTGAGAGATTTTTAGCTATTTTTTGAGACTTCAGGTCAGTATAGTCAGCAAGAGAGCTACATCCCAATCTTCCTTTTCGCACTATCCTTTCCCCTACAATTTTAATCAGCCTCGTCTTTCCCCAAATTGGGGATACCCTGATCCATACCATTCACTGGATTCTGGTAAATTGGAATCTTTTGTAGCAATTCTTTTATCAGATCAAAGTAACTCATACTCACCAAGACTTTAAAGATAATTTTTTGTTCTCAAAATGCGTAGTATTTGAACCATTTCCAGTGTTTGAACCAATGCATGCATACCTTATTTTCAAGCGATCAAAAGGACATCGATCAATCCACCTCCGAGTTCAAGTTTCAGGGATGTAACTATGTATTTCGTTAAATTATACTATTTTATTTGCAGTCCCCTTCTACGTAGTGGCCATCTACACCTATTACCATGGTATCATCGATCACTCCGGCATCAATTTCAAAGCCCAATGGTGGCAGCCATGGCAGCCCGATGCGGACTTCCACGACAAACATCACGAGTTCTTCCATGTCAACTTTGGATTCAACATCCAAATTTGGGATACGGTCAGTCCACTTCTTTCATACCTGAATTCTATGTGTTCACCGAGAAGAAAACATTGTCAAAATCTTACAATAGTAAGAAAATCATCAATAAAATGCTTAAATTTTATTTATGCAGCAGCAAAAACTAGCATATAGTATGAAGCAGTAAAAAGTATCATATAGTATGAAGAAGCAAAAATTGGCATATGGTATAAAGCGGCAAAAACTAGCATGTATTATGAAGCAGCAAAAACTAGCACATAAAACGAAGTTGCAAAATCTAGCATATAGTATGAAGCAGCAAAAACTATCATTTAGTATGAAGCAGCAAAAATTAACATGTATATAGTATGAAGCAGCAAAAACTAGCATACAGTATGAAGCAGCAAAAACTAGCATATAGTTTGAAGCAGCAAAAACTAGAAAATGCATGAAGTTGCAAAAACTAGCATATAGTGCAGCAAAAACTAACATATAGTATAAAGCAGCAAAACCAGCATATAGTATGAAGCAGCAAAAATTTATATACAGTATGAAGCAGGGAAAACTCTCGATTGATGTGAGATCTGCATAGCTTTATCCCTCTGAATCCTCTGAATCTGTCTGAATTCAGGATAGCGCAACAATTTTCGGCTTTCAAATTCATTTTCATAAAAATGTAGACTTGAACAACAAAATTAAAAATTTTAGATACCTATTATTTATTTATTCTCCCACAGAGATAGATTTACAATGCCAATAAAAATATTTCAATCAAAAGATCAATAATTTAATCCAAAACAAATACAAAATTTCGATCGACATTCAAGATTCAGTAAAAAAAAGTTGCAGGTGGTGATCGTTTTCCGGAACACGTCATTATTAATAACTAAGACCAATCGTTGCTTCTTATCTTAATACCTATCCTAGTTTTATGATAAGGCAATTTATTTTTTACACCTGAAGCTAAATATACTTCGATTAGCGATAATAATCTGTATCAGAAATGTTAGAAATATTATTCACAAAAATAAAAAAGGATTGGTACATACCTATGTATCATAACTATACTGTTTGTCAAATTATATTTAATTTGTTTTTCAAGCATTTATTTCAGAAAAGTAAGTAAAATATTATGAAAGCAAAAAACCTATTTAAAAAGGTATGAAACGTCTTTAGATAATTTATTGATTAACGAAGCAAAAAAAAAAATCTATGCTATTTATCTAAAAAGAAGTAAGTATTTACTTGGCGCACTAATGTAAAACTTTACGAAATATTAGATATTCTTCTAAAAGGTTTTTAAAACATAATTTGTTTCACTCACAGCTTTGTGATGCTTGTGTATTTGACGGTTTCACGACAACTCAACAAGTGGCATTTCAATACCCCTTTGAAATATCACTATTACAAAAAAATAACCCTAACCTAACTTAACTCGTCTAATCACAGGAGATCCAAGTTGTCCCAAAACATCATATGCCGTTATAATAACAGGAGACCCAGATTGTCCCAGAGCGACAGTGCATTATTAAAAGTTAGATATCTCTCTTCCTGTCATGCGAATATTTGTGATTTATTTTATGTTAGAAACGGAATGAAATAATGCTTCTCGTTGTCTTAGAATTATATGAGCTAAGTTTTTCAGATATTTTACAAACCCGATCAAAAGTGACGGTTTAATTTTTCACCAATTTGTGACGTATCACACATTTAATTTTAAAATAAAATTGTATGAAAGTGATAAAAAGTGAGGTGACAGTTTTATTAAAAATTTTATTTAGAAAAGGAGTCTGTATTTTAAATTTTAAGTTTATTCTATTTTAATTACTTTAATTTGAATATTCGTAGGTATGCATTTTTTAGCCAATTTAAATTTCCAATATTAAAATTTTAATATTTAGAAACAAAAATAATGATTTCTAATGAACACACCAGAAAGATTATTTTATCTTAATTTTAGAACAATTTTTGTTTTTGCAAAAGCGTTAAAAAACAATAAATAGGAACATTTAAAATGCATGGGAAGAATCAGGAATTTTGCGCGCAAACCTTGATAGGCAAAATTTGACAGAAAATTATTTTCTTATTATTCGAAGGGTTAATGTAACCAATTTAACCCAGTTTTTTAATATAATTTTTCATCACTTTTATTGAGTTTTCAAAGGGAGTGATGAAGTTACATATTATTGAGTTGTCCGGTCACCGTGTTTGACATTTAAAGATTGTCATTGTCCCTATTTAAAGATAATCTTTCTTTGTTTGAATAAAATAAAAAGTGAATAATGTAATTATCGCATTACTAAATTTGAAATGTAATGAATCACAAAGTAAAATATCTACCTGCTTGATTAAAACAATTTGATGTATTATTCATTCAATTCATACCGATGGCGATGATTCTTTCATCTTACTAGTAGGTGCATTGTATATGGATAAAATATATTTATATAATATATTAATGTTGATAAATAGATTCAAAGATATGAGAAAGACGTTAAATTGATGAATAATGTTTCCAAGTACAATTCTTGAGCTCCTGAGAATACCAATCATTTTTCAATTAAATATTTAGTTTCTTTCGAGGACTGCTCGAGAAAAAATGGAGAAATTCCCGCTTTCTTTCGTAAGGGATAAACGAGAAATGCTTTTCTTCTGTTTTCAGATTCATGGAACCACAATGAGGAAAAACCGTGTTTACACTGAGGAGACCTTCCACGAAATTCCTTCCATTGCAAATGAAGAAGCAACTCTCTCACAAGAAAAATCTAAATCGAAATCAAAGACTACATAATCTGTTTAGAATTCAGAATCATTTTATTTAAAAAACGAATTTTATTAAAAAATGTTTATTTAAGCGCGCAACTGATTTTATTATATATTTATCCATAAGCAAGAATATCTAAAAAAATATTTGAAAAAAGTTAAAAAGAGTTTTTTTTTATTCCTTATCTAATCTGCACATTTTGTTGTTATCTATTAAAATAAAATATGTGTAATCATTCTTGCGATCCTTATGGGAACAGATTGTTTGATTAAAAAAATAATTAGGTATTTATTAATTCATCATCATGAGGAATAAAAGAAGACGCACGTGTTCACAATACATTATGTACGAGTACATACACCCTGTTTGATAAGATAAGCAAATATCGATGAACGAAGAATGGAAATTACAAATTAATAATTTAAGTGTTGAAATTATTAATTATAACACTAATCCGAACACCATCTAAACATCTTTAAAATGATCAAATGGCATTATTAACTGAAATTTTCAACGGAAAGCTCAAAGCCAATGGCGCTGGTGTTGAAAGAAATCATTTGCTTGATATGACAGTTTAAAAGGTAAAGTTTCAAAGATTTTAAGGCATTTAAAAACAAATGGTTGCCGAATATGATGGTTGGAGTGTCAAATAGTAATGAAATAATGAATTGAGACATAAAAATGAAAAAGTAATTGAAAAAAGGCGAGACTTGGCTAGTTTATAACCGCAACCTATTTATATTGTTAGTTTTCATATGCATGTATGTATCTACTCATACTTTCAGAGCAAGATAAGAAAAAGAAAAATATAAAAAAATAAATAAGCTTTGCTGATTTCAAATTGGCGGCTTAGGACAGAAATAAGAGTTTTCATGGTACCATTTTCACAGAGCCAAAATGTTGACAAATGAGATTAACTCAAGTTGTAAAATATTACATATTTGTATTTGTGTATGGCTGTGAAAAAAGCGCATTCCTCAAACTAGACCATACTGACAATAATAACATTAATAACAGATTCCTGAGGAGTCTGATAGAACAAAATGTTTATTGCAAATCTCGCGAGTTTAGAATAACAATACTGCGAGATCTCGCCAATTTCGAGATCTCGCGAGATTGGCAGTTTTGCGTGTTGTTTTTGCAAATAATCACAGTATTTGAATAAATTAGGAAAAAATAGTAAAAATTATAAGTATTATAAGATAAACATTTATTTTCACGAATTTTTCAATAGACTTTTATGAATCAAACATTGTTTGACGTATTTGTCTATAATTTTTAATAAACTTCGTAGTAAACTTTGACGTACGTATCTATCAAATAACAAATGAAAGAAACAACCAGTCTTCTCTTCTAACATAAAAAAAATCTTTTAGTAATAAAACAGTTCTTTTAGAAAAGACAAAACATCGAGAAGTCAAAAAAAATTAAACTTAACAACTTCACATAAGAAACTTTTTTTTGCATAAATAACCGGAAAAATACTTAAATGACATCAAACTCAATCACATAACACGTTAGCTAGCAACAACTATTAGTAAACAAAATAAATGCGCGCTGATGACGCTACACGTCGCGTCGGCTCAATTTTCGACCAATCGCACGCACAAAGGAATCTGAGACACCTCGTCCCGCGACCGCTACCTCAGGCCGCCGCCTCACGCGCAACGAACGAAACCGACAGATCGCAACTCCGTCCGTGTCAGTCCGCGCTTCGAATAAGACGTTTTTATGCTTGAGTGTAATCTCGTTAAACTCGCGAGATCTCGCCCTTTTTTCGTCCGAGATCAATCTCGCTAAAAAAAGGCCGAGATCTCGCGAGAACGAGATTGCATTCCCTAATTGCAAGTATGAGAATTTTTTACCGGTTCATATGTCTACCCTAAAGGATAAACCACGTAAGTCCATAGCTAAGTCTATAGCTATGGGTGGCTTATCCTTTATGGTTTAAGGTACCTTATAGGTAACATTTTTACGTGTTTTCAAGGCATTACGTTAGTTACGTTAGTTTTTAAGGCGTTACGTGTTTTTAAGGCATAATCCACTTTTTGCATTACTTACATAGATGTCCAGGCATACTCGAGGTGTTTAAAGGTACAATACAACATTGAGAAATTTTAATGAATATTATTATTTTATTTTTATTTTTATGTGACACTTTTCAAGAGCGCCCCTGTCTGTATAGCATAAAGACAAGGCACCACCCGGCTGGGCAGCGTTGTGAGGCGTTTAAGTTATGGGCAGTAAGTAGGAAGGGGTTTATTAATGCGAGTTTTGACGAGGTTCGGATTATATGAAGGAGGAAAATGAGATGCCAGTAGTTTGTAACTATACACGAGCCGATTTTCACAAAAACGAGATGAAGAAACGACCCGTTCTCATTAAGCCAAAATCACCTTTGAACGGGTGTTCCTCACGTGGCCGTCGAGTTTCACGCACGTGCACAGGTGCGCCGGGGATCAATGCTGCAAACTCCTTAGAGCAAGCTTCTTTAAAATACCCATAGAAAATACTCAGCATTGCGTCTGTGTGTTAGAGAAGGCTATCGGTCTGTTAAAAACGTATTGTCGGTTGGACGGTTGACTGATAAATAAGGAAGGTTTACCTATCAAGTATTGTGGGGCTCCCAAATTCAAATGTTGGGCGTACTTGAGATTTATACAGGACTAGCAGACCCGGCCACACGTTGCTGTGGCTAACGAAACACAACGCCATTACCCAATCTTTATAAAATCCACACCACCCGCTTGCCAGCTGCCCGCTGCCCGCTGCTGAATTGAATATTTGAATTTATCGGCTTTTCTCTACTATAATAAGCATGTATTATATATATAAACTAATTAACTCGCCACTAATTATACAATGTTTGCAATGCAACGCTCCAATTTCTTCTGTAAAACGAATTTCAAAAGTGACTATAGTACGGCCCGCCAGCCGTTTTAAATCGCATAAAAATATGTTTTCTTTGAATTTATCGGCTTTTCTCTAATATAATTTACATGTATTATACATATAAACATTCCTCTTCAATCACTCTATCTATTGGTGAAAACATTTCGAGCGACTTCATTTTATACTATGTAATGATTATGATTAGCAGCTGGTTACCATTAACGAATCTACTAGCCTTAAACTCCTTTGTAAAAAGCTTTCGCCATTGCATAGTAATAATATCTGGCATGATATCCAACTACAACAGCGCCAACGGGTGATTCGACAGTTTCGGATTACATGCCATTGGTTATTTAACAAAAAATAAATAATTGGTTATTGCGCAAATAACTACGAAGCTTGGCGAATAGCGAAGTTCTGTTTTACTCGGTCGGTTTGTATTTCAAATTATCTGTAAAATTGTATGTACGTTCCGTTTTTATTTCACGATGGTAACCGCTTCAATTGTTGAAACAGTTCAGTAAGGATTCTTTTTAATTTGTGCAATCGTCGTGTTTATTAGACGCATTTTTTATTATTAGGGTAACTAATCTCCTGCCTGTAGAGAGATTGAAAAATCGCCGATAAGATGGTGACGTCTCTTTGGTAAAAATGTACAATTCCTTTTTTGCACTGATAAAATGTTACGTAACACATGGTTTATAATTAAGTGGAAAGGTATGCAGACACCTCTTAGAGAAGGAAAATCCTTCATGTTTTCGAGAAGCTTTCACGCACGATTCTGAAAAGAAAAGTCGCTTGAATTGGCTGTTGCAACGTTGTTGATAATATCACTGAACATCACAGAATTTTTAAATTATATTTTCGTCACACTTCCGACTTACTAAAGCCTCAAAAAAATCTTTATTAGTGGGTAAGTATTTATTAAAAAATTATTTATTAGTAATGAAGTTGTTTATCCCTGCGTATCTTCTCTTATAGGTGAGTACTTCAAATAAATTCATTAATTTAAAGAGTTTCGAAAATTGAATTTTGATTGAACAATCATTTTTTATTTATTTTTTATTTTTTTAATTTTTTTTTAAAGAAAGACAAACATTCCCAAGTTACGAATAAGCCAATAATGTTTGAAAATCTCCTACTACCACCACATAAAGCCGAAAATGTTGCTTGTGTTGTGATGGAGGACTTAGCCAGTCGAGGAATCGAACACGCGACGCTCGGGTGGGACCCAAGCGCTATGCCCACTCAACCACTGACCGGTCGAATCATTGTTTTGCAAAATGTCATTCTCAAATCCAGAAATCTTCGCGAGGATGGAAAGAAGGTATTTTGAAAGTTTCAAACATTTCCTATGCTTAATATAGCATTACATGCACATCTGATATACTCATATAAATACATATACCCAAGCAAGCACATTTTGATTTTTAAATATGTGGATTGTTATCACTTATTTTTTAATTTTTTTCAATGTTTGTGACCCAGAAAAGGTTATTTTAAATAAACCATGATCAGAAAGCGCATGTGGGTACCGTGCTGAATGTTGAAAAGTCAACAAAAATCCAGGGTAAACGGAAATTTACCGAGTCTGGGGGTGTAAATTTTTACCTTCGGAAGTTATGCACATCTGGGGAATATAATGATTGCAGCCAGCGGAAAGCGGGAAGTACCGCAGCAGCACCGTTTGCCAGATGCTTGCTCAGCATCTTTCATGGACCTGTGGAGATTGTAACTAACTCTCCTGTGCTGTGGAGCCACTCTGTGCAGCAAACCAACTATGCACAATGTTGTTGCTAAACTAAAAGTTATACGTTTGCTAAATTCGTTTTGAACATTATTTCATCTTAACCTACGTATTCAATGCGTGTAAGTAGGTACATCTTACCAAACGTTTTTATTAACTTTTGTGTTTAATTTAGCGTCCGATTTTTCTGAAAAATAATTTTGTTTTAATTCTAATTTTTTGTGTCAATTTCGGGTACATTTTTAACGTCTAATAATTATAATTTTCTGTCGTCGGTTTTCAGAAGATACCGAGTTTTAATATTTGGGAACATATTATAATTATGAATAATATGTCTGTGCTGATTGCCGGGAATGTTAGAAAACAGTATTTAATAATAAAATTAGAAAAAATTACATTATTTCGGTCCCACAGAGCTGGATAAACTTATTCTAGCTGAAATTTACCAATAATATATTACGTTTTTGACATTTTCACTATTTTCAGCACTTTTTTTTTTACATTTTCTTATTGAATCAACTACGAAGAACAAATTCAATGGGTATCTACTTTCTTTAAACGCTGTAATTTTCCGAATCGATAATTTTCTATTATTTACGAGAATTTAATATTTCAATTAAAAACAACAATACAACTATAAGTCAAATAGTGCCCTCCGAGAGCACGAACAAAGAACGAATATAACGGTTCTCTCTTAAATCTGAAGCTGAAATCAGCAAATCTGGGCATTCATTTGTTTGCTATCGAAAGCTAATTATTAAGAATTTATTTATAGAAGAAGCATAATTAGATTTCCCTTTAAAACAACAACATGTATTGAAAATCATGTACAAAAAACAAAATTCCTATTTTGTTGTTATAAACTCCGTACCTTTTTCGATAACGTAAATCTTCATTAATATGTAAAACAAAGTCGGGTTAGTCAGACCATTTATAACTCGAGAACGGCTGACGGATTTTTATGATTTTTGATTTGTTGGATTTGTCTCCGCCCCGAATGGCCGAATAGCTATTAAAACATCGCAAAAATTGACGAAACAAATAGTTATTAAGAAAAATCTTTTTCTCAAACATTTTGTATGGAACGAATTATCATCTTTTGAAATTTTGTGATAAGTACCTACCTATAATATTGAGAAGTGAGTGAATTCCAAAAATTCAAAAACGTCAAATGGCAATGCGTTGATTGCTTCGTTGTGTAATTTTTATTTTAACTAAATTTTTAAACAGTTGTTATTGATTCTGAGGCGGTACGAAGTTCTTCGGGTCAGCTAGTAATGAAATAAAGTAAGGATTCAACAAAACACTCATCTAATTACTTTCCGGAAAAATAATTTATTATACTTGAATAGTTGTGAAAGCTTAATTTTGTTGGGTAATTTTATGTCTTACGTTTATTAATTATTATATTTTTTAAAGTTATTCAATTTAATTGGTTATAATTATTGTACTATTCAAACAATGCACTTTCAGTGCCAAAAACCTCGAAGTGCGTTATAGATCATGAAAAACACTATCGATCTTTTGATCGAGTGCATTTAGGAAGTCCGTGGCTCTTTCCACGGATGTGTTCACGAACAAATTGGTGCGACAGGCTCTACAGTAAAGAAGGGTTTGGTGACATCCTCGAGAGTGAGACTTTGATACAAATAAATTTATTTGAGCCAGAATTTAATTGGTAAATACGTATTTTTTTTAACATTAGCCTCATGCAGATGACCCCGAGAAAAAAATCCTCAGAGCTTATGTCATCTTTGGAGATGCTGTGAGGAGGGTCTTTCTAGGGAAAGGAAGGAGAGGAAGTTCTGGAAAAAAAATATATGCATGGTGGGTAGGAATCTGGGGGTCAATGTATCCAGTAGTGACGGACGTAGGAATCCCTCCCTCCCACTACGGTGCACAGCAATGGGTGGAGATAGTCTAGCTAGAGAGAAAAACCAATCTCTCCCGATCCGGCCCGTCACTAAGTAGGTGGACAAACGCATCCACCACCAAGACCTAGACAAACCTCATGAACCCGGCAACCCTACTATGTCGCTAAACGTAGCAAACACTTGGGATGACATGACCTACGGCATGGGTGTTGATTATCTAATAAATGGTTCCCAGGGTGGCGGTACCCATACTCGTCTCCCAATTTGAAGTATCTGAAGTAAGTGATAAAACTATTCAATTAGAGCAATACCTCCACAAGTCTTTAAGGAGTGGTAATTGGTCATGATGCCTTAGATATAAATAAATGGGTAGATATAGCCTGGGGTAATACACGAAGAGACGCTAAAACGAAAATATTATAAATTTCTTGTGGACTCTTTCAATGCGCAAAATGTACTTAAGTTGGTGTTGGACCCAGATCATTCAATTTTACCCCAATACACTTAAGACATGTGTGTTAAGTAATAGCCACAGCTTTTGTGCGCTGTGAAACGAATATGAATTTGTCAGTGAGAATACCGCGTCCCCAATTGGGGAATTTTGTGAAGCTGAAGGTAGTGGGAAGGGGAAGAAGATGAGGAAGAGGAATGTGGGGAAGTACTTGGCTCTTCAGATTTTGGCTCTTCAAATACGGCTAAAGCCATTTCAAGCAAAAATTAATTTCTGAATGGTGGTCTTATACCAAGGCGATACTGAGATTTTTTCTGGAACGTGACGCAAATGTACAACATATTAGATATTTAAATTTTATAAAAAAATACAGCTTTCATGCGCACGTGACCTCCTGGTTAATACCACTCGAGAGCCTGACCCCTAGATCACGAAGGCCGTATTAATCATAATTATTAAAAATTTTCAACATTTCGTTCATGACTTAAGTACCCAACTAAGTATATCATAATTTAATGATCTTGATTTAGACTGGGCCTCTAATGAACTAAGGCTGCTGAAAAAGCACAGGACACATGGTACCTAGAGGAGCCATGTCGAAGCGATGGGACCCGACCCAGTTAGAATAAGGAAAAGACAATTTATGATGACAACGAATTTAACTTGAGTAATTTTAAAGGATTATAATAACAGTTTTACTAAGTACCTAAGTAATAGATGCTCGTTCCGTTCTTATTCATCTGTCAAGTCTAATTGCATGGTGATTTTGAAAATGTTTAAAACATTAACTTATATTTATAATTGAATAAGTAACAGATTTGAGGTCATAATGGTCTTTGCTAATTTTAATAATGTTTTCACAGGCATGAGGTTTATCCTTCGATGTAGTTATGATTAAGACAAAAAATGCAACAAAGTCCGTCCAACAGACACAGAACGTAAATATTCTACTACAATTTATCATTTAGATCTGAATCAGTGGAGGCAAATCAATTTTAGTACTCGGACATATATTAAGAAGTAATTATTTGTATTGCTTACATGATGTTCTTCGATGTAGTTATGATTAAGACAAAAAATGCAACAAAGTCCGTCCAACAGACCGAGAACTTAAATATTCTACTACAATATATCATTTAGATCTGAATCAGTGGAGGCAAATCAATTACAGGACATATATTAAGAAGTAATTATTTGTATTGCTTACATGATTTTTATTTTTTTTTACTATTATATATTTGTTGATTTATTCACCTTCAGCGAATTTCCCTTTGCCATCTAGTAAGCAGTAGCTACTTTTGATTCTAATAAATTACAATATTTAACTTCTTCAGAAAATTTATCAAAGGTTCTATTTATCTGAAATGAATGTTATCCTCAACAATTATTTTCAAAGCTGAATTTAGTACCCACGCCAGATGTATTAAAACAAAGTTTTCCAAGATTCCTAACATAAAAATTAAATGTGCTTTTTCATCTATACCAATATATGTAAATAGGTATACATATTTTTTTTATCGGTGCCCTTTTTTACTCATTTAAAGTACGCTCTAGCGTGTTTAAATCGCACTTTATGGAACGCGCGTTTTTTAAAGTTACCATGGCAACATCAACAAAATGTGAAGTCTAAATGTCAACTTTTAACTATAAATCTGACAGGAATATTTTAAACGTCAAATAAAACATTACAAATGTTTCAAAAATTTTATTCAAAATTTTCATTCTTTTTTACATCGTTTACATTCTAATTATTTAAATGGATGTGAAAAGAGCAGTTCGTATTATTTGAAATATTAATACCTCCGTTTTTCAAATCGGAGGAAATGCTGTTCAATGAAAAAAATGACAACAAGATATTGTGATGTCACATCACGAATTCATTAATAGTTCTTATTTCCAAATTTTTAATAATAATATCAATATTCATGTTTTCAAAGTGTACCAATAAAAAAAAAAGCGTAAAGTATTCGTGGATAACTGGTCTTTAAAACACTTTGCTTTATTTCGAGCACTCGGCTACGCCGTTGTGCTCGAAAAATCGCGCGTGTTTTAAAGACCTGTTTATCCACTTATATTTAAATATACTATTAAACCTTAAGGCGGATCACACACAATGATCATGAAAATCAATATTTGACTTCTTCAAAGATTGCTCCGAAAGCATTACCTGAAATTTTAACAGTCTTTATTTCGGGAAAATATTAATTTTGAAGCATTAAATACGAAAACCATTGAATTATCGTCGTAATTTGCAAATAGCGCCGAGGTTTATGTAAACGTGAAAACGTTTCTTTAAGGGAAAACCAGCAATTTGTTTTGCTGTAATTTGTAAGAGGAAGAAATTGCTGTGTGGAACTTTTGCTTTATTACTATTGCGATTTGTAAAGTAAACAAATAATATTCATAACATGGCTTCTTTACGCAATAGAAGTCTCGCGACTTCTAACAGAAATAAACATCATTATGGAGCATTTCTAATAAAGAAAAAGGAAGAATGAATATTGGTTATATTTATAAATCAAATGTTAAATTGAATATTCTTTTGTATATTAAACTTTTTACTTGTCTTTATTTCGTCAGGATTCTTACTTTGGAAATAATTATTAATGATCGACAATACAAAATACCTAACAATTAGTTGAGAAGCGTTTTTACAAAGAGAAAATCTACCCAAAACGTATATATTTTTATTGTTATATGATATGGCTGAATCAGATTTTGAAAAATAAATATATTTACCTGCTATATGTGTAATAGAAAAAGAAAATTTTTCACAAGGTTAAACATATACATACCCTAATCTATATAATTATCTATACATACCCTCATCTAAATATTTCAGATTCCCTATCAATTTTTTTCCTAGGTACCACGTATTCATTTTTATATGGACGTGTTCAAAGGTAGGTTTTATATTTTTTTAAATAAGATTTAAAAATAATTAAAACAATTTTTTTCGGTGTAATTAGATACTTTGAAAGATAAAGCAAACAATTTTTTTCATTTTTATGAAAAACAACAGTTTTATTGTATAACTTAAATATATCGACATTTCATTTAGTGAAAACTTTATTTACTTTACTTCTTGATCGTGCCATGCCTTTCTCGGGCGTCCCCGACTTCTTCTATCATTCACATGTGCAATTCATAATTTTTAGTTTAACCCATCTTATTTCATGTGCACTTGAAGTGAATCGACACAAAGCTGCGCTATACAAATATAATGTTACTATTATTTTATAAATATTTTCATGATGCGCTATAACGTTTTGGAACATCCTCCTGCTTGTCAAGAAATATGATACACTGCTTGTTCAACATTGTTAAAATTTTCACTAGGAAAAATTGTTGTGAAAAATTAAAACTCTAAAAAGTATTAACTTCTAGCAACATTATTTATAACCCGTTCGAGCATATAATTACTTTAAGAGATATCATTAGAAAAGATTTCGAGAAGAATGTTTCATGAAATTGTTAGCTGATCATTCAAATGAAGGCATGTGGTTACAATATTTTCATTAAAAGATAATAAAACGTAGAAAAATCCTCATAGAATGACGGAACGAGCGTTTCTTCCCAAGTTAAGGAAGGTTGTAAATAAATTTATTTTAAAAAGCCTCGGCCTCAACGGCGCTCGCCTGATAATGGAACTTCAGACCATATGATTCATTATAATGGTACTCATTGTAAACCTTAAAGACCTAATAAGGGAGGAAGGAGGTCTTAGAGGGATGAAGGAGGATAGATGCAGTGGAAGAAAATATAATTGTTAACTTACCGTTGCCATTGGGTAAAAAAATCTTTTCGTAAAGCGCTCATTTACCTATGTGAAAAATTTTTTAGGCTTCATTTTTCACACGATCTTCTAATGTTTCTACCCCAAATTTCTCCACAGATGTAAGTATGTTTACATCCGTGTGCGGAATATTAGAGTCAAAACTATTTTTTTTAGTTTTAAAACTTTTATGTCATATAATTACATGAATGGCTCTTAAGAAGCAGTTTAACCTTAGTCGGCATGCTGTGCATCAATTTTTACTGGGTTTTATTTCTTGTTAGTGTTGTCATACTTGAATGAGTTCGTCTCTTTTTCTTAATTCCTTTCATCACAATCGACCATAAATTTTCGATAGAGTTAGTTTCGGTATCATTTCCAGGGCAAATGAGAGCGTTGGTTATTTGTACATCTTTAATATTTATGGACAACTTTGGCTGGAAAGCCTCGTCGTGCATTAATGTTCCATCACCGTCTGAAAACCATAGTTGATATATAAAATAAAAACAAAGACTGTTCTAATTAAATTAAAACAATTAGAGAAATAAATTATAAAACAGGTTGTAAAAATTACCTCATAACATGTGAGTTTGATTTGAATCTAATAATCTGCATACGTCTGTAAGAAAACTTGAACGGACAATTTATGCATCATTGAATTGAAAAGAGTGATCGTAATTTTTTTGCAGACGGTGTTTTAAAGATTTGAATAATCAAATAAATAGCAACTGGGAGAATATTTTTCATCGCAATAAGTTAAATGCGTTTTATTGCATTAAGTTAAACGCGATAGTTTTTTTATCTAATTCAACCGACAATTTTCTATATACCTAAATGACCTATATATATGGTTACTGTTTGTAGCCCATTTTAGAAAATTACTATCACCCGAAGGGAATTCAACAAAGCTAGAATGAAAGAAATGTATAATTTTGAAAACAACACGTACATAATTGTGTCGTAAGAGTTTACATCGATTTAATTTAACAAAGTTAATCTGGGATTACTATTTACAGATGTTACGATAAAAAAATATTGTTTTCATTTAATTTCATGGAAAAAAATGCTTAATATGTGAATGTTCTGAAAGTGAGTAGGATTCATCTACTTTAAAGTAAATAACTCTTCATTTTGTTAGATGTAAAATATAAAAAGTTCCATCGAATAATTTGGCTCGCAAGTATTGTATCTACGTTATATTAAAAAGCTGGTACGTAAAGGAATATCAGATTCACGTAAGAATATTTGCTAAAACTAGGTATCTTGTAGAATCTGAATAGGCCAATAGAAAGAAGGAAATCATAAAAGTAATATATGTATATTGAAAACAACTCGTGAAAGAATTAATTCTCATTTGCCTACATAGATGGTACCTACTAAGGTAACAAATATAATGGAACAAAGCAAAAAAAGATTTGAAAAATAAAGCAGAAGCTCTTCACGTTGTTCACGATGCCTAAATTTTACATGCGACGACAGTTACAAAATATAAAATTTTAAACATGGAAAGCAGTTCCAGATTGGAAGATTCTCTCAGTATCGCTGTGGTGAAATACCATCATTCAATATTGAGACATTGCTTGAAATGGTTTATTCCTCCTTCGGTGATCAGATCTGAATAACCAGATCAGTGGTTAGGTCAATTAGTCAATGATTTCCCAAAATTATAAGTTAACAGTAAAACATGACATCATGAAATATTATATAAACAAAAACCTCGTATTATTGTAATTCATTTGAAAATGCACCACGAGATAGCGGGCAGCGGCAAGTGGTGACATCTTACGTCTCAAATAGAAGCTTCTCTCCAACGCACCTATGATTGGCTGGGTCAATTAATCAAATGTCCCAATTATCTCTTTATGCGCCACACAATAAACGAGATGGCACTATGTCACCGTAAAAAGGTTTTCGCGTTCTGAAGACTGCTTGGGTCATTGCCGTGAGAGAGACAGCACGATGAATATTACGCGTTTGAAAGAGGTGGTTTGATAAACGTAGGTTGGTTTTGTGTATTGCACACTTGTCGCATTAAATAATTTACGACTCGTATTTTAAACGTAATTCGACTCTCAAATTCGTGAGGTACTACAAAACTATAAATGAATATCGATAATACCAGCGTACCACAATACCAAATAAACATCAGTTGCAATTTTTTTTTAAATGACCTTTCATTCTGGGCCTATAGAGCCTCTGAGCCAAGTACTTCCCCACCTTTCTCTCACTCATATATCATACTTCCCCTCCTTCAACATTCAGCATTACAACATAACACAATTGGGGATGCCATAGTCTCACTAGCTGTATTCACATAAAAAGCAATAATTTTAAAATGGGAACAGATTGGAAAGCTGTTTTTTCCTCTGCACCAACTGAAGCGAAGGCTCTGCTGCCGGACAATCCTTTCCTTAACCCAAACCCATTTTTCAATCACATTCTATAATAATATTTTCTTACAAACGGTGGACAAATCAAATAAGTCTAGAGGCACTTGTGGAAAAGGTGTAATTAACAAAAGAACTATTGTGAGTTTGAGAGGATGGATATCCAAAACTATATATATATAGAATGGATAAAAAAGCTACCTTTTCAAACGTCCCCAAGTTGTAAAAATTAATGGAGTGCTTAGTTCACCAAAAATGAGTCATTTCGGCATACCTCAAGGTACAGTCCTGGGACCGTTACTGTTTATTATCTATGTTAATGACATATTCATACAAAAACTAAACGGAAAAATAATATCTTATGCTGACGATACTGTCATAATAATTGAAGGTACGGATTGGAATACTGTTAATAATCTAGCTAACATTGATATTAACATATTGAAAAATTGGTTCGATAAAAATCTCCTCTCTCGAAACACTGAAAAAACAAAATTTATCCCATTCTCTATCAATAAATTCAAATTAGAACCAAATTTAAACATCATAATACACCAAAGTAAATGTAATAAAACTAACTGCAATCAAGATTGTGCTATACTTAGTCCAACTCCCAAAATCAAATATCTTGGTGTATATATAGATCAACATTTTAAATGGAAAACACATATTTGTGAACTCGTCAAAAGGATTAGGAAATGTATTTATATATTTATTAGACTTAGAAATATTCTTAGCTTAGAAAACCTAAAAAGAGTGTACTATGCAACTGTTCAATCTATAATGCAATATGGTATTATTGGCTGGGGAGGAACATATGACAATATTTTAAATCCCCTCAAAATTGTTCAAAGGTTGATAATTAAGGTAATCTTAAAAAAACCGTCTAAATTTCCTACTAAAATTCTTTTTTCAATATTCAATGTGCCTATAACAGACAAAATCTATAAAAAATATTCAATTCTTCAAATTTACAAAGAAATACAGTTAAATACTCGTAACATCCAATTCAATACATCAGCAAGATACCAGAAAACTATTAAAATTCCTAAATTTAATACTAAGCACATCCAAAATTCCTATCTTTATCTGGGCATAATCTATTATAACAACCTCCCATTAAAATTAAAAACCATGGAAAATATGCAGGAATTTAAGCCCAAATTAAAAAAATTACCTGAAACTGCTATAAAAGTCCCAAATATGTTTACTTTGTATCTTAAAGTCTGCTATTTTATAAATCATTTATTCCTTCTTTTTTCTTTCATTTCTTAGTTTCTAAATCTCTGAGTCTACTATTGTATAAATCTTGCGTTCTTTCTTACGTATCCTTTACTTACTTATTACAATAATTTTTATTACTAACTTACATGATTCTTCCATTTATAATGGTTTTTTAATTTATATTATGATTTTTTTAAACTCTTCAGGATTTTTATTTTTAAATTATACAAGATTTTTTAACCTTCTTATTATTTACAATAGCCGTTATTACTAACTTACACGATCATTAATTTACTAATTGAGCTAGAACTCCCTCACCAAACACAAGAGCATTGTCTCTTTATGGTGAGGAAAGGCAATTTTTTTTATTTTTTGTTAACCTTATGTAACTGTTGTAACTTCATATGTATTTTTAATAAACATTGCCAATAAATAAAAAAAAAATAATAATAATATATATATATATCTTGTGCATGTACGATTTTAGATTTTCACGGCCAAAAGTATTTTTGTTATTAGTTTTTGGGATATTATGCCGTGTTGCGCTACCTCCTTCTTTAGCCAACGTTTCGGACAGCGTTACAGTGTCCATCATCAGGGCAGATGTGTAATAGTTAGGGGTGATGTTTGTACTTATCTACTTAGGAGCGATACCGTGTCGCCAGCTCCACTCCTCTACGAGCTGGCGCTACAATATACTTCAACATGTTTTTTTGCGTTTAGCCTTGACGTAACCGTCAATTACCGGATACCGAAAACTATTGAGCTTAGCTCCGTCGTCTCTATTAATATTTATACGATTTTTGGGAAGCAATTGAAAGTTTTGTGAAGCAATTGAAGCAACTGAAAGAAAGCAAAGAAATTTTTGTGAGGCAATTGAAATTCACAAAAATCCTATAAATATTAATAGAGACGACGGAGCTAAGCTCAATAGTTCTCGGTATCTGGTAATTGACGGTTACATCAAGGCTAAACGCAAAAAAACATGTTGAAGTATATTGTAGCGCCAGCTCGTAGAGGAGTGGAGCTGGCGACACGGTATCGCTCCTAAGTAGATAAGTACAAACATCACCCCTAACTATTACACATCTGCCCTGTTGATGGACACTGTAACGCTGTCCGAAACGTTGGCTAAAGAAGGAGGTAGCGCAACACGGCATAATATCCCAAAAACTAATAACAAAAATATCTTGTACATATTCACATATTGCATATATCATGCTCTCGGTTAAAAGTTTAGTCGATCAAGTAAAATAAAATGGATATTTTAGAGGTTATTTTCAGGCACAGTGGTTATTTTCTATGTACAACCACGTAGCGGCATATCTGAAAAGTGCAAAGTTAAAATATGATTTGTTGGGTCAGATTTCATCCTTGAAGGGAAACACAGGGTTCCCTTGTGAGCTGTATGTTCTATTGCGGTTTAGAATCTGACCGCGACCTGTCCTAAAACTTTTACTGCGAAACAATAATTTAACGGTTACATCAGGGAAAAATGTAAAATATGAATATTACATTAATAGTAACGCTCTTCTTGCCTGTTTTTAATATTAGTTTAAAATAAAAATATTTAATAAAAAAATGATTAATTTGACAAAATAAATTTTACGTTCAATAATAGGTAATATTATTCCATATTCGAAATTTATTTTTTATTTTACAGAGGAAAATAATTCCCCCAAAGGCCTATATCGTTTTTTAGGGTGCGGTGTTTGTTTCTTTGTTTTTCAATCTTCATTTATTTTATTTTTATTTATTTATTAATTTTCTACATAATAAAAATTTACACAATAAAAAAGATGAACTTGAAGAAATAAACATCATACATGAATAATAATAATAATAATTGGATGATTTATATAGCGCCGTTTTTGTGAAAAATCACCTCAAGGACGATGTACAAACTTATAACACATTTCTAAGATCTAGAAAACTACAAGCTAGATAAACAATTAAAAACAACTTATAGCTAAAAATTGTATCCACCGGTTCATCGATCACCAATACGAAAATATATGTACAATGCTTTCACCAATGAACGCGATGCTGCCTAAAAATGAATGAATACAGGACCATACTTACCTGGGAGGTCACTTAAAATTAACACTGTTTATTGTCTATTAAATTTCGACAGAGTTCGCACGCAGAGGACATAATTGTAAACATGTGTTATTTTATCCTGAAACATATTTTAATATTAATATATTCTTTAATGAGTGTATTTTGGAAAGTAAAAGCAACATTTAATGGTGGGCGGTACAGTTGTACAAGGATTTGATCTTCCCAAATGTGATTCATCAAGAGACAGAGGCTGTTATAAATACAGGTACAAACTCGTCTATAATTCATTCACTTGGTAGGTATAAAGATAAATTTAAGTAAGCAAGTAAGTAAAAATAAAGCATTACAAGAGAAAAGAATTTTTTTAAGTAATCAGATGGCGTAGAAATAATAATATTGCGTATGTTAGAAATTAATCAATACAGGTGATTGATTAATTATAATGATGAATAATACGAGAAAAAGTGCGTGATACAGAAAAAGAAAATGGTAACAAGTTTTTATATTGTTGATAAATATAAAAATACACTACTATATGCAATAGCCCCTATGCGATTCTCTTTACATATCAAATGCTACATAAAAATATCATTCAGGTAGGTATTTCTTAAATAATGGTAAACTTATGTACGTCGATATTTGAGGTAAATTGGTTTCCAAGCGTGTGAAATCGAGGAATAGGTGAATGTATGTGGTAGTTGGTTCCAGAATTATTGCTGCAGTCCTATAATCGCCCACTTAATTAACAGAATAATTGATACGGGCCATATTCCCGATGAACTAAAATATAGTATTGTAAGGCCTATCTTTAAAAATGGAAATCACTCTTTAATAAACAATTACAGGCCGATTTCCTTACTTCCTGCATTAGAAAAAATATTAGAAAAATATATATCAATAAATTTAGATAAATACTTAAATAATCTGAGTATTATTGATGAATGCCAGTATGGCTTTCAAAAAAATAAAAGTTGCGATAAATTGCTCGAAAAAGTTTCTAATCATATAAATTCACAACTAAACTGTAAACAACATGTATTGGTTCTATTTATTGATTTCTCAAAAGCTTTCGACACACTTAGCCATATACAAATAATTAAAGTACTTGAATTTATAGGTATCCGGGGTAAACTCCTCTTATTCTTTAAAAACTATTTGACAAATAGAAAAATGAGTGTGAAGATTTTAAATATAATTAGTAAATCAAGATACATCAAATCGGGAGTACCGCAAGGGTCAATTCTAGGTCCAAAATTATATATTATATATGTAATTGCTATGTGTAAGATTTTCAAAAAAGCTCGTCGATTCATTTTTGCTGATGATACTGCTCTTGTTGTATCAAATGAAAATCCTGAAATAGCTATACAAGAATTACAAAGAGATTTTAACGAGCTTCTCAAATGGGCTCATGATGTAGGATTAGTTATTAATGTAAAAAAAACCAAATGCATGTACATAAAATCACCAAGTTTGAAAATGTGGAATGTTCCTAAAATAACCGCTCATAGCTTTGACTGTATACATAGAGGAATTATTAATGTTTGTGACTGTGAAAAAATAGATTTCACAAATGAATATACTTATCTGGGTATAATTGTAGATAATAATTTTAAGTGGGATAAACAAGTGGCTAAAATTTGTAACCAGCTCAGATCCTTAGCTAGTAACTTTTACAAATTAAAATTTATTTTGCCTCATTGTACTCTTAAACTCATATATTTTTCTATGGTAGAATCCATCCTTAGATAAGGTATTCGAACTTGGGGACATGCAAGCACTACTTACATTAAATATATTGAAAATTTACAAACTGCCATAATAAAAAAAATTGTCACAACAAATATTTACAAACAGAGACATAACTTAAAACTACTGTATGGCTCAGAGAGCTTACTTACAATAAAAGGTCTCCACTGGTTCACTACTATTATGGATAATATGGGGGAAAGCCCTTACAAACACCTACTTGTACACAAACATACCACAAGATTTAGAGAAGGAAAGGGCCTAAAAACTCCTCGAATATTAAATAAATATGGAAGCCGTACTCTTGAATATCTAATACCAGTGATTTTCAATAAAATCAATAAAAACATAAAACTTGAAAAAAATGAGAGACTATGTCCTAAAATGATAAAACTATGGTTAATGAGTGAAAACTCCATGTATCTTTGAATATCTTAATATAGCTGCCTACATATCTTGTTATTAGGCAGGTATATTGAAATATCTTATATATTTATGATTGTAAGTTAAATTATCCAATATTACTATGTGATCTATTCTAATGTTTCCTTAAAACTATAAATGTATTTACAAATATTTTCTTAGATATAATATTAAGAATGTTTAAATTGTTAGAACCTGCAGACAAGCTGTCATATGACAGCTTTGTGGGTCTACTCAAATTTTTTTGTACAAAATGTATTCTGTAATTAAATAAATAATAAAAAAAAAAAAAAAAAATTTTGCCTTGTTGCTTGATTAGGTACCTCGAAGTCAATGAGATGCAGGAGTTCATAACATAATATGTTTTTATTTAGATGCTTTTGAATCTTTATGGGAGGGGTATGGGAGGCGGGTAGGAATCTGGGGATCAATGTGTCCTAAACTTACGAAAGTGTATGAATCCATCCCTCCCACTGCGGTACAAGACGATGGATCGGGAAAGTCCGGCTGGAGAGGTAAAAAGGTATTCCTCAACTAGAGGCGGTGGGCAAACGCATGTGTCGCCAAGACCTAGATAAACCTCTAAACCTCAAGAACCCGGGCATCCCGGTATTACAATGGAAGATGCTCCGAGGAACTAGCATCATTGATCACTTCGGCACCGGTGCATAGTCGGAAAACACGCCAAACGTGTGTCCAACATTTGTATACGGTTGACATTTGTCACATGAGAACGGGTCATTTCTTCGACTCGTTCTTATGTTCAACAGCTAGGCTGTGGAATGATTTGCCGGCCTCTGTGTTTCCTCCTTCCTACAACATAGGTCTCTTCAAGACCAATGTTCATTCCTTTCTCTCCTCAAAAAGACCCTCCACACAGCATCCCAGATGACATAGGCACTGAGGGAAATTATTTTCCTCAAGGCCTCCTGTGTGGAGTTAATGTAAAAAAAAAATCCCTGGTAAGTAAGTAAACCACTATGGTAAGGGCATTGGTTATACAACAAATGTTACCGTAGCGCGATAGTCATAACCGCCTCCTTAATTAAAAAAAAAATATACAACGAATTCTGGTATATGAGTGCTATCCGTAAAATAATAATGTCCCCAAGGTGCTGCGGTCGCGCAGTCCGCGACACTGGCGTGTAGTCTGGTTCCCTCACGCAAAATGCCCACCACGTTGCCGTTGCACTCTCTGTGACGCTTATGGGCATATTAGACCTTTCAATTCTGCCTCGCAATTAGGTTGTAGATACCAAATTGCACCGTGTAAACAAGACATTGCATGTTTCCATGTCATTGCGCGTCATCTTTCCACCGCATTGAAAATATTCAACTTGTTTAATATTTTCAATGCGATTGGTTCTGTTGTCCTTCGTGCGCATGCGCGAATGCGGCGTTGCATGCGCGCGCAGCACTGTGCGCGCGTATTGAATTGTCAAACTGTGACTGTTTATTTTGTAGTGAGTTGTCAACATAGAAAATGGTTTTTAAATGGAGGGAAGAGCATACGCCTCTGTTCTTAGAGCACTTTTAGAACTATCCAAGCCTGTGGAACATTAAATCAGAGGGATATAATTCCCGCGCACGACCTGTTTCGAAGACATTCTAAACTCTATGACAGCAATGTGATTGTATGGTCCACTTCTGTCAAGTACGTCTAAACAGCACACCCTTTCAATTATACGCCGTTCAACCAAATGGCATCAATGTGGTTGACGTGTATAATATCGCCATTAGTCTCGGTTTGGCAGTGTTGCCTGATCGCGTGTAAAATTGTTCCTCGCGACCGTAGCACCTTGGAGACCTTATTTTACGCACATCCCTCGTACAACTATTTACATGCAAGTCAGCTGTTTCGCCTTCCGATTCACCAAATTTAGATGGAATATTAAGAAAATTTAATACTAAAATGGAGTTCTACCAAAGAACATGATTCGAAAATTCTATGAATATATATTATGTTCATTAATTGGAACAAAACTATTCTGGCTTTACTATCCGGTTACGTGATAAAAGGACGTGTTTTGATTTAAAAACCATACACAGAAAACGTTGTGCTAATTTCATTACAAGTTAAACAAACTGAGAGATTTGCTGTTTCAGATGAAGTCTAGTAATTCTTGGTTAAATTATCTACTCTGCGTACTCAAATCGATTACCGTCGTGTGCAATTTACAAGTTCATTTAATCTTATACATAATATAAGGCTCGCCATTTCATGATGTTGGCGCTATTTATTTTTTTGGTTACGAATAAAAAATCGTCTTCCAATCTAGGGAGAAAGGGGGTAATAAAAATAGTTAACAATAAACGAGAGAAATAAAACAGTTATGAATACGGTCAGTAAAGATTCAACTTCGTTTATGCAAGAATATGAAAATATCCTCCGTTAAAAACTATACTATCGGCATAATACAGTAGAAGCCGAAATGAGGATATTCTATTTAGTGCGCATTAATTTGTAAGTTATGTGGAATAAAACATTATCCCATACGCGAAATGGAACTTTTTGAGAACTTTTGGCAAAAGAACAGGACCTTACCAGCCTATAAAATATTATAATAGGTATAAGGCACATTATAAAAATCTCGAGTCTGGATGAATCATATTTTCCTGGTTATGTGGAATACTTTTATACGGGGTTTCCCGTTAGCTACGGATCTGACGAAGTGGAGTGATAGTAGAGGCTATTTTCAAACAATGACCAATTGGTCCAATATTGTCCAATTCTTATCACTTTCAAAGTTATTATAATTTTTGTATTTAAAAAAAAATACCCAGCGTGCCATCTAAAAAAAATCATCGACATGAAAGAATATTATATATCGATATTAAAATGAAAAATCTGGCTTTTCGTACTACATTTATTTCCATAAACATAAAACCAAGCATTCGAATGCAGCTGAAAAAATCAGAATGTGCGGTAGAAGTGAAACCTTCAGAAAACTAAAGTAGACAGAAGTGGGGAGACTACAAAGCACTTTTTTCTATCAATGTGAAGGATGATTTTTTCCATATTTTTGTCGTCGAATGCACCTTTATACCGTGCACCTTTTCCTTTGCATTTGGTCATCTTATTAGTTTTTGTGTTTTCTTCTTCGGAGTCGTTAGATGTCGCTGTCTTTTTTGTTTTCTTAACCTGTTCATTTTGGAGTGGTTTGAATATTGGATATTGATTTTGCAAATTTTTTTTTTTTGTACTTGATTCTACCCTTGGTCCCCTGAATATCTGGCCGCTGAGGTTCATCAGGCGGGTTATACCGCTAGACCAAAGACGACTTGTGTGGGACCGTGGATTTGTCGTATTATATTGGAATCGAGTACCCGTGAAAAAAAAAAATTATTGCTATCTCATTCTCTTGCAGGCTAAAACTTATAGATGAACATGTTTGTCTTTTTTGTGTCGCTTGATTCCGTTTCATCGAGTTTCAAATCAAAACAATGCTAAAAAAGTTTACACTTCAAAAACTTCAGAAGTTTATGTTGATTCCAGCTAGGTATAACTCATTAGTTATCATCTAATAAATCATTATTATTTTTAACATGAATATCTGAAAAGTGTTAGAAATGTAATTTTATTATTACATGTTACGAGGTGGTCAACGTGTGCTTTACGAGGAAAGGTTATTTACATTCAAAAATATCAAACATGTGGTCGTCCAATTCTGACCCTTTCAACAATATCATTGTTTCTTTTTAATCCCAGCCAAAAAAAAAATCATCATAAAATGACATTATATTTAGTTTTTTTTTTAAAGTGCGCTGTTAAAGGATGTATCACCACTTTGGGATGCGGGTATGGGTTTGGATGCCGCCCCGGGAACAATTTCTTGGATAACCAACACCCGTGCCAGGGTTAATCTAAGTAGTTCGCTACGTTTGGTGATTGAGCAAGGGTTCCCGTGTTCATGGGTGAGTGTGGATTGACCTTGGTGGCGAATGAATTTGCTCGTTTACTGCGTGGCGGGACGGATCGCTAGATACCGGTTAAGGGATCTCTAACCTAGACCTCTCCAACTGGACTCTCTCGACCCATCGCCATGCACCGCATTTGGAGGAATGGATTCGTACGTTTGTCAGTCCTGGACACATTGACCCTCAGATTTCTACCCACCCTTTTTTCCTTCCCAGAATTTCCTCGAAAAAGACTTTCCCTAAAAAGACCCTCCATGCACCATGCACAAAGAGTATATTGGCCCTGAGGATTTTTTCCTTTCTAAGGTTTTTTTAAAATTTCATGACCTCCATACTGTATATATTACAACAGAAAAAACTTAAGTACTAAAGGTTTACTATTTATTACTTTATACCAAGTCAGTGGACATCTTCAATTTATGTTTGAATAAGTATAAAATATTGTTACTAGGCAGTTCAGCTATGTACAATAAATACTGTATATTTCTTACTATTCATTTGTAATGTAAAAGCCCCGTTAAGATGAATATACACGTGAAATCCTATTTAGATAATATTTTGATTAATCTTTACGACGAATCGGCTTACAGTATGAACATCTAAAAATATGCTACGTATAAATCGAAGCTTTTACTAGCTTTTCTATGTATTGGAATTACAATAAAATTAATATTTATGTAATAAAATATATAAGCGTAAACCAACAAAAAAAAATGTTTTTTCATGACTTAACTGTGAAGTAATACAAGAAACAAGTTTTTAAAAATACCCCTTTATCGATAAGACTATTTTTGAGGTTTTCCATGCTCTAACTTTTTTTCGTTCTTATAAAATTATGCACAAAATAAATAAAAACCACTTTTTCGCATACTCGCCTCGTGCAAAAAGACTCTCGATTTTAAAAATTTGCAGGCATGAGATTCCTCTTAATAAATGAATAAATAGTATTAAAGCGGAGCACCTACAACAAATACTTTAATTAACTGGATAAATCATTTAACAGAATAAAAAAAACTTTTGTGGGTACCTACTTATTTGATGATATTTTTTGAGGTATTTGGAAAAATGCGAACAATTGATGAAGGATGGAAAGGATTAAGAATTGTTTCATTTTTATTACAAATTACCTCTTCGCACCACATCGTTGATCCATAACTTACGGGACATCCTGGATAAATTCAACATAGATACACAACAATATCGTTTGTAGGTATTCTTTGTGAAAGAAGATGTTTATATTCATTTTCATTCCGGTGAACATAAGGTTTCATAGGAATTTGAGAAGTTTCTCCTGAAAATGCGTTAAAAACAGCTTTCTCCTGAAAATGCGATAAAAACAGCTTTCCATAAAGCATAATATATACCTACAAAGGTATATTTTGTTTATTTTTATTTTTTTTAATTCGTTTTTTTGAAAGAAAGACGAACATTCCCGGGTTACGATTAACGCGACAATATTTGCAAATCTCCTACTACCACCACAGTAAGCCGAAAATGTTGTTTGTGTCCTGATGGATGACTTAGCCAGCCGAGGAATCGAACACGGAACGCCTGGGTGGACCCAAACGCGATGCCCACTCAACCACTGACCGTACGATATAATATGATATTAGTATCGCAGTAGACCTTATTATTTAAAAAAATCAACCCGTGAAAAACAAAGTATATTTTACTATAATACGTCTATTTCCCAATGTCGTTAAAAAAATCAGTTTTAATGAGAATTGAACCTTTCTACCCAGGAACTGGAGTCAATCAGGCTCCCAACTGAAACAAAAGCCGAAAGTATTAGACCGACATTTATTTCATTTATTAAGTGCTGTAATGACATCCAATATCAGAGAAATGCGGATAGAAGTCTGCATGATTGCCACCAATGAATGCATTGTCATCGACTCTTTGCAGACTTTCAGCTTGGTCGGATGTAGGGAAGTGGGTTAATTTCCACTTCCAAGATTCCACTTCATTCAAACACTAAAGAAAACGACAATGAAATTAAAATAAATGTACGTATTTAAAAATCATTTATTTCGCAATATTATTTGCCGTTGATAACATTAATACAAGTTGTATTCTTTGTTAATTAAAGGAAAACAATCACTTTGTTTGTAACCACGATTTATTGATTTAATTTTTATTTACCGACCGGTTTCGCTTAATACAAGCATCTTCAGGGTATAAATTAAAACTGATGAAAAAATACATTGTGTGAGCTTAAATATATATACAGACAGAGACAAAACATAATATAAAGTAAGAGTGAGAGAGTGTAATTAACATCCTACATAGTGATAGAGAGAAAGAGACGAGTATATCTAATGAATAATTACATTATATCTACCGGGACAAAACGTCATTTGAACAGGTGATTAAGGAATAAAGTGGCTACGGGTTTTTTTTTATCCCGGTAGATATAATAGGTAGGTATTTTTTGTCCCGGTAGATATAATGTAATTATTCATTAGATATACCCGTCTCTTTCTCTCTATCACTATGTAGGATGTTAATTACACTCTCTCACTCTTACTTTATATTATGTTTTGTCTCTGTCTGTATGTATATATAAGCTCACACAATTTATTTTTTCATCTGTTTTAATTTATACCCTGAAGATGCTTGTAATAAGCGAAACCGGTCGGTAAATAAAAATTAAATAAATAAATCGTGGTTACAAACCAAGTGATTGTTTTCCTTTAATTAATATGTCAAACCACAAGGTGACTGCTTTCTACCAAAATATGTATTCTTTGTCGTAGATAACCTGCTCTAGACTTCGCCATCGCCCTGATAAAAAAACACAATATTGAGAACCAAAATCGATTGTAATGGCTTTAGTAGTGGTTTGTGACCAGATCCAAATAGCCACGTGCTTCTCAATCTTACTCTTTTGCTTTCTCATCTTCTTCCCTTTCTTCACTCTCATACCCCAATTGATAACGACATAGTACAAATTCCAGAAAGTCTGAGATGTACATAAAAAACAAAATACTAGCTTAACAATTTTAGGCCTTAGACGTTGGATAAACCCAAAGCACAAATTAGAACAAATTTTGTGAAGAATTCGGATAAGCGATAAAGTACCTATCAGTTGAAAAATATTGTATTTTAAAAAATAATGTTATTTTAATCGTGATTATCAAAATTACAACTGACGTGTCAAGAATTCAGACCACCCGTGAGTTTTTTGTAAAAAATATTTTTTATAAAATATAGAAGCATTGAATAAAGGAGCATTTAAGGAGCCTGGGAAGACCAAGGCTAAAATGGAGCGACAACGTCCTCAAAGATATATCTACCTTAGAAATTTTAAACTGGAGAGAGCTGGCAAAAAACCGAGATAAGTGGAGGAAGACTCTTGAGGAGGCCAAGACCCACCAGGGGTTTTAGATCCAAGAGTGATGATGATGACGAAAATTATTGAATTCCTAAATAATAAAAATACTCATTTTCAATTCATTTGAATCGATTTCACGGGATGTTGCACCTTATGTAAAACATTATTTATGAAATCCATTGACAATAATTCAATTTTAAAGGCAGATAAGTAACCTGTAGCCTTGTCTCCGCCGGGGCAGGCAAATGAATGGAGTGACACACTTTTACGGTCAGACATTTACAATTCTGATCTTTCATATTTGCTTTGAAATGTCTTCCGGTTTAACGATCTACGCCGGAACATTAATAATTTCAGCAAAGCGATTTGGCTGAAAAGACATTACAGTTTATTGCCTCAATACGTTCGCGATGCCGAAATAAATGCCAACAATAGCCTCAATTTTTAGTACACTCCATAACTTGAAAATATCTTTAATTACACTAGATCAATAAAAAATAAGTGTTTCAGCATTTTATTAGTAGTACCTATCTATATTTCTTTTAAAAACCATTATATCCTAACCAAAATACACTTTTTCAAATCAAAAAAGTAAATAAAAACATTTAAATGAGTCACCTAAATGTAGCACAGTAATAGCTTGATAAAAAAGCTATTGCTCACAATAAAATACTCGCAAAACTTAAGATCCGGCATTCGGATGATACGAGTATCTATGGTACGTATCTCGTATGCATTTGCTGAGCCGAAACGGCAATTAAATGAAATTACCCTCGATAGAAAAAGTCGCAGAAGGCCCCGAAAATTAATAAAAATACATTTTAATTAACATGTTATGGGTATGAAAAAAATCACAGTGAGAGAGAGAGATTTCACAATCTACGGTTAATTATTATCGTTTTTTAATATTTGCGCTCTCCCTCTAATATCTCCCTCTCAAACCACCTTCTTCTTATTTTTGAACGCTTACTTCTTAATGAAAACATTATTTAATTTGATTTACTTTAAATAAATAAAAAAAGTATATTGTGGAGTTCTAATAAAAATAACAATAAATGCTTCTTCCAAATAGGCTACTTATTATTATGCTCTAGGGTGCTTTTTAGTGCAATAGGGTCAATGTTATTTTGAAAAGATGTTAGTAGAACAAACGATGCTAAGAAAAGAGGGCGATGTTGTCAGACTCAATACTCGACGAACGTGAACAAAATTAAAAGAGAATCCTGATACGAAATTTTGTACGACTTTCATAATACAAGAGTTGGAAAGAAAATGTGAGATGGTATTATATTACATAATATATATTATTTTAATACAAATTCGTAAAAAGGAATCCCTTCGTGGCTTGCAATAATAATTATTATAACTACAGCTAACGTCTTACAGTATTATTATCGTAAGGTCTGATGCCGCATTCACCGTACAACATAATAATATAATGGACAAAAATATTTTCCAAATTAATTTTTAAAAAAATGTCCAAAGGAACAAAAAATGGGCAAAAAATATGCACAAATTTTAGGTTGTCAATATTTGTGAATATCGATCGCCCAGTTGATTAGTCTAACATCTCCGAAAAATCTAAATTTAAGTTAAGTATGCATATCACATAAAAAATTAATAAATAAATTAAAATCTATAGGAATTAATGGGAAAGTTTTAGCATGGATAGCTAGTCAAGTCAGCAATTCAAAATATAGCGATTTTTCAATACCCCAAGGTACAGTTTTGGGACCATTGTTATTTATTATATATGTCAATGATATATTCAATATTTCTAAATATGGAGACATTGTCTGCTACGCTGACGACACAGTCCTACTACTAAAAGCAAACACCTGGTCTGAATTAAACAAAATGGCAAATACAGATATCAATGCACTAAAATTATGGTTTGATAAAAACCTGTTGACTTTAAATTCTAAAAAAACCTATTATTTGCCATTTTTCATTAAAAAACAAGAAACACCTAAAGAAATAAACTTAATAATCCACTCTGTGACAAATACAGAAAACCACAAATGTAATAAATCATGTTCAAAAATAGAAAGCAAAACTGATATTAAGTACCTGGGCATAACAATAGACCAGCGTTTTTTTTTTTTTTTTTTAATGGCTCTTCACCCCAAAAGAGTGTTCTGGCCAGTGTCAAGTGAATGCTTTTGTGAGTGTAATTTTGTGAGTGTAATTTTTGGTTAATATTAACTAATTTAGTTTTAATAACAAGAACCTATCTACATTATATAATAATACTATACAAATAATAATAATAATAATACGCAACATTATTACAATAAGAGAAGATTTTAATTAAACATAACAAGGAAATTAAAAGATATGCTGACACAATTTATTGTGCGTAAAAAATAAAATAAATAAATAAATACATGAAACTTAACTTACAGTTACAAATTGATGCTGTTAATATTCAGGAAATTAGCCAAGACTTTATACACGCGTTTGTTCACAGAAGATAACAGGCATGCAATGTTGTAGGGAGGCAATATACCCGAACTGATTAGGTGAGGGAAGAAATTTTTGTATGAATTATTTAAAGGACAACTGAAAAAAATATGATTGAGATCCTCTTCACCAAGACGACATTCACACATCGCAGAATTCTTAATATGAATTTTTGTCAGGTGAACATTGTGGCAGCAATGCCCTATCCGCATGCGGCAAATGGATGATGTCGAGAATTTGTTAAAAGAAAGTCTTGAAAACCACGGTTTTGAAGGAATCGTTGGCTGAATTGTGAAAAAGCTATATCCTTTTGATTGCCTAGATTCTTCCCAATGATTCTGCCATGTGGAAATCATGTTTTCCTTCAATTTTATGAAAATGTCATCGGTGTTTAAAAATTTATATAAAATATCCCCCGAAATAATGGCATCTTTCGCCAATGAATCGGCTTTTTCATTTCCAGGGATACTGCAGTGACTAGGTATCCAAGCCAAGATGATTTCTTTGCCAGAGTCGGTTAATTTATGAATTAAAGTGCGAATTCCAACACAGAAATCGTCTTCTGGGTAATGGAAAGGGGAAGAGTTTAATTTTTGAAGTGCACTCAGGGAATCGGAGAGAATTAAGAATTTTCCAATGTTAACATCGTCAATGTATTTGAGGGATTCAAAAATGGCTATACATTCAGCAGTGAAAACGGAAGCCTCTTTTGGAAGTTTAATTTTTCTATCGACTTGATCTGATGGGCAGTGGAATGCCGCTCCCACATGGTTTGATAAGGGAGACTTGGAACCATCTGTGTAAATAATTTTCCAGTTGGAATATTTCGTATTTAAAATTTAGATAAGTTTTGTTGGAGCTTCGTGATTGTTAATTATGCCGAGAGAAAAAAGAATATTTGGTTTACACAAATGAATACGAAAGGAGTTGGCATATAAAGGAAGTCTGTCTGATGGATTTAAGAGGGGTTTATACGAACAGTACGTATGGAGGCTTTTGACAAGAAGAGGGATTGATTTGTTCCTCCAATATGGAAGTGATTTCACTTGAGCAGTGAGTGCAGTAATTTTGTCTTTCAGTGGGTGATTAGAGAGTCTTAAGCATTTAAATAAAAACTTGTCAGCCAAGAACTGTCTTCTGAAATGAAGAGGAGCCTCCACAGTCTCCACTTGTAAAGCGTTAATTGGGGAAGAACGCATTGCTCCGATAATCAATCTTAAACATTGAAATTGAATACGGTCCAACCTTGCGAGGTTCTTTTTAGAAGTGGGTTCAATGAGGAATGACGCGTAATCCAAATGACTCCTAACATATGCGTTATAAAAAAGTTTTTGGGTGAATGGATGACTTCCCCACCAGACCCGTGAAACGGCACGTAAAGTGTTGAGGCCAGCTTGACATTTGTTAATGATTAAATTAACATACGGGTTCCATGTTAACTTAGAGTCTAAAATTACCCCAAGGAATATTATTTGTACCTGCATAGGGAGAATTGAATTATTTATTTGGACTGTTACACGCGAAGTAACACGTTTTCTGGAAAAGACGATAACATTGCTTTTGGACGGAGAAATTTCTAAGCCGTGATTTTTTAACCAGGTGTCAAGGTTTTTCATGCAAATGTTAATCACATCCTCCAGAATAGAAATAATTCGTCCTGAAATATATATAAAAAGATCATCCGCATACTGGAGTATTTTACAAGATGGATGCATACTCCGATGCAGGTCAAAGGTATAAATATTAAAAAGGATAGGACTAAGGACGGAGCCCTGAGGCAAACCCTTGTTTACTATTCTTTCCAGTGGAGGAGAATCCAGCACCTGGATTTGAATTTTCCTGGTAAGAAGGAGGTTAATTATAAAACTGGAAAGCTTACGAGGGATGCCAATTTTTAATAATTTATTAAACAAAACATCCAATAAAACATTGTCAAAAGCTCCGCACACATCAAGGCAAACACCGATAAGGAATTCATTATCGGCCAGGGCTAACTGGATATCAGAAGTCAGGATGGACACACTTTCGATCGTACTTTTTCTTTTTCGAAAGCCAAACTGAGAGCTGGGAAGAATTTTCTCATTTTCTGCATACCAGTCTAGACGTCTTTTAATCATATGTTCAGCTATTTTAACTAAGGAAGATGACAGAGCTATAGGTCTGTAAGAAAGTCCAGAGTTAGGGTCTTTCTGGGGTTTTAGAATGGGAACAATTATTTGAGTTTTCCAGGATGATGGAATTTTGCCGGAGTCAAAGATCAGATTTATAATTGAAAGAAAATAGTTTAGTGTGGTAACGTCGCAGTTTTTAATAAAGCTATAAGTAATTCCATCTACACCAGCGGATGAGTCTGTGAGATCGTTTAAGACCTCCCTAAGTTCCGTTAAATTGAAGTGGGTGTCCATCCAACCCCGTGTTTTAAATGAGTATGTGAATTATGTTTCATTAAAATTACTTGCAGTTTGAGGAGCTAGTTTATCGGCAAATTCCTTCACCCACTCTGAAGTGAGTGGTCGAGTCACCGTTGGGACGTGAGAACCCTTAAACCTGCGAATTGAATTCCAAACAACTGAAAGAGGAACTTCGGGAGATAATGATGTGCAAATTTTTTTCCAGCCTTGACGTTTTTTGTTTTTTAGAAGACGTTTGGTCTTAGCTTCAATTTGTTTATACTGAAGGAAGTTCTCCATATTCATATTTGTTGAATAAATTTTCGCATATTTTTTCCTCATATCTACTGCGTCTGAGCATTCAATATCCCACCAAGGAGCTGGGGGAGGTTTCCCTTTGTTACGTGTCGTTTTAATAGGGATAAATTTTTCTGCGGCCGTAATGACTGCAGACACAAATAAATCGTAACATTCCGCAACATTTTCTGTAGTTGGAGAGGGCAGATTTTGCACAGAGAACTTTGTATGATTTGAATAGTCATTCCAGTTGGCTCTGGCAGTTAAGAACCTTGGTTTTCGACTACTGCACTTGACATTTTTGTTGGAATGATAAATATTTGAGGATTCAATGAGGATGGGGTAATGATCACTCCCATGAGGGTCATCCAAAACCTTCCATAACAGGGATGCGGCTATGTTGGAATTGCAAATAGTAAGATCAACCATGCTGGGTCGCTGACCAGGCACCTGAAGACGAGTAGGAGAACCATCATTGATAATACAAAAGTCTAGTTCATCTAGTAGATCAACAATATCTCTGCCCATTCTGTCACAATTGTGAGCTCCCCATAATCCGTGATGGGCATTGAAATCTCCCAGAACAAGAGAAGGGGTAGTGACCTTGGAAAACATAGCTTTTAGGATTGATTTAGAAGGTTTATTAGATGGTGATATATACAAAGAAATTATTGTAGTGTCAAAAACCTTTGCGGCCGTCACTTGAAAAGGACAACCAATTGGTTTTACATCTACAGGGGAGAAGGGTAATGATTTTTTAATGAAAAGAGCGGAGCCGCCCTTTCCATCTTGACGGTCGTCTCGAAGACAGTGGTATCCCCTGACTCTGAAATCAGAATCCGGTTCCAGCCACGTCTCCGAGATGGCAGCCACTGCAATTGAGTTTGAGTGTAATGTGTTTAAAAATTCTTCAGTCTTATTTCTAAGACTATGACAATTCCACTGAAGAATCCTCATCAGAGGAGCCATTTCTAGTTGAGTTGATAATATTAGTAATTTGTTTAGCAACGTGGGACGGTATTTGAATGTTGTTTTTATTTAAAGTTTGTAAAATATGTAAAAATGAGGTGATTAGTGTAGAGTTAAGGTCTATATTATAATTTTGTTCTTTAGTAGATGACTTTAGGTAAGAATTGAAATTTGAACTGGAAGGAATTTGTCCATTAGGGAACCACAGAAGGGATTCGTGATTAGCATTATTTTTTTTGTTAGAACTCTAGGTTTCACGACCCTTTCAACAGTTTTTCTAAATGAAGAAGAAGAAGGTTGAGAAGGGGTGGATTTTTTAGAATTTTTGGAAGTTACTTCAGAATAAGATGGAATGGATTTGTTAAACATTCTTGATGCTTCCGCATAAGAGATGCTCTTCTCGGCCATTGTGTGTTTAATATTGCGCTGCCTTGACAGTTCAGGGCAAGTTTTGCTGATGGACATGTGGGTACCGGAGCAGTTTAAACATTTATAATTTTCCTCTGTTTTATCACAGGAATCGCCACTATGGGACGAACTGCACTTGAAGCAACGGGGTTCTGATCTGCAGAGGTTCTTTGTGTGTCCAAATCTGCAGCACTTGTAGCATTGCACAGTTGGGAACACATAGAGCTCTACTGGTAGAGAGACGTTAAACATAGTAACATTTTGTGGAAGGTCTTTGCTGTCAAATGTTAGGACAACGGATTGGGAGGGTCTCCATTCTACAGAGTTTCCCGTATTAAACCTGTAATTTAGACGACGCGCTTTTAAAACTTTTCCGAAACCTTGAGGAACAGTAATTTTTTCCAGGATGTCCTCTATCGACCAGTGAGATGGGATCCCTTTTGTGACACCTAACTTTGTAACCTGATATGTAGGTATGAAAACGTTGTACGAGTTTTTTTTGGCAACATCAGATTTTACAAAGCTATTGGCCTCAGCCGCTGTCTTGAATTCAACAGAAAGACGGTTACGCCCAACCGATTTTACTCCATTCCAGACAGGGTGGATTTTATTTTTAAACATAAAATGTCCAAAGTCCACATCGTATAAATTTGATTGTTTTTCATCCTTTGAAATTTTAGTCACGTGTGTAATGTAAGGTGGTCTATCAAGATTATTATACAGACGTGACATTTGTGAAGGAGTATTGTTTACCAGTGGGGCGGGTGTGATTGAAGGGCTTGCTGGACTTAGACTTGAAATCGAGGAAGAAGTGGACGGAATTACATCCTGTAAAACAGAATTATTTGGAAGGGAGTCGTTTTGCGTGGAGGGTGTTTTTCGATGTATTTGTTCAAAATCTGTTGCATTTCTATTATCTGCTGGTTTAGCAATTTTTCTTTTTTTTGACGTAATCGTTACGAAGTCCGAAGCCTCCGGAATATTAACCGCGATTATTTTTTTTGTAACACCCGAGGATTCAGATAGCAAACCATCATCTGGGGGATCAGGTGGTTTTTCTTTATCCATGTTCGAATAAATCTACAGCACACAAATCAAAAAAAAAAATCTTACCTTAACTGCTCCGAAGAACCAATTATATAACACAAATACTTACAGTGAAAACAAATATACAAGTAAAAACTATATTACACTAATTTACAATACTATTTTAAAACTATTATCTATATAAAATGATTAATTTTGTAAAGAGGAATGAAATGACACTGGCACAGATAGACGGTAGCCTTTGTTTTTTTTCAGACCAGCGTTTAAAATGGTCTCAACACATAAATATTCTGAACAACAGAATAAGGAAACTAACATATATATTTAGATGTTTAAGAGATATTTTAAACGAAAAATTACTTAGAACTAGGCGCGGCCGGTGCCTCAAATTATAGGTGGTTCACCAAGCCATTCATAAAAAACGAAAGGTTGATATTATATTAAAAAAAAAATCTAGACATCATGCATAATTTTACATTATTTGCTAAGTATCTAAAAATATCATGTAACTGTAATAGTAAAAATATCGTGCGATGTAAAAACATGCTGATGTCTAGAGTTTAATATAGTGAATTGACCTGCCAGGTAAGTAGGTATGTTTTATGTATCTGTTTGTAAATTCAAATAATAAAAATACATAAAGCCTAGGAACTCATAATAGTACAACGCAACATAACTAAAACGGCGCTCTAGTAATTATCCAATTATTATAGAATTATTCTGGTATCAATATTTTTAGAAGCATTTTACACTCCATTACTATTGATATTACATCTATTAGAAGATTAGTGGAAAGGGTGGGTGTGATATCCATTTAAAAATACTCAACCTTCCAAAGATAATAATAATAACGCAATTATCCAATAATAATAATTAACACACAAGAAACACTCTGCGGCGTGGATCGCCAATATCGCCATTTACTGTCGTGACAACTTCGATCAATGGGTGACAAACAAATAATAATGTCAAAAAGGTACATCCTAAGGGCTCGAACAAGATAATGTCACACGAGACGCATAGCTGACCCTTTGACTAATGGTTACATTTTAGAAGAGAAATATTATTACTTAATATTATCTTGTTCAAACCTTACTACCGCTGGAACCAAAGCTTCGGAATATTTCCGAAGAATGCCGAAGCTCTTCGGGTCGGCCGTGCAGCGCACGGTCAGCCGATTTTTAGTATGACATGTTTCTGACGTTTTGGGATTTTTTGGGCGCTTAGCTCTGGCGCGCGGTTTGGCATTGTACCTAGCTCGGTTCCTCGCTCCTAGCGGGTAGCCACCGTAACTGGCGGGTGGGAACAATGCGTTTATTTGGCCGTAATACATTGTTAATTGTTAGATTGATAAATAATTATAATTAAATTTAAAGATTGTGCTCAATTTTATCAATTTAATAAATAAACACATTACGTAGAAATACGATGAGTTGTAAAATGATGTTGAATTTTTTTGGCGGTTCAGCGCTCCATTGCACGTTAGCGCCAGCCGCGCCTGCTAGAACCACATACTTCGCTTTCTGTCAATCAATTATACAAAACGGCATTATAGGATGGGGCGGTACATATACAAATCAAACAAAAACAATTTACATATCACAAAAACTAATAATAAAAACAATTTTTAAAAAACCCTACTCATATTCGTCAGAACTTTTATTGAAACAATTTAAAGTCAGAAAATTAAGTGCATTATACTTTTATCATGCAACATTACAAATTTATAAAGATAATATTAAAAATCAAGTTGCACCATTTAAAAATAACAGAAGTCTTAGACAAACATCAATACTTCCCACTCCAAAATGTAAAAAAAAAATGGACAATTGAGTCATAAATATCTCGGAGCAAAATTTTTTAATTCATTACCAGAAAAAATTATAAACATGAATACCAATATAAAAAATTTTAAAACTCACCTTAAAAATTATACTGAAAACTTCGTTTAAATGGTAAGTTAAATGTGATATAAATAAACTGAATGATATAAAAAAAGCAATACAATAACACCCCCCCATACACACAAGCCTTGCTTAATTATGGGGGTACATCAAATATATCTAGTATGTAATTAATTACTGTATAAAATTTATTTGTAATTTATGTACATTCTATTAGTAATAAAAAAAATGTAATAAATAAACATGGACCTTGAAAGTAAATACCATAAACAGGTTAGAGGCTTTTGAAATGTGGCTTCACCGGAGAATGCTCAAGGTCCCATGGACCGATATGATCACCAATACAGAAATTCTCAGGTGGGCTAGAGCAGATAGAGAACTGCTTACATTAATAAAAATCAGGAAAATTTCATATCTGGGTCATATACTTCGAGGGGAGAAGTATCACTTGCTCCATTTGATATTGAAAGGCCGAAAGAGGGTCGCTGAGGGCCTGGTAGGAGACAAATGTCTTGGCTGCGTAATATACGAGAGTGGACCGGCATTAGAAGTGTGGAGGAGCTATTCCGGGCAGCGCAAGACAGAGAGACATTCTCAAGAGTGATCGCCAACGTCGGGGGGACGTGATACGGCACACAAAGAAGAAGACGAAATAAACTCTCTATCTGGTACACTTCTCGAATTATTCATAAACACCACAGAATAAATTATAATGTAGAAAACTTATAGTGAATTAAAAAAAATGTTGAAGTTTTCTGGGTCAATTTCAAAATATCTACTGATGTAAAGGACCGTTATGCCTCCCGGACATATTTTATAGCATCATTAATAATATATTAAACATTTAATTAAATTTTTAATAATATTTAATTTTTGGTGAGAATTTGAAAATTGCCTTCCTCATTATCTCAAAACTTGTGGGTAACTGGACGATCTATATTTGTGATTTTTTTATTTGTCCCTATTTGTAGATATATTTAGTGAATACTTGTGAATATTTATGGAAATTTGTGGTGTTTGTGGTTATTGGTGGATATTTGAGGAAGTTTTTGATGCTTCACAATGTTTTTCTTAATTTTTCCAATGTTTTACTGTTTTTGTATATTTCATCTTTTACCATGTAATCTACAATTTAAGAATTACGTTCTTGCAAAATGAACAGGCGAGATAGGGTGGTATATTCCAGAAATGTTAGGCCTTTTATCCCTTTTGGCTTCCTTGAGCCACGGTAAGCTGTGAAAATGTAATTAAAAAAACCTAACGATCAGGTAAAATAATTGGCGGATTTTAAGATTATGTGGACTTTGGAAAACGGGCGATTGAGGAAATTTGGAGGCTGCGCCTACGGGGGGTTGGAATGAGGCCATTAAGGCTTACTTATAATTAACCTGTCATGATGGATTTCTGTTATTATATTTTAAAATGTTCTATAAATTTATGGTAACTATCAAAGAATTTAAGGATTTTTTGTGACACGAATGGCAGGATGCAGGATGTAAAAATATTCCTATTACAACTTCAAGGAGGGTTATTAAGTGCGTAACTCATTCATTCAAATTTGAAATTTCTTAATTTTAACCCAAAATATTAATTAAATCTAATCGTAATGTTGCGCTTATGGGATTTTCATACGACTTCAATGAATTTGATGGATAAAAACGCTGTTTTGTAGAAGAAATTTAACACGTAAACCATAGGTAAAAGGTGGATAGATGATTGAATGCCACACATCTAGGCATGCACTCATTGTTTCAATACCATTCATGCATATTTGAAGTATTTCATTTTATTTTTTTAAATATACATAAATAGGTACTAAAATCAAAATAAGAATCTACAAGTCAAAATGGAGTTCTACAAATTAAACTCAAAACTTCTGACTATGTTGTACACAACTTTGCGTGAGATTTAAATCGTCTCGACCGTATATATCATGTCTTCTTGACGTGTTTTCCACTTCTTTCAACATCTTTTCGTCAATAGATATAATTTCGTCAATAAATATTCAATCCTTTTAGTCTAAATACTTTAAAAAGATTCAATTTTGTAAAAGTAATAATTTTACTTTCAATTAGGTTTCTAGACACCCCTACGGATATTGATGTGCTAATTATATAAGTCAGGATACAATATCGATTAAGTTAACTTTGGAATTTAGCTCACTTGTGGTGAAATATCACACATTTAGGGGGTGTAGCATCAAACGCTTCTATCTAACTCACAATATTCTCAATTTACCTCTACCATAATTTAATTATTCACATTTAATCCAAGATAATAGTTATTTACAAGATTACAATAAAATACACCTAGAAAATGATCGTTATATGTTTAGAATATCTAGGTTATTCCAATCATAAATTTTTTTTGCTGGAACTTGTCAACTTTCTCAATGATATTAATTATTATTTGTAAAAAGCATTAACTTTGTGGCTCGCCATAATTTACAATAAAAACAGGTTTTCATTGTACATAAATTAAAGTTCCGAGATTTAAAACATGTGCATAGAACAAATAAACAATTTGTGATATCTTTTGATGAATTTTATGGACGACGGATTTTGCGATATCTCAAAAAATATATTGAGTGTGCTATAATTAAATCGTTGTTTTTAAGAAAATACGGGTAGAATTTTTATATTAAAAAGAGATTTCTCTAAGTTTCACATTACTTTATAATGCGCCGATTTAAATCAAACGAAAAGAAGAACCAACCGAAGGTAATGGAATTTTTTCACCGCAGAAGTTTCCGCGTGCTGGAGAAGTTTCATTTTTCTTATATATAAGTTCGGCGAAAAAGTCTGAATCTCACATTGCATTATAAGATGCAATTTCAGTAAGAAGCGGCGAATGTTTCCAGGGGTGAACCTTAGTTAGTGGAACTTTAGTCGGTGGTAAAGTGAATGGGTGAAGTTCCACCACACCGCCCCGCCTGACAACCCTATTTGCGTACAAGATTGCACTTATGGAGATTTGTCCAGGTCAAATATTATAATTTTGCATAATCTGGTCGTGCAGCTTTGCTCTGTTAAACTGTGTGCTGTGAAGTAGAACGGATCGCTGGGTATTAAAGTTTGTTGTATGTAATTGAAAGCCTTTATGAATAATAATTACGGTTATTTTTGTATACTTTCAATGCTTTAATCACGATGTAATTATAAAAAACGATACAAACCAGATGATCGGATTAGTTGGTCAGAATGTGATTTTAATTGACATAGTTTGAATGTTTTTAATATTGTTTTAGTAAATGTTTTTTGAAAGAGTCAGTATGAATCTGCCTACAGTGTAGGTACCTATATAAAACTATGTTGGTCCTGACCATAGACATATGAATATATTATACAGACCTGCCCTAAGTGATAAAAACGTATTATTTCCCATACCGGTTCCATGGAACCGGCTGGGCTTACGAGAGCCTCGCTTGAATCTAAAAAATGTGACGTCATCATTCTTGTCCGGACCAGCGTCGAGCTCTGATCGTACATTTTACGAAATAATACGGCGAAAATGTTAGCTTGTGCTGTACATTATACCCTAAAATATGTCGATCATAACGAATGTGGGCAGTTCTCCAGTGTGCTCGTCGCTGGTTACAGGGGTAAGTAAATTATGAAACATTTATAAAAGTGTCTTAACTAAATACGACAACAAAATATTCGTCTGTGAAAAGTGGCGAACTTTACTTTACCGTATTTGGACTTCGCAAAAATGTTAATAACGTGGCGACAAATTCGCGCTACCATGTAAAAAGGTCTATTCATTCAAAAGCAGATTTTGCTTTTAAGAACTAAATGATTTATTTATTTATTTATTTATTTATTTACGGACTTACGTCCAATTTAAAACAAAGTATCACGAAGTATAGAAATGAACAATGTAAGGATTCGGATGGTACATGAAAGCAAAGACAAACAGTGAAAATAGAAGAAAAATAAGTGTCCAGTCACGTCAAGACCTTGCAAAAATTAGGGTGAATATTACATATCTTCATTTGTTTAAAGAGCGACAGAAATCATTTAAGCTAATACCAAAAAAATCAAGGTCTTGACGTGAGTTGACCAGTCTACACATTCTGGACAGTGGTGAGTTATAACCATAGTTAGTCGAGTGCTGATTGAGGAAAAGCAGGTCTTTATTTCTGAGTCTACGAGAAGGTATATTAAATGTGATGAGTTGTAGTAATGTAGGCGAGTCGATTAAACAGTTAATAATTTTGAAGAAACAAATGAGATCAGATTTTATCCGACGGTCTTCTAAAGGAGAAAGGTTTAGAGTTTGTTCAATTTCAGCATACGAGTAATTGCCTCGCTCTAATCCTAGCCTCCAAGCAATTCCCTTTAGGAACCGATGTTGAACGGATTCAATATGACGAATATGGACAGCATAAAAAGGAGACCATATAATACAAGCATATTCAAGATGGGGGCGAACCAAGGAGCAGTAAAAAGTTCTTAGGGTATTTATGTTTTTGAAGTCAGAAGTGGTTCTAGTGATAAAACCAAGTAGTTTGAGAGATTTATTAACAATCGTATTTATATGTTCCCGGAAATAAAGCTTGCTATCAAGAGAGACACCAAGATCTTTAATAGATTGAACAGTTGTTAGGCAATTATTATTTAATTTGTATTCGAAAACAATCGGATTTTTAGATCTGTAGAAGGACATAATTTTGCACTTATCGACATTTAGTTCCAAGCAATTAATTTTACACCAGTCATTGAAAGAGTCAATATCTGATTGGAAAAGAAGGCAGTCATGGTACTTTTTGATTATTTTTAGGATCTTATTGTCATCAGCAAAAAGCCAAAAGCGTGTGTGAGAGAAAATACGAATAATGTCATTTATAAACAAGTTGAAGAGAAGCGGGGCTAAATGTGCTCCTTGCGGTACGCTGGATGTTACTTCAATAATAATAGACTCAAAGTTATTTATTTTAACTCTTTGTTTTCTATTGCTTAAATAAGAATTAAAGAAAGATAGCAATGGGTTTCGTATACCTATAGCATATAGCTTGGCCATGAGGATAGCGTGTTTTACTTTGTCAAAAGCTTTAGAAAAGTCGGTATATAAAACATCTACTTGTGATTTATCTTCTAGGCCATTGACTACGGTGTTGGTGAAGGAGAGTAAGTTTGTAGTGGTAGATTTAGCAGATCTAAAGCCATGCTGTTCCTCAATCAGCACATTTTTGAAAATAGGTGTTATTTTTTTTGTGATTATAGATTCAAAGATTTTAGGAATATGAGATAACATCGATATAGGTCTATAGTTTTCTACGTTCGACCTATTACCCGATTTAAAAATAGGTCGTATATAGGAAACCTTCCAGGAATCCGGAAAAGTGGCAGATACAACAGATTTACATTCTTTCAATAATATTTCAGGTATACCATCAGGACCAGTGCTTGTTTTGCTGGGAAGATTTTTTAAGTAATTGAAAACATCTACAAGTGTGATTTCGCAATTATTAAGGTCAATAGTATTAGCATATTTAAGTGGAGGGATGGTGCATATGTTATCAGTATAGACAGAGGAGAAATGTTCAGCAAAAAGGTTGGCAATATCGAAATCGTTGGTGGCGTGAGTATCATTAAAAAATAAACTTGAAGGGAGATCGTTATCAATACGTTTTTGTTTAATAAATTTCCAAAATTGTTTAGGGTTAAGATTTAATTTTGTCTCAGTGAGTTCAATATAAGATTTGTAACACAAGTTAGATTCAATTTTGGATAATTCTCTTAACTGAGAAAATTTTTGATAAAGCGCTAAGTTGTTCGTTAATTTGAATAACTTGTGTGTTTTCTTTTTTTCCATAATCAAATGCTTTAGTTTCATACTGAACCAAATAGGAAATTTAGGCTGGGAAAAAGTTCCCCTTGGAACGAACAAATCTATAGCATGAGTTATACATTCGTTGAATTTAAATACAGCATCGTTAATATTGTTGTTTGATAACATACCTGCCCAGTCATATTGGGCAAGGTACCTATTCATGCCAGTATAATCACCTTTGTTAAATTTGTAGTGGAATGTAACTGCTGATTTCAGAGTGTCACTTTTGAAAGGATTAGTGAAGTTAATATCGAGTGGTGGATGATATTTATCTATTGGTAATATTGAGTCAGTAGCTTCACATACACAAACGCTAGGCATATTGGTAAATATTAGATCAAGACAGTAACCTCCACAGTTATTGATCGAGTTTAATTGGTACATATTCAGGAAGGCAAAGAAATTTACTATTATGGAATCATGAAGGGAAACATTATTAGGAGTTTTCACACCATGACTATCATTAAGCCACACTATTTTAGGAAGATTATAATCACCACAAATAAGTAAGGAATCGGCCTTTATGGAAACACGCTCAACTGCTTCAGTATGTGACTTATAGATTTCTATTGAAGAGGAGGGGGGAATGTATACACAACCAATGACAAGTTTCTTGGAACCAAGTAGAACACAAATAAATAATTGTTCAGATACATTATTAGACGATTCAAGAATGTGGCAAGAGTATTTTTTTTTAATACATATCATAACCCCACCTCCTCTACACTTGTTAGAAGAGGAAGAGCGGTCACAGCGAAAAATAATGTAGTCATGGAGTCCAAGTTCTGTTGAAGCAATATTGTCTGATAGCCATGTTTCAGTAAAACATAAAAAATCATAAGGGCATAAATTTATGGAGCATCTAAAGGAGTTTAGCTTAGTATTGAGACCACGAATATTTTGATAATAGGTGGAAAAGTTAGTATTAATGAGGTGTCGATTCTGATTCAGCCTAAAAAATTGACTCGAGATAATTCGCGTCTTTCAGCGGCTTGGCGGGCAGGACAGTCAGGGGAGCCAGTGTTGTGTGTGAACGGTTTTCTGAAGAACTTGCAGGTAGCACATGCTGGTGGCTTTTCAGGAGTCGGGCAAGCATCTCGATTGTGTCCAGGTTTTCCACAGTGAGAACATGTAGGCATGTCTGCGTTACATTTCGACGCCGTATGGCCGTAAAGTTGACAGTGTCCACATTTTAGACTGATGATATTATAATGTGAGATGCCTATATACTGTCAGATTGATTTTTTAACGAATCACAGTTATCTTTCCCCTCTTCGTTCCCCCATGGTTTGGTGTTATCCCTCATCTGTATCTTCTCGTCTATTAAATTTGGATGTCTATGGTTCTGACACATAGTTTAAATTTCAGTTGATGGCGGCATTTATTCAATGATGTTTAAAATGATGATGTTAGTAGGTACCTGCCCAAATGAAAACGTCAATTTCTGTTCATTCTTTCGGGTCAAAGGTTATAATTTTGCATAAAGTAATTAAAGTGTTAAAGGAACTAACTTAGCAAACAGTTGCTAACATTGATTGATAATATATAAATAAAAGGGATAAACTTTATAAAAAATGGAAAAGTACACCAACAAACAAAACATATGAAACAGAATATAAAAAAACACGAAACCTTGTCAATAAACTCATAAATAAAGATAAAACGAACTACTATAATAATAAATTTAAAAACTGTTTCAATGATACAAAAAAACCTGGGACGAGATAAATAATATTTTAGGACGTAAGCCCAAAAACGATTGTGATCAAACTATAACACGATATATGTTAAAAGATAGAACTGAGGATTCTGTGTCAAATGATTTTGTGAATTACTTCTCGGATAGCATCAGCAACATGTTACATAAATGCAATCACAAAGCTACTAATATAGTACTGGAAGAACTACCTCACAGTTTATATATACCAAGAGCTACTATAACCGATATTGAAATCATTGTTAAAAAAATGAAAAACTCTAAAAGCACAGGTATTGACAATATAAGAATGTTTGATTTAAAAAGAAATATAAAAACTCTTGGGCCAATAATTACTCATTTAATAAATATGATAATAAAGCAATCAAAAATTCCACAAGAATTTAAGTGTAGCATTACTAGACCAATATTTAAAGGTGGAAAACACATTGAACTGGGAAATTATAGGCCTATTAGTATTCTACCAGCATTAGAAAAAATTCTTGAAATTTTTTTATCAAATAAATTAAATAATTATATTGAAAAATTCTCTATCATTGATCCAAGTCAATATGGTTTCCAATATGGTGGTCAATTACGTAAATAACCAATTAAATAATAAATTACATGTTATTGTTTTATTTATTGATAACTCTAAAGCTTTTGACACAATTAACTAAAAAAAAACTGCTTAAAACTCTAGAAAAAATTGGAATAAGAGGAAATGTGTTAAATTTATTTAAAGATTAAGAAAAATATGTATCAAAATAAATAATACTTTTAGTAAAACAAAAAATGTATCTGCAGGAGTTCCACAAGGTTCCATATTAGGACCTACACTATATATAATTTATGTAACCATAATAAAAAAACTTTTCTCATTTGTGAAACATTTTGTATTCGCAGATGATACGGCATTGGTCATATCACATAAAGATCTAAAAATTGCAATTGAACTCATGCAAATTGACTTTAATCAACTCTGTAAATGGTCACATGATGCAGGACTATTAATAAATGCTAAAAAAACCAAAGTAATGCATATAAGATCACCTAATGCCAAATTTCAATTTAATCCTAATATTATATCTTATAATTTTAATTGCATTCATAAAAATATTCCAACTAATTGTAAATGTGAAAGCTTAGAATTAGTTTCGGAATACGTGTATTTTGGTGTTACTGTAGATTGTTTTTTTAAATGGGACAAACATATAAAAAAAACCTGTAAAAGACTCAGATCGATTGCTGGCAGAATGTACACATAAAATTTTTTCCTATCAATTGAAACACTTAAAATAATTTATATGTCACTAGCAGAATCTATTATAAGATATGGATTAACAATATGGGGAAATACTTCTATAACCAATCTGAAACAAGTGCAAGTTGTACAAAACGCAATTGTAAAATTATTGGTCGTCCCTAATATTTTCAAAAAGAGACAAAATAAACCGTTGCTGTTTCAGAGTGCCAAAATTTTACCTGTTAAGGCAATACTTTGGCACAAAATTATAATTCAGCATATATTTACCCCGCAGCATAAAGAGAAATCAGAACATAAATACAGCACTAGATTCACGCGTAACGACGGGTTAATAGTTCCGAAATTTAGCAATTAGTACGGACAGAGAACGTTTGAATATATCATACCGAAGATATTTAATTTATTACCTGACACTATAAAGCAATGTAATTCTATGAATAAGGTTAAATATATGGTGAAAAATTGGCTATCGGAAAAAAAAGATTTATATTGATTTTGATATGTATAAAAAAAATGTTGTATCTGTAGATATAAGATGTAAATTTTAAATTTTAAAAATGTATAACTATGTAACTAAAATATAAGCACGTGTTGACTTGCCGATTCAATTGGCTTAGTAGGACTTGTTTGTTGATTATATTATGTATTATCTATTATTTCAATAAAAAAAATAAAAATAAAAATGATAATAAAATTATATTATAAATAAAATCAGTCTACCAAAAAAGGACGATGCTAATACGATAAACAGTTTAATCTACAAATGGATAATGCGCGGTCGAAAACCACAAAAACTACACCAATTAAAAGGTACATTAAAAATTTTTAAGTACCGCATTTATCAAGATAGAATTTAATAGCAAATAAATTATATATAAATTAAAGAAATAAACTTTGTTAAACATATTTCTATTCCGAAGTTTCTTCATCAGGATACAGAGTAGGTACACTGAAAATTGGGACGTTTATAAGAAAATAAAAATAAACGGTGATTATTTAGTTTTTATTATTCGAAAAAAATATTTAAATAAACACAATAATTCTATTATATTAATTTAAATGCATACAAATTAAAATAAAAATAAAAAAATCTAATAATTATTTAAATGAAGACAATATATGAGAAACTCAATCGAAAATCTGGAAACAGAAAAATCAGAAAAAAGATATTGGCACCTCTGGGACTCGAACCCAGGACCTCTTGCTTTTCGGGCAAATGCTCTAAACACTGCGCCAAGGTTTTTAGTTGAAGTATGATACTGTTAAAAATGACCGAATTTGAATTCAACACCTGAGTGCCAATATCTGTTTCGGATTTTCTGTCTCCAGATTTTCGATTGAGTTTCGCTAATATTGTTTAATTTAATTAAATATTTCAATTTGAGGTTTTACTCACAAGGTTAAAAATAAAAAAAATAATAAAAACATAAGTATATGGTGTCGTATCTTATCTCTTGTACTAGTGTTGCTGGTATTCTTTCTCTAGTAGATGTTCTCTGAGAGTAAATATCACACAGATTTTAAAACAAAGTAAAAAGATCCATAGATAAAAATGAATCACGATGAATTTAAAAATAAAATGACAGTTAGAAAATGAAGTTTTAAATATTTCAAATTGGACGACCCAACACTCAACAGTGCCTAGGTATAAATAAAACTATGTAAAATCACTGAGCTATTTAATACACCACACTGTATGAAATAAATCGAGTCAAAAGCAGTGACAAAACCCACTATTATATACATAGTTCATACATTATGATAAAATATATTGTTACCACAACGTAATGGTATAGCTAAAAATTTCTGTCAACATTACATATTTTATGACAGCATAATAATGCACGCAAAGCACAGCTTTAAATCCACATGGGTAGGTAGGAAGGTATCTGAAACAGTGTTGACATCTACCAAACCAGGGAAAAAATAATATTATTACGACAAAACTGTTTCAATTGCCTTCATCATAATTAACTTTCACAATACAGAACATCATCATTCAGAAACAAACTGTTTGTGTGCGGAAAAATATTCTAGAAATTGCTGTCCTGAATTTCAGTTGATTTCCCAACTTTTCGTGAAAGCGGTAAGAGAAAATCAGCAACTGACAAAAAAACCCTTCGTTTCTTGCAAGATGTTACATTTCATTTCAGGTTACTTGGGTTGAAGTTTTTCACTGGAAAAACGCTAAGGAAAACATATGGAAAATTTCTCAGGATCCAAAAAAACCCGATCAACACTTTCGTACCAAAATTCTAAAATACGAGAATGTGTAGCTTTATGTGATAGTAGTACCTTCTGACATTCTTATGAAAACACACGTAAAAATACAATCGGTTCAGGTTTCCTAAAAACACATTTTGAAGATGTAATCTCTCAGTTTTTGTATTGAAAAATCATAAATATATGTACGTCACTTTATTTTAGGCTGATACTCATCGTTTTTGTCACTAAAATTATTTTTGACTTCTCCCGATGACTTACATTTTCAATTTGGAAGGCGTGGGTACCGCCTCCCCGGGAACCATTTATTAGATAACCAACACTTTTGCCACAGGTTACCACAAGTGGTTCGCCACGTTTGGTGACTTAGCAGGGCTGCCCGCGTTCATGGGGTGGGGTTAGTCCAGTTCTGATGGTCTTGTCTGAAGCGTCTGCCCACATGCCGCATGGTACGCAGAATAGAGAGAAACTGGTTGACGGTGGTCTTTTGTCCTCTACAGCCGAAATCTCTCGACCCACCGCTTTGCACCGCGGTTGAAGGGGTGGATTCATACGTCCATTATGCCTGAATACACTGACCCCCACATTCCTGCCCCCCCCCCTTCATACCTATTTCCTTCCCAGAACTTCCTCTCCTTCCTTTCCTTAAAGAAACCCTCCACATACCATCCCCTAAGATTACAAAGGCCCTGAGGGAAATTATTTTCAACAAGACTTCCTGTGTGGAGCTAATGTAAAAAAAAAACATTTCGCATCAATGTCTTTTGTCATGAACTCCACGCAGGATGCCTGAGGAAATCAATTCCTTTAGGGCCTACGCCGTCTTTTGGGATGCTGTATGGATGGTCTTTTTGAGGAAAAGAAGTAATAAACCTGGGTCTTGAACAGCTCATTCCACAGCCGAGCTGTTGAACTTACTAACGAAAGTTCTTAGAAACGACCCACATAAAAAATTTATGCGCGTTTGGCGTTTTTCTCGGTATGCACCGGTGCTATAGGGATCAATAACGCTAGTTCCCTGGAGAACTTCCATTGAAATACCGGTAAAACAATGACAGAATTCCCACCTAACACCTGTGTTCTAATGATTACGGTGACCCGAAAGTTGATCCCCGATAGTTGGCCCCCGAAAATAGGCCTCTCTAAAAACTAAAAATATGTAATTTTTGTGCATTATTTACCAATTTTTAACTTAAAATCGACTTCAAAAATACCTTTTAAAATAATTTGGTTTGGAGTTTGGATATCAAACAAATATATTTACAGAGTCAATTTTTTGTACTTAGACGCTGGTATATACATTATATAGACAAGAGTTTTAACCATTAAGCATCTGAATTAAAAATGTTTACACTTTTGTTATTCGGCGGTACATCCTGTCTGCTCACCCCAACGGAGACACTTAGATATATTTCGTTTTAGTAGATAAACCGTATTTTCCGTAAACTGACTACATAGTATATATATATGTATGCCTGGGGGCTAAATGTCGGGGATTAACTGCCATGGAATCAAAGATTTCAATCAGTTTGTTCAGATAGGGAATCTGTCAAACGGACCAAACCGCCCGTTACTGCACAGAGCCAAAATGGCAGGTGTTCCTAATTTTGAACATACGCACTTGATTTTAGCTCTAATAAAATTCCAGGAAAGGGAGATATTAAAACAAATTATATACATTTGACAAAGCAGAATTGAAATAGGTACCTACGAGCAAATAAACAGGGTATTTTATAATTTATTCCATTCCCACAAAATTGAGCTCACAAAGGATGAGAGAAGCGAGAAAATGGTAGAAAACTAGAACTTTAGTACAACAAAATAAAATTGTCCATACAGCGAATGGTTGCCTAAGGCAAGATAAAATTAGCATTTTTGTGAAAGAAAGGAGACTGCATTTATAATATCGCCGAGAAAATTTTAAAAATATTATTTTTGTAAAATAAAAATCAAGACTTTTCAGCTTTGCTTTATCTGTGAACGTTGGGAATGAGTTCTATGATAAGTGCTTTTATTCTATGTTGTTTATAAGTCATAAAAATATATATATATATATATATATATATATATATATATATATATATATAATACGGAAATAAATAATAAAAAACAAGTTATAAGTTATTAAGTTATTTGGCATTCTTTTAAATTAATTTATTTTAATATATTAATTTTGAAGAGTAGCTGTATTCCTGCAAACTATTTTATAATTTTTATTTCGGTATTTGACAAATAACTCCCTAAATCCTAGTATCAAAACATACAGGCCAGGTAAATCAGTTGATTTTAAGCTCAGCTTAAACCTACGTACTACGTCAGGGATGGCGAACCTTTACGTACCAACATGCCATTTTTCTAAAAAAATGTTAAAGGAGGCCATAGACGTGCCATCCAATAGTTTTGACTTTGTGATTATTGGGAAAATAATAATAATATCTAAATACTTACTATCAATTAAAAACTTTTTATTAACAACAAAAATAGGATCAGTTTGCATCATACGCGTAATTTAAATTAAATCAAAATTAGTGTGACTTCTGTTATTGCAGGTTAGATGACAAATAACATCATATATATAATGTTAGAGTTGTAAGATGATGTATGCTTTCAGAAAAATGTATGCTAAACTGGAGTCATCTGTTAAACGGTTTCTAACCGAGTGTTTAATGTTATTCATCTCTGAAAATATTAACTCGCAGGCATAGGTTGATGAAAATATTATTAAAATAGCATGAGCCAACTTCTTCAAACAATTAAATGTGTCTGGTAACGCATTCCATGTTTCCAAAATTTTGTTGTTAGCATTTTCACTTATATTACTTGTCAATCTTTCTGTTTCAATTAATTCTCCTAGTTTCAACAAATTTTTTAATCCATATTGAACTAAACTGGAAATCAATGAGCTGCATTTCAAATTCATTCTGTAGCGTAGGGATCACTCGGGTTCGCTCGTTCACCTTTTTTTTATCACACTTTTTTTCTTAGTGCATAATAAATTTTGTGATCATTGATCCGTGATGTGCCCAAAATATAGTGTCGCGTGCCATTAATGGCACGCGTGCCATTGGTTCGCCATCCCTGTACTACGTATTAATCAACAAAACCAAACTCACAAGTTAAAATCCTTAAGGGCCCGCTACACGAATTACTACCGATTTCTTACGTATCTCCCTTAAACACGTTAAGTTTTAAAGCTCTTAAAAAAAAATGTTATTCTTGAAGATAATATCTAGACATTGCCCTCGCCGAAATATAAAATTCCATCGATAGAAAAAAATCGCTAAATATGCTCCAAAAATTATTATAAACAAGTTTGTTTCAGTTATTTTACAAGTTATATGTAAGAAAAAAAAAACACTGTGATTCTTTAAATGCTGTTTAAGACAATGCCCGCGAGATATTTGCTCTATTTTAAGCGAGTCGTGTTTTATTAAACATTTTCGCAATTTTCGCATAGATTTTGTCGCTGTAAATGTTAGCGCTCTCCTCTAACATTCGTGATTTCGTATCTCTCCATCTTTTTCTTTTCGGGCCCGGTTGCGGAGCCTTAACAAAAGCCTTCAATGAACATTGCGTTGGTTGAATGCCACACCACCAATTCATTGAATATTAACTGCACTCACTTTAATGACATATCATAAAACCTCCCCTACCCGGTTCTACGAGTCTGTCGCCAATAAACAACCCCTTTGATTTATGCGAATTAACATTAAATTCACCAAAACAATAAACCCCGATATTTATGTTAACATTTTGTCAACATCGTTAAATCCAGTGATCAAAAACTTTCGAGTAATTTAATGGCGGCAACATTTTATACTTTTCTGCATTTGATGAACGTTTCGGTTCAGTTGTGGCTTTTAGGAGCTTTTAACACTCTTAATCCGATTTACAACGGGTCCAATCGTTAAAGTGCATGCGCATAAACTCAATCCAATTATATTGACAAAACTGCAATCAAAAGTGCGTCAATCCCAATGTTTCCACTACGCTTTGGAAATACAAGGGAATTTAAAATTCCCGAATCAAAGTTTAGAAGTCTGCGATGCGTCGGCTAGTCGCCGGTATTTGCATTAAGTTATTTCTTTTTTTCTGAAAAAAAACCGCACAAGAGTCCCAACTGGTCCCGACCGACTGGAGAAATAACAAAAATTAATCAAATGAAAATAACTTTCGCAAGTCTGGATTTACTCGACTGACTGAAAAAAATAATTTTTTCTTCATATTTCAATAGTGTAGATGTTCAAGAATATCTCCTTAAAAGGTTTTTTCAATATTCGAATTATTTTAAAAGTAAAGTTCTTGTTACATTTTGATATTTGTATATTACAGCGTTATTTACAAAGTTTTTGTAATTCTTTTCAAATATCTGGTGGTTCACTAAGTTTGGTTACTTAGCAGGGGTGTCCGGGTTCAGGGGGTGAGGTTTGGTATCGGATGCGTTTGCCCACCCAGAGTGGCGGGCCGGACCGGGAGAGACTGGTTGAGGGAGAACTTTTGACTTCCCCAGCCGGACTCTCTCAACCCATCGCTTTGTACCGCAGTGGGAACAGATTCATACGTCCGTCACTCCTGGGTACACTGACCCGCAGATTCCTACCCACCCCTCTTGTATTTTTCCTTCTCTCCCCCCATTTATTCCTCTCCTTCCTTTCTTTAAAAAGACCCTCCACGCAGCTTTCCTAAAGATAACACAGGGCCTCTTGTGTGGAGCTAATGTAAATAAGGCGAGTTTTTGGCGAGTTTAAAGCAATGATAATGTGTGATAAAGAAAATTGTGATTTTTTTTTTTAATTTGCAGTAAAATTTTAGCTTTGGTTCGATGCTTTTTATCCTTAAAGTATAGAAGCAGGAGTAAATGTGGTTTCCAAGAAACTGGGTGTCTTGTATAGTGGTACCAGATTCTTCGACAGTGACCAGCTTCTAACCGTGTATTAATCTCAAGTACGCCCGACAATCGAATTTGACAGTCACCCCTGGGCTGCAGTCCCAAATTACTTGATAACCTACCAAATTCTATGCAAAGGAGAGCGGTCCTTCTGATTGACTAATCGTTGTTGACAGACCGATTGCCATCTCTAATACGCAGAGGCAATGTAGGCATGCTGATTCGGTTCTACAGTTCTACGATTAACGGAGCCTGTCTAGGGTGCTAAGAGCATTGATCCCTTGTGCACCGGTGCATGTTCGTGAAACTCGACGGACACACGAGGAACACCCGTTCACAGTAAGTTGATTTTGGCTTCATGAGAAGGGGACGTCGACTCATTTTTGTGTAAAATAAAAATGAAATCAAATAAAATTAGCCTTTATTGGTGTTAAACTTATAAAACATTTTTCTAATCAAAATTTTTTTTTTCTTTTAATATTATTCTAAATTATCAGCGTTCGGGTCATTATTTTTAGAAACAGCTTGTCTTTCGACATAGGCCTCCTCTAAAGTTTTTCATTTTTCTCCATCCTTTGCAACTCTGATCCATTCTGGACCAGCCACCTTTTTTAGATCATCTTCCCAATTTTTGCGTTTGTCCACCTTTGTTTCTTTTACCGTCTCTTGGATACCACTCTGCTACTATTCCGGTCCATTTCTCTTGCCTTTCTCTCAACGTATGTCCAGTCCATCGCCATTTTAGTGTTAGATGTACATAATGTACCTGTTTTAATTGAGTTCTGTTTTTTATTTCTGTTAATTTTACTTTATCTCTTCTATTAACTCCAATGACACTTCTTTCTATGCTGTTTTGACAGGCGCTTAGTTTATTTGTTAAGGTTTTTGTTAGTGTTCATGTTTGACTACCATGTGTTAAACAGGGCACAATACATGCGTTATAGACTTTTCTTTTAGCTTTTATATGGCTGTTTCAAGTTTTTGAAGTCTCTCAGGTGTCCTTAACGATCTTGAGTTAAATGTTGCTTTATGTATATCTGAAGTTCTTTTGTTTATCTTAGGGTCTTGGTCGTTTTCCCTCACGAGGACCAGTCGGCTGTATGTGAAACGAGCTATCGCTATCTGTTTTTTCTCCTTCATATAATCCTGGCTTCATCAAAACCCACATTAATAAATCATTTTCAACAGCTGCTATCTTAACCTGCCTCCCAACGTTGCCCAACTGGGTGGTGAAATTGTTTCCCTGTCTTTACAACTGTACGGGGCGATCTTGTGAGGTGTCACAAAAAACAAAAATAACTGTTCTATGTCACATTCACTATTAAATGACAACTGAAAAAAAGTTATATTTTGTTTGATTTGTTATAATACTCGTATATGAACCAGAGGAAACAGAATGAATTTGTCAGCTTCAGAGATGCATTTGCAGGATGGTCATTTTAAAAGGAGAAAGGAGTGATCATGGACGTTAAATAGACGTTATCCACTCGGTAAAAAAGAGTAATTACACGGATTGCGTATTTTTGCATACTCAAAATTATTATTCAGATACAACATAGGGTGGTTCAACAATGGAACACGCACCTACCTGTCGACAAACTGAAATGATTTGGAGTTTAGATGTTTTATTTTTTATTATATCAACATTTACAAAAAGTGTTAGTTAATCATCATCATGTTACCAAGAGAATTCGTCGCCTCAGTTCTTAATTGTCCAAACGACCATTTTAGTATTTGCTCAATCTCCACTTTAAAACTAAAAATAAAGTATAAAAAATGATAGTTAATCACTTAACTAAGAATTATTTAAATTAATGAGACCTTTGCCTTTACGGGAACAGCTTTATCTTAAGCACCTACCATAATGTTTCATTGAAATAATGAAAGAAAACCTTCTCCCCCTGCAAAATTTTCAAATGGTCGTTTGGACAATTAAGAACTAAGGCGGCGAATTGTCTAAAATAAATTAAATAACTTACTAAAATTCCTTGTAGCAAACTGTAATAATTTGATTACTATTAGTCCACTGTATAATTATGTAAATGCAAATTGTGAAGCTTAAATTTACTTAATACTTTATGAATGATAATGTACGTACAAACCAAATATGAATATGTCAATTTGACTGTCCTAGAATGGGAGACCTTCCTAGTTGGACAGTCAAAGCTTCCTTACACTGAATGTATTTTATAACAAATAAAATAAATAAATAAAAATAAAATATTATTGTGGAAAGCAATCAGTGGTTTGACATATTTAATAAAATAAAATACTTTTTTGTTTAAAACCACGAGATTTATTAATTTATGAACCGACCGGTTTCGCTTTACTTAAGCATCTTCAGGGTACAAATTAATACTACAATACAGCATTAATTAACCGGTTTCGCTTTACTTCAGCATTCATACTGATTTATTATATTAATATTAATTTGTACCCTGAAGATGCTTAAGTAAAGCGAAACCGGTCGGTTCATAAATTAATAAATCTCGTGGTTTTAAACAAAAAAGTATTTTATTTTATTAAAAATAAAATAACTATGTAATTATTTTGACATATCAAAATAACTTTTTAATCACAATTTATATTCTACGCTACGAGATAAATGAACTTATTTCTTGTATAAATGAATTGCATGCACCGGCGGAATAATGAAATATATGACACTTGGAAACTTATGCGAAAATAATTGTACCGTCCTTTTAAATTTTTCCTTTTTACATTCGTTTGTTTGAATCTGTGAACAACAGAGTACCCTTTTATATTATTAATTGTTCAACTTCCACACAGGGCAGCACATGTCAAGTGTATTTAAATTGAATTATGTTAAAAAGTAATTGCAAGCTTTGCAGGTTGCATTTCGTAAAGCTACGGAGCAGTGCCGCATTTAATTGGATTAGTTCACAAAGCAATATAAATCTACCAATAAGAAAGCTCTTACACGGATTCGAATACAAATTTATTGCTATTCTCTATAAATATCCAATTACCGATACAAGAATTGCAATCTTACTTTTGATATAGAAACAATTAATAGCCAGTACAAATTTATTTGATTAGGTAACAAGTAAAACAGTGAAAAAAAAAACAAATAAGAAAATAGTTGGAATGTTTAATTTTGTGCCACATCTCAAAAGCATGGTTTAATAAAATCGATTATGATAGTCATCCAAAGCCAGATGTTCATTCGAAACCACTCTCTTCCCTGAAAATTGGCGTTATTTACTGTCGAACATTTAAGAGTTCATTAAAGTTAGTATTGAATAAAATACACAACGAAATAAAAGTCATCAATTTAACAAGTACATTGGTTTTTGTTATTTAAACTTTGTGTGTAGGCGTGTGATGTGATCTTGTAGATCTTAAATGATAGACGCGTGGTCGAGATAAACATTTATTTGCACTATATAAGTTATAAGCTACTTGCTAGCTAACGGAACTGCCTGTAGGCAAAAAGAGCGAGCAGGAACATTCATCACCTTTTATACACTTGTTCTGCCGTCTCGCTCTTGCATTTTTAAAAAGGCAGGCGTGCCACTTTTTTTTTTTACATGAGCTCCACACAGGAGGCCCTGAGGAAAATAATTTCCCTCAGGGCCTATGTCATCTTTGAGAATGCTGTGTGGAGGGTTTTTTTTAAGGAAAGGAAGGAGAGGAGAGTTCTGGGAAGGAAAGGGGTTTAAGGGGTGGGTAGGAATCTGGGGTTCAGTATGTCCTGGTCATCCGCCTCCAAGACCTAGACAAACCTCACCCCATGAACCCGGGCACCCCTGCTAAATCACCTAACGTAGCGAACCACTAAAACCATTTTCACAGTTTTTCTTTTTACGCTTTTTTGTTCGTTGTTATGTAACAATTCTTCAATCCTGCAAGCTAAATGTAGTTTAACTTTAAAGATATTATAAACGTAGACTCGATCTTAGAACTACTTATTATAGTAAAATTAGTCTATTCTTACAGTCTACGGACAACATCAATACAATAACTAATCAAATCAAATTGAAGGTTGGCGTTGAAACACATTGACAATTTTTTTTATCGTAAATTACCAATTCTTTGAAGTTTGAAGATTTACAAATTTTGTTCAACAGTTTCTTTAAAAACTATATTTAAGTTATTAAGCATAGGTACACACGCGGCCGAGTAAAGCCGAATGAGATTCAACACTATGACGAATACCAGTTTCAGCCGAGTCAAAGTTTCGGATAATTTTTGGCAGAAACGGAAACTCGTTTTTAAGCCGAAAATAGCCGAAACCGAAACTTCGGTCGGTCAGCATTGATTTCGTTGATTCTAATTTCTTTAATGATTAATAAAGATCACGTTGAAATAAAAACAACTACTTGATCACTTGAAAAAGTGTGGGAATAGGCAAGCAACTTACTTACACTTACTAGGTTATACTCGCATTACTTACACTTATTTACACTTACTTACACTTACTTACACTTACTTACACTTACTTACACTTACTTACACTTACTTACACTTACTTACACTTACTTACACTTACTTACACTTACTTACACTTACTTACACTTACTAACACTTACTTACATTTACTTACACTTACTTACACTTACTTACACTTACTAACACTTACTTACACTTCCTTACACTTACTTACACTTACTTACACTTACTTACACTTAATTACACTTAATTATACTTACTTACACTTACTTACACTTACTTACACTTACTTGCACTTACTTACACTTACTTACCCTTACTTACACTTACTTACACTTACTTCTACTTTCTTCCACTTATTTATGCTTACTTATACGTACTTACGCTTACTTACACTTACATTTTTTATAGTCAAAGTTAAAAATATTTTTATAGCGCCATTTTCGTGAGAGAATCACCCCAAAGGCATTTAGTTATTATTATTAGTCAAATTTAAAGTTATGAAAATTTAACTTGTTGTAAATGTATGTAAATTTTTGAACCTTTTAGCCCAAAGGTCTTTAGCTTGCAAAAGGTCGTCTAGTAGCGATTTTGATATATATTTGACAAATTATAGTAATTTTTGGTGTTACATAGAAGATAGAAAGAGACGGCAAAATACTGCGTGCCTGCAGTCCTGACTGCAGCGTTGCCACCTCAGCTCCTGTATTGCTACAGGCTAGGATCCCACTATGACAAACCCGACGTCATCGAGTGCATGGATAAAACTACTTTTTAATGATAATGAAACGTTTAGTAAGCCTTAAAAAGCTGGTCTGACAGTGCGTCTTCATTGAGTATACGAATGAAAACAACATGATGCAAAACCAGAAGACATAGCAGATGTAGGAAAACGCTTTTTTGTTGCTTTGTGTGGGTGACATGGATGAGGAAACCTTGGAAGAAGTTCGCTACCAACGTTTCTTGCCATCTTACCATCGTTTTGCCACCAACGAATGGCGCGGCACGGTACCATGCATTTAGGACATACCATCAAGTTCAAAAATGGTATGGAATCCAAAAAAATCCAGAAAACTGGGGCTGGAAACGTGGCACCAATGGGCTTGTTCCAGTAAGAATGACAAAGAAACCAGCACCCGAGTCTTTATTAAAATTTATTTCTTGCAATTGAATATGAAGAGATTTTGTCAATGGAAGCCCAGCATCTCAGTACCACAGGCAATGAGTTAGATCATGACATTGATGACAAAGACTAAAATGTCAATATTAACCAACCGGGATCAACAAAAAAATATTATTACGCGATAGCGAATATGTAACATAATTACGAATACTAGTCGAACTCTGTGCGGCTCGCCATACCATCGCTGGAATATCTGTAGAATAGACATACTGACCTTAACATTGTCGAAAGATGCCTACAGGCTGTAAGAGAGGTTTTTGGAGAATCGGCAAGAGAGGTGGGTTTGCAAATCAATGAGAATAAAACTAAAATCATGATGCAAACCAGAACCCCACAGCATAGAATAAAAGATAAATTGAAATTTAAAGACACTTATAATTTCGAAGTGGTCGAAGAGTTTACATATCTGGGCTCCATCATAACGCATGACAAAGAAAACCCAGTAGAAGTAAAAAAGCGCATCACAGGCGCTAACAACACTTACTTCGCGTCATTGCCAGTTTCAAATCCCGAAACGTCTCAAGCGGTCACTTAACCCGCTCTTGTAAAACCATTGCAGCGCCACTGGACTCCAACGAACATTCAAAATGTATCTACCTACCTGCTTACACCGCGCAATGAGACACCGGCACATATCTACCAACAGACAATAATAACTACCTGGCAGGTTAACAATATCGCCACCGCCTAGAAAGGTCTCGAGATAGCACCGTACAATGTCTGTACGGCGCCGAACCTTCGCGTCAACTGCCGAAGTGGCACGCATTACCTACCGTGAGAGTAATTACTCTACCGCTCCGTGCGCCTGCAGCATCTCATCCACGGCACTCCGCATACATCTTGTTACCACTTCACCGACCCTTGCTACGTAGCCCAATAAACGACTGACTCACTACATCGACTGACGCCTTTCATTTATCTCCCGTCTCTGCCGATCCGGCCCGCTCCCTCACGTCCATAGGAAAACCCTATATAAAACAATTATTAGAACGGTCTTGGCCTATGGACGTGTGGCGGGAACAGCTGGACACCTTCAAAAGAAAGGTACTTCGAAGAATCTTAGGAGCGGTGCGAGAGGGAGAGGTATTGGAGGGGACCCTACCACTTTCCCAACGGCGTTGTAAGGAAACATATGGTTTCCTCCTTCACCGCACACGTCAAGAATCTATTTTATTGAACGAAGCTACATTTATTTGAACGACTCTAGACCCTCCAATGTCCATGCATACGGGGTGAGAAAGCAGTATGCAAGTACTTACATTAACATGAGGGAGAGGCATGGAGGTTCCGCCACAATAAAGCTCTATGTTATTTACCAAGCTCCTAGACTCTCTATCCATCTAACGCTCCAAAGACGGGCCGGACATGTGCATCGAATGTCAAGCACACGAGTACCGAAGAAGGTTCTAACAGAACACGCAGGGGGTAAACGAAAGGCGGGCAGACCTAGGCTGAGACGTGAGGATGATGTCAGGAAGGATGCAAGAGGACTACTCCATGTCGCAGTTAGGAAGACGACTGCCGAGGACGGAGGGCGGTGGAGGCTTATGTTGAAGGAGGCCAAGACTCGAAATGGGTTGTAATGCCATTGAAGAGAAAGAAGACCTACTGGGAATACCACAATAAAAAATGCGCCATTTTCTCTACCTCATGGTGGTGTGGAAATGAGTTACATGAGTTACAGGCTATTCATTACATAATTATAATTTTGTAATGAATAGCCTGTAAAAAATACAAAAATTCGGAATATCACCATTTTTTAGAAAAATATTCACATTTCCGCCATTGTAACTCGTTACTTATCAGACTTACAAAAAAAAAATTAAACAAAAAATATTAGAAATTTTATCTTCTTTAAGTTTGTGTTTTGCAATTTGGCCGTAAAATCAACCATTGCACAATTATTTTGAAAAACCCAAATTTTGGCACCTTCAATCTAAGATGGCGGGTCGAGCTTGACCCCCCCAAGGTCGACAACTTTTTTTTTCTTTAGAGTCCCAATCTTAACAACATATATCAAAATCGCTACTACACGACCTTTTTGCAAGGTAAAACTCCCCACTGACTGGGCTATTTATCAAAATAATGATTAGTTTCATGGTTGGCAAATTCAGAATAATTATTACTCATATTATTATTAATAAGTATAACACAAAGAAATTTTTAGAAATTTTAATACTAGAGATGGAGTAGGTACCTAAGTAAGTGTTTGAATGATAATAATTATTCTGTATTTCTCAACCACATTTTGGAAACAAAACATCCTTTATAAAAAGAAAGTGATAAAATTTTACATACAAGTAATGGGTTAGCAATTAAGTAGATGTTTTTAAAGTTTTTGAAATTAAATTTTTTATGAAGTGACCAGTGATCAGAGTTGGTGTAATTTTTCTTAATTTTTTTTTTTTATTTATTTATTTATATTTATATACATTTTTTTTTACAGTTTTTTAGAGAAAATGTGTCCTAACTGGGGTACCCCGTTCTAAGGACACATTGTACAAGTTTTATTATTTTAATTATAAGTAAATACCTAATCTATGTTAGAATATTGCCAAGGGAAATTATTAAGTTATATCTAAAAGAAAGTACAAAACAAAGCATTATTCTTTGTTGGGTTGCAAAATTGAATCTATTTTCTTCCTTCCCATGTCCATAATCCATATTTTTATGCTTCTTTTGTGTTCCAGAACACCTCTTAATTCCTGTTTCCGTGGTCTATCTCAGAATCTCTCCTTCCGTGATTATTCCGGAAATTTCATGTTGGTCACCCCTTTAGTAGGTGTTCCCAGAAGGCAATCTGACGCCTTGGAATGCATGCTACCCGCTTCCCGGCTTTCGAGCTTCCCGGCAAAGCTGCATCCATTCACAGAGCGATGGTTTCATGTTTTACTATCTCACACAAGCGAAATGACTTAACAGAATGTAATATTATGGTACCTGCATCTGAATGTCTAAATTCGTTAGTATTTGTTGATGTACTTAGTAGGTAGGTACGTCAAACTTCCATACTGGCCTGACATTGATCAGAAATCGTTGCAACAGGCCAGAAAAGTGGCATGCCCCTCCGTATGCTTTTAGTATGCTAATTTTAGTATCCCTCGGACGTATGCTTTTAGGCATCTTTCTCTTTTGTTACGTTCATTGTAATATCAGTAACTGCGCGAGAATGGAAAATACCATGTTTAGGCCTAGATTGGCGTCTAAATGCTACCTGCCAATTTAAATTCATTCTGATTTCTCATAGAATCATGAAACTGTATATATTATAAGGGAATGTAATTCTCAAGCCCAATGCCCAAAAAGCAATAAGAACGGCGTTTAACCTTTTCCCGTCAGTATATTCGATTTAACCGCAAATATTAATTTATCAGTTTAATTACAGTTTTGTTTGGTGAGAGAACGCCATTCAAAACTGATATATTGACTGAAATAACTTCAGCTGTGTTTAGTCTGACCCCACATATTTTAGTCTCAAATTAATATGATAGTTCCATTTACTTCGGGCATCACATACAAAATATAAAACGTGAAGTTTCATTTTATCCACAGTGTCTTTTGGCCGTCTTAACTTACTCAATCTTTCACCAGAATCAATACATTCCAAACACTACATTTGCCAATAATTCCACAGTTTAAACCCGAGCATTGTCTCACGAGTACGTACATAATACATATTGTAACAAATATTATAATAGCAAGTGCCTTAAAAGCCTCCCTGTCTGCTGCGGGTAGGCACCTACTCTACATGTTTATAAAGTGTCGGAACCTTCATCCGGTGCCAGATTCAAACTACGAGCGGCCATGTTTTCCGGTTTGTTAGAGATTTGTGTAGGAATTCGTTCCGCTTTTTTCCTGCCGGAGCACCACTCTTGGCAGGAGATCGAAGCCGCATGCGTTCTTGCACCATGATATATCTTCGGAAGCAGTGCTCCTGAACCATTTACCATCACAATAAACAGTTGGCGTTTATTCTCATAGTTTTGTGATGGTAAATCATTAGCGAGAATCACTGAAGGATTGCATCCATAATACTTACGTATAATTTTTTTACCTACTTTATTTATCGACTTAGCTGCATAAATAGCACTGGTCAACAAATTTAAAAAAAAAAATTGGTGCCGAAATACCGTTGATGGATTAGTATTTAGGTGTACATTGGCAACACTAAATAATTTTTTTTGTCTTACGTGTAGTTTTTGATCTACCCTCTGTTTTGAGTATTGGCTACAATTAGCACTTTCGTGTGTGCGTTTTGCTATCTTATCAGTACATTTATATAAATAAATTTATTTTCATATAATGTCTTCATCGCGAAGAAGTTTTCTCAATGATCAAATGTGTTTTGTTATATTTGCGGTGAGTATATAGTAAAAAAAATCAGGAAATCCAAAACAGTATTTATATAAAGTGCCTATTTTACGTATTTAAGTTGAAAATTGTGGATGAATTCAAGCCGTGGATACCCCAGATTGTTTGTGAAATGTGCTATGAATATTTGAGACTGTTGGTTAGTGGTCAAAAAAATCGTATGAGGTTCGGAGTTCCTGTGCAATGAAAAAAAAATCACTACAACGACTGTTACTAAAAAAAAAAAGTTTGAAAAAACCACAATTTTTATTGTTTAAGCGGGTATTTTCGATGGGCCACAAATATAAATAAATGATACGGACTTCTTAAGTTCAATGAACAATGTGGAACGAACTGCGTGGATTTCGTTTGTGAAGTTACAATTTTTTTTCTAGGAAATCACAAGTCGAGTAACTCCACTGATTGTAAACGACGTGTTAGATAACTTTAAAACTTAGGATGTAATAAGTCCATTAAAGTGCACTACATACACAGTAATCTTGATCAATTTCCGGAGAATCTTGGATCGTACAGCGAAGAATAAGGGGAGCGATTTTACCAGGACCTAAAAACTATGGAAGAAAGGTACCAAGGCCGATGGAATCAGCATATGATGGCTGATTACTAGTGTCAGACCGAACTTTCGGTTTCGGTTTCGGCCAAGTTTCGGCCAAAAAACGAGTTTCGGCTTAGTTTCGGTTTCGGCCGCCATCCAGCCGAAACTACGGCCGAAACGAAACTGAATTTGGGAGGTTTCGTTCTGCGATCGGACATGTTCGGTGAACTGAACTGCGAGCCACGAAGTGTCATTTTGCTGCGTCCGCGCTCGTAGTCGCGTCAGAACTTGATTCACTTGTTTGTGTTCGCTCCGCAAACTTGCGGTAGTTTGGTTTATTTGTTGTTAAATTGGAGGTGTTTTTACCTAACATTATTTCGGAATAAGTATGTTTTATTTCGCTATTGAAATGATTTGGTTCATGATAGGCCCTGAGGAAAATAATTTCCCCGAGGGCCTATGTCATCTTTGGGAATGCTGTGTGGAGGGGTTTTTAGGGAAAGTAAGGAGAGGAGAGTTCTGAGAAGGATAAGGGGTGGGTAAGAATCTGGGGTTCAGTGTGTCCTGGCCATCCACCTTCAAGACCTAGACAAACCTCATCCCATGAACCTGGGCAGTCGGGCACCCCTGCTAAATCACCAAACGTAGCGAGCCACTTGGGGTGACCTATGGCAGAGGTGTTGGTTGTCCATTCCCGCCTCCCAAATTATTTTGTTCTTTAGATAAAAGAGTATTTTTAAATTTATTTCAATTAATATTAATTTATTTCAATTAGTATAAATTTATTTTTTAATTTATTAAAAAGTAAATTAATATTAATTGAATCAAAGTAAGTTTAACTAAGCCATTTTGTTTTCTACCTTTTATTTTATGTTATTTGTTAATAATGTTCAAATAGGTAATACCTACTATTTCTTTTTTAATATTATTTACGAACCGATTTACGATTACCATTTCAAAAAGCATAAATAATTTACTTGAAATAAGTAGTGATAAATATGTAATTTTTATTTTTACTTCATATATCAGACTGAATGACTTTTTTTATTTTTTTTTTTTATTATTTCATAAATATTTACATGATACAGTTTTGGCATTTTTTAACTACCACACTAGGCTATTGCCCGTGTTGTGGTAGTCATACATGAAATATTATTTTATATAAACAGATAAAAAAATATAAGAAGAGGAAAGAAAAAATAACATATTTAGGGATAAATAAAACTAAAAACAGATAAAAATAAAAATATAACAATTAAAAGTAAGCTAAGAAATAAAGAATAAAAAGATAATTTAAAGAAGATTGAAATAAGCATTGGTAAGAATTATTATCATTATTCTTGAGATAAAAGTAGAAATAAAAATTGGTAAGTAGTCTTCTGCACGAGAGTACAATGTTTGTAGTCACTTTTCATATTCTTTCTCTGAAAGAAGTTGGAAAGAGTGTTATAGAAAGTAAATTTTTTTGTTAGTTATTTTTTTTAATGTAATGTTAAGTTAAATTAATTAAATTTGTAATATTTTTTTTTATATAATACTAATATTAGTTGTTTTTTATTGTAATATTAAGCTCTCATGTGTTGTTTGAAGAAATCTCTTCCTTTTTCAAATATACAATGTTTGATACGGGCTTTAAAGAGAGACTTAGAATTATTTTGTGACTTTATGTCGGCACTCAGAGCATTATACATTTTGGGAGCGATAAACCAGAATTGTCGTTGAGCAAATGAGGTTTTTGTTTTAGGGACCACGCAACCCAGGCTTGATGAAAAACATGTGTGTGCTTGATGTTGTGGAGCCACCGGTAGATTTTTTTGGCATATGTAACATATGCTTATCTTAGTAAATAACTGTCGAATATCTAAGACCTTGATTTTAGCAAAGATTTCATTTGAGGGATGGGTAGGTTGGCATTTAAATATGATTCTCCAAATTAGTTTTTGAATTGTAATAATTGGATTGATAATTGATTCAGCACAACCACCCCATCCCACAATACCATATGTTGCTATGGATTGGAAAAGGGCAAAGTATACGGTTCTTAGGGTCTGTAAATCTAAGATGGACCTAAGGGAACAGAATATATGTCACTCATGTGGGCTTCCCAACGCAGTTAGTTGTCTATGATTATCCCCAGATATTAGACTTCCTTTGATGATTTAAGAACAGAACAAGTGCAATTAATATTAGGTGTGATTTCTGGAGTGTGTAAGTTGAGTGAACATGAGTGAATGATTGGTTTAGGGCAGTTGTTAGGTATATTATTTTGACTATGGAAAAAGTCATATATTGTGTTTTGTCGATGTTGAGTGTGAGGAGGTTAGTGTCTAGCCAATGCTTCACTTTTATTAGGCCATTATTAGTTTTGTTAATAACGGATTGCCATGTTTCATCTTCAAATATTAAGACCATGTCATCGGCAAATGATAATATATTACCTCCAATATTCATGGCACATAGTGAGTTAATGTATATAAGAAATAAAATTGGTCCTAGTATACTGCCTTGGGGTACACCATAGGATTAATGTATAATTTACAAATAAAGGCTGATTGATTAAGATTGACTTTTTTTTCCACAAAAACATGACCTTATATGGAAGTTTCGGTTTGGGTTTTGGTTTCGGCCGAACCTGAGACCAAAGCCGAAACTCAGTTTCGGTTTCGGTTTCGGCCGTGAAAACTAGTTTCGGTCGGACACTACCGATTACTGTTGGGGGGTGCAACGTGATTGTCCCACTACACCTCATTCAGGAAAATCGGGATAAAGAAAGTTTTTAAGTCCATAATAATGTAATAAATGCTGTTTTTTTTTTACGTAATTTTATTTATATATGTACAAGTCAAAATCTAATAAATTACACTATATGTTTATAAAGTGTCGGACAGGAATCCAAAATTTTTGCTGTTTTTGTAATCAGTATAAGGTCCTAAGTTAAAAAAAATACGGCTACTCGGCACCAAAACCACTGTTGACCAGTGTAGTTATTGGAACATGTTTTTTTCATTATAATATTTTTTTACCTTCAATATATTCAGTAAAAGTGCAATTTTAGAGTTCGTTATTGGGATTAATAATATATAATAGAAAATAGTCTTCAGAATGGAAATCATCTATTTATATCTAATAATATATATGATTGTCGACCAGAATGGAACAATTTATCCATCTTCTTACCTTCTCTTTACTTAACTTCCATCAACTCCCCATTCTCAAAGGTTGGAAAAATCACGAGTTGAACATAGCCCATAATATATTATTAAATTTACTGTGATCCTTGATCATTTTTCTTGGTTCCAAAATAACACAATTTTAGTTCTTACATCTGGAATCTAGATGCCTAACTCATGAGATTCCATTACCATGATGTTATAATATGAAGTTTTTCTCAAACATTACACTTTATTTTAAGTTTGAATAAATTTGTGCTCGCCTCTGGAGATATTTTGCCAAAATATTTCTACAATGCAATCATGCTTGCCAATATTTCGTATAGGATTTCCACCAAATGTCAGGGTTATGGGAATGAACGACAAGGGAACAGAGTGTGCACAAGAAGAAAAGAATATACAAACAATGCAGTAGATTACATGTGTATATAATATTTGTCAGAAGTTACCACAGTTATGCTTATTACCAAAGCATATTAAACTGAACTAAAAAAAACGATAAAAGGGGATCACATTTTTAATAAATTATATAGGTAGGTACGTAATACCAACATAAATTATTATTTTCATTAAGAGACAGGTTTCAAGTCAACTTATTTAATAAACATCGTCAAACATCATCACTGACTGCGTTTCGCAGGCTCCCTACAAGAATATGATTATTTTAAAAGCGAAATATCAAGGTAAGATTATTTTATTTTTTTGGCGTGATGTGAACAACGAAAAGTTGAGTAAATGTTAAGACGACGGTTAAAACCGGGCTTAGATAATTTCTTAGAAAACCTCAAATTCCAGAAAGTTAATTTTTTGAACTTTCCAATCAAATGGACAAAAATTATTTCAATTTAGTTGATGTGAATAAACATTTCTCTTGTAAAGGATTTTTTTGTGTCTTAAAACTTTAGTCAAATGAAGACAATATAACAAACGAAACTGAATCGAAAATCTGAAAACAGAAAAAGATATTGCTTTTTCTGATTTTTCTGTTTTCAGATTTTCGATTGATTTTGGCTTATATTGTCTTCATTTATTTAAGTATTACAATTTGAGATTTTACTCACAAAGTTAAAATAAAAATAAAAAAATGCTAGTAAAAAAACGAAAAAAAAACCCTAGAAGTACGCCTCCCTAATTACGAATTAATTAAAAAGAATTTTCGCAGGATTGTAGAAGCGTTAATTAGTGCAAGCAGATTGCAGGTATTTTGATGGCTTATTTACACGGTCTAGCTTTCAAAAGCCAGCGGGCAAAGGACGCAAACGGTTCAGAAGTTGGTGGAAACGGCTTAACGTGGTTGATGGAATGACGAATAACACCGCTGCACGGATTTTTTGCTGCAGGTTTTATTGAATCAGACTCCATAGAGTTGGCTTCAAAGCAATCAACGAGCGGTACATGTCATTCAAACGCGTGCACTTCTAAACTCATTTGAAAGAAATACTATTTTATGAAAGCAGCGGAAAAATAATACGGAGCTGCGTTTTTTATGAACGTTTACAGCTTCTAAATTAAAACAACTTCCGCAGGGGAAACGTACAGCTGCTTAATTTTTTGAAATGTTTACAGCATGGAAAGTAAAACAACTTCTCCAGTGGTTTGACCCGAATTTTAATAGTACACAAAAAACACTAATAATTTTAGCCATCAAAACACATTTTTGCAAACGTACATGCTTATTACGTAAAATTATGAATTTTTACTACCATTTATGGACTGAAAACCTGCATACACGACAAATGTCGTTAACAATGAACCAAAGAAACGCGATTCTCAATGAAAAATTAATTTTAATTTTCAATGTACACTTGTTAGATACGTTCTAAGATTTTCACCGCGGCCATAAGTATTTTCGTTATTTGTTTTTGGGGTGTTATGACGTGTTGCGCTACTTCCTTCTTTAGCCAACGTTTCGGACAGCGTTACAGTGTCCATCATCAGGGCAGATCCGGCAGATCTATCGAACAAATCATAAATCAATATCAAACAAATAACGGAAAGTACACTTTTCACTTTATATTTTAAATGACACGGATGTGTCGAAACCGGTAGCGGAAAAATAAAAATGTTAAGTAAAAAGTGTACGTTGAAAATTAAATCTCTTCAAAACAAAATGTCTAGAAATTGTTACACGGTTAATGCCGAAGAAATACAAAAAAAAAGAAAAAAATTATGGCTGATTTAAAAAAATAAATTATATTAGCTTCACACAGGAGGACCTGAGGAAAAAAAATTCCCTCAGTTTATTTATTTATTTATTTATAAGTACATGTTACATACATAATAAATTTACTTCAGGAGATACATTAGGTCACCATACTAGGTAGCTGCCTGTATCATGGGGTTGCTGTGTGGAGGATTTTTTTAGGAAATGATAGAGTGGAAGTTCTGGGAAGGAAAAGGGTATTACGGGTGGGTAGGAATCTTCGGGTTAGTGTGTCCAGGAGTAACGGACGTATGAATCCACCCCTCTCACTGCGGTGCAAGGCGATGTTCCTAAAGAGTACGGCTGCAGAAGTCAAAGGGACCCCTCAACCATTCTCTCGCTGCAGCTGGTGGCTCACCCCGTAAACCCGGGCGCCCTTCACACCCCTGCTAAGTCACCAAACATAGCGAACCACTTGGCGTGACCTATGGCAAAGGTGTATGTCTAATAAATGGTTCCCGGGGCGGCGGTACCCATACCCGCCTTCCAAATTGATGATAAATAAGAAGGTCATTATCGAGCTGTATAGTTTGGAAATGACTATGAACGCCTCAATGGTGAAGGAACTCTTTAGGTTAGTGATATAAACTGAAATAAAAAATTAGATCATTTCACTCTTGTCGATATGATAGAAAAATTGTTAGAATAAGGAAATCATTAAAATTATTGGTATTTTTAGGAGATCGCTGGCAACGGTTAATATGCACTTTTAAAAAAAAAACCTTTTGATTCACCTTAATTACGTTAAAACGCAACTATTTGCATTTGGGGAAGTGGAAAATATTTCATTCTAAATTTCGATTACGTAAAATTAAAATTAGCTTTCGTCTTGTGAGATTGTACGCCATTAGCTATTAGCTCATTCGCTGTCACTTTGGTATGTTGGTATTTCTGATACACTTGAATGTATAACGAACGGCTAGAAGATTTTGAAGGTACGAGGCACTTTCTTTTGAAAACTACTTGAAAACTGGGATGTTTTTCTTGCCTTGACACGAGTAGGCGTTATAAAGGGGCACTTTCTTTTGTATCAAAAACCATGTTACACAAACCTAGAATTCCCATGAAGTCTGTTACGCTTTGCGGTCTCGTTTCACAGCATGAAAGTTAATTTTAATTTTACGTAATCGAAATTTAGAATGAAATATTTTCCACTTCCCCCAATGTAAATAGTTGTCTTTTAATGTAATTAAGGTGAATCAAAAGATTTTTTCAAAAAAAAGTGCGTGTTAACCATTGCCAGCGATCTAAAAAATTTACCAAATTATTTAGATGTTCACGCAGCCCTTATCAGATCCAGGGTGGCAAGAATGAAGGAAAGTATAAGCAGCTAAAGAAATATCCTCACCATGGAAGCCCGCCTCAGTCCAACCTCCAGCATTGACGCACACTGGAGAAAAATACTAGCTCCTAATGTAGTCACAGTACTCCAGAGGCTTATTATAATAATTTATTTTTTTAACCGTAAATATTATTTTTATTATCCCTTTTTCATGTACATTCGTGTAATTATATTCACCCGCTTTTTCTTTTTTTTTCATATTATGCGAATGTAAATCTTTATGGAAAAATGTTGGACTGCACTGAACCTCTCCATACACCGGAATTAACAATTGTTTATTTAATTAAATAAAGACAATATTAGCGAAACCCAATCGAAAATCTGGAGACAGAAAAATCAGAAAAAGATATTGACATCTCTGGGACTCGAACCCATTCGCTAATATTGTCTCCATTTAATTACATATTGAGGATTAAATAAACTACTTTATTTTGTTTTAATCACTATTAACAAAAAAAGGTAAAAATAAAATCTCTGAAGTACGAAGATGTTCAGTTAATGCTTTTAATGGATTACCATATCTATATTTATTTCTGTTTATCCTTTGCCCACATAAATGCTCTTGGGTTGCTGTATCCACAAACTGTTAATTAAATTCCAACATTTTTCTCAGAGAATATATTCCAAGACCTAGTTAGCTCCCGGTGAACTGGTCCCTACAACACAGGAGTGCTTCTGGTTAAAATACTTTAATCGTGTCGTATCGTTCTATGCGTATCGAAGCGAAATCTGAGTCGAATACGTTTCGAAATTTGATTCGAATACATGTTGCGACAAAATTCCATTCAAATGATAAATTTCAATTTTATTTTATATTCAAAAAGCAAAACTATCGGTAATTCCAGTTTTTTTTTCCAACAAACGAATACTTTTCCAACATTAAAAACCAATCACCGAGTATATAATTTAGGAGGTGGGCAATGGAATCGTCGCCCTGGGCTTCTAGATAGACTATTTGAACAGAATATACCTAATAGCAGCTCCCACACGCACACTTTGGAGCGACCGAGTCCCGCGCCACTTCAGGCCGCCGCGCCGCCGAGAAAGGTATCACAGTGAACTGTGCTGTAAACCGTTACCTTATCATCGGTCTTTACTTTTCTACGCGGCGCGGCGGCCTGAAGTGGCGCCGCACTAGGACGCTCCGAAGTGTAATGACTGTAAAGATTGGAAAAAAGAATATGCCCATTTAAATTAGTACTGTATTAAAATATAACTAGCCGTTGGAAACAATAGTTATATTGTTTCAACGTCCAACGCTGTTGAAAATAATTAGCGCCAACAGTTGAAATATAATACCTACATGCGAATATTATTCAACGCAGTCAACGATTGAACTGCCTAATAAATAAAAAGGGTTAAGAGTTTGTACTTCATGAACAACATTACTCGATATTTTAAATGGTCTTTTGGTAATGTACATACCTACTGCACGTTTTTTTTCCCATCCAATACGGCCGATACGCAGCGCCATGGGACAATCAAATTTATCAACGACAAGCAAAAAAATAACCTTTTGATAATTATTGTCAACGCCGGTCGCCTAACAGCTACGTTTTGTACCTATTGTTTTCAACGGTGTTGGAATGATAAATCAAAAGGGTCAAGAGATCACACTTCGTGAACGATATTATACCCAATTACACAAGGTCTTTTGGCAATGTACGTACCTACTGCACGTTTTTTTATTTATTTTCCCATCCAATACGGCCGATACGCAGCGCCATGGAACAATCAAATTTATCAACGACAAGCAAAAAATAACCTATTGATAATTATCAACGCCGGTCGCCTAACTGCTACGTTTTGTACCTATTGTTTTCAACGGTATTGGAATGATAAATCAAAAGGGTCAAGAGATCATACTTCGTGAACGATATTATACCCAATTAGACATGGTCTTTTGGTAATGTACGTACCTATTGCACTTTTTTTTATTTTCCCGTCTAATACAAGCGAATTTATCAGTGGCAAGCAAAATATATCTTCAACGTCTTTTAATATTTCAACAGGATAATATTTTCAACACCGAAACCAACGTCGTCCTACAGTTTCAACTTTCAAAGTTATTATAGGATTATTATTACGTGTGTGGGGCGTGGGGCATAGATATAATAATAATTAATAATACATCAATGATTCGGGGAACCAGCCGTTAAAAGGGATTCCTTAATACGATTTTGATATATTTTTTGTTTGTGTTTTTATTAGTATCGTGTCGATTTCCTGCGTCAACGTCGACGTTATTTTCAACAGCTATTTTCAACAGTTGAAAATTGCCAACGATAACGACGTTGGCGTTGGATAGAATTATCATCAATGCCCAGTACTTATTTAAATGCTCCAAAACTTTACGAAAAATGGGAGGGTTGAAAAAAAAACCAAAGAAACTTTCTGAATTCGAAAGATCATTTAACAATTGTTATTTTTTAAGTGATTTTTTGTTCATTACATTTTCTAAAGGAAATTCTGAGTTTTAAAAAATGTTATTGCAATGAAAAAAAACCTTTATTTTAAAATTATTGATTGTAAAAACACAATAAAAAATAACAATAATGAAAGCGTAAATTTGTATTATGCCTTACTTTTTATTATTTGTCAGTAAACATAATGTTCGAAATCAAAATACTTCCAGCTTGATAGAGCGCCGGAAAGATTCGGTCAAATCATGAGTGATAATTAGGTAGGTACACTTTTAATTTCGTCATAATTGTTCAGTTCTTCGAGTCGCATACTCTGAGGAGAGAAATATCACTTGCTCCAACTAACATTAAAAGGCCAGATGGGGTTTGCCGAGGGCCTGGTAGGAGACGAATGTCTTGACTGCGAAATTGCGAGAGTGGGCCGGTATTAGAAGTGTGGAGGAGCTATTCCGGGAGCAAGATACCGGAGTGATCGCACAACGTCGGGAGACCTCATGGGGCACACGAAGAAGCAGAAGAAGAATAATTGTAATAATCGACCACCATAAAACGGGCAAATCGACTAACATAACACGGACATGAGCATCCACAAATGATGTTACCATTCAAAGCAATGAATAAAGAAAAATTAAAAAAAAAAAAAAATGTTTGAACAAATTAATATAGATGCGTCAAGTCACGTGCCCCAACAAGAGGAACGGGAGATTTTAGACTTTTTAATATTGAATGCATGCTGGTGTAATTAGAAATACTTTTTTGGCAATTAATAAGGTGATTTATCATAATATTAAACAGCCATGTTTTGGCAGAAAACTGATAAATTTGCAGTAACCATGTAAAAAATGCATATTTTGCTTTTGCTTGAAAAAATGCAAAAAAATGCTTTTTCCGGTCGCTACTAATAAACTATTCAAAATAATGTACAATGTTTAATGTGAAGTAATGTAACTAAATATTAACGATTATTGAGCAAGTTAAAATTCACAATCTAAGGAATGTGTTGTCCGACTCAACTCTGATTGTGCGTCCTATAACTAGCCTAAGTAGAACCAAAAAACTTCGTATTTATGAAATACATCTTTTAAAATAGTACAATTAATTTTGGTTCATCCCTGCAATATTTTCATCTCTTCTTTCAGCTTGAAACAACGATTTTTGAAATTAATTTCTGTTTCCTAATTACCTCTTTGAAAATATAAATGTAATGGATCAAATTTAAATGGGGTAATCAGTAATTACTGCTTGACAACAGTCAGGGTGAAATTCAAAAAGGCAAACTAACTTAAGTATGTTTATGTATATGTGAAATGTAAAAGGGTATATGTGAAAGGGCTGCCACTTCCTTGTAGTCGGTTAGGGATAATTTAATCCCACTTTAACCAAGGGATTATAAGTAAATGGCCCATGGAACATATTAATACTGTGCCAGCCTTTGGTTTACGTTTTCCTCGATTGCTAGGTTCGTGCTAGTTCTGGAAAATATGAAAAGATACAAGGAATGAATCAAAGGGAAATTTTAGTTATAATTTCTACCATTTTGTCAGTGTTTATAACGAATATAAACGAGTTACTAAACAGGGGAACGTAAAAGATGCAATTAAAATGTGAATGTAAAAGTATTACGTAATGGCAGTAACAGCAATACGATTTAAGGCTCCGCAACCAGGCCTGAAAAGAAGAAGATGGAGTGATACGAAATTACGAATGTTAGAGGAGAGCGCTAACATTTACAGCGACAAAATCGATGCGAAAATTGCAAAAATGTTCAATGAAACACGACTCGTTTAAAATAGAGCAAAAATGTCGCGGGCATTGTATTAAACAGCATTTAAAGAAACACAGAATTTTTTCATACATATAACTCGTAAAATAACTGAAACAAACGTGTTTATAATAATTTTTGGAGCATACTTTGTGATTTTTTTCTGTCGAGGGAATTTTATATAATTTGCGTTTCAGCGCGGGCAATGTCTAGATATTAATATCTTCAAGAATAACATATATTTTTTTAAGAGCATTAAAACTTAACGTGTTTAAGGGAGATAGTAGAAATCTGTAGAAATTCGGGTAGCGGGCCCTTAAGTAGCGTTAGTAGATGTGATGTGTTGTAGTGCGGGTAGTAATAATATCCGTTAATGTTACATTGTTTATTGTTGAAGAGGTTTATATGGAGAGAGCGCACAACAGCCAGTACTTCCCTTTTATACATCTTTATACTCGCTGTCTCGCTCTCATGCCGTCACACTCACACACATATATCACAGTAGATAATAATAGTCTGTTTAATTAAGTAGTATTTGTAATACATATTGATAGTATTTTTTCAAGGTGTAACAGCAAGTTAAAAAATATATATTTATTCACAAAAACATATTTCTATCATGTCAGGAGAGTAGCGCGTTTATAGCCAAGCGGGTCAATTGACAAGCTTTGCGTCTCGTTCTAGCAGCACGGTAACATACGAAACAGCGCGTATCCCTTAAACCCGTCACTACGTATAGGGATGGGATCAGTAGCGACGTATTACTATTACACCCTGTATACAGTACGTGATATTAAAATATAAGTACGTTATTAGAAAAAGGAGAAAATAAATTTAATCAGTTTTCATTTGACACGTGCCTTGACTTTGACAGACCACTGCAAAATTTGTTAACACGTGGCAAGGTGGTAATGTAGGTACTCTGTTTTTGCACTAGATTTAGCAAGTGTAAAAAAAATATTTTTTAAGTTTGAAATTTGTATTTTTCACATGTTGCATTATGACTAAGTAATTTTAATATTTGCACTCAGTTCGGTACAAGACGGTACCCTCAGTAACAACCTGGCGAAATACTTTCATTCAGCTCACGGACGTTAATTGAATTGCATAAGTTGTGTTTGATAGAATATATTATGATTATCATGTTACACCCACAATGGCTCCACTATGATATTTTCGTCCCTTTAAAATATTCTCCGGCTGGGAGGCCATAGTCCAGTAGCGGTTTGTGCAATGAGGCAGGGGAGGATTTGCTTCCTCTAAAAATGGAGGAGAATTGTAAAAAGGGTACACATATCTACACATCTTAAATATCTTATAAGCCTTAAAATTACTTCAATTTAGATTTTACCAACTTATAAACACTGTAAGCCTTAAAGTCGTATCAATTTATGAATTAACCATTTATAATATTTACACTAAAAATGAAAACTTAAAACTCTTAACAAAAATAAATAACGATTACATAAAAAACACACACCCTTTATTATTCTGGTACATCGTATTTATTACAAACTATGAATTTATTATGTACATTGTAACATATTAAAGTTAATTTTTTTAATTCACTACCTGAAAAAATCAGAAACATGAACAGTAACATAAAAAAATTTAAAACTCAGCTAATAAATTATACCGAAAATTTAAACTGAATAAAAAAAATTTAAAAAATTAAACCAATATAATAACACTCCCCATACACACAACCCTGCTTATTTATGGGGTAAATCAAATACATATATTATGTAATTAATTATTGTATGAAATTTATTGTAATTTATGTATCTTTTTGTGAATAAAAAAAAATTTAAATATTTTTTTTAAATATATTAAATTTTCTTTCACTTAGACTGGTTGTCTTTATATTGCAAATTATTATCATAATACCGGTTGGCTGCATTTAGTTTTCCCCTAACCCAGCTACAATATAAAATACACTGGTGAGGCAGATATACGGCCCGCCTTCGAGAGCCTCTGATTTCAGGTCGGTGGATAGAGATGGTAAATTCAAATGGAATTTAAATGAACTTTCGCACATCGTTTAGTTTGAGGCGCGCTTCTAACACTCCGCAAAAGTAACACCGATCAGCACTGTAATTTCAATGAAGTAAAATAAATAGATAAATGCATACAAAGGTTCGTTGGGACATGGGGGGTAGAAATGATCCAATTCACGATATTTAAAAAGAATCAAAAATTAAATTATGAACCCACAATATAACAAGCATTTAAATAATGAAACACACTGAAAATGAGGCCGGCGTAAAATCAGGATTTGTTTATTTACTCCAAACTTTAATGAAACCGTGAACCCTTTCATAAAATGTTCGTTCCTTTTTATTGTGTATATATCAAGGCAACTCACCTTACAAAAATAACTTTTAAGATTTATGAAAGCAATCTGTCAAAATGCTTTTGACGCCTTTGAAAAGGTAAATATTTCTAACTAGTTTGATCCTTAAAGGGCTTTAATATTGCCGGAGGTGTTAAGTAATTTTCTAAAAATGACAAAGACGAAAGATATTGTCACAAGCTACTGAAATATGAAAGGGAAGCATTAATCACGCGCCAGCCCTTCAGGTATAAATTCTGAACTGAAATCTTTATCAAAATTGTTTTTCTTCAGGTAGAGCGGCATAAATTATAAATTCAGACGTCAGATGGCGGCGGTTTCATTATTATTGGAATTTCCATTCCGGAAGCGCTCGGTGGAAATATTGACCTGAGAAATTCAATCGGCTAATAGAATTAACTTGGATGGTTTGGGTCCATGGTGGACTCGTTCTTCTATTTGTTTATCTAAGTTAGTCAAATCTTGGAGTTGCAATAAATCTCTTTCTGCTATTACCATGTTTTGACAGATAAACCGAAATATTCGCTGCTCGGACTTGTGAATATTAACAAATATTTATTCAAAACAATGAAACAAGAGCTTTTTAGTCTGATGTAACGAAACTCTCAAAAGCTCTGGCGTTATAAAAGTTGCCGATCCCTTTCTCTTAGATGTTTATAGATTACCGTAACTAATTTCAGGTTGCTACGTGATTCTTACAAGATATTACAGAGCTTTGAAATATTTATCTTTAAAAAATTAAGTCATGCTTATACATTGTTAGTTAAATATCCATGTATACATTAATTAACCAAGTCATTGTCATTGACATATTTAATAAACACAAAAATTACAATTTTTAAAGTGGTATAGTAAAACAGCCAACGAAGATCCTATTCATAAAGACGAATGCAAAAAAAATGTCCAAAATTATCGTCCAATCTCTATACTTCCAATTATTACAAGCAATAATTGTCAGCCTGAAACACTCATTTACATTGAAAAATCTTCCGAGAAAAGATACTTGCCGCCAACGGGACTTGAACCCGTGTCCTTCCGATTGCCGGTCGAATGCTCTGACCACTGAGCTATGGAGGCTTATCAAATACCCGCCAAATAATTCAATATATACTAGTGTTTCATTCAACAATTACTGCTTGTTATATTTTTTCCACCTGAAAACAACCAACTTTATTTTTGCGATGATGACATTGTTAGTGTTAAATCCCTCGCTAGGTGGCGTCGAGACAAATTATGTCTGCATTTATTGGGGAAATACTTAAACTTGTTAAATATTAATTATTATTTTTTAATTTATAAACTAACGTTAAGACAAGATTTTTATGCATAGCACAAAGGGTAACAATTATTACAAGCAATAATTGTCAGCCTGAAACACTCATTTACATTGAAACCGAGTCCCGTTGGCGGCAAGTATCTTTTCTCGGAAGATTTTTCAATGTAAATGAGTGTTTCAGGCTGACAATTATTGCTTGTAATAATTGTTACCCTTTGTGCTATGCATAAAAATCTTGTCTTAACGTTAGTTTATAAATTAAAAAATAATAATCTATACTTCCAGCTATCTCTAAATTTTTTGAATGTATCATTAAAGAAAGACTATTGAAATATCTCGAACACAACAAAATTCTCACGTCAAAACAATACGGTTTCAGACGACGATCTAACACTAAATGTGCAGCTTTTGATTTTATATCAAATATACAGAAACATATTGATCATGGGGATTTTACGGCGGCAATATTTATTGATCTAAAGAAGGCGTTTGACACGGTGAATCATAACGTATTGATCGAAAAACTGAAACATTTGGGTATTGTTGGTACTCCTCTGGAACTTTTCCGATCTTACCTATCAAATCGCTTTTCGGCAGTAGAACTGGGAGGAGAAACGAGTGAGATGGGTAAAATAACATGTGGAGTGCCACAGGGATCAATTCTTGGACCGTTGCTATTTCTTATCTATGTGAATGACATAACAAAGTGGGGTATTAAACGAACTCTACAACTCTATGCGGACGATACAGTAATTTTTTACAACAGACTGAACCTAGCGGAGCTTGAAACGGAAATGAATGCTGATATTTCTAAACTCACAAGCTGGTTAAGAATAAACAAACTAACTCTTAACGTAAAAAAAACTCATTATATACTTTTTGGCAACAAGAAAAATATCAGCCTCAATATCAAAGTTGGTGATAACTGTCTCGAAAAGAAAATGAGCACAAAATATTTGGGCCTGATCGTAGATTCCCAACTTTCGTGGGATCTCCACATAAATCAAGTAAAGGAGAAAATTACACCCATAACTGGTGTACTTTATAGACTCCAAGGATTACAACCCGTACCTTTATTAACATCAGTGTACTACGCCATGGTACATTCACACCTTTCTTATCTCTGCTGTATCTGGGGATTTGCCTCAAAGAAATTGATAGCTGATCTGCAGGTGGTTCAAAACCGAGCTCTCAGAAATGTTTTTGGACTTCCATGGGACACCCATGTCAGAGACATCTATTTAGTTTCCGGTATTCTTCCAATCACAGTCCTTCCTAAACATTAAATCACAAGCACCATCCTACAAATTACCCAACAATCAACTCACACTATCATCAAGCCACTTTACAATCAAGACATCCACACTCACAATACTCGAAATAGCAATAAAATCCGCATACCTCAAACACACACTACAAAATATGGGATAAAATCTCTGAACTATGTTGCCTATACACTATATAATTCGCTACCAGATATGTACAAGGGAATCCAGCAAAATAAAAAAATCAGAGTAATGCTTTAAAAGAATATTTTTTAAGTATGTATAAGGATGAAACTTTGTAATTTTCTTGTCATGATCAATTGTCTTGTTTCTTTTCTCTTCTTTTCTTTTCCATTAAGTTGTAATCATCCATATCTGTATAACCTTGTTCCCTTTTTCTTTAATTGTTTTCCATTGCTGTTTATTCTACTCAACCTGTATTTTATTTTTCTTCTATATTGTATGTGAATCTTATATTTTAACATCCAAATTCTTATGTAAAATTTTAACTATTTCCTCCCAGCCATGATTTGTATTTTCCTCCTGTCCCAAAATGAGTTCTGTAACTCATCGGGATTGCTCTAGCAAGAAATAAAAAAAAAATTTAAAAAAAATAAAAAAAAGATAAAACTCTTTTTTTTTTGTATTTCTTCGTCGTTAATTAACATCTGTAATAATTTGTTGACTATTTGTTTTTTTAAGAATTTTATTTTTTAAACGTACACTGGTTATTTTTTTAAATAATATTTCACTACCGGTTTAGACACATAACGTTGACGTTAACGTTTTAAAAAAAACTTTAAATATCATATTATATAGATACTTAATGATATGGACGTGTCGAAATTGGTATCAAAACATTACAAAAAAATAAATAACAAAAGTAAGTAATCGAAAATGTAATAAGTAATAACAAAAGTAAGTATGTCGAAAAGAAACATGACTGATAAAAATGTTTTTTTTTCCTTGTGAAAAGTCTATCCCACTAATGTGTACCTACCAATGTTTATAATTGATATCGGATCAAATCAAGCTATGAAGCTTGCGTCATAGCGATAAACGGTCGGCGTAAAATAAAGTTCCTACCTTCTAGTAGGTTCCACGACAACGTGGCATTTCAATACCCTTTTGATAAGTCATTAAAAGTGATGTAAGAAAATAGCCTAAATATAGGTCTTTTTTTCATCACTTTTGATGAATTTTCAAAGAAGTGATGAAGTTATATATTTATAATCACCGGTCCGATCACCCTGCTAATGTATGTTTTATACCCGACAAAATGTATCTACGAGTAGTATATCTGATTAAAACATTACACAACTTATTATGAAATCGAGTTTCTAGTTTCTGGTTCATCTGAAATCGAGTTGTTTCTGGTTTCGCGTAATATATGGGTGCCTTATTTTTTCAGTAGAATATTGACCCATATCTTGTGAAATTTCATCTGCCAGATTGACTTTGCTACAGAAAATGGGACCAGCGCACATCTGTTAGCCCCAGTCTACGTGCCCCTGAGATGTGCCACTGCGGTAGCGTGTCCTACAAATAGTAATATATTGTTGCCTTGAGGGATGCTGCTGAGATTTTATTTATCAAAAACAGAGTGTTTTCGAAGAATTTTTTTCATTTCTTACGACTTTTGTTAGTATGAACGTTACGATAAAATTTTATTTTGCCTGGGGACTTTCTTTCGTTGTCAATATGGACCAAACAACGTAATATGACTTTTCATGCATTAAAACATCTTTATAACATTCTTCGATTTTATTTTTATTTTTTAAAGACCGGATCGGTTTCACCATATGTCATCTAGAGATTAATATAGGTCATCTAGTCCCATAGATGTATTATATATGGCATCCAAAGATTTTTTTTGAGTCCTAGGATGAAGGTGGGGGGGGGGGGGGCAGGAGATGCGGCGGCAGAGGAATATGGGGATTCAGATCTAGTCACCAAACACGGCTAAAGCCATTTCAAGCAGCGTTTCAATTCTGAATGGTGGTCTTACACCAGGATGATACTGAAAGTATTTTCCATTCTGAAATATACCTGTTACTTTTAAATTATTAAATTCGATCGCTAGTGGAGAGCCTTTCCCCTCAACCACGGAGTCTGTTATAATATAAACTAAATTTATCCTAGCTACCTAGGCAATATTGTATACAACCGATAACGCTCGTTCCCGGCATAGATGTTACATATTACCTACCATAGATTTAGTTCAATTGTTCCGGTCTGAAGTTGCCTGTCATAAGGTCCGGTCATTAATAAAAAAGTGGAAGAAAGTTATAAAGTTGTATTAATCCTTAAAATGGATTTTCCCCACGAATTAAAGATTTCGAAATTAGAAATAATTTTCAAAAAATAGGCCACTTGCATGGACTTCATAACGACTTGGAAAAAATCGTGTGGATAGATTTATTTACTAAGATTACGAAAATGTTGGTAAAAATTTTTAGAAATGCACAGTTTATTTTATTTTTAAATAAATAAATCCATTATTTGGGCTTGTGACGTCACTACATGAAAATGTCCCGTCGCCGAAAATGTACCTATCATTTTTATATAATTCCACAATGATTTATTATTTTTTTTTATATGGCATCACTTTGATTTTAGGTGAATTTTTGAATTTGACATTTAACGTTCACTAGATTTATTGTTTGTTCTCTGCGAACGTATCATTTGGTTTGATTTTTTGACAGATGTTATGATGAGAACACCGTACAATTTACGTATGTCCGTACGTGTTTTAGAGATATAATGATAATGGTGCGGATTTTAACAAAATCAAATTTTATAATATTCTTATTATTATTATAATTTACAAGTACAAGTACATTACATTTGATTTAGTAATATAGACGTTGAACATTATAATGATTTACGATCAATAAGATGGATCAAGGAAAAAAATATTTATGAGATTTTATATTTTTGGTATGCCTCGGTATTCTCCTGTGTTATTCGTGTGGAAAAGGTTATTTTTTTTTTAAATGATTTTCGGCTATGTAATTATCGTTTTTTCGCACCTATAAACTTATGTTCCGTCTTTCCGGTTTATAAAAAATGGTCTAATTTTTCGGATTTAAATTTTCAAAAAATCGCCAGGGTTTCAAAAATACGATTAAAAAAAATTAAAAAATACAGAATGTCTTAGAATATTTGCCTAATACGGAATTTTTTTTTTAAATGTGATGCAAGTGGCCTATTACAAATGTCACATCGATATGTTAGCTAGATTTTATTGCCGATGGTATTTCATTCCTGTAAAAACTTGAATGAATCAGTTTTTTTTGTCAAATATTGCACAGAGAGGAAAACCTATATATAATGATTTTTTTACTATACATATACTACACCAGACTTCGAACTTTTCGGAATCAGTGGAATGTAACAAAACATGCCAAATAGTTGGGAAACACGCCAAACGCGTGCCCAACATATGTACACGGTTGCTTCTTCGACTCGTTCTTGTGTTCAACAGCTTGGCTGTGGAACGATTTGCCGGCCTCTGTGTTTCCTCCTTCCTACAACATGGGTCTCTCCAAGGCCAATATTTATTCCTTCCTCTCCTCAAAAAGACTCTCCACACAGCATCTCAGATGACACAGGCCCTGAGGGAAATTATTTTCCTCAGGGCCTGTGTGGAGTTAATGCAAAAAATAAATCATTTTTGGGGATTATTGATACGCTCAAGGCGGGGTAGAAGAAAATAAATAGGGTAGTTTGGGAAGAATCAATCTATTCAAATCTGGTCACCTTCCTAAGTTGTGGCCGTTCCATCAGTTTTTCGAATTTGAATAGCCATCTCCACCGAAGGCGCTACTGCTAGCATTTTATTATTGCAAATAAATAACATATAGATATATTTTGATTAAATAGTGGTTTAAACACAGTTTCATATTTTGAGAACGAACCATATAAATTTTATGCTGTCTTATTTGCCAAATTATTTTTTGAACCCGCGACCTCTGGGCCCTAGCCAAAAAATATTAACGCTCCTCTACGAATGTATTCATAAAATTTCATTTCCACCATTAAAAATACGCGCCCAGTTTGGGAAATCATTTTAAACAGTTGTTTTTTTTATTTCGTTTTTTGCTGCTCGTAACATTGGGTCCTTACATATGAAATTGGCGTTTTGCCGTTCTGGCAACTTTGATCTCAAATATCTTCTCTTTGGTTAGGAATTCCAAATTCAAATTTATACGGCTATTTACTAATGTATTTGTCTTTCGAAAATTATAATTCATTTGTTTATTCCTTAATTGTTTTTTTTCTTTGCGTCACTTAGTTTACAAAATGGAAAACTTGAAATATCGCGTTATTTACGAGTACGAGTTCCACCGTGACACCAGTGCCGCAGAAACGGCTCGAAGGATTAATGATGTGTATGGCGACGGTGCCGCAAAAGAAAACACAGTGCGTTTTTGGTTCCAACGTTTTCGTTCTGGAAATTTCGACCTGCAGAACAAGCCCCGTTTACGGCCGGAGACCAAAGTTGAAAATGAAGAATTGAAGGCTGTTGTGGAAGCGGATCCATCGCAAACCACGTCCGAGTTAGCTGCAGGCTGCGGTGTTAGTTATAAAACTGTTTTAACCCTAGATAGCTAACCTTCTGGTATACACTATTTAAGCTAACCATCCGTTGAAACGACGGGTATTTGATTATTATATTTTTTTGGATGATATAATGATAGAAATCGTCTCCTTTTTTATAGTTTTATTCTTAGATATTATTATAAATTAAAATATGTTTTGGAATTTAACCTGATTTATTTATTAATTAAATTATTTTAATCTTTCTTAGACCTCTAATGGAATATGAACATTTTTTATTAACTACTTTGGCATGCAACGTCAATTAGTAAATTAAAATAAAACTATCAGTTTTTTCGATACATATGGCACGTAAAAACATAAAAAGTAATTAAAACGTCAAATAAATCATTTTTCTTTGGCGCAAGTGACATAAAATCTACTTTATTTTTACCGCATATCGCAACGTTACAGTTGGCGCACATACTTTTGGTCATTCGCTTTTTCTTATAGTGGCACTTTACACACGTTTTCCTTTTGCGGTTTTCTCGACCTGGAGATGTTTCCATGTCGAGAAAACCGAAAAAAATAGCTTTCCTCGGAATTTAATGGTTCATAATTTTCATCACTCTGTACATCATCCTCCGACACCAAATCTTCGGTCTCACTAGCAGAACTATCATCCATCCATGGCATCGCTATTTAGTTCTTGATGTAGTAGATTAATTATTTCATCTTCTTTATCTAAAATATTCTAAATCTAAAAATAATTACAAATTTAGAGTAAAATATTGACGCGCACTCGAATTACAATAATGACGTTAAAGCTAACCATCCGTCGAAACGACGGGCAAAGCTCAAGTATCTCAAAATCTGTGATGCTTACCTGTTCACTGCGGGCATCACTGCAATGGGCTCACCGGCGACTAAGTTGGCTAGCCGAGACAACACATTCGGACGCGGCGTTAAAAAGAGACAGCGATATTTCTTAGCGCTGCCCGTTGAATCGACGGAGGTTAGCTATCCAGGGTTAATCCACTTGAAGCAAATTGGGAAGGTGAAAAAGCTTGAAAGGTGGGTACCTCACGAATTGAGTGAAGCAAATCAACAAACGCGCGTTAGAACGCTAGACCATACACTGCACAACAGACGGCTACCAAATTAGAGGAGCTTCAATTGGAATGTCTAAGACATCCACCGCACTCTCCGGACCTTGCCCCAACAGATTACCATTTTTTTCGAAATTTGGATAACTTTTTGCATGGGAAAAAATTCAACTCCGATGGGGCAGTCCAAACCGCGTTCAAAGATTTTATTGATTACCGTCCGAATGGTTTTTTTAGTAAAGGGATCGATGAACTACCTATGAGATGTAAAAAAGTGCATAGATAGCAATGGTACATACTTTGATTAAATAAATATATTATATTTTTAAAAAATCGACTTTATGTTCCTCCCATACAAAACGCCAATTTCATATGTAAGGACCTAATAATATATCCAATGCACTTTTCTTCCTACATTTTGCGCCAATGATTTACTATCGTTAATTTATTAACATATAGCCCCCGCATTCCGAATTACTACCCATTTAAAATATATTTCTTATCAACACTAAGTTGAGTTAAATATTGTCGTAATTTCATTAAAAAAATTAAATTATGTATTACTCCCACTTAATTCACACAAACATTACTTAATACTGATTTCTCTTAGTCGTTACTCTTAATTTAATCAGTATATTCATCTAAGCCCCTTGTTTGTTTTAACTAAACACCGCAACAGCTAATTCCAATTACAGCAAGCAATAAATCCATTATGCTATTTAGCCTACACATTGGCCACACATACCGAATCTTACACTATTGTTTGTTGGGCCAAAACTCCAGCCAAGACTAACCGTAGCTTTGTGCACTGTGCTTCCAATAATGTTAGCCTAACCGGCGATGGCGATGCATTAGCGCCGTAATGACAGTACTTACTGTTCATTTCGCCACCCAGATAGCGCACTACGAATAACCCCGAAACCGATAACTGCCCCGGATTCAGGGGTCGCTGACTGGGCGCGATATACACACTACCCACATACGTATAACGTAGTACGTATGCACGAAGAGGGGTGGCGAACTTGCGACTTCTAAAGATTGTGTTCAAATTATTGCAGATTATATGGTGTTTAAGTTTTTTGTGGTTTGTTAGTTTTTTTAACATTAACTCAACACAGGAGGCTACAAGGAATAAAAGTGTCATATTTGGAGATGCTGTGCTGGAGGGTCTTTTCAGGGAAAAGAAGCAGAGGAAGTTCTGGGAAGGAAAAATGTATGAGGGATGGGTGGGAATTGGGGATGCCATAGTCTCACTGGCTCCAGACGGGAGCAGTTGAGATTCTTGTGCGGGATTCACTGTAAAAAAAAATAAAAAAAATCTCGGGGTCAATGTGTCCAGGATTGACGGATGTATAATCCATCCCTCCCACTGTTGTACAAGGCGATGGGTCGAATCCGGCTGAAGGGGTAAAAAGGTCTCCATCAACCAGCCTCTCTCGATCCGGCCCACCACGCAGTTGGTGGGCAAACGCTTCCGCCGCCAAGACCGAGACAAACCTCACCTCATGAACCCGGGCATCCCTGCTAAACCACCAAACATAGCGAACAACTTGGGCTAACCTACGGTCTTACTTGCACATCAGAGATTTATATATTAGTTGAAAACTTGTAAAGGATGCCAAAAATTTTGGCACTTTTCGTATGATACGTGGCTAAATACATTAAAAAAAAAAAATTATGCCAACTTACCAAGACTATTTAAATTTAATTTAAATCAATTTATGGCCCCTTATCTTTATTTCGTAGACTGCGTACTTTTACTTCATATGATTTGTTTTACTTTATAGTATTATTTTTTCTACTATGTAGATGTTTGCGTTTTATCTAAATAAATGTTTAAAAATAAAAATAGGTAATTGGAATAACTCTGAAATCCAATACTCACTAAAAACAATCACCAAAAACTAATTCTGCAAGTACCTTTCTACACAGATTCAACCGAAATATACAAAACATTAGAAGTCATGTCAATAAAACAACTTTATGCCAAATCTGCTCTGCTATACTTCCTCCAAAACAAACTCCATATTCCAATTCAACCCAAAATAATAATAAAAACCAGGTCATTAACAAATATAACCCTGAACATACCAATAACACACACCACACACGGACAAAGACATTTTCAGTATTATGCAACCAAACTTTTTAATTATATGCCCATTACTCTGAAACAACAACTAATTGCAAATACATCTACAAACATCCGCAAAAAACATATCACAGCCTGGATCAAAAATCAAGATATTCACTTTATTCAAAATACTTTAATCCCTAACCAAACATAACCAAACTATAAAAAGTGTAAAATAAATAAACATGTCCATCAAGAATTTAACAACTATTCATATGTACATATATTATATATACATACATATATACATTTCTCACATTTCTCACACGATCATACATTGATCATACATGAAACGTGTGAGAAATGTGGATATCCGCAAAGAATGTAAGGCTGATGTAAGCATAATGAGTAAGATTAAGAAAGGGACCCTCAGATGGTTTGGGCATGTAGAGCGAATGAACGAAGGAAGTAGTGTAAGAAGAATATACGACGCGAATGTGAATGGTAGAAGAAGTCGGGGACGCCCGAGGAAGACATGGCACGATCAAGTGAATCAGATACTTGAGTCGGGTCATGTCAAAAGTCAGAATAATAGAAGAGAATGTATGAGACGATGTATGAATGTGAGTGAGGCAAAGAGTGTGTGCCAAGACCGAGTTGTTTGGCGGTCCGTCCTCTCTGCCTACCCCTGCGGGGAAATGGCGTGATGGTTAGTTAGTTAGTTACATATATACCTTATATATATTTTTTTCTTCTAAGTAATCTATGTACAATTACCATTAAAATGTAAAAAAAAACTAACTTTCTACTACAACACATAAATACCTGTACCTGTCACACTTAATCATAAACACGTAAACACCTCAGCACAGGTTCTCCTAGTGAGGTGTTCATGAAACATACAATATTACCAACAAAGAGTTCCACCTTCTCAAACCTACCTAACACACAACATAATGAAATGTAATATTAATATGTAAAAATGTTTTCAAAATATATTACATATGTAAAAATGTTAACAATAAGGTGTAAACTGTAATACGTAGATATAAATAAATAAATAAATAAAGTATCAGCGAAACTTTTTTTTTGATTTGCAAGAAATGTAAAAACATAGTAAGCCTAAGACAGCGGACATATTACAATACCTGAGCGTTTTTTTTTAATGTAACAAGACAAAGTGGGTTGTGCAGTACATATTATTATGTAATCCATCATTTAAAATACGTATATTTTAATACCCCACATCACAGAAGCTTCCCCGTTCGTACTGTGTACAGATGGGGGAAACAATATTTCCGACCCTTAGCCTTAGGGTGATATTACATTAGTTTAAGATTTGTTAGATATGTTAGATTAGGAAAGGTGGCGTAGGAAGTGATTTGAGGGTGTTGACGAGGCTTGAATGAAATAGCGGAGGTAAAACGGATGCAACATGCCATCCGTTATAATAAATAAGAACGAGTCTGAGAAAAATCCTGTATTAATAATGCTGCCGACATGGCATGAAAGGGTATTCCCCTTCTGCCTGCAAAACTTATCGCTTGTGTGCAGTTGATTATTGAACAATGCTGTACTCCAAACTTCAGCCTCCACCGAAATACCCGTAAAACAAAAATGAACACACTGAAATTTAAACTTTTAAATAACCTAACATCATAAACTGCGATGACATTTTTTTCAGCACACACAGCTGTATAAAACAGATTGTTTATATCCTTCCTATTTAGGGAAAGCTTCTTGAGCGTATTAAATGTTTAATCTTTCAACCGAATGAGAAGGATGATATGGAGCAGGTAATGATGGTACGGTAGATACTATCATAAGTAAAATGTAAGCAAGTTATACTCGTATGTACAGATATGAATCAAATATATTATTGGAGATGATTTAATTTATTTTGAGCGTACTTACATTATTACGTAAAAGCCCACTTGGACATTCATAATATTTCAGTATTCTATTTTCTGTATGATTAATGATTATAATAGAAATGGGTTGGTAGTAATTTAAATCTTTCATATAAGATACGTGAATTTGTAGTTAATAAGTGGGACTTTAATAGCTACTCGTAGCTCGAGGTCCGTCCTACGTACGAAGCGGTCCATAGCTCCTGGTAGTGTATGTTATTTAGGGTGACCCGACAGTTGATCCCCCAACAGTTGGCCCCCGATAACCCGCCGACGTTTGATACCCTGGATATTTGACCCCCCAACAGTTGGTCCCCCTGACAGTTGATCTCTCGGACAGTTCATCTCCCAAGGGATTATTTCTGGAGTACATCCTCATTTGTAAAGTAAGTATGCAGAGAGGATATACGGCCTGTAACCAAAGTCGGAATACTTATATCTGCAGGCGTCTTGTGTGGAAATCCGTTATACAAATATGCTTACTAACTATAATTCCAAGTACCCGAGGAAGTATGCAGTGAGGTTACACGGACGATTAGAATTTTTTTTTTTGGTTGAATTTTTAGCGGTCTGACATACCGATGTTCTTTTTAATAGTCGATGTTTCTTGGTTGAAAGAAACCCACTTTATATAAAAGGTGCCGAAATGTAATAATTGATTAATAAAAGTTTTTTTAAAAACATTTTAAAAATACCTGTCTCCAGAACCGTTATTGCCCATAATATACTAATATTTTAAAGTTTCTCAATATTATAAGGAGCACTGTAGGATTATTTTAAAATTTGTTATATGTAGTTAAGCGCACTTGAAGTGAAATGACATAAAACTGCGCTATATAAATATAACGTAATTATTTTTATTTAAAAAATATAAAAAAATAATGTTCCCCTTTAGCTATAAGTTATACCGACTGATTCACAAACATATCTAAACTTAGTATTTACCTAGTGGGTAAAAAATTAAGAATAGAATGGAATAAAGTAGATATTTCTCTTCAATAACAATTAAAAAAAATCACCGTTATGGATATCGGTGTCCCGATTCTCTACAATTCAAACAGGAGAAATGTTTTCTCTGTTGATTTGGGTAGTTTGTTAAAATAAATTACTTTATTGTAATTAGTTTTAAGAATCACATGTGTTTTTTATTTTATTTGTCATATGTATTTTAAATAATAAAAAATGTATACAAATCCAAAACGATTTATTTTGAGAATCAATGTGTAGATACATAACAACTACAAGCAATTAGTTCTAAATTTACAATAATTTTTGTATTGGCAACGATAACAAACATTACATAATTTTAATGCTTTTATTAATATTATGTACACGAACACAGATAATTTTTTTAGCATTTCGGGGATGTCACTAATAAATTCATATTAAACAATGTTAATAAATCAGGGAACAAAACCCCATCTGACAATTTGAGCAGAAAATAATACAGATCTCATTATTTTTAACAACCTATCGGTTGGTCTCACAGCATCCGTGGTCGAGGTATAAGGCTCTCGACTAGCAATCGGATTTGAAGGTCGCTGGTCCAAATCCCGGCGCGCGGAAATCTATTTTATATAAAAAATTTGTGCTATTTCACAAATAATTCATTAAAAATAATATAGATTATTTTCCGGCACGTTCTAAAGTGGAAGACACTTTTAGTATCATCTTGGTGTAAGATCACCATTTTGAATTGAAACTTTGCTTGAAATGATTTTAGGCATGTTTGGGAACCAGATCCAAATAGCTAGGTACTTCCCTAGCTTCCTCTTCCCTACCTTCTTACCCACCCCACTACCTTCAGCCTTACAACATACCCCAATTGAAGATGATATAGTCTCACTGATTCAGGACGGGAGCAGATGTATCTTTTGTGCATTTCATAAAAAAAATTTAAAATGTCGTGGACACAAACACAATGATAAAAAAAAAAAAAATAATTTTAAATGGAAAACGATGGGAAACATCCCAACCGAGGTTTTTCCATTGGGAAACCTGAAAAGATATTTTCAAGGCATATTTTTGTTCACTGAGATTACCCGTTTTTCAATCAAGAAAACTACCCAGTAATTTTCATCATTACTTTCTACGATGACTTTTTTCTTGAAAGAAAGTGGGACAAGATACATCGATCACAGCACAGTATCACACCGTCCATGGACATTTGAATTGTCAATCTACTGAATGATAATTTTTTGTTGTTGATAAACGTGACTTTGTGAAGAAATATTAAAATGATCGTATTATTGAAGATTTTGCTGGTCTTTTTTGTGTGAACATCTCGCAAGATTCCCATCCCAGTTGAGAACATTGTGAGGCTGAAGGGGATGGGTTGAATATTTCACCTTTGAACTTTTTATCTGTCCAGCAGGACTCTCTCAACCCTCTCACCCATTGGGAGTGAAGTATTCATACATCCGTCACACCTGGACACAATAAGCCCCAGATTTCTAACCAACCTTAATTTTTTCCTTACCAGATCTCTCTCTCCCTTCTCTCCTTAAAAAAATCCTACACACGGCATTTTCAAAGATGACATAGGCCCTAAGGGTTATTATTTTTTTCGGGGCCTCCAGAATGTAGCCAATTTAAAAAAAAAGTCTTTTACAGTATTGCTCGTTGGTTCTTAAGTTAATATTTTGGCCAGCTGCACAGAAAACCCCGATCTAAACTCTACAAGTTCCGTATGGATTGGCATAATATTGTAAGCAGTTTGTGAGGTCGATACTATATATTGGGGGTATCAGTTGAAAAACTTGCATCATTCGCCACAGGAACAGAAAAGGATATGGGAAAGTGAGGGTAAGGAAATAGATAGGTACACGGATATTGTTTACAAACATTATTCCAATTCATCTACCGGATACTGACACTGATACTGATACTGATACGGACACTAAAACGATGTCCGAAACTTTGGTTAAAGAAGGAGGTAGCTCAACACGACATAACACCCAATAACAAATAACGAAAATTATTCCAATTTATTATATTAATATCTAATTTTATATATTAGCCATTAAGTAATTTAAAATATCGTTTGTAGAAAAAAATATCCGTGTTACACTATTTATGTAAATTGAAAAACTGTTAGGTTCAGGGTTTTAACCATTAATCAAACCGAAAACATCCCCGTTTAATAAAGATTAATAGTAAAAGAATGAGAAATGGTCCAGACGAAAACAACATTGAAGCCAAAAGCCGTATTCATTTTGTCCCAAAATTTGTGACATTTATTTTCAAGGTAAACGCCGGAACGTCGGAAGGCTGCGCGGAAGACAAGCCTAAGTACTCGTAATAATTAGAAGTCACATTAGCGGAAAAGCAACTTAATGTCGTAATTCATCATCCCCGTGAAGAATATCCACAAAGTGGGTAAGAGTGGAAACGTTGGAAACCATTTGTAGAACGTCTGTGTGTTTAACAGACATACTTCCTACTTATAATGCTACCTACAGGTTGCTTCAAACACTTTTCCAATAGAATAAGTTTTTGGGGGAACAAGTTGAAATGAAATGGTTTAAAATTGTGGTAAATATTTTATTTCAACATTTATCAGAAATGTGACTACCTACACAGTTTTATTAAGATATTTTTAGGGTATGATTTTACCTCATTATTATTATTAAAACGTTAGCTACAGAGCTGTACTTTCTTGAAATTGTTTTAGTCATGGTTGGTGACCGGATGTAAACAGCAATATATGTTCTTCCCAACCTTCACCTTCCGTCTCTCTTTTCCCTCTTCATTTCCTTCAACCTCACAACATACCCTAAGTGGGGATGCCACTAGATTCGAAGGAGGCGTCTACTAATATCTACAGAAATTCCAAAAACTGAACAAATTGGACTAATATCTATGAGAACCAAAGTGAGGACGAATATCTACAGCTCAAACTGCTTACTAATATCTATGAGAACCAAAGTGAGGACGAATATCTACAGCGCAAACTGCCGACTAATATCTATGAGAACCAAAGTGTGGACGAATATCTACAGCACTGGCAGAGGTTGGATTTACAATTATGTATAGCATATTGGAATAACGTAATATTGCGTATACAGTTTAAAAAACTTAATTTATGTACGTATGTATGTAAAAATCCCTAATATCGGACTATTGGACACATTTAGCTGATAATTAAGGATTTGGGTTTTTGTTTTAACAGCTTTCTTTATTTCGAGTACTTCTAAATTATTAAGTCTGTTACCATGACCATTTCTATGTCAGTTATGTTAGGTAAGGTTAGGTTAGGTTAGGTTAGGTTGTGGTTCCGTGTATTTCGAAATAAATAAATACCTTTGTATTATGACTTCAATGTTTGTTCAATAAATTATTGTCCTCGTAAACAGCAAAATACGTAATATTATGCAAAAACTTCATGTACGTACTTTAAATGTTTAAGCCTTTACGTAATTAGTAATTACGTAATTGAAGTAATTTATGCTTTTCTGTACAACCTCTTGCTCAGCTGCCCTCTGTAGATATTAGTCCAACCTATGCTCAATAGATATTAGTCACCACCGGGACCGTCGTAGATATTCGTCCGACCTTAGCTCTGTAGATATTAGTCCTCACTCTGAAGTTCATAGATATTAGTCCAACATATGAGCTGTAGATATTCGTCCGACATACAGGCTGTAGATGTTAGTATCTGGAGTCGATTCGAATAGTTGGGAGTGTTACGCAAATTAAGAACCGAGTTTTTTTCATCTGAATAAACCGAAATCAGAAATTTTACTTACCTAACCAAATAATCCTACTAATATTATAAAGGTGAAAGTTTGTATGGATGTATGTTTGTTACTCTTTTCACGAAAAAACAACTGAATAGATTTTAAAAATTCTTTCACTAATAGAAAGCTACATTATTTGCGAGATCTATAGGCTATATATATTGGTAAGCTCTGGCGTTATGAGTAATCTCTGGCGTTATGAAATTATTTATCATACGTTTTCTGTCGCTAACAAAATTGATTTATTGCAAATGCCAATTGTCGCCTTGGAAACGATGCTTTTTTAAAATTTAATCAAGTAAATTCAAATATGTATAAAATCCTATTTCCTACTTAACTGAATGGATTTTAATGAAACTTTACAATAATATAAACATACAAAGCTCTGGCATTACGAAATTGTATAAAAAAAATTGCAATAGTTTGCACGATTAGTAAGATATCTATAATTCTTTAATCGATTCAAATTATTAGGGAAGTAGGTACTTCAAATAAATTCGCTAATTTAAATATTTTCTAAAATAGAATCTTTGTTTTGCAAAATGTCATTCTCAAATTTTGACATTTTCTATCAAACAACAATTATTGTTTGGATTGAATAGACAGGTATCGCATTTTGTAAGTATAAAACTGCCGTACTGGATTTTTTTGTAGAATGTAAAAAGAAGAATAATAATACGTACTTAATAACTATCTCTAAAAATGAATCACCGAAATGTATGTATGCACATAAACCCGAACGACGGAACCAAATTAGATAATTCTTTTTTTTGTTCGTTTTTTTGTATAAAACTACCGATGAGATCTGGCATTATGGAATTTGTATAAGAAATTATAATAGGTGGCATGCGAGCAGTTTGAAAACTGAATGTATCGGGAATGAATGTGTGGAATGCGAGAGGTGAGTGGGGGGAGTGGGGAGGGGGAGAGGGGATGTTGGGAGGGTGTTGGTGGATGCGAGAAGGGGAGGGGGAGGAGGGTGGGAGGGGGGGGGGGTTAGGGGAGGGAAGGAAGGGGAAAAGGGAAGGATGGAGGAGGGTGTGGGGAGGGGTAGAGGGTGGGGGGCAAGGAGGTTGATGGGGGAAGTGGTGTGGGGAAAAGGAATGTGGAGGGGTAGGGGGTGAGGGGAGTGGTGGGTGGAGGGAGAGGGGGAGGGAGTTGATGGAGGGAGTGGAGTGGAGATAGGGCAGGTGGAGGAGGCGGAGTGGGGTGGAAGAGGGGGGAGGGAAGGAAATGAAGGGGAAGGGGTGGAGAAAGGTGGGGATTTGGAGTGGGGAGGGTGGGGGGTGGGGGAGGGGTGGGTGGAGGAGGGGGAGGGGTGGGTGGAGGGGGAGGGGGAGTGGGAGGTTGATGGGGGAGGGGTGGGTGGAGGGGGAGGGGGATTGATGGAGGAGTGGAGTGGGGAGAGGGAAGGTGGAGGAGGCTGAATGGAAATCCCCTAATACCATGCGAGCGAAGCCGCGGGAAAAAGCTAGTATCAAATAAATTAAAGATGAGATGTATAAATAGCAATAATTATTCGGAATTTTCTAACCATCTAATTGAATTTAAACATTCATTTGATATAAATACTGGTTTTAAAATTTTACACACTAACGTTAATGGTTTTCACTTAGATCTTTTAGAAATATTGGAAATCAGGAAAAATGTTATAATTAGTGTAACTCGCTCATCAAGCACAAGAACTAGCTTCTTCTTTGGTGAGATTGCAATTTAAAATAATTTGTGTACCGATATATAATTTATATAAAACCACTGTACTATATATATCTATATTAAATAAAAAAAAATGTCTATAGAAATTTAAATATTATTAACAATCATATTAGTTTTGTGAATAACCCTATCTTAAACATATTTCCATTGTAATTTTTGTCTTTTTTCTTCTAAGCACCCCCCTTTCCACCTCTCCCCCTCCTCCCCCTTGTTGATCTTGTAAGCACCTCCCCTTTCCACCTCTCTCCTCCCCCATTACTTCCATTTCTACCCGCGCCTTTCTATGTTCGATCATTTAGTTTTAGTACATTATATGTCCTGATGAAGAGAACATCGTTCTTGAAACATGTTGACTTGTAAATAAAGATTATCGTGGTAAAAACAAAGTGTTTTTAATTATTTCATAAATAAATTAAAAACACTTTATCTCCTCTCACATAAACCAACTCTTCTCTTAAAATGGCTAATTATGCATCCCTGATTGAATCGCAGTATGCTACGTTACGCCGAAAGACGATACGCCGATGGTTGATCCGCCGATACTAGATACGCCATCGAATTACCGGCTAAGCGCTAAGCACCCTTCATAATCTTCGGCCTGCACTATTTAGATTTAATTACTGATCAGATCGTCATAACACGACATCAATTTACTATCGATAACATATTTGATTGGCAACAGTCACAGCAGGTTAAATCTCATTTGGACGGAGATTGTCAACCATTGCTTGAAGAAATATATTATAATAAAATGAAACAATGCAACTTTGTATAAACCACTTATAAAATGTGCAAATCCGACCGGTTTCGGAACAAACGTTCCTTCGTCAGGGAAAGCTTATACTAATTTGACAGTTTAGAACAATGTTTTATTAGGGTAGGGGTGGAGCCGTTGTTAGTAAATAATGTAGATTGGGTGGGTAGGTATTAGTGTAGAGTGGGTGGGTAGGGGAACAAATCCATGATTGGGCTATATGACAATATTTTTTGTTTGTTGATAATAGATTCATTATTTTTAAGGGAATTTTTAATTTCCAAAGCTTCTAAGTTATCTAAACTTTTTCCTTTATGATAAATATGAAGAATATTTATCCCTGTGTTTTTTTCAAAACTATGGTTATTTTCAATGATATGGTTAGCGAACTCAGAAAAATTATTATTATTAAGACACCTTAAATGTTCTTTGATTCTGATTTCAAAATAACGATAATATTAGTATAAGCTTTCCCTGACGAAGGAACGTTTGTTCCGAAACCGGTCGGATTTGCACATTTTATAAGTGGTTTATACAAAGTTGCATTGTTTCATTTTATTATAATGGATAACCACAAAGTAATAGCTACATTCAAAAATATATTATATTTGGTTTTGAAACTGTAGTAAACTTCACTTGTTTATCCAATGATCTCCTACAGAAGCATTTATTTTGTGAGTGATACTGATTTATTCTTGTGATGATACCACCTAGTGGCCGAGTAGTCCAAAGCGTCAATGATTCCACTCAGGTGTCGATGTCGCGGGCTCAATCCTCTGCTAGTCCAGTCCTCCGTCATTGCTCAAGCAACATTTTCCAGCAACGTTTTATTTTACCCAGAGATGTAGCTCATCCTTTTAAAAAAATCATTTCGGTAAGCAACGGAAAGCTTCGGAATTTCCACGTGGTCATTTAATTTATTTAAGAATTAGAACAAAAAATGCTAGCATGGCACTTTTTTCTTTTTAGATAAACAAATTTTCCGCTCCATAATGACAAAGAAATGTCGACCTACTTTCGTGATCAGGGCAAATGTGTTTTTTTTCCTGAAATTATGAACATTTAATTCTATTTTACTTTTTCGCTTAGTATATTATAATTCCCGCTGAATATTTCCCCTCACCAATTCACTTTGTCCACAAGTTAATAAACTACTTTTATCTCAATTTTATATGGCAATTCAGATACCAGGCCTTTGTGGCCTCAGGTACAGAGCTAGTTAACCTTTCTTATTTAATTTATAGTCATTTCCAGGAGCATTTGTTCCCGATCCTAAGTATAATGCGCTGTACTTTAACCTGTAGAACTCCTATTCCATTTCACGTAAGAATTTCGAAACGAAATGAACATCTCTATATCGCCAATTTCTCGAGAGAAAAATACCTGATGAAGTCGGTATGAAAACTGGAATATTTTTTTGCTTGTTAACATATATATCATTAATGTAGATTTTGCCCTGAAAAATATTTTTCTGGGTTTGTGTCACGGTTCTCTAAGATTTATTCTCCCGAAAAATTGTGTTTCAAACGCTAATCAACGTCATTTAAGGGTACTATAAATTTGGCTACTCATGAAGTACAATTTGATTGTAGGTATTACAAAAAAATGTGATTTACGGAACATAACGCTTCATATATATATATAGTATGGGGGTACTGTGAGGTTATGGCGTATTACTGGCTATGGGCCTAAAAATTCCATGTTTGGTCAGTTTCAATGTTAAGATATACATTTTTTTTTTTTTTTGAAATTTTTTATTTATTTATTTTGGTACAGTACATACAATAGATACATAAATATAATGAAAGTATATAAAAAAGAAAAAACTTAAAACAATATTTTAAATACAAATATACATATTTTTTTTAAATGTACTCCCATAATAAGCAAATGCTTGTGTGTACGGGAGGAAGTATTATTTGTTAGGTTATTTTGATATATATATATTTTTAAATTTAGTTTATATTAAGAATAAGAGAAACATATGTGTGTATATGTATATATTTTTTTAATTATTATTTTTTTTTTTATACATACATAGGTATATGAATTAATTGTCGTTTTCTCTGTCACCAGTTGAATGAACAACTTCGTGATCGGTAAATCCGGTAGTCTTACAATCTTGGTCAATAGATAGATGCCGTAGAAAACAAATAGCACTTTTAGACAGCCAATCTTTGTCTTATTTCACACTATTTATATTGTGTTAATATTTCCATGCAAACGTAGTCCTCCATTTAAACTTGTCCATTATTACCAGACCTAGCTAAAACAATATCGTGTTCCAAACCATTGGACTCGATTGTAAGATTTCACACCTGGATTACGATAGCTGAAGAGGTCCCGTTGCATTTCTCAAACGCTTGAAAGAAAAGGAGGAAAGTTAATTAATGACGGCACATTAAAATAATTGTGTCCGAAAGGGGGAAAGAAAATTAATTACAGAACACTCAGGCAATTGCAGGGGAGACAGAAGAGCGCAAAGAGAAGGACGAGTAATAGCACCGATGCAAGAAGACGGGGTAAGAAATTAAACGAATCACTAAAGCTATTATAGTCATTTGAGATTTAGAAAAACAAAAAAGAAAGCTTTGAATTTCAAATAAGAGACTCGGTTTCAATTTCCTTCAATTGGCTAAACTATTCTGTCGGAAATGGGTTCAGTGAGGCTATGGCGTTCACGGAAAGAGATTTGGTGAAGAGGATGGTTGGATGGAATTAATAATTTATTATATTGATGACTTTCGGGGTAATCAGTCAGACTGGACTTTCTACTCCAACTTGAGTGCCAAGTTGTTTCGGAGGGCCTATCGTATTCTCACCAAAAATACTAATTTCGGCTGTGTGAAACAATATTTCTGATTCAATGAACTCTAGAACTCGGTTTTGCTTCGAATTTAAGTGTCATTTTCTTATTTCGAACTGATCGTGGGAGTTATCGACACCATCATAAATATACAAAATATGATATTTAAATGAGTTATCTGGCGAATATGGCGTTATACAGGCGATAGTAGTTTGTATATTAGCATGTAAACAGGGAAGTAAATTGGCACTACAGAAGTAAGTAGTCACATCCAACGTAGATTATTATTATTTCGCAACCACCGCCAACAATGCGGTGAAGCGATCGAGTCTCACAGTAAGTGTTCGCTTAGTTCCCAGACTTGTTAAGTTCTGAGATATTGTGCCGTTCGTATTTGGCCTTACAGGGGCGCTTAGGAATACGCGAACAAGATATTAAACGTTGCGAGATTGTTACTTGTAAATTCAAAATATCTCATATTTGGAATTTACAAGTCTAACAAAACAACAGCCATTCTAATATTATAATACGGAAGTTTATCCTTCTGTTCGTTTGTGCCCAAAGTGCCAAGGGACCATCTGCCTTAGTTTGTTAATATGATTCTATAAACACTTTTTTTAACGAAAAAAATGGTTTTATTTTATTATTTTTATATAAATTCCGCATTGGAGTCTCAACTGCTCTCGACTGTCCGGAATCAATGAGAATATCGAATCTTCAATTAAGGCGATGCTTGATGCTAAATCAAGATTTTCGATGAATATTTTCCACGAATGTTTTCACAAAATAAATTCCAAAAATATGCTTAAATGGATAAATTGAAGGCATTTCCCTTAAGTAGAATTAATATAAAATTGTTATATACTTTATAAAAATATATGCGCATACTTCTAAAAACGTATTTTTTCATTAGAAATGCATGAGCGCCATTTAGAAATCACTTAAGAAATACCTTTTTATGACTTAAATTATTTTTGGCAGCTTCCATCATCAACGTTTTTCTTTCTTAAAAAAATATTGACAAAATAATTCTGTACCTTAGAGGATAAACCACACATAGCTACAGACTTAGCTATGGACTTACGTAGTTTATCCTTTAGGTTTAGGTTATAGAATTAAAAAGCAGTTTTGCGTTTGAAATCGAGACCCTTGGACTCCGTTTGCCAAGCGATTTGTATGCCAATTACCTACATACTCGTACATATTTCATGACGATATAAAGCGCACTAAGAATACATATGTTTTTGGGTAGTGGTTTCCACTTGAGGTGTGTTGTAAGGATGAACGGAAAGGTTAAGGGGAGGAGTGGGATGGAGGAGTTTGAGAAATACATGACTATTCAACTCTGCTCACAAAACACGACTGAAGTCATTTCAAGCAAGTTTCTGAATGGTGGTCTTTCACTAGGACGATACTGATGTCTACCCAGTCGGTATTACATATATAAAAATGAACGACGACGTTCGGAGTAACATCGCTAATATTCATCTTCATTGAAAGAATGGACGACTAAATAATTTTTGAGAAATCGTGTCACTTGCAGGAAAAGACGTGCCGTGATGCATAAATCAACATAATAATATACAGGGTGTTGAGGGACGTACTTGTCTTACTTTAACCGTTGATTCCTAACATTATTTATTATTTAGGTCCTCTTGTGTGGATTTAATGTAAAAATAAATAAATTATTTGGATTAAAAAATATAAAATATAATTTTGGTCTACGGTGACTTTTTGACGTTTAAAAAAAAAAATCTTCCACATATCCCTGGTCACTAAGCCGAGTGGCCGCCTAACCCACTGATTATTTAATGATTTTTTTTTTTTTAAAACATCAAATTGTATTGAAAAAAAAAACGAAATTTCACTGAGATATTTTATTTTTTCATTTAAACCTGCTAAACTACTTATGTAGTTTGTCAGCACGTACATAATGACAACATTTCATGTGTATATAACGAAGTAATTACACTATATCCTAATAATGTCAGGAATCACTGGTTTAAGTACCTTCTTTAACACCCTGGACATTATTTAAAAGAAACCACTGACTGAAGGCGGTGTAACCAGTTTCGACCGGAAATTTGTCATTTTAATCGAATTCTAGACTTATCGTCTCTTTTCCATTAAAAAATATTAATTCATCTAGAAAGATTGTTATTTTATCTAATAAAGCTACTTAAAATTTTTTTCAAAAACGTGTATTTATTATTATAATAAAGTTACACCGTTGTTGTATAAGCAGATTTGTTAAATTTTCAAATGAAATATAATCAAACAGTAATAAACCAATAAATTATATAGGGGACCAACTATTCAAATGAAATCATTTAAAAAAATCCGTTTTGCGACGAAAATCCTTCTGTTTGTCTATTTATTTTCGAAACTAACGTAACTAACATTTTTTCAAATCATCTTTTTAAATTATTAATTAATTAATTATTTTTTTATAATCAGTTTGTAAATTTATTTAATTTATTTAAATCTTTCAGAAAAAAATCCTCTTTAAATTCACTTCGTAAAAGACGATCGAATGAGGGAATAAACAGAGAAAAATGACATATTTAACTAGATTTTATGTCGTTTACAGCATTTCAAATTTCCGGCATTGAAACCAGAATATTTCAGAATTTTTACACAACTATTTTAGTTAGACAAAATTAGGTCATTTGTTTTTTAGTTATAATTTCTAAGAATATGGTGTATTTTTTTATTAGACTAGTCAATATAGCACAAAAAATTGCAATTTTTGATATGTCGGTTGTTTTAACATCAGTTTGTAAATTTATTTAAATCTTTCAGAAAAAAGCCTCTTTAAATGCACTTTGTAAAAGACGATCGAATGAGGGAATAAACAGAGAAAAATGACATATTAAACTAGATTTTATGTCGTTTACAGCATTTCAAATTTCCGGTAATGAAACCAGAATTTTTCAGAATTTTTACACACCTATTTTAGTGAGACAAAATTAAGTCATTTGTTTTTTACTTATAATTTCTAAGAATTTGGTGTATTTTTTTATTAGACCAGTCAATATAGCACAAAAAATTGCAATTTTTGATATGTCGGTTGTGTTTCCACAGTGATAAAACAGAAAAAAATTTGCTCTTGTTTTGGTTTTTGCCTTGTAAATAAAAAACTAAAGTCTATTAAAAATGTTCAGCATTTTTTGGAAGCAGAGTAAATTTAATAAAAGTGACTGGACGAATTATCTTTTTACATCGTACGTTGAGTTTAATTTTTAATAATATAGTAAAACAAATATAAAACTTTTTCCAATGGTATTCCTCAGACAGTATTAAAGTGATAAACTCGAAGTAATTACGTCTACCTACTGCTAGTAACCAAATAACTAGAAATGCAATCGTCAAAGATGACATGGAAACGAAATGCTTACAGTACCAAAAATTGGAAAAATCATATCTTTCGCCGACGACACAGTTTTAATCATAGAAAAAAAAACTTGGGAAGAAGCCTATCGAACTGCGAATGTAGAAATAAACAACCTAAAACAATGGTTGGATGACAACTACCTTTCCTTAAACTCTGACAAAACATATTTCATGACTCTTACACTATTAGACAAAATCCATCCAACAATAAATTCCAATATTACTATTCACAACTCTTGTAATAATTATACGGACAACTGAAATTCACCTTAATGCTCAAAAATCTCAATAAAAAGCAATATTAAATATTTAGGCATAATTATAGATCAACATGTTAAATGGACAGAACATATTGCACAAACTGTAAAAATAATACGTAAACTTTATTACGTATTCCTCAAAGTAAGAAATATTCTACATAAATTTATGCTACTAAAGGTTTACTATGCATTAGCCCAATCAGTTCTACAATACGGAATAATAGGCTGGGGAGGAGCGTATAAAACCAACTTGAAATAGTACATAGAAGACTCATTCAAATTATTCTAAAGAAACAATTAGACTATTCAACCCAAAAATTATTCGATGAATTCAAATTATTACCACTAAATAAAATCTATCAAAAAAATGCATTACTTCAAATCCACAAAGATAAACTAACAACAAAGTCATTTAGCACCAGGCCGAGAACCTTAGGACAAATAATAATCCTTAAACTTAATACAACAATAGCCCAACATCATTACACATACTCAGCCATAAAAGGCTTTAACGAACTCCCTAAAGAAATACAATCCGAAAGGAATTATGATTTTTTAAAACAAAAACGTAAAAAACATTTTACCATTAACTAGATTTAGGTATATGTTACGATGTGCCATCTTATATTTCCATTTTGAACAAAAAAAATGCCAACTTATATTTTCTACATGTATGAAAATTCGGATTATGTTTGATCATGAAAAAAAAAAACCAACTTATATTTTCATTATGTATAAAAATTTTCCATTATGTACAAAACAAAAAAAATGCCAACTTATTATTCATTGTGTATAAAAAAAATAGTCCTACATACATTGTAACAACTGTCAAGTATGTATAGTACTTAAAAAATAAATAAAATTTAAAAAATATGTGATAATCTAAATTAAATAAAATATAAACCTTGTAGATACCCCCCCCTGCCCTCTCACCGCCATATGTTATGAATATAAACTTTAGATTAAGAAACAATTAAACCCACCAGTCTGAAGATGGCCTTTACGGGCTTAAACTGGTTACGGTCACAAAAAAATTAAGTGGAAAAAACTTCAATTTTTATTTTATTATATTTATTACTTTAATGGAATTCCACCATCAATTGTGAATATTAAAAATAGAATAGTTTGATTTTTCTCATTTCTCTTCATATTATTTTGCTTTCTTGTATTTCATCTCTACCTAGTAATAGATAAACTGTAAATTATGCAAAAAGTTAACATATTTAATTGGATTGTTAGCACTTACGCACTTCCCAGTGCTAATTTTATAAATATAGTCATGGTAATACTCTGTAAATGTTCCAAAATAATAAAAAAATAAATATACTTTTAAGAACCCTCCAAATTTTTAATTACGATGTGAGCATTTTGGTATTTATCTAATTTTCCCAATATTTTTGTACTTGTTCACATACAACATCTTAGAGCGAATTATAAACTGAAAATATAGAAACAATTTAAAAGATTCAAAATATTTATATGACTACCGAGAATAATGAATATTTTTGTCGGAACCCTCTCCTACCCAATCACAGTTGCGAGCGATAGTAAGATTGTAGGGTACAGCATCCGTACGGTAGCCAACAATAGGAAATGTTGTATGTCTACATCGTTTTAAAAAACGGTTTTTCGCGTGCACCGTTTTGACGAAATCAGAATTCTGATTCGCTGGTTATGCTGCCTGAAGTACACCCACCTGCATTTATGGTTAAAATAAATGTAAATTATTTAAGCCGAGTAAAATAACGTGCACAGATAAGATGATTATCAGGAAACAGGTGCCTTAAAAATGAAGTCATCTTTAAAATAGCTCAATAATTATTGAACACCTGCTTTGATTTTGCAGATCCGTCATCACGATCGTCCAAAAATACGATAAGATATGTATTAGTAAAATTAATTAAAAAGCAATTATACACATGACTTCAGCGACCTTTCCTTGCCTTTTTCCATATCCGACCAATCGAATTAGCGTTCGTCGTATGAAGGTCGTTTTCGCAAACCTACAATGTAACGTAAATATACAAACCTGTAAAGGTTTTAAAACAAAACATTATTCTTGATGATTTTTAATTATTGAATTAGTTGGTTAATTATGTTCCATGATATTATGAAAGCATTAAGTAAAGGACGATATTTAATCCATTGCATATTAAAAATACCAAGTTTTCCAGGACCATTTTCTAAAACAAATAATATAACAAAGGTTCGCTTTGTCTTATTCCCCATTCCGAAGGTAGATGCCGTAAATAAATTATAAACACTTCATTTAACAAAGGCTTCATCTTTGCCGGAATATCGATAATAGTTTAATTTACGATCCGAAGCCAGTGGCGTCGGAACAAAATTGACGACCCTACCTAAATAATATATTGGTATCTATGATCTTTGAAAATGTTTAAGATCATATCTATTTTGCTTCATCGTAGTAGGAAATTTGCAAGTAAATATGTTTTTGGGTTGTAGAAACAGATTGAAACAGTTTCCAGCGCGACGAGGAATACTGCAAGGCTGTGAGTTATGTCGTCCCATGAATTGAGTTAAAATGTAAAGAACTATATTTGCAGCAACCAAGTAAGATCCACGTTCCTATAAGTCAGGATGGGGAACCTGCGGCCCGCGGGCACTTTTGGTGCAACCGGGCCTGCTGAAAGAACCACAAAAATTTACACAGAACGGGATGGTTTTTTCGCGGTGTTTGAAATGCATTTTTAAGGCGTTATTACAAAATCGTTACTAGCAAGTACTTTAGATACACATAAAAACGTGATACAACATCCCCTTTACTCTTATTTTAATTTGTTATTGTGAAACGATAGTGAAATTCCATCGACACTTTTAACTTTCTTGTACGGAACAGGCCCGATATTTTAGGATTTAGCATTTAATGAACGATAAGGTCGTGAAAAGCAAGCAAACGGATTTGAACATATTTGCTACACCGTTCAACGTGGAATCATCGAATGTGCCTGTTAATAATCTGCCGCACGAAATTATTCAATTACAAAGCGATGATGAACTAAACGCTAGATATAACAATCTCCCGCTGCTTGAGTTCTATAATCCAAATTTAAGGAGGCATGTCCTCAAATGTGCATCTATTTTCGGAACAACTTACTGCTGTGAGCAGTTCTATTCAAAAATATCCATCTGCGCTCTGGAAATCTGGAAAATCAGTTGCGAGTAGCAACATCATCAATGCCAGCTAATATCGTATGCCTTGCCAAAGAGAAGCGTTCCAGTCATCATATTAGGGGTGACCTACATACTATATTGTCCATCTGATCCATCTCTTCGAATATTTTTCTCTTATTGCTCTGATTTGAGAATGATTAGTGTAGGTTTGTAAAAAATCATCGGTATGAGTGCGGTAAACACGAAGGAAAAAGTGCGTTACGTTATCTGAGTTTTTAATATATTGCCAACATAACTTCTGCCATGTAAGTAGTTAAATTAATATAAATTCATTCCATGTAAATTATTTTAACTAGTTAATTAAACATAAAATCATATTCGTGTTTTAATTCAATCTAATTACATACGATAAATATGCTACAAAATGCAGAAAAACCATTCACGTAATCTGAGTACAATTTTATTTAAGCCGGTGGACTAGTGGACTCCTACGCAAATTCATTCTTAAGGTAAAACCAAACTTGTGTTCACAATGTAAATTCCTGTAGCGAATTCATCTGCTAACGCATTTCGAAGGAAACCGTTCGTGTGTTCCAACTGCAAAAAATTGGAGGAAAACTATTTTGGTGTTATAGGTGCAGTATTACTTAAAGCTGGGGATTCACAATCCAATTCGCTCTAACGGTAAAACCAGTTTTGTGTTAAAAATGCAATGAAAAAATTCCAAGTGTGGTTACGTAGAAACCCGTTCTCGTTTTTGAAGTGCATTTATAAAATTCTAGTTGATTTTGTGCTGCCAGAATCGGAGAAAAGCCATTTTCATATACTGAGTATCGTTTTAATTACGTACGAACTCACTTTATAATTAAAACCAGTTTTGTGTTTGGAATGCAACGAAAAAATTCCAGGCGGGGTTTTATCTTGCTAACGCGTTTCGTAAGAAACCATTCTCGTAATCGAAGTGCAGTTATAAATTTGTAGTTGCATTTGTGCTGCCAGTATTGGAGGAAAGCCATTTTCATGTTCTGAGTGTAGTTTTAATCCCCCGCATGAAAATTTAATCTAAATTAAAACTTTTCGTTATTTGTTTTTAGGGTGTTATGCCGTGTTGCGCTACCTGCTTCTTGAGCCAACGTTTCGGATAGCGTTGCAGTGTCCATCATCAGGGCAGATCCGGTAGATAAATTAAAACTGATTCTGTGTTCAGAATGCAACGAAAAATTTCAGTCGTGGTTACATCTGCCGATGCATTTTGAAGGAAACCACTCTCGTGTTCAGGACAGTTATAAAATTCTGGTTGCAAACTATTTTATTAGGAAAACCAACAATTACAATTATTAATAATGTTTGATGAAATATGTACAGAAATTTAACCAATAATAGGTTTTCGCTGAAGTGTGTAATAATAAATACTATGTGCAGCCAGAATTTTAGGAAAACCATTTGCATGTTCTGAGTGTAGCAGTGTAGTTAGTGTGACAATTTTTATATTAGTTTTAGTAAAATCAAATCCGAATGTGATTTTTTCATACATATAAAATAATTTTCATACATATAAAATAACTGAAACAAACTTGTTTATAATTATTTTTGGAGCATACTTTGCGATTTTTTTCTATCGAGGGAATTTTATATAATTTGCGTTTCAGTGCGGGCAATGTCTAGATATTATCTTCAAGAATAACATATATTTTTTAAGAGCTTTAATAATTAACGTGTTTAAGGGAGATATGTAAGAAATCGGTAGTAATTCAGGTAGCGGGCCCTTAAATCGAAAAGCTAAAATTTATTGCTGGAATTGTATAAACTTGCGGAGATATTAAGCAAAAGGTGCTATGGAAGTAACAACGATTGACGTAATGGAATTATCTTTCTTTGAGGGAATGTTTTTGAAAATAATTTAAACTCTGGGACGACACTGTCCCAAAGGGGTTCATTTGAGAGAGATAGCCCTTGAGTGTGATTTCGGTATCGTTACGAAAATATGTCGATTTAAAATGTATTTAGATGAAGGTAGCAGATTAAAATGAATTATTCATCCCCTACGAAACAAACAGCCTCCAACAATAGGAAAAGTCGATAACAATAAAATATTGATTCATTAAGCAATAATTTTAACAAAGGTTCGAGGTATTACCACAATGTGGTATTTCAAATTAAGGAGAATAATTAAACAGTCATTAAAATAAAATGAATTATTTCAACAAGGCTGCGAGTGATGAGTGGTTTTCATATATATTTCTCTTTTGAGATTATAGTTCTTTAACTTATGGTGTATAACAAATAGATATTTTAATGAGTTGGTATGATAAACATTAAATTTAATAATATTTAGCATTTGGTTATCACTTTTATTACTTCGAAGTACAAAGAAGAATACATCGGGGATACTTAAATTGTTTAAATTTTACACTAATATAATGTAAATGTAAATGTGACCAAAGTTTTTAATCAGAGTAGGCAGTAGAAAAACAATGAATAATTATATCCTTGAAGAAGAAGATAATAATAATAATAATTTATACGAAAATATGAAAGAGAACATGCCACAGAAAAAAAGAAAAGATAATGGTCGCAACTGAGACTCGAACCCAGAACCTCTCATCTATCCGGGACGTGCGTTTACTAATTCCGCCATTGCGCCCCACTGTCACACCGTCATAATAGCCAATCTCATATTTAAAATTTTGGAATTAACAATATTATCTTTAATTTATTTTCCATTTCATAGACAACTACCCCTTTTATTGGAAATAATCATTCTAAGAATTGGTTTGTAACCTGGATAGCGTCACGGATAAAAATATCCGATTTTATTCAGTGGGACTATTGACTTTTCATATAAGTCTAAATGAATATTTTTAATTCTAAATGAAGTTTTATAAGAAAAACTCTCTTTTTATGACTTTTGAAGGTTATTCCCATCAATGTAATATATGATTGAAAAAAAAGATAATAATAACAATCTAAAAGAAAATATGAAAGAGAACTAGACCCAGAAAAACAGAAAAAGATAATGGTCGCAACTGAGACTCGAACCCGGAACCTCTCGTCTATCCAGGACGTGCGTTTACCATTTCCGCCATTGCGCCCCACTGTCACACCGTCATAATAGCCAATCTCATATTTAAAATTTTGGAATTAACAATATTATCTTCAACTTATTTATTTTCCATATCATAGGCAACTACCCTTTTTATTGGAAACAATCATTCTAAGAATTGGTTTGTAACCTGGAATACGTCACGGATAAAGTTCCAGTGCGAGTCCCAGTTGCGACGATTTTCTTTTCTGTTTGTCAGTGTCTTGTTCTCTTTCATTTTTTCGTTTAGATTATTATTATCTTCTTCTTCAATTATATATTAAATTGACGGGAATAACCTTCAAAAGTTATAAAAAATTGATTTTTTTAATCAAAATTGAATGAATAATTATTTTTTTTTAAACTTTCAAAAGACGTTTGGAAAAACAATTCGAATAACTACTACTTCATTTGTGTATATTACAAATAAATTACTGAATTTTGTCACGCAAGTGACTGGTATTTGCCTTCTACGTTAACGCAAATGTGATTAGCGAAAATCATAAATTTCTTGAAAGTATCTGCAGTGGAATCCTCACAAGTTTTAGAAGAGTGGGTGAGCAATACGTATCTGTCTTCTGTAACCAGAAAGAGGTTAAATTTTGGAGTGTTAGTCAATCAAGATCTTGCCGGTCTCTAATAATTTTTTATGCCTGCCTGCGGAAGTGGTTTGTCAGAAGGTCAGAAAATTTCTACTTTGAGGAGAACCGTCAGAATACAGATTCCGCGGGGTCACCAATCCATTTGTGAATTGAAAGAATTGTTTGTATTACCGGTAATTTAATAAGCATTGAGAAATTATCAAAATTCTCAAGTAGGACCCTGGATAAACAAAAATGCATATTAATCACAACACATATTAAAGTGAAGAATAAATATCATTTGCCTTCTAATCACAATAACTATGTAACGTTTAGACGAGACAATTATATAAAACGAGAAGCGATCCGCAAATATGAGAACGTCTTCCAGGTCCACTTCCTCATCTGGCCCAGACAAGGCCCTCTCAACAGCACAAGTATACCTTCCGAGAGGCGCTCCCAACTTTCACTCCGCTAGCGATCCGTAAATACGAGAACGTAATCAATCGTTCGGAAGCGACCTTCACAGACCCTCCATTGATATGCTTGGTGTAACCCTAAGTGACCAGCTCAGGTATGGGGGCTCCATCGAAGCCAGAGTAAAGTTAGCCTCCCAAAAACTGGGCGTACTGTACAGGGCCCGCAGATACTTTAATAGTACACAACTGCTAACCCTGTACAAATCACAAGTGCGCCCCACGGTTGAATTTGGCAGTTACCTCTGGTCTGGAGCTCCAAAATACCTGAAAAATATCCTCGACTCTGTGCAGAAACGGGCGGTCCGTTTGATAGATTCTCCCATCTTAACAGACGGACTGCAATCTTTAGAGCACTTCTTTAGGAACTAGCATAATTGATCCCTTCGGCACCGGTGCATAGTCGGGAAACACGCCAAACGCGTGCCCAACATTTGTTCACAGTTGACATTTGTCACATGAGACTAGGTCGTTTCTTCGACTCGTTCTTGTGTTCAATGATTTGCCGGCCTCTGTGTTTCCTCCTTCCTACAACATGGGTCTCTTCAAGACCAATGTTCATTCCTTCCTCTTCTCAAAAAGACCCTCCACATAGCATCCCAGATAACATAGGCCCTGAGGGAAATTATTTTCCTCGGGGCCTTATGTGTGGAGTCCTCATCTGGACCAGACAAGGCCCTCTCAACAGCATAAATATACCTTCCGAGAGGCGCTCCCAACTTTCACTCCTCTGAACTGCCAACTTGAGAAAAGAAGGAAAAAAACAATATTGATAATTATAAACCACTTGCTGGTCATAAATTAAATTCCTTTATATATATATTTTTTTTTTTTTTAAATTTTATACGAATCCTTCACAAGAGTTCCAGCTGCTCCCGTCTGGAGCTAGTGAGACCATTGCATCCCCAATTGGGGTATGTTGTGAGATTGAAAGTGGTGGGGAGGGGGATGAGATGGGGAAGAGGAAGGGGGGGGAGTACCTGGCTCTTCAGATCTGGTCACCAAACACGGCTAAGGTCATTTCAAGCAACGTTTCAATTCTGAATGGTGGTCTTACATCAGGGCGATACTGAGAGTATCGTCCACTCAGCTTTAAAATCAACGATAAATAATTGTTTATTATTTATACGTTACAATATACACGGTGTTAAGGGACGTACTTGACTTACTTTAACCAGTTATTCCTGACATTATTTGGAGTAAAAAATGTAAATGAAATTTTGGTCTCCGGTGACATTTTTGATGTTTTTTTTTATTTATTTTTTCTACAAAAACATCAAAAAATGGTAGGTGTTGGACAGTTGGAGGCGGGGTAAGGGGTTGGTCTGATTCTCGGCTGAGTGACCAGTGACGAAGTTCGGAAGAATTTTTTTTTTGTTTGATTTTGAAGAAAAAAATTTTGAAAAAAAAAATGTTGTCAAAAAAAGTCACCGGAGAGCAAAATTTCATTTACATTTTTTACTCCAAATAATGTCAGGAATCGCTGGTTAAAGTAAGTCAAGTACGTCCCTTAACACCTTGTATCAAGCATATTTTCGACCGCACAATTGCACGAAATAAAGGCAACATAGTATGATAAATATTTCTTTCGTAAAGTTGTACTAATCAATAGAGGCACCAACAGATGGCCCCGCTTCATTGATTTGTACCGAAAGGTACGGCCTTTTGGACACTAACACAAACGAGTCGTCTCTTGAATGAGCATCACTCATACATATTTATATTATACAATATTTGTGTCGAATGAGGACAACAATTTGGATATTTTATTTTAATTTTATTTATTAGCGTTATAAACAGTCTTTACAAAATTCATAAATGACAGTGATAATAATATGTATGTCATAGACAGACCAATAAAATAACGACAAATTGAAATTTAGAACCATATTACAAAAATCCACAATACCTATGCCTGACATAAACAATTCTGAATTAAGTGCAACTTAAATCTACAAAAAGTAATAAACTGAAATTTTTCAAGGGTTCACATTTGAATTTTGATGGATATCAATAATATATTTCAGGAAGTGATTTTATTTGAATTCGAACTGCTGTAGGAGAGAAAATGTGGTGATACTAAAAATAAAAAAAAAGAGAAACACAGAAATCAATGAAACATTAAGGTATTAGTTAAACATGTGGCATTCAAAAGTGTTATTTTTTTATGCATGCTGTGAATTTATAATATTTAGTTCCTGCCTTTGACACCCTTTGCGCAGTGCAATCGCGCCGTGGCGAGCGATTCTAAGATAATACGCGATTCGTAGATATTCTTGAGAGTTTAGATTGATTTTTTGCAATAATTGTATAAATTATACGAGAAAGGCACGCCGCAAACATCAGATTTTTCCATCCGATTGTCTGATCAGATAAAATTCGATTTGACGGCCGGCGCGGAAAGGCGTGGCCTATTTTCATTACCGCCGCGCCAGCCGCGTGGCGTGGACAATGGGCGTGGCCCCGGTATTATAACCAATCGGGTTTCGAATCGATTTCTGTCTGATCAGACAATTGGATGGAAAAATCTGATGTGTGCGGCGTGCCTAAGTTATTGTAGGCACTGCAGGCAGGAATGCGCTCAAAAGAACGGCATACCTTTGCCTAATATACCTATCTTATTCTTCACCCTCATTAGGCTTCTGGCATTCATTTTTTGACGATCAGAATATCCGATCCATGGTGGCTCTCCCTCGTTCTCACTAAATTTCACTTCAAATCGTTAACATATCACATATTATGTGGCCAACCTCCGCTTCTATTACCCAACTAAGGATAACATATTTTGACGACGTAATTCGGTTGTAAAACGGTTGTAAGTTATGTATCTGTTTCTATGTCCAAACTTAACTATTTATAACCCTTCATTTTATAAGAACTTGTAACAAGTACAAAAACTTATTTACAAATTCATCCTACCAATCAACCAACAATAATGAAAACTCTCAAAATGCTTTGCAAAGTTCTTGACCAGCCGAGATCGAGTCCGTTATCGAGATAACGGACTTGACCTCCAGTCAGATTTGAGTGATTTTTACATATTTACTGTCATATATTTTAGTTTAAATCGTTTTAAAAACGAATTCCTGCAGGAATGCATGATTATTTATTCATTTAATGTACGTTGTACATAGTAAAAACAATTAAATCTGTCAGGAAATCACGTCCGGTATCTCGATAACGATCCCACAAAAGATATAGAATTGTTCGGCTGGTTGCCTAATGAGTGTAAATACCGTTAACATGAAAATGCAGTACTTATGAAGGTGCAGACAGTTAATTAATAACTACCTACACATAAAAGCTAACTAGGAAGGCAGTTTAAATACGTATATTTAAAGATGATATTATATTTTTTTAAATGAAATAATACAACATTAATACGGGTATATTATTTGATGACCAATGTGAAATAAGTAAAAAATGCTTCGGTACCTTTTTATAAAAATGTAAAAACAGCGTGGTTCATGTTTGTAAATTATTCCCGTACATCGTTAAAAATTGTCACAAGACTCTCAGAAAAACAACGAAGGAAAAACGAAATGAAAAATTATTGTTCGTAATGCTGATACTCGTATAGTACATAGAGGATGTCAGGTCAAATACGGTGCAGTCGCTACGAAAACAAATATCCTTATGCCATCCCACGAACATATTATTGTGCATCATACAAATACATATAGGTACATTGTCTGAACTCTGTATTTTATACATCTCGTCTTCAGCGACGTGTTCAACGGCATTTCCCAGCATTCTTATCTTGAGTCTTCACTTCGGAAGTCTGCGCGATTCTTCAAAATATTACAACTCATCTTTGTAATTCTATGCACGTTTATGTAATTTATAATGGAAACTAGTATATATACTCTCTCCACTAAGAAAATATCGTCAATAGTTTAGTTAACCGTTACCTTTTTATTTTCTGCGTCTTTGGATTTTCTTATGTTCCGATTTGATTTATAAATATTGTCGTCTTGTATAATGATTAAAAAAATAGTGTTTATTTCGTGAGTAATACGAGAAAATAAACAATTATCAGTGCGGGAGGGATGGTAAATTGAGCCTTACTTGTAGCATATCTTTGAAAATTTATATGTGGATAAGTATAAATTCGGTTTCGGCATATTTTCTACCGAAACCGAAACTGTGGCCGACACTGGATTTTTTGCCGAAATCGCACCTTCGGTCGGTCACTACCAAATATATTAATATTTGTATGCAGTAAACACTTGCCCACGAGAGAACAGGTCGTTTCAACGACTCGTTCTTGAGTTCAACAGCTTGGCGTGGAACTATTTAAGGATCTCTGTGTTTCCTCCCTCCTACAACATGGTTCTCTTTGGGACCCAGGTTCACTTCTTCCTTTCCACAAAAAGACCCTTCACACAGCACTCCCGAAGATGACTGGTGTTTTGAGGAAAATCATTTTTTAGAGTAAAGTTAGCCTCCCAAAAACTGGGCGTACTGTACAGGGCCCGCAGATACTTTAATAGTACACAACTGCTAACCCTGTACAAATCACAAGTGCGCCCCACGGTTTAATTTGGCAGCCACCTCTGGTCTGGAGCTCCAAAATACCTTAAAATACTCTTGACTCTTTGCAGAAACGGGCGGTCCGTTTGATAGATTCTCCCATCTTAACAGACGGATTGCAATCAGATGGAGTACAGGCGTCGGGTGGGAACGCTATGCTTGTTCTACCGGTATCACAATGGAAAATGCTCCGAGGAATTAGCATCATTGATCCCTTCAGCACTGGTGCATAGTCGGGAAACACGCCAAACGCGTGCCCAACAATTGTACACGGTTGACATTTGTCACATGAGAACGGGTCGTTTCTTCGACTCGTTCTTGTGTTCAACAGCTCGGCCGTGGAATAATTTGCCGGCCTCCTTCCTACAACATGGGTCTCTTCAAGACCAATGTTCATTCCTTCCTCTCCTCAAAAAGACCCTCCACACAGCATCCCAGATGACATTGGCCCTGAGGGAAATTATTTTCCTCAGGGCCTCCTGTGTGGAGTTAATGTAAAAAAAATCCTGAAGGCCTCATATGTGGAGTCAATGTAAAATAACGCGTAATATGTGCATACATTTTCTCCATTTTATAGTTCTCTTTACGATTTTTAAATCAATTTTCCTTCTCGGTGAACAAAGTGAATAGGATGGAAAGATGTTGGGAGTAAAATTTAAATGATAAGATATTTTAAACAGAGTGGATATTGAAAATGGTTTAGGATCGATCTTCGTTGTAGAGCAATAATCTCCTTGGTGTTGAATCCGCGGAAAGATCGCGGGATCATGACCTCACCAGACGGAGAAAAACTAAAGCTATTGTTTTAAAGTTTATATACGTACATACTTGAATCGCTTTACTGAGTGGTGTATATACTAAAATAACCACGTACTTCCAAACCTTCCTCTTTTATACATCTCGTCTTCAGCGACGTGTTCAACGGCATTTCCCAGCATTCTTATCTTGAGTCTTCACTTCGGAAGTCTGCGCGATTCTTCAAAATATTACAACACATCTTTGTAATTCTATGCACGTTTATGTAATTTATAATGGAAACTAGTATATATACTCTCTCCACTAAGAAAATATCGTCAATAGTTTAGTTAACCGTTACCTTTTTATTTTCTGCGTCTTTGGATTTTATTATGTTCCGATTTGATTTATAAATATTGTCGTCTTGTATAATGATTAAAAAAATAGTGTTTATTTCGTGAGTATTACGAGAAAATAAACAATTATCAGTGCGGGAGGGATGGTAAATTGAGCCTTACTTGTAGCATATCTTTGAAAATTTATATGTGGATAAGTATAAATTCGGTTTCGGCATATTTTCTACCGAAACCGAAACTGTGGCCGACACTGGATTTTTTGCCGAAATCGCACCTTCGGTCGGTCACTACCAAATATATTAATATTTGTATGCAGTAAACACTTGCCCACGAGAGAACAGGTCGTTTCAACGACTCGTTCTTGAGTTCAACAGCTTGGCGTGGAACTATTTAAGGATCTCGGTGTTTCCTCCCTCCTACAACATGGTTCTCTTTGGGACCCAGGTTCACTTCTTCCTTTCCACAAAAAGACCCTTCACACAGCACTCCCGAAGATGACTGGTGTTTTGAGGAAAATCATTTTTTAGAGTAAAGTTAGCCTCCCAAAAACTGGGCGTACTGTACAGGGCCCGCAGATACTTTAATAGTACACAACTGCTAACCCTGTACAAATCACAAGTGCGCCCTACGGTTTAATTTGGCAGCCACCTCTGGTCTGGAGCTCCAAAATACCTTAAAATACTCTTGACTCTTTGCAGAAACGGGCGGTCCGTTTGATAGATTCTCCCATCTTAACAGACGGATTGCAATCAGATGGAGTACAGGCGTCGGGTGGGAACGCTATGCTTGTTCTACCGGTATCACAATGGAAAATGCTCCGAGGAATTAGCATCATTGATCCCTTCAGCACTGGTGCATAGTCGGGAAACACGCCAAACGCGTGCCCAACAATTGTACACGGTTGACATTTGTCACATGAGAACGGGTCGTTTCTTCGACTCGTTCTTGTGTTCAACAGCTCGGCCGTGGAATGATTTGCCGGCCTCCTTCCTACAACATGGGTCTCTTCAAGACCAATGTTCATTCCTTCCTCTCCTCAAAAAGACCCTCCACACAGCATCCCAGATGACATTGGCCCTGAGGGAAATTATTTTCCTCAGGGCCTCCTGTGTGGAGTTAATGTAAAAAAAAATCCTGAAGGCCTCATATGTGGAGTCAATGTAAAATAACGCGTAATATGTGCATACATTTTCTCCATTTTATAGTTCTCTTCACGATTTTTAAATCAATTTCCTTCTCGGTGAACAAAGTGAATGGGATGGAAAGATGTTGGGAGTAAAATTTAAATGATAAGATATTTTAAACAGAGTGGATATTGAAAATGGTTTAGGATCGATCTTCGTTGTAGAGCAATAATCTCCGTGGTGTTGAATCCGCGGAAAGATCGCGGGATCATGACCTCACCAGACGGAGAAAAACTAAAGCTATTGTTGTAAAGTTTATATACGTACATACTTGAATCGCTTTACTGAGTGGTGTATATACTAAAATAACCACGTACTTCCAAACCTTCCTCCACATTTCTCCAATGCCCGTCAGCTGCAGACAATATTTAAATACTATTCAAATAACGAGTAGTTAATTTATTTAACCATTTAGCTGCGAAAAAAAACGATAACATGTAACTACAGAAGCTGAAAAAAATACTAATTATTATAATATCAAAGTGGAAATATCAATACAGTGGTCCTGTATATTTTCTGCCTGCACAGAGCAAAATAACACAGAACATGTACTTTTTTTACGTAGCATCGCGTTCATTGGTCAAATGCATTGTACATATGTATAGCCATAAGTTGTCATAATATTTTTTCCAGTCTATAGGTATTTAAATACAACAAAAACGGCGCTCTATAAATCATCCAAATATTATCATTATTATTAACTATTTTATTCCATTTCAAACCATCAAGTATAGTTTAAGAGGAACGGCTGCATGGTCTATCTCATAAAAAAATGGATTTAAGAGGAATATAAACGCTAGAAATATTTCGAATCTCATGCCTGCAAAATTTTAAAATCGAGCGTCTTTTTGCACGAGGCAAGTAAGCGAAAAAGTGGTTTTTATTTATTTTGTGCATGATTTTATAAGAACGAAAAAAAGTTTGAGCATGGAAAACCTTAAAAATAGTCTAAGCCATAAAGGGGTATTTTTTAAAAATTGTTGCTTGTATTACATCATAGTTAAGTCATGAAAAAACATTATTTTTGGTGGTTTACGCTTATATTTTTTGTTACGTAAATAATAATTTTATTGTAATTCCAATACATAGAAAAGCTAGTAAAAGCTTCGGTTTATCCGTAACATATTTTTTGATGTTCATACTGTAAGCCGATTCGTCGTAAAAATTAATCAAAAATAGTATAAAATAAGTTCTATTAAATAATTACATTTTCATGAATTTTTACGCTATTTTTTGTGAGTTAATGGAAATTATTGAATAAATATTCCAGCCCTTATTTAATCATGTTGAAATAACTAATAAAAAAATAAACATTGTGAAAGGGGCGTTTTAGGAGTAGAAATATTTTACACAATTTTATGTTCCAACTTAAATCGGTCGTTTGTAAAAAAAAACTGTTCAAAGAAGCGAAGCTAGCAGTCCACAATGAAGTGCTGGTACTTACACTGATGTACAGCAGTGAGGCATGGAACTGGCAGACGAAGGATGAAAGAACTCGATTGAATGCTATAGAAATGAGATCCCTGAGGCCTGTGGGATAAAAAATTCGCAAAGAATATAGGCCAATGTAAGCGTAATGATGTAAAGAATAAGATTTAGAAAGAGACGCTCAGATGGATTGGGCATGTAGAGCGAATTAACGAAGTAAGGAATGTAATAAGAATATATAACTCGAGTGTGAATGTGTAATACATGGAGAATGCTCGAGGAAGACGTAAATTTAGAACGGGTTGTATAAAAAAAAATTGACGGTTTTTTCAACTTTTTCTGTAAGTTGTATTCAAGTAATTATACCGTTATAGGCCAGTTGCTACAACTAATCACAGATTTTGGATATAACTTACCCAGAACATGAAAATTAAGTTCAAATATTTGATGAATAAGTTAATTTTTTTGAAACAACCCGTATTAAGTGAAGCAGATTTAGGGCCATGTCGATGGTTGGAATAATAGAAAAGTTTATGACACGATGAATTTGGAAGAGGCAATGAGTGACTTCTCTGCCTACCCCTGCGAGGAAGTAATGATTATTAGTTTATTAGTTAGGTACTTATGCCTGGATCACATGGACCGAGTAGATTGGCGAGACAGTAAAATGTTACTAGGCCGAGGCAGTTGGATGAACGAAAAGGTGTTTACACGTAATTTTTAATTTGGTACCGAGTCAGTCAGTCAATAGGCCACTTGCATCACATTTTTTAGACATTCCGTGGTTTATTTTAATAAATCTAGTGGATGTTAAATGTCAGATTAAAAATTCGCCTGAAATGAAAATGTTGCCATATAAAAAAATAAATCAGTGTGGAATTTTACAAAATTAATTTAATATGTGTGTGTTTATGTGTATATGGATGTGTGCACCTGTATATGTATGCACGTACGCACGCACACGTATAAAAATTAATTTAAAATTTTTAATATTGATATGTATATTTTCATAATCTTATCCTTACGCACTGCTTTTTCTCTTTTCTATTCTTTATTATAACTTTAACAATTTTCAACATCACTACATACTAGTACCATATGTTTACAGGTTTATTTTATTTACATGTTTATTTTACGCACTCCTTTTTCTCTTTTCTATTTTTTATTACAACTAACCAATTTTCAACATCATTAAATACTAGTACCATGTGTTTACACTAGATTTAATATTTATATTTTAATTATAATATATTACACTAAACTTCACTAAAAAGAAACTATCTTTAATTGATCACCATGAAACAGGCAGCCGCCTAGTCATGGTGATTTAATAAATCTAATCTACTTAAATGTCTAATATATGTAACATGTATTTTATAAATAAATAAATAAAAATAAATACATATTATCGAAGACGGAAAATTTTCATGTAGTGACGTCACGAGTCCAAATAACGGATTTATTTAAAAAAAAAAAACATTGTAAATTTTTAGTAACATTTTCGTAATCTTAGTAAATAAATCTATCCACTCGATTTTTTCCAAGTCATTATGAAATCCGTGCAAGTGGCCGATTCAGTTGCGATGCGTAGCGTAGTGCGACCGACAGTGGTGAGTACGCAGCGAGTGAATGTTTATACCAGCCGAGCGGACAAGTGAGTCAGTGCGGGGAAGTGCGGGGGTGGCCACTCAGCCCAGTAAGTAGAACAGGGTCCGAGTGACTGTCTCGCCCTTTTACTGGTACTCGGTGATATGTTTACACGTACCGAGTACTCGGCCGAGAGCACTGTCTCGCCCATCTATTCGGTCTGTGTGATCCACAATCCACGCATAACACCCTGAAAAGAATACTTCCGGCACTAGAGGTGCTAATAAAGCATTTAGTCATATCAATAATAATATTTATAATTGGATAATTCCTAGAGCGCCGTTTTCGTGAACAAATTTTATTCTTCACAAATATACACAGAAAATATACTTACCACTTCCGATAAACATGCTCATATTTTAAAGTTCACGCTTGGAGAATACGTCTTCGCACGTAGAGGATAATGCTACCCTTCGTAACTATTGATATTGCATTTATGAGAAGATTAGTGGCAAAAATATAGTTCGAACTTATATTAAAAGGCATGGAAAATGTTATAAGCTTGACGTATAATAATAATTTTTGTTATTCTCTTCGATATAGTCCTAAAGTTAATTCCAGATTTATGTGTCCAAATAACAATCATGAAATATAAAAACAAGTTAGCACCTATTTACATATCGACTTTGTTAATAATAAAGCTATTATTAAAAGTTTTACCATAGTTATTTTTACGCGTGGCATTAGTTTTACCAATATGCCACTTGCATTACATTTTTTTTTTAAATTTCCGGTTTAGACAAATATTCTAAGACATTCTGTATTTTTTTATCGTATTTTTGAAACTCTGGGGTTTTTTTGAAAATTTCTATCCGAAAAATCAGACCCTATTTTATTAACCGGAAAGACGGGACATAATTTTATAGGTGCGAAAAAACGATAATTACATAGCCGAAAATCATTTTAAAAAAATAACGTTTTCCACACGAATGGCACAGGAGAATAACGAGGCATACCAAAAATATTACATCTCATAAATATTTTTTTCCTTGATCCATCTTATTGATCATAAACCATTATAATGTACAACGTCTATATTAATAAATCCAATGTAATATACTTGTACTTGTAAATTATAATAATAATAAGAATATTATAAAATTTGATTTTGATAAAATCAGCACCATAACCATTATACCTCTAAAACACGTACCGACATGTAAAATGTACGGGGTTCTCTTCATAACATCTGTCAATAATTCAAACCAAAAGATAAGTTCGCAGAGAACAAACAATAAATCTAGTGAACGAATTCGAAAATTGGCCTGAAATCAAAGTGATGCCATATAAAAAAAATAAATCAGTGTGGAATTTTACAAAATTAATATGAACATTTTCGGAGACGGGACATTTTCATGTAGTGACGTCACGAGCCCAAATAATGGAGTTATTTATTAAAAAAAAAAAAAAAAAAACTGTACATTTCTAAAAAAATTGACTAACATTTTCGTAATCTTAGTAAAAATATCTATCCACACGATTTTTTCCAAGTCGTTATGAAATCCATGCAAGTGGCCTATTGCAAACTACGAAACATGGCTGAAAATAAAATAAATGTATTAATATTAATGCCACAAAATAAGTTTGCTGGGTTTGAAGAAGAAATTAATTTTAAATGTATATCTACAACATAAATACAAAAAGTAATACACAAAGGCGCTCTTCTATCTAATGCTAAAAAATACTTCTGTTTTTTGTGTACAGGTTCGAAATAATGTTACATGTTGAGAAAGAAACGAGGAAGAAGCCAAAATAAAGAAATAACAGAAAAAAACACGAAGAGAACAATGAAATAATCAAACCGAAGCAACACTTTTTATTATTTTTCAATTGTACGAATATGTTGCTTTTCATATGAAAAACGTACATTACAAGTAGGTACATTATATTTACTGCATTTTACAGTCGACTGGCTGTATGCCAGATGTTTCGATATTTAGATATTATGTAGGTTCACTTCAACTAACCACCCTTCCCAGTGTAAGGAATACAACGAGACGTTGGGTCAACTTGGAGTGAACCGAAGAAGAAAAGGAGCAGTTAATAATAAATAGTACAAGAATGCCTTTGCAAATAATATTCGTACAAACCTATTGTAGGTAGGTAAGAAATCTATGTAGCGAGAAACTCTCATGTGAGAGAAATGCTTGTCGGATTGAATTAAATTTTCATTATCTACATTTTTAGTTATTACCGGGATCCGTCCGATTTTCGATACTTGTAAATATTGAAACCAAATGGCAAATTGTTAATTTATTACTAACTATGTACCCATTACACTACTTTTATCTTACCGACCCACAGTTTTTCCTACTTTAAAATTAATTATAAATTATTGTTTGTATTTTATGAGTTGTAAAAGGCATGTCCGTCTGCATTTGTGTAATTTTTAACTTAACTTTTTAAATAATTTTAGACTGGAGTGATTGCCAAATTTCCATGTAAATATGTGAATATTTTTATTATTATTAATTTATTTAGTCTTTTTCAACGAAAGCAATCTTCCGAACAGGCCCTCCATTGATATGCTTGGTGTAACCCTAAGTGACCAGCTCAGGTATGGGGGCTCCATCGAAGCTAGAGTAAAGTTAGCCTCTCAAAAACTGGGCGTACTGTACAGGGCCCGCAGATACTTTAATAGTACACAACTGCCAATCCTGTACAAATCACAAGTGCGCCTCACGGTTGAAGTTGGCAGTCACCAGAGCTACAAAATACCTGAAAAATACCTTCGACTCTGTGCAGAAACGGGCGGTCCGTTTGATAGATTCTCCCATCTTAACAGACGGATTGCAATCCTTAGAGCATAGGCGTCGGGTGGGAATGCTATTCTTGTTCTACCGGTATTACAATGGAAGATGCTCTGAGGAATTAGCGTCATTGATCCCTTCGGCACCAGTGCATAGTCGGGAAACACGCCAAACGCGTGCCCAACATTTGTACACGGTTCACATTTGTCACATGAAAACGGGTCGCTTCTTCGACTCGTTCTTGTGTTCAATAGCTCGGAATCAACTATGGAATGATTTGCCGACCTATGTGTTTCCTCCAAACTACAACACGGGTCTCTTCAAGACCAATGTTCATTCCGTTCTCTCCTTAAAAAGACCCTCCGCACAGCATCCCAGATGACATAGGCCCTGAGGGAAATTATTCGGCCCCTTAGGGTCAAAAAAACGTATCTCATTTTTCTCTACTTTACAGGAGAGCAAAAAAACATAGTTCTCAATCAATCAATGTTGTCTACTTTTAATCAAATGGAACATATTAATAATTTCTTCTCGTTTAGTTAAAGGGTGGTATTTTGTGCTTCTAAATCATCTTTTAAATATAAAAAGTAATTCATTTTCATACGTTTTTTTTAAATTTAAGTGCAGCTATATCTCAGTTACGTTTCTTTGATCCTAACCAAAATGAAAATTGCAATCACTGAACTCAAGTTACGAAAAACTTCCTTCGATATTTGACTTATTTTACACCCGAAAATTTGTAAAGATGATTTATAGGAATAAGGATAGTGGTGGAACAGTAATAAAAATATTTCAAGTCTAGAAATATTTATTGAAAAACTTATTTAAAACAGAAAAACATATAAAATATTTAGGTAACTATTTTCCAACTGATACTATTGTCAAAAAAAAAACTTTATATGCTACATAATATTGTAACTTGCTTAAAAAACTGGAATCTTGTACCTGACTAACTTACTAACTACCTAACTAACCATCACGCCATTTCTCCGCAGGGGTAGGCAGAGAGGACGGACCGCCAAACTATTCAGTCTTAGCACACACTCTTTGCTTCACTCACTTTACTTCAACCAACACCTTTTCCGTAGGTCACTCCAAGAGGTTCGCTACGTTTGGTGATTTAGAAGGTGTGCCCTGGTTCATGGGGTGAGATTTTTCTGGGTCTTGGAGGTGGATGACCAGGACACACTGAACCCCAGATTCCTACCCACCCCTAAAACCCTTTTCCTTCCCAGAATTCTCCTCTCCTTTATTTCCTACAAAAAACCCTCCTCACAGCATCCCCAAAGATGAAATAGGCCCTGAGGTAAATTATTTTTCTCAGGGCCTCCTGTGTGGAGCGCATGTAAAAAAATAAGTCCAACTCGTTGCCTTATTTTAGGAACTTAATGAATATGGTCAGGATCTTCTTTTGAATGTGATTTTTAACTAGTTAGCATCCATGCCATTTTTATCTGTCTTTGTTTTTAATAAATTGTTTCCTCAAGTTGATGAAACTGAAGAAATACTCTTGTCCCATCTCAATGAAATCATATTTGAATTTTCTGGAAGCTAATCTAACTGCTGGGTACCACCATGAAGGATCAAATATATTTATTTTCTTTGTAGAAGTTTCGATATATCAACAGGTATCACTCATCAGAATGAACTTCTTTCCATTAGCATTAGCTACCAAATACTTATACATACATGAAGCGATTTTTATACATACATGAAGCCACTCATTCATGTCACATGTAATTTCTAGCTTCATTGCTCCGAACATTAAGAAAAGTTTAATTATAAACTGCCAGGCGTGTCGTCTATAAAAAATTATCTTCGAACGTATTCTAAATTAAACTCGATGAAATTTATAGTGGATTCAGAAGCAAGGGTTTTAGATTGGATTTTATAATTCTGTACAGCAATTTTGCGTTGTCTGTGGCGATCATACTCATCCAAAAGAAATATTTTTCTTCCGTATTAGCATTTTCGTATTTAACAAACTTCTGCACGATGCTGCAATCTAGACCAAAGATAGCTACTTGTGCAATACGGACAGGTATTGCCTGCCCTATTCGTGCTTGTAATCACATAAAGGACTATCTGGACTATTCATCACGTGCTGGTTGTTGGAACTATAGGTTACAGGTGTTAAATATATTTCGGTTTAACCATGTTTTTTCAGGAACATAATTTGTATCCTTACACAAGTCAACATACATAGTGTACATTACGTATGTGTAATGTCAAATCGGCGGCTAAATATTTAAATGAAGTGTTCGCCCTACAGTAATGTGACGGTACTGTTGGAAAAGACATAATGTGGTCCTTAATGATTTTTTTAGATTCTTCTGGTCTTTTATCTCCAGGTAAAGGTTATCCCCTTTTGTTTTGGAAAACTTTTCCATTTTTCAAGCTATTATTAATTATATTTCAAAAAAAGGTTTCAGTAATATCCAATGTAGTCAAGAAAAATTCTTACTGGATTCTCGAATCGCTCTTAAAGAAGAAGAACTGTCTTGACTTTTAGCATCGTGACTCCTGATTTTCTGCTATTTTTATTTTGGTAGCAGTTGTAGTAACATCAATTTCGTTTTTGGGGATGCTGTGTAGAGAGTCTTTTTAGGGGAAGGAAGGATAAGAAATTCTTAGAAGGAATAAGGTATAAGGGGTGGTTAGGAATTTGGGGGCCAGTGTGACGGACGAATGAATCCATCCTTTCCACTGCGATGCAAGAGAATGTTCCGAGAGAGTCGTGCTGGAGAGGTCAAAAGATCTCCCTCAGTCTCTCCCGACCCGGCCTGCCACGCTGTTGATGGCAGACATATCTGCCGCCAAGATCCGGACAAACCTGACCCCATAAACCCGGGTACTCCTGCTAAGTCATCAAACGTTATCCAATAAATGATTTCCGGGGCAGCGGTACCCATACCCGCCTCTGAAATAAGATATTTGTGGCACTTGAAGAATCTTCCTTATTATTCAACAATGTCGCTTCCATTATTCACTGAATCCGTGTTTTGTGTGTTTTCCTTTCCATATTCGATTTATATTGATTCAAAACACACAAAAAAATAACCAAACTAATATTCAAACCACTCGTTAAAATAAAAAGTGCCGCAAACACAACTGCCAAATCGTAAATGAATGACGCGTAAGTGACATTTCAGTAAAACAGTTGCATAATCTATGCGGGTGAATCGAACGTAACTAAAGATGCGTTTCTTTGACTCGCAAGCAAATATCTTTTTATTCAAGTTTAAAAAACGCAAGTAAAGATACACTCTACTGACATTAACAATAAATGGTTTTCTGTAGATACGCAACGATGTAAATTTTTAACCGTTGAACCTATAGATACGTGTCTTTGTCACTTAACGTAATGTGTTATTTTGTGTCTAGTACCATCCGTAACTCAAAATCGATAAAAATTGAGTTACGTTTCTTTGACTCTAAGGGGCCGTATTTTCCTCAAGGCCTCCTGTGTGGAGTTAATGTAAAAAAAAGTTCTTTTTTACAAAAAAAGAACCCATTCGAACGTTTTTGATGTGAAACATCTTTTGGAGTGTCAAGGGGGTAAAACCGACTGCAGCGTGGCAAGACGTGCGTGGGACGACGCTCTTGCACGTAACCAAACTTCATTTGGTTAGCCTCGTGATCCGTCGGCGTCGCGTCGGCTCTTTCCGCCCAGCCCTCAACACTATGTGCGGGGAAGGACGATTCTTGTGTGGCGTGATGGAACGACGCTTTATTAGCTCTCCTCTCTGCGCTTTCTATGTTTCATGTCCATCAGGTGTTCTGTGAAGTTCATTTGTGTGCTTTAAATTTTGAATAAGTATGCAAGTGGGTTGGTACTAAATCCTTTATTTAATTTACTTTTCGAAACTAGGCATGTGTGTAATTTAGTTGTGTATTTTTCCTTCTTATTTGCCATTCAATAAAGAAAGTAACTGTTGTTATTAAAAATTAGTACATTTTTTATTATAAATCAAATAACTTAAAAGAGAATGAGCAAAATTTAAACAGGCAAATAAGTTATATGGGTGGGTATGTATATTTTAAATTTTCAATATTTATTTGTTTATGTGTAATGTTTTTCTTGATATCAATTTTTTTTTATATGAGTTCCGCACAGGAGGCCTTGAAGAAAATAATTTCCCTCAGAGCCTCTGTCATCTTTGGGGATGCTGTGGAGTTTTTTTTTCAGGAAAAGAAGGAGAGGAGAGTTCTGGAAAGGATAAATGTTTATGGGGTGGGTAGGAATCTGGGGTTCAGTGTGTCCTGGTCATCCGCCTACAAGCCCTAGACAAACCTCACCCCGTGAACCCGGGCACCCCTGCTAAATCACCAAACGTAGCGAACCACTTGGGGTGACCTATGGCAGAGGTGTCGGTTATCCCATAAAGGTTCCCTGGGCGGCGGTACCCATTTTCAACACATTAGCAGCTTTCCAGTGTCTATCACCAGGGCAATAAGTTGTGTTATGTAAAAGTTTTTCAAAATTTTTGGGTTATTATACTTCGAATACTTTGAGAAAGAATAGATAATATTTGTTATCTTGAGCCAAAATAAGGAACACCATTCATTTGTTTATTGTTATGAATGATGATGTTTAATTTGTAAAACTCAACTTCATCTTAAAGTTGTTTATATTAATAATATCTACATATTATAGTGACTTAATTTATAAAAAAAACACATGAATTTGTAAGCAAATTTTTAATTATTACTACCCGTGGTAGCTGTTGCCTACTGAAGGCGAAATAGCTGTTACGTGAAATAATGATTTCATAAAAACCTTTATAATAAGGTAAGTTGTTTTTTTTAGAATAACTCTCATAATAAATTTGGAAGGTTTGTTCCCATCAATGTAATTCGAGTGTATCATTGACGAAGAAGGCAAAACTAAAAAATTTAAACGACAATAATTTGAAAAAGAACAAGACAGAAAAATAAAAAGTTAACGGTTGCAACTAGGTTACACACAAACCAGTTCTTGGAACATTTGTATCTGCCAAAGGTAGCTGCCAAAATTATGGGAGAAAAAAAATAGTCAAAGATGATATCGTTAATTCTGAATTTGAAATACAAGATCGACAAAAATGACTTAAAAATTCAGTGAGACGAAAGATCCAGGACTCGAGTCCCAGTTGCGACCATTAGCTTTTTTTAATTTTTCTGTGTCTTCATCTTTTCAATATTTTCGTATATATTTATTTATCAGTATTATTTTCTTCTTCAATGATTAATAACATTAGGCATTGATACAAAAGAAAACGCCTTCCACATTCATTTATAATATATTTTAGGTAGGTACATAATGGTACGTTCCGTAAGAGTGCTAGACTCCAGACGCAGGATGTTGTCTAAAACGACGTGGATATGGCCTTTTATTAAAGATAAGAAAAGAAACACAGAGTTAAAATTAAAAATTCATTCCGCACACCGTATTTTTTCTTCCCCAAATCATGAATAGAGCCGAAATCTAGAAAATTAAATTCAGTTTTATTTCATAATTTTTTTATGTAGGTATGGGCATGATATACATTTGATAGTTACCTCAAATTTTCCCGGGCGTTAAAGAAAATATAGCAATACAAATGCTTTATAAATAAGCGTTAAATATAATGGTAGGAGAAATTAGCTGTCTTCGCCTGGAAGATAAACAAGAATAAGGACTGGCGTTTTCGTACCAATTACGTTTTTCCATGTAATCTAATATTTATTTTTCAAATGTATCAATTTGATTATTACACAAATGTTCAAAAATATAAGGCCTATTTTTCTAACAAACGGGTTCGTTCGCCTTTGTAGACACTTTGAAGGATGTATATTTACATTGTTTGGAAATAAAATGATAGAGAAAAGGTTATTTTAGATAAGTGTGATAACATGAGTTATGTCGACTTTTGTTGAGTAGTTAGTTAAAAAAATAATAACTGAAATGAATTAGCTATGCAGGGTCGGCTCAAGGATCGGTGATAGTTAACCACCGAATAGGCAGAGAGGGCGGACCGCCAAACAACTCGATCTTGGCACACACTCCTTGCCTAGCGAAGCAAGGAGTTTGACATGGGGTGAGGCTTGTCCGGGCGTTTGGCGGCGGATGCGCGTGCCCACCAGCTGCATGGCAGGACGGATCGGGAAAGAATGATTGAGGGAGTCCCTTTGACTTCTCCAGTCACGTACTCTCTCGGAACATCGCCTTGAAACCACAGTGGGAGGGATGGTTTCATACGTCCGTCACTCCTGGACACACTGATCCCAAGATTTCTACCCTTTAATACCCCTTTTCCTTCCCAGAATATCATCTCCTTCCTTTCCCGAAAAGACCCTTCACACAGCGTCCTCGAAGATGACATAAATTAAAAAATATTTTCCTCAGTGCCTTCTGTGTGGAGCTAGTGTAAAAAAAAATTGCTAATAATTTTTTAAACAGTTTGTATAAAAAGTGTATATAATAGTGTGTAATAATAAGTGTAAGGTTTGTGAGAAACATAAAGTGATATAAATTAAATAAATAATGTTTCAACATATTATGTTTTGTTAAGTCACAATTTTATCTCTTTTAAGTATCGAAGTAGTTAGGCTGTCAAATAATTTTTTTTCGGTAAAAGATTGAATGTTCGAGGTCCAATAAAACTGCTGTGTGTTTACATTTGTTTGGTATTCATTTGGGTGGATAAATTAAATACATTATTATTTCTAATGATGATTCTGTTTTCATTTTTTTTTAATTTGTTTATGTTTTTAAAGACATATTGCTTTAAACCAAACAAACCAATACCTAAAAACCAAAAAAAAACATATTTTTGAAAATCCATGAAAAAATTATCCTATCATAAATTAGCCTTGAATTAATTGGAGTAAAATCAAGACTGAAATAAATTAATAGAATATATTATAATATAACGATATTAGGATCATTATTGTGCCTACTTAAATTATAATACAAAGAATATCAGTTACTTCAATAAATATCCATCTTGAAAGCGGTTCGCTTCAATCCATCTGCTGATATTTCAGTTTTTCATTGAACTATTTCTTTAATCTTTTCTTCTGTAAGGAGCAAGGCATTTCACTAGGATAGGATTGAGCCCGTGGCTCATGTGACCGAACGTATGAGTTTAAAGGAAGTATTGATAAAACATACCTTTGTCCCGGAAAGAACGATTTGGGCTGAACTCAGTTGATCGATGGTGATGATTAGGAAGTACAAATGTGGTTTAATCGTTGATCAGAGGATATTATTGTTTGTGTGTAAAGTGTACATCGATTTTAACCCTTAATTACTCGCATGGGGTCAAAGCATTTTTGGATTAAAAAATGAAGCACTTGGCGCGGGCCGATTCCCCCCGCGCCCTCGCTAGCTTCATAACTCGCGTCTAAGTTTGTATTTTAGTAGCGACCAAGTCACGGGAGTGGAAGGACGCGTCGCTGCGCTCTTGAGCGGTGACCCCGTGCGAGTAATTACGTTACTTTACAAAGTACCAACAAAATGCAAGAAATTTTCAAGATTTGTGTACAATGATCACTCTGAAATATACTGCCAACAGTGTAACAAGAGTGATTCGGAGAGTTCCTAAAAATGTGAGTATTAACTATGATCTCAGTATACCTAAGTAAAAATTGTTAATTATTGATAACTGTGTTAGTTTTACTTGTTTTTTTTAAATTAGTTAGTAATTCATGTTATTATTTATAGATATTACAGAATAAGCAAAGCACTTTAATAATAAAATAGTATCATTTACTTATATATTTCAATATATATATTAAAAACTACTCATACTTTTTGGGGTCATCTGTGACCCCATGCGAGCAGTTATGTAATATTCTTTGTGCGAGTAATTAAGGGTTAAATATAGATAAGTGTAATATAATATACTACGTGTAATTGAATTTGTGTTATGTTATTCATCATGGTAAAGGTAGTATGATAATTTAGTCAACCTAATATTGCAAATGAAATGAAAGAGCACGATTAATAAATATTAATTAAATTAAATTTTCAAATAGAAATTTAAGTTTGATATGGGATGAATAATTACTTTATTTATTTAAGATCTCAGTGCGAGGCAGATGCTCGAAGAAATCATCTTCTGTCAAATACTACGGCACATGTTTTAAATAAAATGATCTACTGTGCATAAAATAATGCAAATTTAAGGGCGCCAATGCTGTTTGGATTCAAATTTAAAACTAAGTAAAGGTTAACCTTCAAACTATTAAAGATAAACCAATGATACCAAAAGCTAAATAAAATGTTGTAGATTGTAGAGGTTTTACGATTAAATCGGGGCCCGCCATTACTGCTTCTAATCAACGAATTGCTAGAAGAATTTTGGTACACGACAGCCAGCTTGGATAATGAATGTAGGAACTACCTGTAAAATATGGGTAGTAATAGTAAATTGCTACAAGTGTTACACAAAAATGAACACGAACAACAAAATTTGCTCTATTATGTAACGATACCCGAGGAAGCTATTGTTATTATTATTACGCGTGACAGCCGCTGCCGTTTCGCCTTCAAACTACGTATTGGTGAATATTATACATGAAGTACGCATTAATAATAAATTTATTATTAACTAGCTTTTGACCCCGGCTTCGCTCGCATAGTATTAGGGGGTTTCCCACTCCGATTCCTCCACCTTCCCTATCCCCACTCCCCCCCTCCCCCTCCTACCCAAAATAAAAGGATTGGTAGATATTATTCAAGAAAAAATTTAAATCATTTTTTTTTTATGTAAAAATATCTAAATATATTTATTTTTTTATTTTTTTTATTAGCTAAATTTTTTGACACATGGGAATAGGTACAAACATAATAACATAAAATATAAGAGAGTAACAAAAAAGATCCCACAAAGGCGAAGCCTGTGCGTGGGTATTATATTATGTGGATATTAAACAGTGTTGATTAAAATAGAATTAAAAAAAATATACATATATATAATAATAATTGGCTAATTTATATAGCGCCGTTTTCGTGGAAAATCACCTCAAGGGCGCTGTACAAATATCATATAAAAGAATTAATATTACTCATCCCGTTTCCCATCAAGATCGAATTGTCCGATAAATATCAAGCCAGAACTGTTCTACAGAAAAAAGGAATACCGTATGGAAGTGTAACTATCAAGACCACGAACGACTTAACAATGCTTCAATGGCAAGAAGTACAAAACTTGTGGAAGGAGCTGGAGGATCGTAAAAGCAAGGGAGAAAATAATTTAATGATTAAATATATCAACAATAGACCTAAAATTATAACCAATATACCAAAAAACTTATAACCGTGCCACGTTACATCTTCTACCAGAACGTCAGGGGACTACGGACTAAACTCAGTGACTTTAGAACTAATGCACCCACCATTACACAGGACATCATCATACTCTCTGAGACCTGGCTGGATCCATCGATATACTCAGCGGAGCTCGGTCTACCTAACCACAGTATCTACCGAGTTGACCGCAATCGGAACATCAGCTCCAAATCAAGAGGAGGAGGCGTCTTGATAGCAGTAAATAAAAAAATTTCATCGAAATTATTAAAAAACAAAAACAATGATGTTGAGCAAATTTTTGTAATGTTAAACGATAAATCCAAAAAAACTATCATCGGATGTGTATATATTCCACCAAATTCTAATATAATAATGTATAAAAATCGCTGTGAAGATGTCGAGCTACTCAAATCTAACCACCCTAATCACAATATTATAATTTGCGGTGACTATAACCTACCCAATTGTAAATTTAATGATCTGGATTACTTACCATTAACAGCGTGCGAGAGAGAAATCTTAGACATGTCGAACTATTTAGGACTATTTCAATGTAACAATGTGCCGAATTGCAGTAATCGGATACTTGATTTAATTTTTTCTACTGATCAGGATATAAAAGTCTATGAGTCAGCCGAATCCTTTGACCCAATTGATAATCACCACCCTCCACTTACAATACTAGTACCTAATACAATAGAGTGTGACCCCCCAATTAAAAATTGTAGTCGTAATTTCATTAATGCTAATTACCAGGACATTAATCATGCACTTAACAAAGTAAATTGGTCTGTTCTCAAGGAAGGTGATCTTAACTATAGCGTAGAACTATTTTACTCTCAACTGAATAGTATCATTTCCGACACTATTCCTCTAATTCATCATAAAGTACGAAAGTATCCGATATGGTTCAGCAAAGAATTAATTCAGTTAATTGTTATTAAAAAAGAAACATATAAAAAATATAAAGAACACAGAACAATTCCCAACTATATGGCATTCAACAATATTAGAAGAGATTCCAAAGAAATTACAAAAAGATGTTGTAATAATTACATTAATTCGGTTGAGAACACGATACTTCATGATGTAAAATACTTTTGAAAATACTCAAAATCAATGAAAAACAATGATGCTGGTATTTCCGGTAATATACGTTACAGACAAAACAGCTCCAGTAAAATTTATGAAATTGTTAACATGTTTGCTGATTACTTTAAGGACGTGTATGAACCTGATATTCCAGATGACTTAATTCCGTACTTCAACTCGGATATAAATTTACACTTATCGCAAATACACATCGACATTGAAGACATTATAGTCTGTATTAAATCACTTGAACCCAAAACAAGCTCGGGACCTGATAAGATTCCTTCCATCTTACTTAAGAATTGTGTCCAAAGTTTATCTGTTCCGCTTAATATACTGTTTAATAAGTCACTCTCTACAGGACACTCTCCACAAATATGGAAACTTAGCTACCTAACTCCTATATTTAAACGTGGTGATAAATCCTTTGTTGAAAATTATCGGCCTATCTGTATTCAATCGTCTATACCTAAACTTTTTGATAAATTGATTCTTAAGAAAATCAGCTTCTTTGTAAACTCATGTATCGCAACTTGTCAACACGGCTTTATTTCCGGCAGATCAACTTTGACTAACCTTACATTATATGAAAATTTCATTTCTAATGCACTTGCCAACAAACAACAAGTTGATTCTATTTACACCGACTTCAGTAAGGCGTTTGATAAGGTCTGTCTTAAAATTCTCATTAATAAACTTTTGAAACTCGGCATTAATGGAAACCTTTTATCTTGGTTTAAGAGTTACTTACTTAGGCGTCAGCTAATTGTTTGTATTAATGATCACTTATCCTACATGTTCGAAGCCACCAGTGGCGTACCCCAGGGTTCGCATCTTGGTCCTTTACTTTTTAATTTATTCATTAACGACGTAACAAACATATTCACCCGTGTTCTCATTCTAATGTTCGCTGATGATATGAAGATTTTTAGAATTATTGATAATATCGAGGACTGTCTGACACTTCAATCTAATATTAATAGCTTTTATGATTGGTGTCTTATCAACAAATTAACTCTTAATGTAAAAAAATGTCAACTTATGAGATTCCACAGAAAAAAAACCCATTGTTGTTCACCTACTTTCTCAATAATCACAAGGTCTCTTATTTCATCTGTTGATGAAATAAGAGACCTTGGTATAACCTTTGACACTAAATTAACATTCATTAAAAATATTAATAATATAACCAGTAAAGCATTGCAAATGTTAGGATTTGTCTTACGGATTTCAAAGGATTTTAAAAATTTAATAACTGTCAAATTAGTTTACACTTCACTTGTTAGAAGCCAACTAGAATTTAACTCCACCATTTGGAATCCTTACTACAGTGTACATGAAAATTCTCTTGAGCGAGTCCAACATAAATTTTTACGTTATATTAATTTTAAATTGGGAATATTCATTGAAAACTTTAATTATCCCTCTCTGTTACAATTATTGGGACTCGATACATTAAAAGAAAGAAGAATTTGTTCAGACCTATTTTATTTATTTAAAATCGTTACCAACCTGTTGAACTCCCCTGAACTTCTTTCGCTAATAAGTTTCCATGTACCTAGTTGATTAGTTCGTTTCAAATTACCTTATCATTGCAACAATACAGGATCTAACGCTGAACTCAATTCCATAATGAATCGCCTGCATGTACTTGGAAATAAATATGTTTTGGATGAATCTATAAACATTGCTAGTCTAACCTCATACAAAAACACTACTTAATTAAAACTGTCTGTCAGCGCTTCTCAGTTTGACTATAATCAAATACAGATTAAAAGTATTAATTTCCTTATACATAATATCCGGGATATATAATATGTTGTTTTGTATTTATAATAACCTACTCTTTGTACTTTTTTATGTGATACTACAATTTTTATTGTTCTCCTTTATGAATTTTATATTTTTCTTTTTCTTTATCTATGTATATTCTGTATTCGTATGTAAAATATTTGTAATTCTTTTGTAAAAGCCGCTATAATTGGCGTTAATAAATAAATAAAAAAAAATAAAAAAAATTACTGGCTTAAAACTAAGATTTACAATTACAACTAGTGACTTACATCTAAGACTTATAGTACTCATCTACTTAGTATAGTATACATCTACTTATATTACTGGCTTACAACTAAGATTTACAATTATAACTAGTGACTTACATCTAAGACTTATAGCTAGTGACTTATGACTAAGACATATAGATTCTAACCTAAAACTGGTGACTTATTAACACACATATTTACAATTAAGATTAGCCCAGAAGAAGTAGGAAGTTTTTACATAATATTACAATTCGAGAATACGGGTGCAATTATTTGGTATATTAAAAATTGTATGTATTGTATGTCCTATACCAAACACAGGAGTTAGTTCTCTTCATTGACATAGGTTATGAAGGTTTAGTACAGATTTTTAGTGCAAATAATATGTAGATTAAATATATTTATTTCCACACACAAAGCACAATATGTATCAAAATATTACCTCCATCTTTTCACTTTTAGTCGTTTGATCGATTTTAGTTTTTAATCTATATTGAACAAATAATGAAACTTTCTTTATGGCCATAAAAAATGCGAATAACACGAGTTAAAAAAATATCATGAAACTGCTGGTTAATTATCTAAAAATGTAAACGAAGAATATGAAAAATCGGAAATTTAAAACCAAAATATTATTTTGAATATCGACTTTTCAGCCGTACATTTTTACGAAATATAATAAATCTTCAACTCAGGAAAATTGTCATCTAAATCTTAAATATCTCTTAATCATATTTATACGGAACCTTTGGGTAAAACTTTTGCTTTTGAAGGAATTATGGCCCCTATTAATTCCAAAGTCCCTGAGATAACTTATTAAAAAGCCTTTGGGGATTTATTATTTCGCAAAATAATTCAAAATAATACCTACTTAGCAATAGTCTTAGAAAGCTGCTTCATAACAATTATTCTACTGATTTTTGGTAACTGATGGAGAAAATAATGTCTTTTATAATATCTTCTCGGTTCTGACTAAACTTTTAATGATCATCACTTCAGAAGTCATTCCTTACATGGAATCTCTAAGGATGTATACGATTCTGTGAACCTGTTTTAAAGATTTGAGTTGCATTATATTTACCTTCAAATTCAACAATAACTTTGAATGCACATTTCAAACTTTGCAACAAAAGCCAGCAATAGCTGATTTGACATTTAGACACAAAATTTTAAATAATAACATTGACTGTACCGAACTTCTTTCCATAGTTAATTTTAACATACCATTAAGACGTACACGCCATACAGAACTATTCCACACGCTTAATTACAAGACAAATGCAGCATCTAATTCGCCAATCAATCGTGCTCTTCATATGTTCAATATTATTGGTCTAAATTCTAACATCGACATTTTCTCCGATTCATTGCCCAAATTTAAAAAGAGCATAATGTCAATATTATAATTTGTTCAATGTGCATACATACATACATACACACATACTCTCTCACACACACCCTCACCTTCCTACTACATACATCACCCGATACCATAAATAAGACTACAATGAAACACATAATAAGTACCCACCATGTAATATACTTATTAATTGTAAATTTTTTAACGAAATTATCTAATGTACTGTTTGTTTCTGTTAATAAATAAAAATAAAATAAAATTAGGAAAAATACATACTTAAAACATTTCTGAACAAGATACGTCAGCGCCTACAACTGAAGGAGAGCAAGATTTTTTTCACCAAAGTGAAAAATAATTACTGAACGCCAGATCTTCGAATGTATTCGCGAGATAGCAAGAGTATTTTAAGTCACTTTTGAACAATGATCATCTTGAAAATAACTACGAAAACACAAAAAAACATAATAAAGGAGACGTGAAAACATAAAAAATAATAAAGGAGACGTGAAAACAAAATCGTGCAAAATAATAAAGACAATTAATAATTTACCAAAACGGTTTATTTTATATTTATTAGAAATCCTCACTGGAATCACTCACTCATCTTACATTCTGAGGATTTCAATAATATATTGGAATTTAAACCGCCGCTACCCGAAATTTTACCGATTTCTTACATATCCACCTTAAACATTTGAATTATTTAAGCTCTTAAAAAAATATATGTTATTTTTAAAGATAATATCTATACATTCCCCACGCCGAAACGAATATGATATGAAATTCCCTCGGTAGAAAAAAATCACAAAATATGCTACGAAAATTATTATTTTCAAGTCTGTTTCAGTTATTTTACAAGTTATATGTATGAAAAAATTCACAGTGTTTCTTTAAACGCTGTTTAAGAAATCCCCCGAAAGATTTTTGCTTTATTTTAAACGAGTCGTGTTTTATTAAACAATTTCACAATTTTCGCTTCAATTTCTTCGTTTTAAATATTAACGCACTCTCTCCAACATTCGTAATTACATATCTCTCCATCTGAGAATGAATGGGAGGAGGATAGTGCAATCCCACATGTCCTACATAGTTATACATATATAAACAATAGATTTTGAGTAAAGAAACAAGTACGTACGTAGAATAGAAAAAAACAAAGTAATAAAAATAAAAACAAAAAATCTATTATTACCTAGGGCGTGGTCTGGGGTGACCTCGGGCCTAGCGCTCACTCGGGGGCGCTGGAAGACTGCGGTCACCACCGTGTTGTCGGAGGTCATTAGCCGCATCCTGGCTCCTCAGACCGACGAATCCAAGCAATCCTAGCCTCATAAACTTATTACGAGAAAATTCGTATAATTATGTGAATTTTTATTAAACGAAAACATATCATACACCATTATACACCACACTGAAGAAATAATCTTTACGTTTAAAAGTGAAGGTTTCTTTATTTGTTCTGTATGCAATCCTGTACCATTAATTCGATGAAACTTTGGTTATTTGTTGTGCACACTCCCGCGAGGTTTCTATATATAATGGTGAGCTCAGGTGTTATGTTGCATGGAAAAAAAATTGTGTGCATTGCATATAGTTTATCGTCAGGGAGGGAAGACTTGAGAAGGAGGGAAATCCGGCTTGGGGGGAGGGGAACGGGGGAAAGGCGCGGAAGGCGGAAGGAGAACGCGGAAGGGGGATGGGGTAACGGGAGGGAAACCTGAGGGAAAATAAAGCTATTGCGTATCCAAAAGCACTTCAAAAGACATAATCAAAACACACTTTCTTTCTTTGAACTTAAAGTTACACTGGTACAATGCTTAATCGCTAGTTTTCTATAAATATGAATGAAACTAAGCGTTGTAATGCCGTTAAAAGAAATAAAGTGGGTTTTGATCATATTTTTTGAAGTGCTTTTATATTCATAATATTTTTCTTTTTCCCTCCGGTGCGTATTCGAATAAATCAGATTTGCACTGCATTTTGTAGTTTGTGATCAAACCATACAACTCAGGGAAAAACATTTTTTTTAAATAGAAAGTAAAAAAAAAAATAGAGAGTGCGTACGCACTAGAAGTGAAACCTTCAGAAAACTAAAGTAGACAAGAGCAGGTAGACTACGAAGCAAAGCACAAAGAGGAGACCGATTATACTATCTCATTCTCTCGCAGGCTAAATCCAACAGATGCATGTGTTCAAATCACAATGGTGCTAAAGAAGTTTTCATTTCAAAAACTTTCACTTTCACTTTACAATGACTGAATACAATATTACATCAAACTTGATTGAAGTCGTACGTCAAAAAATGCTCTCTCTAGTCACTCCTTAAAGTCATTCATAAAATAATAAAGAGATTAAGGGAATCGATATGCTTTATTATATTCCGTAGGCTTTATTTTATTAAAAATTTACGCAGCACAAAAGGGCGTCAAATTTTAGAATCCTTCGTCCACATAAAAGTTATAATTTAGTATAAGGTTTTAATATATTTTCTGCTTACACTGAAGGTTTTTCATAACATATCTACCAGCTGTGACAGAAGAATACGCGAAACATAATTCTACTGTTTCAATTCATAGCACCATCTGTTATTCTAGACAATATTCCGAATTTATTTTTCAGTTGATGCATTGCACTGCTCTGAAATTCGTTTCATATATTCAATTGAGTAATATGCCGCACATCGTGTTCAAAATAGCACGTAACATAAATAGCTTGAACACTTTTTAAATAACAACAGTAAATTTTACAGCGGTGACTTTTTACAATTCAATTTATTTTTTCCTTTTTCACTTTTTTTCTTATAAATTATAATGAAAATAATATCACTTCTTCATTAAAGTAAAATCAACTCTACTACAGGAAATCATAATAAAGAGAACCTTGCTTGCGCAGGGTTGATGTAGATCAGTAGTTGACGACCTTTTTTTGAACAGGGACCACCATGATATTTATTTGTTCTCACAGGGACCACAAGATACAAGAATTACCCTTTTTTTTGTACATGAGCTCCACACAGGAGGCCCCGAGGAAAATAATTTCCCTCAGGGCCTATGTCATCTTTGGGGATGCTGTGTGGAGGGTTTTTTTTTAGGAAAGGAAGGAGAGAAGAGTTCTGGGAAGGAAAGGGGTTAAAGGGGTGGGTAGGATGGGGGTTCAGTATGTCCTGCTCATCCGCCTCCAAGACCTAGACAAACCTCACCCCATGAACCCGGGCACCCCTGCTAAATCACCAAACGTAGCGAACCACTTGGGGTGACCTATGGAAGAGGTGTACCTCTTGGGCTCCTTCAGCTATCTCTCCAACACTAATACTAAAAGGTTTACGAATCAGCTTTTGGATACCTTTCGATTCCGTTTTGTAGTCAAATGAACGATTGTTTCGCTGATCACATTTAAGATCTCGCGGACCACCTTTTTTATATGAATACCGCACAAGAGTCCCAACTACTCCCGTCTGAAGCTAGTGAGACTATGGCATCCCCAATTGGGGTATGTTGTGAGGTTGAAAGTAGTAGGGAGGGGAAGGAGATGGGGAAGAGGAAGGTGGGGAAGTACTTGGCTATTCAGATCTGGTCACCAAATACGCCTAGTGTCATTTCAAGCAACGTTTCAATTCTGAATGGTGGTCTTACACCAGGGCGATACTGAGAGTATCTTCCACTCTGGAACGTGCCGCAAATATACTATATATTATTTTTAAATGAATAAATTGTGAAATAACACAAATTAATGAAATAAAATTTATTTGCCACGCCGGGATTCGATCCCGCGACCTTCGGTGTGCGAGTCAAGCGCCTTACCGCTGGACTATGCCGGTCGTCCTGTGGCCTGTATACCTGTGGTATACGAACCACCGATTGTGAACCACTGTTCTTGATGAATGAACTAATAATAATTTTGTTTTTGCTTAGAAGCTGGAGAATGAAACAGTAATAATATATAGGAAAGAAATGATAAATTTTATTAAAAATGCTATGCACCCAATATTTGTGGGATGAGAGTGGACTGCGGGCGGGTGCTAGTACGAAAAGCTTTTCTTTAAACTTTCGATACTACTGTATGCACAAATACACTCAAACGTGTCTTCTTTGAAACGATTTGCCTGTAAGCTTATTTTAGTGTTCAGAATAATATCTGAAGTTAATTATTATCATAAGACAAACGAACCTCAACAAAAATACTTTACATTCTACGCAACAACTAAAGGCTACATCAATAAAGTGATGTTTTTTAAAGTGCAATAATTTAATTAATATGACAAGACTCCAGACGGATGGAAATGGTTAAAAGTATTTAGTAACTATCAAGTGAAATTTCGTTTAAATGTCTGCTTCCCTAACCCCGGCGATTCTACCTTCCTTCGCCTTAATTAATCAGAGCTTTGGAAGTTCACCTGGAACCTTTCTAGAAATCATTAGCAAGAAAATGAATACCTGATTCGACATCTTAATCCAGGAAACTTTATAAATAACTGACATTTAAGTCCTAATCAATCAAAATTAAAGCCAAGGCCTTAGATGTTACAACGAAATGTAGGTAATTCGAAATAACATGGGTAGCAACTAGCAACTTCCTAGGAACATTATTATGTTGAAGTGAGATTGGTTAAAATATTCATATTAAAAAGCTGATGCTTAAAATAAATAAATAAAACTTTCAAACTTTAAAATAGTGATAAACCAAACAAATTAATTTTGGTGTCATTTTTCAATCGCGTGTGTTTAAGAATGTTACTGTAAATCTTTTCATTTTTTATTTATATTAAAACTAAACATACTTAAGTGAAGTCGTAAAGCTGGGTATTACTGGGCCATTTGTTTTTATGGCACTTTATAAATTTATTGGATAATAAAAAATAAGAAAAACGCTATTCTTTGCCATGTTTGACTCCTTAATTTAGCAGAGATGCTTCTTAACATGGGATTACAATTAATTTGTAAAAAAAAACTCTCATTCTAAGAGAATCGGTTCGATAAAGACGGTTTTCATTCTAAGAGAATCCCAAAAAAAACATTAAAAAAAACGACTGAATATAATTGCGGAAAGGGTGGTTTCATCGAACACTGACACTCCATCAAGGGGCTTATTTAGGCTGAGGAGCAGATGACAGGATTATGTATATTGAAACCTCCGAACATCTGCCACTCTGCAGCAAAAGGATAAATCAATAAATTCACATCGAGGAATGAATATGTCAGAATCTTCGTCAGACTACCGCCACGCCGCCGTATTTCCTGGAATGGTTTATATACAACGAGAAACATGCTAGTGGATTACAAAATGTGTTACATTTTATGATGGAGTGATATGGACACCTTATTGACAGATTATAGGTTCTTTTAATACAAAATTACTAGCATCTCGAAATTCCAGAAACAGTGTCTTCAGGTACGTAATAGAGAAAAAATAAAATCTGCAAAGAAAAGTTGTTAGGTAATAACAATGCTATTTAAAACGGCCTTCGACAGCTACGATTATTTTCAAGCTTTTTTGAATATTAAGAAAAATATTGTTATTCCTAAAGCGTGATGAAAAAAAACCAATTGTGACTGTACAAATAATTAGACTTTGTTATTTAGGCACAGACCGTATCACAAATATAATATAATCATAGCAAACCGATTTTCCTTTTATTAGTTCTGGCATAAGCGTTACAAAAAGTTTCCCGGAACGCGGAGGAAACTGACTTCAGAAGTTAGACGTGACGTCAATTGAACAGACAGCATTAAAGTAAATAAAAGAGAAATCGATATACACACAAGAATACCGCTGAGGCCATGAGGGCATTTGTCTGAGGGAACGTGGCAAGAAATGTGATGAAAGACTTTCTTAAGAACTTTGTGTGGAGCGACAGATAGAATAAGAACCTAGAACTTTGTCAAAATCACATAAATATATCATATTCCAAACATGGCCGCCTGCGATGATAGAAGCATGGAGGGGATATGAAGGGGAACATAGGGAAAAGGAATAACCCTCTATATAAAGCGGGAAATGTGGGAACTTAATGGAACTCCCGAATGAAAGGAATAATGATAAATGAAGTCAGATGAATAATTTCTTAAGACATCGTATGATTTTGTTAGGTTGGAAAAGGAAATGATGAACCGGGATTGTTTTTGCTCCCGATAAATGGCTAATTATTTTTTTCATATTCTCGAACAAATTATATCTTCTTCTTTTTCTTATATATAAAACTCTCGTGTCACGGTGTTTGTGGTCGCACTACTCCGAAACGGCTTGACCGATTTTTATGTATATTTGGTAGGTATGAGAATAGGTTTTAAAGTATATTTCATACCGCTAGGTGATTAGGGTGTCCCTATCAAGAATTTTTTTTTTTCACAATTTAAAAAAAAAAAAATATATTTTTATTTGACATCAAAAACTACCTATAACACAAAATTTTAACCTTCCTACCCCCACCCTCCCATTTTTTAATCGAGATTTTAGTATTTTTTTATGAACAAATTTAATAGTCTTTCGTATTTCAAAGAGAGCGAAATTATTGTTGTTGTTGAACGACAGATGGCTCTAAGTCCGCCTCTTCGAACTTTCATCCACACATGCGCAAGACATTCACGAGAATCGTCGCGTCATTTTGATATTTCATTCGGCATTATGTTCTCGCGTGGGCAAACCATCGAGCTTATTTGTGTTGGCTAAAGACGGACTGACAAAAAATATCGTACACTCAATCGCTCTTCGAAATTCATATTGATTTTCTTTATTTCATTTTCCTACTTTAGTTGGTGTTTTTTTGTTTTAATGTGCGGTCATCGTCTGCAGTGCTCCTTTCCTCTTCTGTCGTAGATCCCATCCCCACACACTTACAATTTTTTTTTTTTTTTTTTTTTTTTATTATTATTTATTGAAACATTTATTATAATTACAATTTTACAACAAAATATATTTTTTTACAGGTTTTTTTTTTACTACTCTTCCATTAAAAGCATTTGCTTGTGTATGGAAGGGGAGTGTACATAAATGCTATTAGTTATTAGTTAGGTATAAGTTAGTACTTAAATAATGAATTGTACATAAATATATGTGAGCTGCAGTATTTATTTGATAATGGTGTGTTTTTTTTTTTAAAGAAAGAATGTTATGGACTAAGATATTTGATGAATTTATTATTTAATGAACTAAGATATTTGTAAGATTAGTTGACAGTAGTTTTTTTTTTAAGAATATTTTTAAAATGTCTCTTGACAGAAAGCAGTATTCGGGTTTTATCATTGATGCTTCTGATTTCTTCTGGTAGACGATTGAAAAAAGTTCTTCCCTGATAAGTATAATGATGCTGTGCAAAAGACGTATTTAGTTTTGGGCATAGAAAAACATGTTTAAGTCGAGTTCTGTTTTCATTTAAAAATGGATATTTATCTTTTTCTTTTATTATTTGAATTACTGAATTTTTAATATATAAATCTTTAAATGTGGGAACTTGAAATTCTTCAAACAGGCGTTCAGTTGGGTAGTCTAAGGATTTTTTTAATATAATTTTAATAATTGTTCTTTGTACAATTTCTATTGGAAGAAGGTTACATTTATACGCGGATCCCCAACTAATAATAGCGTATTGTAGAGTGGATTGAACTAAGGCATAGTAGATTAAATATAGATTTTTTACCGACAGAAAATTTCTAATTCTTAAAAATATATATATTAATTTTCTGATTTTGTTTACTACTTGACATATTTGTTCCTTCCATTTCAGATTTTTATCGATAATTACGCCGAGATATTTAATTTTATTTGTTGTTTTTAATATTGTACAGTTTGATTTGCAATAATGTTGGCTGTGAATTTTAGTGTTATCGTGTATGACAATGTTAAAATTTTTGGGAGCGTCGTTTGGATGGATTGCAAATGGAATTACAAATGTCTTTTCACTATTTAGTGATAGTAAATTAGTGTCGAAAAAATTCTTAAGCGTGTTGATGTCTTCTGTGGCCTGTAATTCTACATTTTCCCAAGTATTTTCACTTATTATTAAAACTGTATCATCGGCGTATGATGTAATTTGACCATGTAGATGTTGAAAAAAAATATCGTTTACATATATGGTAAAAAGGATTGGTCCAAGCACTGTACCTTGGGGGATTCCAAAGCTTGAAATCTCTTGATCACTATTAATACAATTGATTTTTACCACTTGAGGGCGGTTTTTTAAGTAGTTGGTGATCCATTTAATCGCGTTGCCTTTTATGCCAATATCATTTAATTTTTTTAATAGTATCTCATGGGATATGCTATCGAAAGCCTTTCTGAGGTCAATAAATATGCCATTAATAATAATGTAATTAATAATAATAATTTCTGAGGTCAATAAATATGCCGTCAATAAATAGGTCAATAAATATGCCATTATACAATACATTCGTTATTTTTTTATTGAACAACCAAAATATTCACTAGAAATAATTTGTATGGCAGAACAATGTTTGTCGGGTCAGCTAGTTATGTATAATTATTAGAATTCGGTAAGCCCACTAATAAAATAATTGAGGGCAGTACCGCACCGTACATAATATCGCTTTCTGAATATTCTTGCACATTATTCTAAAATAAATTCTTTTAAATTTTAAAATTTTATAATACAATAATTATTACGTGCTCATTTTTTATCCAATAGATTTCTTTAATATACCAATCACCCAGCTGATTAGTCAGACATCTCCAGATTCGAATGCTCACCATAAATCAAATATTATTAACACGTGCTGTGTTTTACATTTCAAATATGCTATTAAATAACATCGGGAAGCGTAACGGTCCGGTATATAAGAATGAATTTTTGAAATATCCTACTAGTGACCCAGAAATATCAACATTTGGTTTAATTAAGTTTTTCTGCAATATATTTGATTTGGTTGAATAATCTGAGAATTGTACCATATATATAGGATACTCCGACATGTAACTACGAGTACATACTCAAATCAAATTTCTATGTCTCAGAGATGTTTGACTAGTCAACTGGATGATTGAGATACCCGAAATGGTGTCCGTCATTTTACCCCAAAATCGAGTTAATCAATTTGGGTGGCGGGTATGGGTACCACCACCCCGGGAACTATTTTTTGGATAACCAATCTGCCATAGGTCACTCCAAGTGGTTCGCTACCTTTGATGACTTAGCAGGGGTGCCCGGATTCATGGGTGAGGTTTGTCCAGGTCTTGCGGCCGATGCGTCTGTCCACCTGCTGCGTGATGAGCAGGATCCAGAGAGACTAGATGAGGAAGGTCTTCTACCGGCCAAATCTGTCGACCTACCGCCTTACTTTGAAGTTGAAGGGATAGATTCATACGTCCGTCACTCCTGGACACACTGACGCCCAGATTCCTACCCACTTCTCATACCTATTTCCTTCTGAGAACTTCCTCTTCTTCCTTTCCTTGAAAAAACCATCCATAGAGCATCCTCTAAGATGTCATAGGCCCTGAGGGAAATTATTTTCATCACAGCCTCGTGCGTGCGGCTAATGAAAAAAAAAGTAACGCTGAAAACACGATGCCCTATTTTGAAGGTCGGGTTTTGTTTTTCATTTGACTTTTTGAATTTACCTTGTCATCTGTAATGGTAACAATGTATTTGAAGTAGCTGTTACATATTTATTAGACATAGATTTTCAGGTTCAGTTATGAGCGGTGAGTTTAACAGATTAAAATAAAATAAACACTGATAAACGTACCGTCCAACCGAGTTGAAACCAGTATTATCCTTGTTTCCTTAGATAGAATGAATTTCTGACTAACCTTAATTATTATAATTTGTATACCTCCACAAGATAGCGAACACTCATATTTCAATGTCTGCAGTCACTCAACTCGCTTTGTAAATTTGTTGGTAATTTTTAATGGGCTTCTTTCTCAGGGGGAGGTTTCGCTTATCTACCGAACTTTTCAAAACCAAATAAATTTATGATTGTTATGAATTTATTTTATTTCGTAATTTGGTATTAAATTTTACAGTTCACAGAAATGTAATTTGAAAAGGTGACTTAATACGACTTGTTAGTAAATATTGAAAAGACGTACATAGATAAACAGATAATAAATTTATAGTTCTTGTAAGTGTGGATTTTAGAAAAATAACGCTTCTCGTTAAAATGGCAATGAAAAGATCCCTGGCTTTGAATTGTTATTTTATAGTCATTCACACAAGAATTTCAACTGTTTGGTGTTAATGTAACTTTTCTATTTGGCCAATCTTGTGGGGCTGAAAGTAATGAGAAAGTGGAAACAGAACCATAGTTCCCTTGCGGTCTATAATTTAATAATAATATAATAATAATAATTTTTATTTTAGTAATTTGTACATTTAAGTTTACTGATTTCTAATTGATCATAATATTTCATATTCACTATATTTTTTAAAGTTTTATGTAGCTCCTACAATACATCTTGAACTTTCCAATTGGTGTGGACTTTAAAGTTTCTGGTAGTTTGTTATACAACTTCATTCCCTTGTACAGTAGACTGTTCTGCGTATTCGCTTTGTCCTTTTTTTGTAGCCTAATTTCCTTGCACGTCCTTGTGTTATATCTGTGAATGTCTTTATTGTATAAAATTTTATTTGAGAAGTATTTTGGTAACGTGTTGTTCAATATTTTGTGGATAAATACCATCGTGTTCAAGGTCAGTATCTGTTTCACGGTCAACCAATTTAGTTCCTTTAATATTTTAATTATTTTTGAAAATCTGTTTCGTCGAAGAATTATTCTCATTGCCCTGTTTTGGAGAATTTGTAATTTATTTTGTTCTCTTTCGTTACATAGGAAAAGTATACTTGACCAATAGTTGAAGTGTGGAGCAATAATAAATTAAATTGTATATGGTGATTGCAGTTTTTCTAGAAATTTTTGGCCGAATTCTTCCAAAAAAAGATATCTTTTTGCCAATTTTATTTTTTGTGTATTCTATTGAAGTTTAGTGAGGAATCTAATATAACTCCTAAGTATTTCATTTCAGTAACATTTTCAATAATTTCACCATCAATTTTAATTTTGCTTTCACTGGATGTCTTCTTGTATCCAATCACCATACATTTTGTTTTTTTTTTTTGTATTTAATTTAAGCTTATTTATTTTTAGCCATCTTGACACATCATTTAGTTCATTATTTAAAATGTGTATTAGTTCTTCATAGTTATCTCCAATTAAGGCGTATCATCGGCAAATAGTCGTACTTTGCATTTTGAAAATATTTTCACCATGTCATTAATGTAGAGTATAATAGCCACCCTTTGGTGTCAAGTCTTGGTTTCAAGCCTATTTAAAAAAAATAAAATTTATGGCCATGATGTTTCCCTAAACAGTGCACTCACAATGGATATTTTTCTTGCAGTAAGACCTTTACCCTTTCCCATGGCTGAAAACAACACAATATAACTAAAAATTTGTTTTTTCTCTAATCAAATTTCTCTAAAAATCACAATTTAAATTCTGTACCTATTTACTTGCTGAACTCAAGACCGATTGGGCGAAGGAACCTGGGAAGACTAAGATTATGACGGAGCGACAAGGTCCACAAAGATATATCTACCTTGGAGCTTCTAAACGGGAGAGAGCTGGCACAAAACTGAGAAGAGTGGAGGAAGACTCTTGAGGAGGCCAAGACCCACCAGGGGTTGTAGAGCCAAGAGTGATGATGATGATGACCTATTTACTTTATCTACATCCTTTGCATAACCTAAAATATTATGTGCCCACTCCACGTTTAATATAGAATATGAAATAACCTAAAACAAAATGGCTGCCAGAATACCGGTGTAAAATTGCCTGTTTTGTTAGTAGTCGAGATAATAAAATTGGCTGTTTTGATAGTAGTTGAGACCATTTGATTAATTAGGGGAAAAAACTAAGTAAATAAATGAAAATAAAAGTACATTAAGTAAACTTTTATTTGATTGATTTGTGTTTTCACAATGTAATAATTAAAAAAATACATAAAAAATATTTGTGTCACATTTCACTACATTGGAAGATGTAGAGTATCTATCGTCCTGGTGTAAGACCACCATTCAGAATTGAAACTAATCTTGAAAGGGCATTAGCCGTATTTAGTTACTACATCTAAATAGCCAGGTACTTCCCTTTTTCCCTCCCAACTACCTAGGTAAAAGACATAGAAACAGTTTATCTAAAGCCGTTTGAAGAAAGCTTCGATCTCTGGAACGAAATGCGAAATGCTACGTACTAAAAAAATAACCTCAATTGTTGTATTTATCAAAAGCTTTAGTTACACGGAGAGTGTGGTTTTTTCAAGAGCCTTTTGGGAATGTGGTTGGAATTTCATAAATAAATTCACCGAATACTTACGCGAAAAAAGCTTTCAAAAATATAATAATTTGCTCTGAAAGCATGCTTCTGAATTAAGATTGGTAGAAGTCAATAAAAATATAGCCACGATAAGATCAGAATGGAGAACCTCGTCGGAAGTCATCTTATATGTTAAAGCTCTTACGTTATTTCACTAACCGACGTAGAAGCTGAGTAAAACCGGAGATGAAATATAAAATCAGGCACCCAAGGGAGAAATTACCAGCCAGAAGGTTTTTTGAGTGATTTTTATCTTTCCGAATAACAGAAATACCAATTTTCGGAGGATGAGAGTTAGAAAATACGCAACGTGAAATCCTTTTACAATATTCAAATAATGCTAATAAAAAAGGGAAAGTGTGAGCACAGAAGATATCAATTTTTAACATATTATTCAAGCGCCCTTAAGGTGATTACAACGTCCCTGCTGATTTTCTCACAAAAGCGGCGCTACAAAAATCATCCGAATATTTCCAAGGATTTTAATTAAAACAAAAATTGAACAATTCATCAAATATTTAAAGTTAATTTTCACGTTCTGTGAAAGTTCTATTCAAGTTCTGTGATTATTTCAGTTTTATTAGGCAACTAGCCTATAACGTTACATAATGATGTTATATAATGTTGTAATAACAGAATTTGCACAGAATTTACTCAGAACGTGAAAATTGTAATTTTTTTAAACAACCCATCCTAAGTAGATTTTCTCAAGGAGGTTTAAAATGTTGACATCAAAACACAGTTTAGTTAAAGGTTTAGGTAAATAACACGATTAAATTGAGCCGTAGAATTTCAACAATCGGAACGTTTTTAGGGCAACAAGAATTTTATAGATATGATTATTTTTAAGTAGCTCCATATAGGACGCACAGAGAAAAAAATCCTTCAGCGCCTATGTCATCTTTGGGAATGCAGGGTGGAGAGTTTTTTAGGAAAAGGAAGGAAAAAGGAATGACGAGTGGGTATGAGTCCATTCCTGGACTGTGCAAGGTGATGGCTTGAGATAGTCCGACTGGAAAGGTCAAAAGGTTTCCCTCAACCAGTCTCTCCCGATCTGGTCCGCCTCGCAGTAGGTGGGCAAAAGCATTCGCCGCCAAGATCTAAACAAACCTCACCCCATAAAATTAAATCGGTATTTATATATATAAGGTATTGGCGTGAGTATTAAAACGTACTAAAAGCATGTGCGACCGTTCCACTTGTATGGAGATAATTGTGGAGTCGGTGTAAGTACGAGTATAATGAACAAGATTCAGAGAGGAAAGTCTGAATTGGACATCAAAAGCGGATGAACAAAAAAGGAATTAGAAGAAAATATTATTCGTGGGCTGATATAGAGTTTTATGGTGGTTTATGTTTTTCATTCACCCTTGCCACAAAATTGCATGTTTAAAAGTTTTTTTTCATTAGCTCCACACAGGAAGCCTCGAGAAAAAAACATCTCTCATGGCCTATGTCATCTGTGTGGAGGATCTTTCTACGGGGAGGAAATAAGTGGTGAGGGGTAAGGAGGAATCTGGTTGTCAATGTATCCAGGAATGGACGTATAAATCCATCCCTCTTGCTAGGGTGCAAGGCGATAGGTCTGGAGTTCTAGAGAGTTCTAGATCCGGCCCGGCACGCAATTTTCACCTCCGGCATCCGCTACCGAAACCTAGACAAACCTCACCCAGTAGAGACCGGACACCCCTGCTAAGTCACCAAACGCAGCGAACCACTTAGGGTGACTTATGGAAGGGGGTTGTTTACCCAATAAATGATTCCCGGGACGGCGGTACCCATACCCGCCTTCCAAATCGTAATTCTAATTACAAAATGTGAGCTCATCCAAAAATACATTGTCAACATTTTGTTCATCAATTATTTAATGAGCATTGAAATATCAGTTTCAGTATAAATGGCTTCAGTCAGGCGGCAATCAATTATTTGTCCTGGATACCTGGAACGAATTCAGGAAATATTATTGGTCTCGTGAGAAAAATACCCGAGAAAAGACGCATGACTGAACTTCGAACACGCGTGCAATTTTGAATAAATATTTGTTATTCTCTTGTTCTTATGTCAAAACAGTGCTTCGCGAGCTTTATTTGAGAACAGGTGTTCCGAAGAACCTATCTGGGTAGGGAAAACAAAAGGATTAAGAGAATCTGTCCGTAATGTCTAACCCATTCAATCCAATACGATTGCAGTGCCGGGAAAATCACACCGAAATAAATATTTAAAAAAAAACTTGTACAATACGTGTACATCTGTACATGGTTTAAAATATTAAAACAGAAACGGGATACAGATTTTTTTTTATTAGATAGCATTTTTATTACGTATTTTATTTATTTATTTAATTTCAATGGTATACATATACCATAAGAACTAATTACATGTCACAAAATCAAAAATAATAATATAGAAATAATAAACAAAAAAATTGTTTTACAAATTATTGTGGCATTTGAATGAGAAATGACGCCAGAGAGACAATTACGTACAAAAATCTATAGTACAAATAGAATTAATATTGACTGAAAAGGTTTGATACCATAGCCCTCTTGTACCTACCTTCCGTGCAGTTAAATAGATCTGCTACATCTGCATATCTATTAGTAACATCATGTAACCTAGGTAAAAGTCCTATTATTGTTACATTTAAACAGGATTTTAGATCGAGTGGTTCTCGTGGGAATATGAAATTCAATGAGCTTAGTTAAATCAGGACAGCCTAGGCTACCATTTACAATTTTGAACATAAATATTAAATCGGATATAATTCTTCGATCTGAGAGTCTTAATAAATGTAATTCCAAGTAATTGTAGTTTATGTTTTCAATGGGAATACCGAGTTTAACGTGCTAACAGTTTTTGTGATATACAATTTTGTGCAATATTCTTTCCTATGCTTGGATTTTTGTGCTTAGGAAAAGAGTGCTCATTAAAATAAATAATATTTCATATTTTTATACACATATTTATAAAAAATCTCGTGTCACGGTGTTTGTGGTAGCACTCCTCCGAAACGGCTCTACCGATTTTTATGAAATTTTATATGTGTATTTGGTAGGTATGAGAACAGGACGTGAAGTATATTTCATACCGCTAAGTGATTAGGGTATCCCTATCCAGAAAAAAAAATTTTTTTGACAAAAAAATATTTTTTTTTTTTTTTTTTTTTTTTGTATTTTTTGTAATTTTGTATTTTTTTTGGCATCAAAAAATACCTACAATCCCAAATTTTTACCCTACTAGCCCACCCTCCCATTTTTAATCTTGACCCTTGAGTATTTTTGTATGAACAAAATAACCGTCGTTCGTATTTCAAACAGAACGAAATTATTTATGTTGTTGAATGACAGATGGCGCTACGCCTGATTGAAGCCATTTATACTAAAACCGATATTGAAATGACAAACAATTGAAATGACAATCTATTGAAATGACAATCAATAAGTCCGAGGGCCAAACAATGTCTGTTTGCGGCTTAGATTTGGGCACACTATGTTCTTCACACGGACGTGGCATGTTTTCGCTTAGGCAAACCATCGAGCTTATTTGTGTTGGCTAAGACGGACTGACAAAAAATATCAATTACTCTTCGAAATTAATATTGATATCCTTTATATCATTTTCCTACTTTGGGTTTAAAAAATACATTACTTTTTTCACTTTACATTTAACCTTTAAGAGATCAAACAATGAACATGTCCTTTACTTTAATGAAATACTCGTACATTGAATTGAGAAAATTAATGGTTGGTGTTTTTTTTTGTTTTTATCAGCGGTTATCGTCTGCAGCGCTCCATTCCTCCTTTTTTTTAAGAAAGACAAACATTTCCGGGTTACGAATAACTCGACAATGCTTGAAAATCCCCTACTACCACCAGAGTAAGCCTAAAATGTTGCTTGAGTCATGAAGAAGGACTTAGCCAGCGGAGGAATCGAACACCAAGGAATGATAAGTGTGGTGATTGTTGTATGTACGATGATATGAGAGAGATCGTATGCATAAAAGAGACAGCATGTATGACTATATAAGGAATGTACTTTGTCCATTGTCTCTCTTCACTCGAAATCTCCACTTGATTCAACATTGTATACTAGGCACTTGCTTGTACATTAAAACTCAGTAAGAAGAACCGAACTCTATTTATTGATCACCACCACCATAAAATCTGTGGAAGCCCTCGACCACGAGAACCTTGCACCATATATAAAGAAAATAAATGCAAGTTAAAAAATTTCAATAATGCATGTAATAATAGTAACACTATGTAAATAATGAGTGTTTTATAAATATACATTATTAGTTCAATATTTTGAAATAAATCTTAAGCGCATAGTTATATCGGTGTATGAGATATAATAACTAAAAATTTATAAATTACAAAGACCCGACAAAAATGTCTTACATTTCAACATAGTTGTAGTGTGTTGTACATGTGTTGTAGATCTTTACCTGTGGGCTTGAGGGTAACAGGTATGAATCCCTGACTAGGTAAACAAATGCGATAAAATTACTTGTTTTGCTTCCCAGGAAACAAAAACTAACAATTTCACCGATTTGGACAATGTGAAACAAAATCACAAACACGAAAAGCACTATGCTCAAAAAATCAGTCTTATATTTTACATTTTTTATATTATTTTCGCCAGAAGTACAGACATATTGAGCCTGCTTCGGGCTCATGAACGCGCCTATAACATACGGAATTTTAACAGAGGCGGCTAGCACTAAGGAGCGAAGGAGCAACACACTCCCAAATTTTTGGAAAAATAAAAAAATGATAATTATCATCCAACAATAATATCACCAAAATCAAAGCAACTAGTAATAAAAGTATACTAATTAATAACATATTAAGTTAAATTCAATCGGCTTAAGCTTTCGTTTTTGTATCACGTGTCATAAGTCACGTGGTGCGTGCTGATTCTATATCGCTCCCCGAGAAACGTTAACTGGGAACAGCAATATTGTAATTCGCGCAGACTTCAAAGTAGACCATTGTAGCTGAATCATGAGCGGCGCTCATCGGAGCTCTTCGGCGTGGCGGAAACACCCGAAGACACAAAACATTTCTTTGTCGCGTCAAATAGCACTTTCGTTCCCAGTTAATTTAAAGATAATAATATAATTCCAGCATGTTTTAAAATTGCTAGATGTTTACCGCCCCCGGCTTTGGGGACAAAATTGCATCAAGATGGATGAGTTCTAATTCTGTTTTTTTAAACAAGTTTAAGCCAGTACACATTTTTCGTGAATCCCGTTTTCTTTTATGTCCCCCCTCGTATGTGTTCTCACTCGGTCCAGCCCTGTGTCTTCCCTTCACACGTCTAAGTCATACTGAATGTAGGCTCGCTGATTTATTTGGGCCGCCTTACGGTGACATCTGACGGTATCGGAATATATCAGGGGCCGAAAGTAAAAAATGGAGGCTGTATTGCTTACGTTAGTGGCAATTTCATTAAGGCTGGAAAACTGAAAATAAAAATACGTGGCCGGAAAAGAAGATTTGTCTTGTACGGGGAACAATGTGTCCGCGCTCTACCGTGGGAGAGTTGAGCTTGCCTGTATTAATACAAACCGGAAAGGGTTTGTGGGGGGTGTGTCGATCAAAGAATGATAAAATGCTTACAATAAAGCATTTTTCAAAATGATCGCCAAATTTTGTGTTAAAACTATTCACTTATTAAAGCATAATACTTTTTATACCTGTCTACCTTTGTTGAATGGTGGCTTAAAATTGAGTCATATAATTTCAATACCCGCTATATCCGATTTTTATATCCGATTTTTTGACAAAATGATCTGAGTACGACATCTTCTTCACATTTTTGCAAGGAACAAGACTAATCTAAAATTGAGTTTCAAAACCTCCTTTATCGCGACCAAAAACCATGTTAAAATTGCGAGTGAGAAACAAAACCGCTATATCATTCAACAAAACCCGCTATATCGGAATTCAACCAAACACGACCAGTTATTTTGCCAAGATGGCGGGTGTATAAACACGCCCCTACTAGTCATATATCTAGCGTAAATAAAAAATTGCTTCTTATTTTTTTATATAATGAATTGGATTCATTCGAGAAGTGTTCATTTTTCAGTGTATGTCTAGAAATATTTAAGTAATTTGGATAAATAAAATGAATATAGCGAATTTTGATACTCACTTCGTGATTTGTATGGAATATAGAGGCTTTTGAAACTCAACTGACCTGAGTTTACGTTTTTATTTTGCGTCAGTTGTTTCAAAATTCAAGGATATTATCAATTATAGTTATAATTTGTTATAATAGGTTACCTGCATTTGTTATAGTAGCAGGATAGTGATAGTGTAGATTGGAGTGATTTTGCCTGAAAAACCGCACTTTACAAATCATACAAATATTATAATTAATATAGGTGTGCAGTTCACACACGGTAGAAGAGAAACCTTCAGAAAACTATAGTATACTAGAGTGGGAAGTACCGCACAAAGAGGAGGCCGTTCATTCTATCTCATTCTCTCGCAGGCTAAATCCTGTAGATGTATGTGTTTGTGACTTTTTAGCGTCGCTTTTTCGTTTCATCGAGTTTCAAATCACAACGGTGCGGAATAAGTTTTAAATTTTAAAAAATCGTGTGCAGTTCACACGCGGTGGAAGTGAAACTTCACCCACTCAATCTCAACCAACAGGAGCCTTGAAAAGTGAGCTCATAATCAAAGCGGCCAATGCGGTAAGGTTTCATTATATCTCATTCTCTCGCAGGGTAAACCTATAGAAGTATGTGTGTGTCTTTTTTAGTGTCGTTTCCGTTTCATTGAGTTTTAAATCACAACGGTGCTAAAGAAGTTTCACTTCAAAATTGGCGGCTGTTTCTTATGACAGCCGCCAATTTTGAAGTGAAACTGCTTAGTTTCCACTGATCAATTACAAAATTGTGATATTGAGTGGATTTAATAATAAGGCACTACAAAGATCTTTTTCTCCTCGAGTGGATTCCTAATTGCTGAAGATCATGACCCCCATTACGAATTCCATGTTTATTTACAATTTTTTTAGTTATTGTTATTAGTTGTTACTGTTCATTTACAATTTCTCTACTCCTAGCGGATTTGTGCCACGTGAAGAGCCAAGGATACCGACACATTCCGGATACCAGTGATACTTGGTCACTCCAGATCATTGGTGACCTTCTTCTGCTTCCCCTGCCTTCCACTTTGCCAGTGACCACGAGTTTCTCCAGGTTGTTCTTTCTTCAGTTTGGCGAGCGAACGTGTCCAAAGTATCTTAAAATATGCAGTAGTTTAGACAAATGATCCTATTGCGGATACCTAGCTCTTCCAGAAAATATATATATTAGAGCGCCAGGCTGTCATTGGAATCCTGAGTATTTTCCTCCAGCATCACATTTCGAGTGCGACTATTCTTTTATTTATGCTGGCTCTAAGTGTGTTCACGTATCCATGTATAGTGTTTATTTATCCACACTGAATAGAAAGGGATATGGAAAAAAACCACCAGCGCAGTCTTCGTCATGCTTCTGTCACTCCATATCTTTTGAATTTTGCTCATACCGAACTACGACGTAAAAATGCGCTTTTCATCCTTTCGCCTTATGTAAATTTCTTTTACTTCTTTGCGGGTCTGTAAAATTTTATTTTTATTTTTTTGCGGTTTCATGTTGGTGTGTCTGGTTTAATATATCCGTGCTTCCGCATTTAATGAAAAAAAGGTCAAGTATATTTCGGCAGTTCGGAAATGCAATCCATATCATGTCACCTTTTTAACCGACATCGTTGGTGGATCCATGTAATATGTACATTAGTACTTATTAAAATATACAATTGAAAATTTTAATTTTATATATCTAACTTTTATTTACTCAACTAACCATCACGCCATTTCCATCAGGGGTAGGAGGAGAAGAAAGACCGACACACAAATCGGCTTTGGCACACACTCCCAGCTTCATTGACTTTCATAACGTTATCTAATCACGCTTCTTCCATTCTGTTTCTTGACATGACCTGTCTCAAGTTAATTGTAATTTTAATAGTATTAATTACAGACCCTAAGAACCGTATACTTTGCCCTTTTCCAATCCATAGCAACATATGGTATTGTGGGATGGGGTGTTTGTGCTGAATCCATTATCAATCCAATTATTACAGTTCAAAAACTAATTTTGAGAATCATATTTAAATGCCAACCTACCCATCCCTCAAATGAACTCTTTGCTAAAATCAAGGTCTTAGACATTCGACAGATATTTACTAAGATAAGCATATGTTACATATGCCAAAAAAATCTACTGGTGTCTCCACAACATCAAGCACACACACGTTTTTCATCAAACCTGGGTTGCGTGGTCCCTAAAACAAAAACCTCATTCGCCCAACGACAATTCTGGTTTATCGCTCCCAAAATGTATAATAATGCTCTGAGTGCCGATATAAAATCACAGAATAATTCTAAATCTCTCTTTAAAGCCCGTATCAAACATTGGATATTTGAAAAGGGAAGATATTTCTTCAAACAACACATGAGAGCTTAATATTACAATAAAAACAAAAATATTAATATTAAAAAAAATATAAAAAATTAATACAAATTTAATTAATTAATTAATTTAACTTAACATTACATTTAAAAAAATTTCAAACAAAAAAATTTACTTTCTCTAACACTCTTTCCAACTTCTTTCAGAGAAAGAATATCAAAAGCGACTACAAACATGTACTCTCGTGCAGAAGAATACTTACCAATTTTTGTTTCTATTTTTATCTCAAGAATAATAATACTTACCAGAGTTTATTTCAATCTTCTTTAAATTATCTTTTTATTCTTTATTTCTTAGCTTACTTTTAATTGTTATATCTTTATTTTTATATGTTTTTAGTTTTATTTATCCCTAAATATGTTATTTTTTCTTTCCTCTTCTCATATTTTTTTATCTGTTTATATAAAATAATATGTCATGTATGACTACCACAACACGGGCAATAGCCTAGTGTGGTAGTCAAAAAATACCAACAATGTATCATGTAAATATTTATTAAATAAAAAAATAAAAAATATATATAACTAACAAAATATCACACATAATCACACGTGAATACATGAAGAATGAATAAGGTGTCATAATACAGGACCCACAACTTCAATAATCAAAATACACGTCCACGTCCACAGTAAATATAAGACTTTTTACAATAAGATTATATTGATCTCTTTTGAAAAGACTAAAATTTAGAAAGACTCTTTCAACTATTTTAGATCACATGCGAACGATAATATTATCTACGATAATATTGTGCTAACATTTTATACATTGAACGTAAAACTATAACGTTACAAATTTTATCTTCCAAGAACATTATTTATAACGTGGAACAAAATATCGCAATATTTCATATGTGTGGCCTCAATAAACACATCGATTCAGATTTTGCGACTGAACTGGCTGATTTGCTTCCCGAAAATACTGATTATTTTTTCATTAGGGTTAAATTTATTAGCTACCAGGGTGACAGAAAGAGATAAAGGGTGGTGAAAAAATGTAGTGTATTGTGCTTTCCTTAAACATGAAAAATGTCCCGCAACAATGAGATGTCATCACCAGCCGCTACGTCATCGGATGAGTGATGGAGACCACGAAATGGCGGTGAAAAGCTGCCGAAAAGCCACTGAAAACTGTAAGCCACCGAAAGCTTAAAGCTACAACTGAAAGCTGCCTAGCTCTCTGCGGAGCACACTCCAGACACACAGAATCAATATACAAATAAACTTCTTTCGTATCTACTCTTCTTGTATTGAATTTTTATGAGGAATTTTATATTGCAATAACTATCATATTATATACAAAGGCTTATAACATAATGTAACGCCTATTTAAATAATGTTTTTTTTTGCATTAGCCCCACACAAGTCCTGAGGAAAATAATTCCCATCAGGGCCTATGTCATCTTTGGGGATGCTGTGTTGAGGATTTTTTTTCAGCGAAAGGAAGGAGAGGAAGTTCTGGAAGGAAAAGGGTATGAGGGGTGGGTAGGAATCTGCGGTCTCTCCGGATCCGTCCCACCACACGGTTGGTGGAAAGACGCATCCGCCACCAAGATCCGGACACACCCTTCCCCATGAACCCGGGCACCCCTGCTAAGTCACCAAACGTAGCAAATCACTTGGGGTGAACTATGGCAGAGGTGTTGGTTATCCAATAAATGGTTCCCGGGGTGGCGGTACCCATACCCGCCTCCCAAATTGAATATGTTAATAATGTTAGCGTAAGAAGAATATACGACGTGAATGTGAATGGTAGAAGAAGTCGGGAACGCCCGAGGAAGACATGGCACGATCAAGTGAATCAGATACTTGAGTCGGGCCATGTCAAAAGTCAGAATAATAGAAGAGAATATATGAGACGATCAAAGATATTCAAATACAGAAGAGATATGCTATGGTGTCCGCGCAACTGTCGCCGGACTACGCGCTAATTAGCGTAGTTTTCATACAAAAAGAATTTGTTCATTTCGTTGATTTTTTGAAAATGTGCATTAATATTTGTTAACAATATATTTTGAATAAGGAAAGAATTCGTTCATTTAGTTTAACGTTCGTTTGGTTTATTCGTTAATTATTTGTTCTTATAGTTTATTTGTTAATTGGTAAACAATATCGGCGACACCCGGAAGCGCAGACCCACATAGTAAAAACAGCAGATAGCACATCTACTTATATTTCAATATCTTTGGAGACGATGTATGAATGTGAGTGAGGCAAAGAGAGTGTGCCAAGACCGAGTTGTTTGGCGGTCCCTTTCTCCATTTCTCTGCCTACCCCTGCGGGGAAACGGCGTGATGGTTAGTTAGTTTTTTTTTTTTTTTTTTAATTATTATATTATGTTAAAAGAAATATAATATTTCGCTTTCTTATCTAAATACACAGTTAATATTATATAAAAGTAGTGTATAATATATTATGTATGTAGTAGTCACAAGGGCGGATCCAGGATTTGTTTCTGGGGGGGGCACAAGGGGCGGACGGTTACAAGTTCAAGTATATATATGAAGATTTATGAAAGTGTCAAAACAATAGAAAAATTAAATGTTTAATAAAGACAGTTACTGCTTCTAAGTATGTACTGTGATGGAATCTCCACAGTACACAAACATACCGTCTGGGGGGGGGGGGGGGCACGTGCCCCCGTGCCCCCCCCCCCCCTAAATCCGCCTGAGTAGTCATATGTGTATGTAGTTTCATATAACTTAACTTTAAATATATATTTTTAAAGGTAGATATTTATATTCTTCTCCATTTTATGGAAGGAGATTATATATGTGTACGCCCTCGTGTTTGTATACAATTTATTATGTTGTTATTATGTATCAATGTACTAACTGTACTTGCCAATTCATAATTTTTTTAGTAGAAAGCAGTCACTTTGTGGTTTAACATATTAACTGAAATAAAAAAAAGGTGGTTTGTAACCACGATTTATTTATTTAATTTTTTAATTCAGTTTGACTGTTTTAAGTAAAGAATATTTAAAAAAAATTCTGAGAACAGTGTGTTCCATTATAGTGGGCCTATTTTCTTGACTGTTAAAGAAAATATGAAACAGAAGAAGTGTTAGCATTCATTAAATTAAATTGTGAGAGTTAAGAATAATGTCACTAAGTTAAAATGTTAGACAAATATTTAACAGCCATTAAAGATGGAGAAACCTAACTAGAAACACCCTTAATGGTAGATGCCGCCATTGTGAGAGAATTTTTTCCCCGCAGAACAAAAGTTCTAAGTGATTCATTTAGCTGCGTTGTTGAGATGTTTTTCAAGTATCATAATGGCAATTAGAGAACAGTTTTTTTAAATGAATTGCAATTAAAAAGCTTAATTTTAAGAGGAAAATAATATCATTTTAAAAGAAAAATGGTTGGATTCATTGTAAAATCAGATACCTCATTGTATTATATTTGCAACAGCTTTTGAACTGATTTATACAATAAAAGGTGATCTTTTTATACTTCATTTCAACTTTTTGTAGATTAACGAGTGGGAAATGTGCAGGTATGCGAAAGGTTGAGTTTTTTTTGTTTTTCTAAGCATACTTATCAAGTCATTAATAATGTTTTTATTATTAAACTAACTATTGTTAAACTAACGTTTAAGACAAGTTGTTACCCTTTGTGCTATGCATAAAAATCTTGTCTTAAACGTTAGTTTAACAATAAAAATAATAATTAATATTTGACAAGTTTAAGTATTTCCCCAATAAATGAAGACATAATTTGTCTCGACGCCACCTAGCGAGGGATTTTAACACTAACAATGTCTCTCTCGCAAAAATAAAGTTGGTTGTTTTCAGGTGGAAAAAATATAATAAGCAGTAATTGTTGAATGAAACACTAGTATATATTGAATCATTTGGCGGGTACAAGATAAGCTGCCATAGCTCAATTGAGAGAGCAGCTGACCGGCAATCAGAAGGACACGGGTTCATGTCCCGTTGGCGTCATGTATCTTTTCTCGGAAGATTTTTCAATGTGGATGAGTGTTTCAGACTGATAATTATTGCTTATAATAATAATGTTTTTGTTCTGTTCGATACGGATGTTTGGTTTGTAATGTTTTTTTTTGTTTATCAAGGCATGTGACTTCCACTTTGAAGAAACTATTTGGGAGGCGTGTATTTTTTTAATTTGGTAAGCGAGTATGGGTACCGCCTCCCCGGGAACCAATTACTGGATAACCAACACCCCTCCTGCCATAGGTCAGCCAAAGAGGTTCGCGACGTTTGGTGACTTAGCAGGGGTGTCCGAGGTGAGGTGAGGTTAAGTTTTAATCAAGACAAAACTTACCTTGAGTGGCGGGCCGAATCGGGAGACTCGTTGCGGGAGATCTTTTTTAACTTTCTAGTCGGACTTTTTTGACCCATCGCCCTGCACCGCAGTAGGAGGGATGGATTCAAACGTCCGCCACTTGTCCCTAGATTCTTATCCACCCCTCATACCTTTTTCTTCCCAGAACTTCCTCCCATTTATTTCCATAAAAAGACCCCCCTCACAGCATTTCCAAAGATGGCATAGGCTTAGGGGCTCTAAATGTGGATCTATGTTTAAAAATATGTGAAAAAGTGCAGATAACTCGATTAAAATTTAATTTCCTAACGGGTTTTGAATCCGCCAATTTTTAAGCATTGGCTCCACCCAGCACCGAGGAAAATTCCCATCAGGGTCAATTTCATCTTTGGGGATGCTGTGTGGAGGATCTTTTTAGGAAAAGAATGATAGGAAGTTCTGAGAAGGAAAAAGGTATTAGGGGTGGGTAGAAATCTGATCTGTGTGTCTAGAACTGACGGAAGTATGAATCCATCCCTCCCAATGCAGTGAAATGCGATGTTCCGAGAGAGTATGGCTGGAAAGTCTAACCAATTTTTCCCCATTCTCTCCCGATTCGGCCTGCCATGCAGCTGATGGACAGACGCATCCACCGCCAAGACCCGGACAAATCTCACCCCCATGGACCCGGGCACCCCTACTAAGTCACCAAACGTAGCGAACCTCTCGGGGTGACCTATGGCAGAGGTGTTGGTTATCAAATCAATGGTTCCCGGGACAGCGGTACCCACACCAGTCTCTCTAATTGAAAATTGGCTGCGTACCTAATTGCGTTATTTTTTGTGCACTATTTTTAATTATCTTGGTGGTTATATTATGATAGCACCTTTAAAAAAAAATGAACACGATTTTTTGTGTTTAGTCCATGAAAACATATTAAAAAGCTAGTGTCACGGAATCGGAGGATTCGGAATCGGCTTTATATATCGACAAATATATATATTTCTTTTTTTCAGAATTTCAGATTTTAGTTTATTAATTACCTATACACTTACCCCCGTATACTTTTTAATAAACATCTCCCCATTTTTTGGCTATCTTCTAAAACTGAGTGATTTTTTTGCTTCATTTTTATTTATCTCCATTAAATATATACTTACAATTTGTGATGTCATATGATTGTCTCACTAGGAAATCCTGATTGAGGGCAAGCGCTTTAAAACACGACCAGTTTATAATAAAAATACAAATTATATCAACACACCTTAATAACGATTTACATTATCAATGGTACGATGATGATTAACATATGCTTACTTATTTGTTGGTTTTGATATTATCTTTGATTTTAGTTCTTGACTGATGATTCAAGAATTGGTATCTGATTTAAATTTAGGCTAAATTATATTTTGTTTTGTCTATTGGCCAGGGGAAGCATTGTAAGTTTTTTTTTATGTGAAAACCTCACAAGCGTTCCAGCTGCTCCCGCCTGGAGACAGTCACACTACAGCATCCCCAATTTGGGTATGTTGTGAGGCTGAAGGGAGTGAGGAGGGGAAGGAGATGATGGGAAAGAGGAAGGTGGGGAAGTACATGGCTATTCAGATATGGTCACCAAACACGGCTGATGCCATCTCAAGCAACGTTTCAATTCTGAATACTGAGAGTATCTTCCACTCTGGAACGTGCCGCAAATATACTACATTATTATTTTTTTTTGTTAGAGAGCAGTCACTTTGTGGTTTGACATAATATTAACTGAAATAAAACAACAACCTTGTTTATTTATTTTATAAATCTTTCCATCGTTAAATTGTTACAAACAATTTTTTTGTTTTATTTCCGTTAAACCATATGTTATTTACACCATAATTGTGAAATAACGCCAAGTAAACAGATAAAATTTATATTTTGATAGAATAATCATCTATTCAAATGACGATTTGTCCCTGAATATAGAATATGGTAATTCATTAAATCCGTAAATTAAATTAGTCCGTCTCTTTCACTGTTCCTTTGTATTATGTTTTGTCTCTTCCTTTATCTATATAAGCTCACACTATGTGTATTTTTGATCAGCTTAATTTTATACCCTGAAGGTGCTTGAGTAAAGCGAAACCGGTCGGTATTATAAAAATTTAACAAATCGTGGATGAAAAACAAAGTTATTGTTTTATTTCACAGAAATAATTTATTTGCCCACGCCGGGATTCGATCCCGCGATCTTCGGATTGCGAGTCAAGAGCCTTACCCCTAGTCAACGCCGGCCGACAAAGTATCTAGATTTCATTGGCCAAAAGTTGTTTTTAATTGTTTTAAAAGTTGTTGATTTGATGTTTCATTACTCGGTTTTAGGTGTAACATGGTATAGAGATATGAATTAAAGTTGGATCAAGGAAATCAATGGAAAACATGTTTTAGATTTTTTCGCAAATTAGCTACAGCTTTTCTATAGAACTTTGGAATTTGTAGTACATTTTGCTGGTATGGGAGACGAGAAAGAGTTAAATCTATCAGATTATTGCTCACAAACAAACTAACTTCAAAAATATATTTTCTTTCAGATTACGATTGCTCTTGAAATAACGCCTGAAACATAAAATAACGGAATAGAAACCACCGAAATATATATAATTGATTCAAATATTATTTTTACATTATTTATTCTATTACGAAAGCACACGTGGATAAACTTTCAAAGAAACTCCGATCTCTTCTAACAAACCTAATTCCATTAGAGAATTTAGCGTAAAACATTATTTGGTAGGATGTCACTCTTGCTCGGTGAACATGAAAACGAATTGATTTTTCAGAATAAAGATGAATCCTTTTTTCAAAATGATTTTGCATACTTCTATTTTTACGATCTCCGCGTAAACTCATTGGCTCTATAAGTAGAAGAAGAAGATGAGCTTGAAACCCAATGGGCGCTTTAATAATAATGATGCAGCTTTTTCTTACATGCTAAATAACAGTCGGTAGTTTAAAATAAGGTAAATGGTGTACTTTCCCCAAAGTCATACATCTTCCTCACTTGTATTAAAGAAATAATACGCCTTTGCCTCTGCCGTCACCATGCTGCGGTTGTGGGAATTATAATTTTCTGAAGATTATAAAGGTTAAACCGCACGGTTTGTAAAAAAGTGGAAGAATGTTATAAAGGTATTTCAATCCATTAAAAAGTATTAAAAATACTAATTTCGGTTGGACTCTCCGTAACTCCGGTTCAATGAAGACTATAACTTTTGCTAAGAATTTCAATCTAATTGTTTTCAAAAGTGTTTGTTTGGATAATTCCGATAGGGTTTAAAGTACCTACCCATAATGTAATATTTTTAATGGAATTTTTAAATTGCCATTTTCAAAACTGGTACTGATGTGACGAGAGTTCAGATTATCAGTGATTTTTCACGGGTCCATGCTAGTATTAAATAAAATTCAATATATTTTAGACAAGTTACTTCAAATTAATCAAAAACACACTGAACCTATTTGAAATGGGTAAAATTGAGTTTTGTAATCAAGTCTTCAAAGCAAGATATTTCCCGTCCTTTGACTTCTGTATATGCTTACCATTACCTTTATTTCCTTTAGACTCACTGTGCATCCATAAAGCAAAATGTGGATGCCACAGTCCAACTGGCTCTGGGGAGTTGGGTCTCTGTTCCGGAAACCATTATCTCTTCTCTACATCTCTATATATTATAAATTAAAGTCCTCCGACGCGTCTGTCTGTCTGTCTGTCTTTCTGCAGGCGAGCTGTTTGAAAACTGAATGCTCCAGGACTGAATGTAAAATGCGGGAGAGGGGAGGAGGGAGTAGGGAAGGGGGTGTGGGGTGGGGGGAGGGGGGAGGGAAAAGGGGTTAGGGGGAAGGGGTTAGGGGGAAGGGGGAAGGGGAAGGGGGAAGGGATTAGGGGAAGGGGGAAGGGGGAGGGGGGAGGGGGAAGGGGGGGGGGGGAGGGGGGAGGGGGAGGTGGTATGGTAGATTGGGGAGGGGGTAGGCGGGATGGGGGAGGGAACCCGGATAGGTGGTTCGCGAGAGGGTGGAGTGTAAACGCGAGGGGTAGGGGACGCGGGAGAGGAAGGGGAGGCGGAAGGGGAACGGGACGAATGGGTAAACTTATAAAATAAGTGAACTACATCAGTGGCGATCCGTGAGTTTTCAGTGAACTAGAGTGTTAAGATTGAAAAATACGACGTTTTATTTATTTATTTTATTTTTACACGCCCAATTAGAGCTTTTACATATGATAAAATTAATAAAACATTTTATATAATCAATGAATTAAGAGTAACAATTAAAATAAGTACCAAGTATAAAAATTTTAAGTTAAAAACAACAAACATGAGTAAGTAAGATATAGGATTCACAATTATATAAATTTCGATACACATTGAACATTTATAAACATCAAGATAGACATACAGATTTAATAACAATGTTTTTATAGGCTGATAGACGTTCAATACCGTTGGTGTTCATGTAATATTTATTCCCTGCACTGTGCAGTCCGTTCATTACTGAGTTTATTTCTGCATTGGTACCTGAATTATTACAATGGTAAGGTACCTTCTGACGAACCGTTCTACTAGGCACATGAAAGTTAATCAGCCTAAGGAGTTCGGGGGAGTCAAACATGGTATTAACAATTTTAATGTGGCACGTTATTGATGTTGTTGTAGCTGAAAACGAATTTTTTTTTTTTTTTTAATTTTAATTATTCGTATGTCGCTTATCCCTAAACTGAAAGAATCCTGAAAATCTTTACACAAAATATTTAAATTTAAAAAATATATATATTTTCAGCTACAACAACATCAATAACGTCATATTTTTAAATCTTAGCACACTAGCTCACTGAAAACTCACGGACCGCCACTGATTTACATATTATTACTAAAATGAATTTAAGAGAAACTAGCGACATCGATCCCTTCGGCGACGTTAAGTTCGTGGTTGTCATTTCTCACATGAAAACGGATCGCTTTTTTACGACTTGTTCTAGGGTTCATCAGCTCGGCTGCGTTTCCTACAATAACACGGTCTCTTCAAGAACCAACACCGGTTAACTCCTTCCCTTTCCGCAAATGAATTCCCAAAACGACGTAGTCTCCAAGAGAAATTATTTTCGTCTGGGCTTTTTATGGAGTTAATATTCTTAAAAAAATTCAAAAGGAAATCGATTCGTTCAAAAACAGTATTACCTAATGTCTTAATTTAAAAGCTACGTGTGCATGGTACGCATACTTATGTATTCTCCCATTTTGCACGTGATACAAGAACGAGTCCATTTTCATTAATTTAATTGCAATGTGCTCCTTTGTCCCGAGTAAAAATTTTATTACAATATAATTTCGTGTCTGCTTCGGTTAAATTACGTCTGAATAAAACAGCCGCCCGGAAAACAAAAAGAACGCTTCCCACAAAATACGTAATTAAGTTTAGAGCCACCCTGTATCAAGTGACATTAGGCGGGAGGTTTTTGATTTCGTTTGCCACGAACAAACCCTTAATATCTGCGGTTAGACTTTTGCAGCTGAATTTGAATGGAATTTCATGGGTTTTGTTTGCTAACTACAAAATGAATATATTTTCGTAAAAGTTTTAAATACATGCAGAAGCGTTAGTGCTAAAAACCAACCTTATAGCATATATCTTACTAATATTATTAACGCGAAAGTTTGTATGGATGTATGTGTATTTTTTACTCTTTAACGCAAAAACTACTAAATGGATTTTAATGAAACTTTAGAATAATATAGCACATACATCAGAATAACATATTGGTTATAATTTATAAAGCTAGCTAGGTAGGGGACGCGGGAGAGGAACGAGAATGCGTGAGAAAGATGATTCAGGAAGAAACAATGTATTTCTTTGAATATGGCAATTCAACGCATGCCGGGAACCAGCTAGTTTTTAATGTTAAGCAGACAAACTCTACATAATGTTACTTTCTAAAAAGCTTTGATCGGTAAATTTTACTACAGGTAAACTTGAGTGCCCCGGATATATTAGTTCATTTATCAAACATTAAGTCAAACTACCTATTACTTATTGATGAAAAATTTCATACTTATATTAATAAATTAAAAAGTCTTTTATTTTATTTTTTATTTTAACTTTATGAGTAAAACCTCAAATTGTAATATTTAAATAAATGAAGACAATATAAGCGAAACTCAATCGAAAATCTGGAAACAGAAAAATCAGAAAAACATATTGACACCTCTGGGACTCGAACCCAGGACCTCTTGCCTTCCGGGCAAACGCGCTAACCACTGGGCCACGGTGTCAATATGTTTTCTGATTTTTCTGTTTCCAGATTTTCGATTGAGTTTCGCTTATATTGTCTTCATTTATTTAAATATTACAATTTGAGGTTTTACTCATAAAGTTAAAATAAAAAATAAAATATTCATCCTAGACTTGCAGAAAAGTCGATAGATGTCGCATATTAAATAAAATGGATAAATATTTATCCAGACACTATCTAGAGAGCATTTAGTTCAGGTTTGAATCTTGCAATCATACATAAAGATAGTTGCCAATAATATATGCGTTAAAGAAAATGAAGATAATGTAGGTGGTTCTTAGTCGAAGTATGGTACAGTTAAACATGACCGAATTTCATATCGACACCGTGGCGCAGTGGTTAGGAAAGCAAGAGGTCCTGGGTTCGAGTCCCAGAGGTGTCAATATGTTTTTCTGATTTTTCTGTTTCCTGATTTTCGATTGAGTTTCGCTTATATTGTCTTCATTTATTTAAATTAAAAAGTCGGTCAGTTATGAATATGTCCTACCAAAAAATCTGGCAGAACTAACTATGAATAAAAATTTAATTTTATGTAAAATTAGTTCATAAAATCATGCAAAAAATAACATCCTTGAAAGCTTCATTAACTTCTAATTTGAGAATTAACCAAGAACTGCATCTGAGCGGAGAAAACCAGTTTATTTTTCTAGTACTCCCGTTCACGTAGCAGAAATTAATAATTTTAAAGAGTGGTAAATGGTAAAACTACTGGTTAATTGCTTCATTTGTATTCTCCACGCTAAAGCAGAATAATAAACAAGCAAGAAAACTACAGAATTTTATGAATCTTGGCCGGCTTTAGAGGCAGACATGTCTTTCATCTTCGTCCGAGGTTACTTTAAAAACTACTTGTTAAGAATTTTTAGATCGAGATATTTTTCAAATTACTTACAATTTGGCGTTGTGTAGGTTAACTGAGAAGAGAAAAGAATTAAGATCGAACCTATTCCAACGTTCATTAGGTTAGAGGCGTCTGTTTTTCCTTCTTCATCTCATAATCCTATTCAAGACCCCATTAATAAATTTCTTCCCGTGCCCGTGTATTTAAATTGTGCATACAGAGGCGCTTGAGAGGTGAGACGTACCATAAAATAGGTAAATGAGTGTGTATAGATAGATATAATATATTATTTATTCTGGTAATTTTTACAGCGTTTTTTTGACAAGAGCTTTTAAGAGTCGGTTCTCCCAAATCAGAATTTGCGATTCGGTTCTTTGTACGAATAATACTTTGAAAACTTCCCTGCAGAGGTTCCATCGTCCCATTAAAATAAATTAAGAAATTCATGTTTTGCATTAGCGCCATCTGTTAAAATGACTGCAAACTAACACGATTTTTTTTCGAAATGTATATTTGTTTTCTTAATATTTTTTTTGGAATAACACCACGAGTAAAACTTTATAATAAGATATTTATTCATTATACAATATTTACAACTCTCAACAAAACATGTGAACAGCAAAATCAGAAAAAGATTTGGTCGCGTCTGGGAAATCTTTTTTCTTCTGATTTTTCTGTTTCAACCTCAGTTCAACTCCTAGATTTTTTCGGTGTCCGGATTTTTTTCTATTATTTCCGTTTTAAATTTTTCGTTTGAGGGTCGTTCTGTTATTTATTGTCTTCAATGATTAAATAATAATAATGTTTGGATTATTTCCATAGCGTATAGCGAAAAAAATCACTTCAAAGCGCGAAATGCATTCGCGCAATATAAATATGCAGGTATTTAATTACTTATGGATTAATCACGGCGTTATAAATAAAAGTAACCCTATTTGCCTTAAAAGGTTCAATTTTGTTGGATAAACTAAAAAAAGGACAAAAGGAAAACATATTTGTGTTTTATCTAATCGCCTAATCATTAAAGTGTTTTTTTTATAAAAGGAAAAATTTGTGATTTTTATTATTGGCAAGAATATTTGTGTAGCAGTTTGCGTTGACAGTTAATAATAGTAATTATACGACGTTAGTAATTTTAAAACATTTTAATTTCAGGAAAAAATGTGTCTAATGCTCGAGAGCTGTTGTTAAAGCATCATTATTGATGCTAAAATAAACAACTTAGAGCAAATCACAATAACATAACGTTTTAGACGTATAAAGTGATGGTGACAAGTATTAACGAAACAAAAAATTATTGTAATTAGGTTTTGGGGTATTTTGCCTGCGTATTATGAGCAGCGTTTCCTCCTTCTTTGACAATTGCTTTGATATTACTATCAACATTTTTTGTTTTACGTCTCCATCATTTGTGCGGTCACACACAATTTCGCTAGAGGTCTGTGGTAAGGACCTGTCCACGCGTACGAAATGAACACTTGACGTTTGGCGTTTACATAAATGTTAAAATTCGGTCTGATGAAAAAGAGATGCTACATCAGGGAGAAAACACAGATACTTTAAAATCAGGAAAGATTTCCGACTTATATCTATACAATGTAAAGACAGGGGAACTATGTCGCCACTCGGTTAGGCAGCGCTGCGAGGCAGGTTAAGATTGGGGCTGTAGGAAAGAATTTATTAATGAGGCTTTTTTTTAAATACGCAATTCACCTTAAAAAGGGTGCTTTGTGAAGCGACCCGGATTATTATGAAGAATGAAAAATTGATGCCGGTAGCTTGTTCCACATAAGAGCCGACTTACGTAAAAACAAGAAGACCCGTTTTCACGAAGCCAACATCGAAGTACAAATATTTTAAATGGTTTTTAGTAATTTTAATTGCCCTACATTCAGCTTTCCTAACATTTACCTAAAATTTTATTATTTTCGTAATAATTTAATGAGTAATATACTTTAAACTTTTAACAGAAAATGTTTGTTTTCAGGAAATTGGAAATTAATAATTGAGTAGATGTGTAAGCAGTTTGTAAAGTAATTATTTTCCGAAGAAATGAAAATAAAATTGTGTTCTATTAATGTAACAATTTGCTTTTGATGCCTAGTATTGGATATTTTGTCTGAATTTTAGCGTTGATCTTTTTAATAATAGTAAGTAAGTAAAAAAAAACATCGATATTACACATTTTTTGGTTTAACATTTTGTGTATAACTTTAACACATTTTTATAAAAAAACACATAAATTTGTTTAAGACCACTTTTATGCATAGAAAATGTGGTCTTAAACAAATTTATGTGTTTTTTTATTGTAAATTATGGCGAGCCACAAAGTTAATGCTTTTTACAAATACGTTTAACAATTGACTTTATTGCTTATATATTTGTTGCAAAAGCTAATTTCTCCGTAAGGAATTTTTATACATGTTTTTTTTTTATATTAGTTTCACACAGGAGTGCATTTCAATATTTCTCAATGTCTAGGTCATCTTTGGGGACACTGTTTGTGACACTGGGATTTTTAGGGAAAGGAAGGAAAGGAAGTTCTGGCAAGGAAAAAGGAATGAGGACTTGGTAGATGATGTCAATGTTTCCAGGAGTTGTGGACGTATTGTACATATCTATATCCATTGTCCATATCCATATCCATCCCTCTCACTGCGGTGCAAGTCGATGAGTCGAGAGAGTTCGACTGGAGAGATCTAGGTTAGGTCTCCCCCAATCCGGTCCGCCACGCAGTTGGTGGCAAAGTCATCCGCCGCCAAGACCTAGACAAACCTCAACCGATGAATCCCCGGACACATAACAGCCGGACACGTAACGAACCTATGTCAGTGGTGTTGTTATCCAATAAATGGTTCCGGGGCGACGGTTCACCTCCCAATTTGTTATATTTTGTTATTATTTTGCCTAATTTCGACCCTTTGGAATACAAGGTTCTATCTGTTGCGGTAACGTTATGCGATAATAAACTGTAAAGTAGCTTTCTATAGATCCCATTATCGCACGACGTTACAGAGACAGATGGAACCTTGTTGTTCCAAAGGATCGTAATGTTAATAAACCAATATTATTTATTTTCACTAGGTTTAGCGTACTACAGTTCTTCTGTCTTATTTCAATTAGTTTTGTATATTTATTATTTATGAAATCTTTCAATCGAGTTTTCGAAAACTTTATAATAAAATCAAGCATCTGAATGATTTATAAAAAACATCAGGTTTCCACCAACAGTGAAATGAGCTCAGCAAAACTTTGAATTAACGCGGAAGTTTCCCGTTTTCCATTGGATTTCTGTATCTTTGTATACCCTTCTACATTTCCTTAACGTGCTTTCCCATCGCTCTTCTTCATTGAGGGGGATATACCTACCTCTTTATTTTCCTTAAAAGCTCCGGGTAAATTCACCCGTGTAATATGAGCGCTTCATATAAAGGAAGCGTTGCGCCATATTTGTGTTTGAGACGCGAGCTACGCTTAGCATTTATTCAGTCAGAGAAATTTCAAATAGATTACCTATACTACCGACAGATATATTAAATATGGTTTTACGTACTCATTCGAGTCCTTGAACATGGGGCTGATAAAAAAGGATTATTGGAGAGGGGATTATTTTACTTCTTCAATCTGACAGAAATTCAAGGCATTAAGGTGATCCACTAGTACTCGAAAAATTCTAAATATTAACTGATACATGCCCACACTCGCATTGGCCGTCACGAGCCGCGTGCGAGTGGCAGTATTTAAAACCTATGGCACAGTATCAAACTCCGCATTTGCTCTCACGTGTCGACGCAGGCACGTACATGAGCCTGTACGCGCGTGTCGGCTAGGTGACCGAACATTGTTTTCGAGAGGCAGTGGCACGAGTGTTTGCAAAATGGAGGAACTAATTGAATTTGTTCGAAGCGAAAAATGTTTATATGACGTAAAACACCCAGATTATATGAATACAAAATTAAAGGATTCTATTTATTATCTAGTCATTATAAAATAATTTTCAAATTTTTCGTCTGAAAACTCAGAAGTTAATTTGAATTCTCCGTGTGTTTTGCTTATGGACATTATAAGAGCTCTTCCATTTTTTTTTCGGATGATGTCCTTTTTAACAATAATCTATTTAAAAACTCGTTATCACTGTCGGATTCTGAACTTAAATCAATCTCGTCCATCTTGCTTCGTTTTCGTCTACGGATGGTAGAGACACTGACTGATGTACGACTCGTGAAAGCAAATGCAGACACACACGTGTCCACCAATGTCAATGCGACATTGGCGCAGTGTCGTGAACGAGTGCGAGTGTGGGCATGTGCGGCGGGGCAAAATGCTCATAGTCCTTATGTGGAAGGCAGTTTTAATTCTCAATTCCAAATTCGTAGAATGCCGCCTATTTTGATTCATGCCGAATGAACAACGCGAAATGGCGTTGATTTTTTTTATTTTCGACTATTTTGTTATTTATTTTTATTTATTTTTTTACAGTTTTTAGAGAAAATGTGTCCTTACTGGGGTACCCCGTTCTAAGGACACATTGTACAAGTTTTATTATTTATTATAAGCAATAATTATCAGCCTGAAACACTCATATGCATTGAAAAATCTTCCGAGAAAAGATACATGACGCCAACGGGACTCTTTCTCGGAAGATTTTTCAATGTGGATGAGTGCTTCAGGCTGATAATTATTGCTTATAATAATTGTTACCCTTTGTGCTATGCATAAAAATCTTATCTTAAACGTTAGTTTAACAATTAAAAATAATAATTTTATTATTTGAATTATAAGTAAATACCTATGTTAGTATATTACCATTATTATATAAGCATTATTCTTTGTTAGGTTACAAAATTGAATCTATTTTCTTCCTTCATAATCCATATTTTTATGCTTCTTTTGAAGGCGGTTATTTTTTTTATAGTTTTCATTGCAAGAGGGAGTAAATTAAATAATTTTACAGAGAAGTATTCCATATTTCTTTGTCCAAAAGTTGTTTTAGTTGTAGGTTGGTAGAATATATGTTGTAATTTATATCTTGTGAATCGGCCCAAGTTTGTCTGTGTAAAGTTATCCTGATTTTTGAATGCGTACATTAGAATATCTTTTGTATATAAATGTTTCAGAGACATTAAATTCAGCGCTTTAAAAACATAGTCTATAGGGGTTCTGATGGGTACTCTAAGTATAATTTTCAGAATTGCCCTTTGTGCTATGAGGACTGGTTTTATAGTGGAATCGCATGAGCTTCCCCATCCGATAAGACTATATTGTAGTTGAGATTGGGCTAAGGCATAATAGATTTTAATTAGCTGTTCTTTATCTAAAATGCTTCTTATTGTTTTAAAAAAAAAGGTTAGTTTTTTTTAATTTGTTGCTCACATTTTCCACTTAGGAGTTCCAATTTAAGTTTTGATCAATTATTATTCCAAGGTATTTTATTGTTTGTATTTCATTCAATTTTGGACAGTTGCAAGGAGTTTCTCGGTTCACGTTTATACAGTCTTTATGAATTTTTATGTTTAGGTTTGTATTGAAGTTATCCGTCTGTATGTTGTGGATTTTGAATTTAATATATTTAGTTTTTGTATCATTTAGTGTTAGAGAATTTGAATCAAGCCATTGTTTTACCCGATTCATCCCTTTTTCAGCTTTTTAAAATACAGTCTCCCATGACTTTCCATGGAATAGAAGGACTGTGTCATCTGCAAAACTAATGACTGAGCCGTGACAGTTTAGTTCACATAAATCATTTATATATATCAGGAATAAAATCGGGCCTATGACACTGCACTAATTCACAATATACATACATGTCGGTGGCCGATCGTAAAATCAGGCGGATCATGATGCGCCTAGCCACATCGTGATCGAAGATGAACGTCCGACATTCCGCCTTGCTATTCGCTTAGGCATATTCAAATAAGAGTTATAAAATGCACCAATAGAGGTGCTGCCTGCGCTTTATTTAAGTTCGTGTGACAATGTTGTGCGACAATAATGTGCCTAACTTATATCCGGTACATTCTGAAATGGCGGCAGATCGTGATGTGGCTAGGCGCATCATGATCCGACTGATTTTACGATCGGCCGCCGACATCCATATAATAAAACTTTATCCAAAAATGGATTTATTAGTAGGAGATTTTGCATTTGAAAATATTTTTTGTAGTCCTGATACTTTAATATTGTACAGACCTGATAAAAAATTACTCGATTATATCCAAGACCAAGATGTGTTCTACTTGTAGTATTTAATTGAAGCATATATAAAATTTCTAAAGCGATCAAATTTTCAAATGAAAAACACATGATTTTGCATTAATTTTCATGCCTTTATCTTAATTGATTTTAGGTTCTCTCGGTTTATATGTTGTAAATAGTAATAAAACAACTACAAAATGGACATTTAGAAACTTTCTTAACAAACATAAAGTTATAACTGATCAATTCTGTGAGGCGGGTTTTACATGTACCGGACGTTAGGCAACGTAATGTAGTTTTAAAATAGTAGCCATGATAGTGTAATAAGGACTAAAGTTGTCTCATTTTGGCAAACTTCATAACATCATCAAAATATATTTATATAATTAATGTGGTTGTGCGTAAAATATAATTATTATATGTAAAACAAAATGCTAAGTCAAATGAAAAAGAAGACCCTGATTTGTAGACCCACTTAGGTAAATAAGTAGGTACTCGCACGGGTATGTGTTTCTAGGCTTCCCTTCTTTATCAACAGGTAAATGCATGAAAAGTAAAAGTAACGGAACATTCTTACCTTCCTGAAAAATCGTGATAACGCATAATAATATTAAGCGAGGAGATTTTCATCTTTTTAATGTGAATACCGTACAAGTTTGTCTACCTCGGCAGCAAAATAACATGGGACGGTCGGTCTAAGAGCGAAGTCGGCAGCCGTATACACCAGGCTAGGCTTGCATTCAATAAAAGGTCGAAAATAATAGAATCGAGTAATATAGACCTAAAACTGAGAATACTCCTCATCAAGACCTATGTATGGAGTATCTTGATGTACGGTTGCGAAACATGGTGCCTATCCGAAAGAGATAAACGGAGACAAGAGGCTTTTGAAATGTGGTCCTATAGAAGACTATTAGGAATTTCCTGGAGAGACCACATTATAAATGAGGAGGTTCTCCAAAGAATCGAAGGAGGAAGGCACCTGCTCAGGACCTTGTCCGAAAGGCGTGCAAGATGGATCGGCCATGCAATACGACAAGAAGGCCTCTTGCATGCCATAATGGAGGGTATGACCGGTGACCCGACAATTCGTCCTGCGACAATTCATCCGGCGACAGTTCATCCTGCGACAGTTCATCCGGCCGACAGTTCACCCTGCCGACAGTTCATCCTGCCGACAGTTCATCCCGCCGACAATTTATCCGGCGACAATTCATCCTGCCTGATCATTTAGAAGATTTTTATTAAGTAAGTATGCAAAGAGGATATACGGCCGTACAACCAAAATCGATATACTTATATCTGAAGGCATCTTGAATGGAAATCCGCTGTAAAAATATTTTTACTAACAATAATTTCGACTCTCCGAAGAAGCATGCGTGAATAACAAAATACAACATACTTATACTTATAGGTTAGGTAAGGTTAGGTTAGGTTAGGTTAGGTTAGGTTAGGTTAGGTTAGGTTAGGTTAGGTTAGGTTAGGTTAGGTTAGGTTAGGTTAGGTTTAATTGTCAGGATGAATTGTCGCCGGATGAATCGTCGGCGGGATGAACTGTCGGCAGGATGAACTGTCGGCAGGATGAACTGTCGACCGGATGAACTGTCGCAGGATGAACTGTCGCCGGGTGAATTGTCGCAGGATGAAATGTCATGGATGCGGTATGACCGAGGGGACAAACTCTAGGGGACGCCCACGCCGAGAGTTCCTGGAGGACCTGCTGGTAGATGTGCGCTGCTCATCATATGCAGACTTCAAAAGAGCCGCCCAAGACAGGGAACAGTGGAAGAGACGAATAGAGGAAATTGCTGTAAACCAATCCCAGGATTGAAACCAGAGAGAGAGACCGCACAAGAGTCCCAGCTGCTCTTGTCTGGAGCCAGTGAGACTATGGCATCCCCAATTAGGGGAGGTTGTGAGAATGTATGTAAGGGTAAAACGCATATTATGCTTTTCACACCTACAGTATCATTAATCTTCCTCATAAAAAAACGTATGTTCATTATTGTTCACGCACAAGTGAATAGGTAAAATGAAGTTGTACAACGTCAATTCAACAGAATGTGTTTATTTCCCTACAGAGAAACACGATAGTATTTCTGTAGTATTCGTATGTACAACAAACGGATACGATATACATATTCTCAAATAATAAAGCGTTTGTATTCCGTTCACTTGTAATTGCGTCGTAACTCTTTCTTTACTGTTGAGAATCAACTTTTGCTCAAGTTTATTTGTTTTGAGGCAGGGAATGTTGATTTAATCTGTATCCTGTGGGAGATGAGGAGGATGATACATATTTATATCGAGAGTTGATAAGATGAGATTATCCCTCTTGATTATTTCAGAGAAATTATTTACCCAGAGAAATATTGAATAACGCCTGTAAAAAAATTCAGGAGAGCTTTCATTTCACAGTACGTAAACAGTATAAACAAATTATATGAATGAACTCCGGTTTAATGGTTTTTGTCTAAAACTAAAAAAAAAAATCGAGTGCAGTTTTACACGACGTAGAAGCGAAACTTTACCAAAACAATCACTTGAAAAATACTAAAAATACTTGAAAAGTGAGATCATAATCAAAGTGTAGACCTATCGTAATTTCCGTTTCATATCTCAACCAATAGGAGCCTTTAAAAGTGACATCATAATCAAAGCGGCCAATGAGCGCTGTTGATGCGTCGCTGGTGCAATAATCGTAATTTTCACTTCAAAAATATGTTTCAGCTAAGCAACCCGTTTTTTTTTGCTTTCTGAATGAAAAATTATACATATTATACGGTCTTTTCAAAAATAATTAGTTACAATTATTATTTTTTTTTATTTTCATTTTACTATTTTAATTTTTATTTATCTTATTTAACTTCCAAGATTAAGATATCAAATTTAAATTAAATTCATGCTACCTAGGAAAATAGGCTTAGCCTAGTGATTTCCATTTCATATCTCAACCAATAGGAGCCTTTAAAAGTGACATCATAATCAAAGCGGCCAATGAGCGCTGTTGATGCGTCGCTGGTGTAATAATCGTCATTTTCACTTCAAAAATATGTTTCAGCTAAGCAACCCGTTTTTTTTGCTTTCTGAATGAAAAATACTTATTATACGGTCTTTTCAAAAATAATTAATTTTAATTTATTTTCTTTTATTTTACTTTCATTTTACTTTTATTTAACTTCCAAGATTAAGATATCAAATTTAATTTAAATTCCTGCCACCTCGGAATAATCTTAGCCTAGTGAGGTGGTATATACCAAAAAAAAATTGTTTATTTTATATATTGTAAAATTATCTTGGTTAATCCTATTAATATTATAAAGGCGAAAGTTTGTATGTATGTATGTTTGTTACTCTTTCACGCAAAAACTACTGAATGGGCTTTAAACATTCTTTCACTAATAGAAAGCTACATTATTTGCGAGTAGGTAATATAGACTGTATACATTGGTAAGCTCCGGCATTATGAATAAGCTCAGGCGTTATGAAATTATTTATCATACGTTTTCTGTCCCTAACAAAATCGAGTTGCAAACGTCAGAAGAAAAGCAAAACAAACGGTTGCCGTGGAAACTTTATCTCTAAAAATGAATTGACGAAATGTGTGTGGGCGCATAACTTCCGAACGATTGCATCAAATTGGATAATTTTTTTTTATATAAACTACTGGTGAGCTCTGGCATTATGAAATTTGTGTGACAATTGCAATAGGTGGCACGCGAGCAGTTTGAAAGCTGAATGCACCGGGAATTAATGAGGGCGGAGGGTGGTGGGGGAGAGGGGAATGGTGGAGAGGGGGGAAGAAAGCGGAGTGGGAACCCCCCTAATACCATGCGACCGAAGCCACGGGAAAAAGCTAGTAAATTTAAAAAAAAAAGCTTACAAACAAAACTCAAAATGCCATTATTTTTTTTTAGGTTAATGCCGTAGGTACTAGAATTTCAACTTGCCGAATCCAAGGCTGAGCTGGATTGAAAAATACATTACGATATAAAAATATTTTATTTGGCCACATCGAGTTTTGTACCCCTGATATTTGGGTACGACGGTAACGAACTTATCGCTCTACCTCTAATGTCGTCAAAACTACAGTCAGAATAAAATAAATGATCGTAATTTTTTATATTTCTTCATTAACTCGGTAACAATTTCTATATTTTTTGTTTAGAAATTGTTCTAAAAACGCTAGTTGTGCCTTAACCGGTAGCAATATATATAAAAAAATAAGTGAGACGTGTATATATTTTGTAAAAAGATAACTCTCCTAAAAAAAAAATCTTAATCCAGTAAAGCTCACCAATATGATTTTTAGTTTTGAATTTCATATTAACGATAATACCTTACTTTTCATTACAGCGAGACTGAATTATTATCATTTTAAAGAAAATATAACAAATCTAAAGTAATATTATATTCTACGACAATATAGCGTAGGTTAGGTAAGTTAAGTGTTAAGGTTAAGTGTTCATGGTAAGTGGCTGTCAACATAGTCAAATAACTCATCTTAGGATATTGTTTCAAGCTTTCACCAGCATTATTATTTCCCCACTTTAGACAACTTCTCACATCATGAAAATATCATCCCTTTAACGTCATTCCCCTCCCCAAAGTAACAGGGTGCATATTTATCATCCCTCTGCATGTTATTATTTTGAGGGAACCTTTCCAATTTAAGTTTTTATAAGCTTTAAGAGATTTGCCCGTGAGCTGTAGACCAATGAATATAATTTTCGTTTCGGTTATTCTCACCCAAGACGCTATTATGAATGAATCATCCTTTTTTTATAATAAGGCTTTACATCTTTTGAGAAAAATAATTGATTTTTCTTGAGGTACGTGAAAACTATTTTAAAAGAGATTAAAACATAATATATGAGGCATAATTTAACTGAATAATTACTCGTACTTTTGCCAGAAATTTGACCTGTTTTAGTAATTATTGGAAGTGGAAGTTTAAAACATATATGTATACTTATATTTATTGAAGATCGTGCCTCAAGGACATATATATATATATATATATATATATATATATATATAAACAATGGGATTGGTTACAGGCCAACAAGTTTTAAATCGGTGGTAACATTCAAGTGGCGTATACTTTTTGACAGCTAAGGCACTACTTGAAGTAGCACCGTATTAAATGAGTAGACATAATTCGATAAATATAAGATTCTACTCCGAGATAAGCATATGTATGTTCATTTAGAACAATAATTGGATACATCCATCAATCACTTGGATGGTATTTAATTTTTTATAAGAACTTTTATAACTTTTGAAGGCTATTCCCATCAATTTAATATAGGTATCATTGAAGAAGATGATAACAATAATAATCTAAACGAAAATATGAAAGAGGACATAGAAAAATAGAAAAACACAATGGTCGCAACTGGGACTCAAACCCAGACCTTACGTCTAACCCCACGTCCTGGTTTCTACGTCTTGTTCTCTTTCATATTTTTGTTTCGATTATTATTGTTATCTTCTTCTTCAAGGATGTTATTTAGTTTCAATCAATTATAATTATCTAATATGTTCCAGTGCTGATATTCCTAATGTAATCAAATTAAATTTAAGTTCCAGCGGTTCTTTTTACATATGCGTTATGCAATCCAATTAGTTTCCGTAAATTTTTATCTAAATGGGAAAGTGTTGATTTTCCATAAATGCATTATCATTGTGGCATTTTGTCAGAAGTTTCAATTTCATTTGTAGTAATAATATAATAAATTTTTACTTCATAATGACATTAAACAATTTTTTAATAATTTATCTATATTTTGTTCAATATTATTTATTTTTTGTATGATTGTTATTATTGAATCCCTGTTGCGATGCAAATAATTTTTGTATTTTAAAAGTCTGATTCTACTTTTCTATTTCATCGATTGAATTAATATAATATTTAGAATAAGTTTACATTTGAACGCAACTACTCACACGAAGAACAATGCACTTGCTCTGATTGAACATATGACAATAAAAATTGTAGTTTAGTTCACAGGCCTCCGTCAACAATTTCCTTACCTATTCTTACTTTCTCCATCCAAAACCGGCCGTTCTCTTCAGGTCGTAAGCCCTGTAACGGTCCGTCGGCGATCTCCTTTCATTCTCCCATCCAAGGTATAAGGACATCAATCCATGACATTGAAATTCCGAAAGTTACATATTAACTATGCTACGTGCCCAGCTTAATCCCACTTGAATATTGACGGTAATGACAGCCTATATTATTAAGAGGGAATAACCAGACAACACCGGAAATATGGCATTTTTAAATCAAATTTTAGAAGTAGATATTGACTCTTTTCCACAAAAAATGATAAATTAAAAATGATAAATTAAAATTGACTGTTATTTTATCTAGTAAAGCTATGCTTTAAATTTTGAGAAAATATGTTTATTTTTAGTAAAATAAGGTTTTACCGTAGGTAGATTTGGTAAATTTTCAAACAAAATTTTCTACTTTACAACACACATTTCAAATCATATAATCATGCAGTGAAATAAATCAGTAAATTATCTGGGAAAGCTTTGTTTCAGAATTTTAATTTTAGTTTAAATAAAATCATTTAAATAAAGATTCGCACATGTGTTTTGTGACGAAAATATTTCTGTATATTATCTATTTATTTACGATCTTACAAACAAATATATTTAAGATTTTTTTAACGTTCTTATTTTGCTTAGACATTATTGAAAAATTATAAATTCTTATCAAAAAATATTTACAAAAAGTACATAATTTCAACAGTTTTATCATCACGCTTTCAGCATTTTCGAATGTAGGTATAAATTAAAGCAAATTTTGAATGAAATAAAGTCGAATTTGAAATATTATTTAAAAAATCTGGTAAGGAGAATAGTTAATCTTTCTTTCTTATTAGTTAGTAGTAGCATTTTGGTCAGTAAAGTGGAGAGTATACTCGTTACTCGACTAACTACTTGCCCAATGCGAACAAGCCATTAACGCTCCACTAATTACCCACTATACCTACTATTTCGAAAACTAACACTGTTTAGCAATGTTGATATTTTTTATGATATTGTTGAATTAAATTTAGAATTTAACAATTTAACAATCCAAATCACGTAAGTAAGTTAAAAAACCTGCCTAATTACTCTTATTGTCTGTTTAAAAAATGCTGGGTATATTTATTACAATTGCGTCTTATAAAACAACAATTTATCATTGAATGAGCACAGCGAAGTTTAACTCGACCGTTTTGCATTTAGTCTCTCCGTAAATTTGTTTGTACATTCCGTTTGCGTTTCAAGATGGTGGTCGTTTTAATAGTCGGATAAAAGTACATAATTTCAACAGTTTTATCATCACGCTTTCAGCATTTTCGAATGTAGGTATAAATTAAAGCAAATTTTGAATGAAATAAAATCGAATTTGAATTATTATTTAAAAAATCTGGTACGGAGAATAGTTAATCTTTCTCATTGGAACCGCCCTGTTCAATCGTTATAACACCTTTCGACGAAATATGAATTCTCTGATTAATGGCCCTTAAGGGATAGATAAAAACCTTTTCTGATTTTATATTTCTTCCTCAAATTTATGGTCTAATAATTAGATATATAATTTACAAAATAGCAGTCACCCCACGAAATCCATTGCCCCGTATGACACAGGTATGAAGATGAGATTACACAGGGTAATTTATGACCCACGTTAAGGCCAGGCGAATGCTTCTTCCCGGACCCTTAGATTTCTTTTCAGACATTAGCATAAATCCATGGCCGGCGAGGCGTAGACCATAAAGACACCTCATTGCGGTACCTATTAGCGGAGGAGCCAGATACCAGATAGCCACATAATTATAATAATATTTTAATTATTTATACGGGATGTTAAGGAACATACTTGATTTACCTTAATGATTCCTGACATTGTTTGGTTTAAAAAACGTTGTTGAAATTTTGGCCTCCGGTGATATTTGAACAAAAAAAACATCAAAAATGTCACCGAAGACAAAAATTTCGTTCAAATTTTTTACTCTAAATAAAGTCAGGAATCACTGTTAAGTTAGTCAAGTACATCCTGTAACAGCCTTATGGCGCCATTTTCGGAAAAATTAATTATTATTATTTTTTTCAAGCCTCTCTCTCTTAATCCAATCAATTGAAAAGAGCATCATGTCAATAATATAATTTGTTCAATGCGCATACATACATACATACTCACACACACACCCTCTCTCACACACACACACACACACCTTCCCACTGCATACTTCATCCGGTAATTACTTAATACGCATAACATAAAGAAGACACTACAATGAAACACATAATAGGTACCCACCATGTAATATACTTATTAATTGTAAATTTTTTAATCCAAATTATCTAAATAAATAAAATAAATAAAAATAAAATAAATTTGATAATTTATTGTATTGTTGTTTATTAAATTGCGTTGCCTCCATCATAGAAGAGGATTGTTAATGTGGTGATTTTTTTTTAAGTTGTATTTTGTTAATATTATTTATGCGTTTTTCAGATTGGTGCTTACTTTTTGTCATCGGTTAAAAGCGACAAGTGGTTAAACATTTTTGCTAAATTGAGTTTTTGATTACGAAGTGTTGAACAATGTTATTTATCATAGAATGGATTTGTGATAATGGACATTGTAAAGGAAAGTTGACTATTCATTTTTTTTTCTAAATTGAGTTTTTAATTACGAAGTGTTGTTTACAATGTTATTTATCGTACAATGGATTTGTGATAATGGACATTGTAAAGGAAAGTTGACTATAATTTTTTTTTATAAATTGAGTTTTTAATTACGAAGTGTTTTTTACAATGTTATTTATAATAAGAGAATGGATTTATGATAATGGACATTGTAAAGAATAGTTATTTTATTTTTATAATATGCAGGGGATAAGGGGCACAGTGTGCGAAGTGTTTCTACGTGATGGTATAAGTAAAAAAGATTAATAACTTTTTTTTAAAATCATTGTGTATTTTTCCGTGCAAACAAATCAATGATTTTTTTAACCTAAACACTACCATCAAACGTTGGAATTTTGAAAAATAGTTATTTTACTTTTTGCTTGTAGGTACTATAATGTAGAATCATCTCCAGACATTAATACACTTTAACCCCGATAAGGTTAGTACGTAACAAACGCATCAATAAATTAATGGATTATACACTTATAGCACACACAGGCTGTTAAGAGACGTAAATGTTTTACTATCAGTCATTCCTGACATTATTTGGATTAAAAAATGTTAATGAAATTTGATCTCCGATGACATTTTTTGTTCGTTTTTTTTTAATTTTTCAAAAACAAACGAAACAAAAATTCGTTCACGTGAGGTAATTGGTCACTCAGCCGAGCAACCGACCAATCTCTACAACCCTATCCGAACTGTTCAATATCTTAAGTCTTTTAAATGTTATTAAATGGCACAAAAATTCACAGGGGACCGAATTGTCATAATTTTTTTTACTCCGAATATCTTCAGGAATCCATTAGTTAAAGTAACTCAGGTACGTCTCTTATGACCCGGACAGACCAGGCTAGTGTTTTAATTGAGTAGCGAGTATTTTAGTAACTAACTGTCCGAACACTATACATTTATTAGTTAGTAGTAGCATTTTGGTCAGAAAGTGGAGAGTAGGTATACTCGTTACTCGACTAACTACTTGCCCAATGCGAACAAGCGATTAACGCTCCACTAATTACCCACTATACCTACTATTTCGAAAACTAACACTGTTTAGCAATGTTGATATTTTTTATGATATTGTTGAATTAAATTTAGAATTTAACAATTTAACAATCCAAATCACGTAAGTAAGTTAAAAAACCTGCCTAATTACTCTTATTGTCTGTTAAAAAATACTGGGTATATTTATTACAATTGCGTCTTATAAAACAACAATTTATCATTGAATGAGCACAGCGAAGTTTAACTCGACCGTTTTGCATTTCGTCTCGGATCGTCGGATAAAGATTATTTTTTTGTTTCGGGTATATTGGAGACAAAAAAATCAGAAAAACAAATTGGCACCTCTGGGACTCGAACCCAGGCCCCTTTGCTTACATGGCAAGTGCTTAAATATTATGATTTGAGATTTTACTCATGAAGTTAAAAATTTAAAATAAATATTCATCCTAGACTTACAGAAAAGTCAACAGATGTCGCATATTATCAAATTGACAAATTCATATAAAAAATATTGAACGAGTGCAGCACAATTTTTTACGATTTATTAACTTCAAGTTACATATTCCTATTCAACACATTAACTTTACATTATTACTAAATACACTCTAAATTGCATTCCCTAGAAAACAGAAGAAAAATAATTTACCTAACTTTTTTGTTTAAAATTATTCACTCCGAATTAGACTGTTGTGAACTCCTGCATCTCATTGACTTTTAAGGTAGCACCTCGAGCGACAAGGCAAAACATAGTATTCGGCAACAATAATTCTGGAACCAACTACCTCATACATTTACCTATTCCTCGATTTCACAGACTTGCAAACAAATTCACCTCAAGTATCGAAGTATTTATTATAAACTTACCATTATTTAAGAAATACTTGAACGATATTTTTTATGTAGTAGGTATATTATATTTTGATATTTAGGGAGAATCATATAGCACAGCATATATTTGTGTATTTTTATATTTATCTGCAATATAAAAACCTGTTGCCGTTTTCTTTTTATGTACTGTGACATTTGATTTGATTTGTCAAGAATTGTTTTTACCTATGTAAATTTTGTACACTATACTATTTTATGCCATCTGCAACTTTAAAAACTTTCTCTTGTGTAATGCATTATTTTACTCACCTAACCGTGTAACCTGTAACGTATCTGATACTGTATCAAGTGAGTACGTAGGCACGAGTCTACAGCAAGCCGCTCGCGCGTGCAGGGCTCGCAGTGCGCATGTGGACGGCGACACGGCCGTTTGTGTAGTGAGTACGTAGGCGCGACCTTCTAACGAACGTTTTCATCATGAAGTGGACAGATGAAAAAGTTCAAATTACCTTTACGTTGTCCTTTAATGCATTAATGATTGCTGCACAAACTTCTGGAAAGAATTTACTGATGACTTGCTTAGATATTCTGAAGGTATACTGTAAACTAGTGAATGAATCACCACTTGCTAAAAATCTCAATGGTAGAGCCAATTTTTCTTGAACGGGTATTGCTTTTCAAAAGTTTGTGTCTCTAGTGTGAATTTGAGGTCCAATTATTTTTTTTTTTTTTTTTTACATTAACTCCACACAGGAGGCCCTGAGGAAAATAATTTCCCTCAGGGCCTATGTCATCTGGGATGCTGTGTGGAGGGTCTTTTTGAGGAGAGGAAGGAATGAACATTGGTCTTGAAGAGACCCATGTTGTAGGAAGGAGGAAACACAGAGGCCGGCAAATCGATGATATTGTACATGAATATGAACGCAGCACTAGCCACCTTTTGAGACATGTTGTCGGCGTGATATCGTCACGATCACGAGCACTGCGGATCCGGGAGGTCGTAGCTGGATACGCGGTTACCGTGGACGAGCCGTACCCACTCGCAGATTGATACAGTGTCAGATACATTACATGCTACACTTTAGGTGAGTACCCTGCTTTACAATTTTTTATACAAATTTCATAATGGCAGAGCTCAACTCAAAATAACGAACAAAAAAAAGAATTATCCTATTTGATGCAGTCGTTCGGGTTTACGCGCGCATACATACACTTCTGTGATTAATTTTTAGAGATGGTTATTAAGTACGACGCCAAAAAAGCACTATTTTTAGGGTGAATTGCCTAATTAAAAAAAAAATCGTTTCCAAGGCGACAATTGGTTTCTGACGTTGACAGTAAATCGATTTTGTTAGCGACAGAAAACGTATGATAAATAATTTCATAACGCCAGAGATTATTCATAACGCCAGAGCTTTCCAATATATATAGCCTATAATATTTGCCAAAGATGTAGCTTTCTATTAGTGTAAGAATTTTAAAAACCCATTCAGTAGTTTTTGTGTGAAAGAGTAACAAACATACTTCCATACAAACTATCACCTTTATAATATTAATAGGAAGGATTATAATTTGAGAATTAACTCATAAAGTTAAAAATTAAAAATCAATAAAAAAACATTTGCTTTATAAATTAAGTAGGTAGGTAACCACATACTTGCCAGTCTCATGATGTCGGAGGAAATTTTGATTTTGATTTATTAAATGAGAAAATCATACTTTTTTGTACGCGTCTTATTCTGTGTGTTTACAGAACTGCTATTGTAATATATATTGTTAATTAACCGGATCACCGAAGGAGCTGATATGTTTTTAAGTAATGAGTATTATATCGGCATTAGGCAAAATATTTTGGGTATTATTCGACCCCACCAGAACACCCTCGGAGCACGTTGGGGTGGTAAACTTTTAAGCTGGGATTAATTCATTCTGGAAATTTCGAAATATAATTTGGTATTTTTACTCCCCTTTATATAAAATGCTTCCTAATATTCTGGCATTGAATTTACATTAGAACTGGTATTCAAACACTTTTTTATTCCATTATTTTAAATGAACATTCAAATTTAAAAAAATATTATACACTTCATTTAAATAAGATATGTACATAACAATATTTAAAATATTATTTTGTATTTTTTGGGGCTTTTACATATAAATAGAAATTATTATTATTCATGAGTGTAATATATATAGTAACAGTATAATTATTTCCTACCATGAGTATTCTCGGCAGAAAGGAATACGTATAGTTGTTAGTCCTATAATTTCTGCTCTGAAATATCGACTTCTGGTATAACGTAGTGGAATTCGAAAGCTTATCAATGCAAGCAATTCTGAGATATCAAATGCATTATTTAGTATTTTAATTAGAAATACCAAGTCAGAGAAAATTCTTCTGTCTGACAATTAAAGCATTATCATACCATTTAATAGGGTATTGTTGTTCAAGAATTTTGCTGGAATCCCAATTTATAAACTTAGAAAATTATTTTGTATTGTTTCAATAGCTTGTTCACGAATATTATAATGTATTCCAGATGGGATAATTGCACTTAAGTAAGCTGCTATCAAATCATAACATAACATTTTAATGCACTTAACGGTATTGAACTTTCTCTTTAACCTATTTATAAAATCTTAACAATTGTTAGCCCTTGTTAAAGATTTCCGTTATATTGTTAACAAACTAAGGATTCGGTTGAAAAGTAATGCCTAGGTGTTGTATTAATGTCTCAAGAGCATTTTTATCATCGTTTTCCCACCCCAAGTTCAACTCTTCCTCTGTCAAGTCCTTGCACAAGCAACATAGAAGGAGTTATTTTCCACATTGTCAGGTTATTCATTTTTCTTTCTGTTATTGTGTGAATAGGCTATGTTACCGTTAAATAAAAATCTCTCAAAGGAAAAATATCTAGAAAATTAATAATAACTTGTGCGAACACTAGAACTATCTGCTGTAGATAAAAAAATGAACATATACGTTATTAAATAGTTAAGATTTTCAACGTAGTTAGCACAATGTAAACTCCGACCGTGATTTTTAAAGCGGAAGAGAAAACTTACAAAAAAATTAAAATGTAAACAGGTTTGAAACATGAACTTTTACGATATCTAATATCTAAATTGGTCATGTTTGGTTTAGAAGACCAAGTAAGTTATTGTATGTTTGCGTCTGTCAAAGATGCTAATACACCATGCATACATTTGTCAATAATATAATACCGAAATATATTCGATTAGATACATCTGTATAGAAAGCAACTGATCGTCGTCAATAGATTCAGAATATTGTCAGATAGTCAATCGAATAACTTGCTTGTCAGGGAAGTAAATAACACAGAACGTAACAAGAGTGACAGCCGTGACAGGCAAATGAAAAAGGAGAGAGAGTCTTGCTCACACAAAACAAGCCAGAGAGCGTGGAAAAGATAAGGTGAAACAGTTGGCATACAATTCAACATAACTTGAGTAAGCAGCCAGTATTTTAACAGTACATATACTAGTCCCAGAGGGAGATCGTATATGACGTTTCGTTCTAGTGTCTTCTGTCTTTTTAGTTTTCGAAAAAGACGCGTGAGAATGAAGAGGACAACGTCGATGACGACTCACTATATGTTATTTTTGAATATAAATATCTAGACGCGTTCCACGCCGAAACGCAAATTATATAAAATTCCATCGGTAGAAAAAAATCGCAAAGTATGCTCCGAAAATTATTATAAAGACGTTTGTTTCAGTTATTTTACAAGTTATAGTTGCGAAAAAATTGACAATGTTTCTTTAAATGATTTTTGCTCTATTTTAAACGAGTCGTGTTTTATTAAACATTTTCGCAATTTTCGCATCGATTTTGACGCTTTAAATTTTCATGCTCTCCTCTAACATTCATAATTTCAGATCTCTCCATCTTCTTCTTTTTGGGCGCGGTCGCGGGGCTTTAATAAACCAACATAAAATAAAATAAAAATAAATAAGTTAATGCTTTAGTTAAACCGCGTGACAAACAACTACCGATAACCAAGTAAGGCGGATTTAAGCTTAAATATCGGGATTATAAAAGTGACTCATAAATGATTTTGATGATAGGAGTGTTTTTATTTTATTTTTTATTTTATTTTAGTTTATTTAGGAAACAAACAGTTATACATATTTTAATAAGAAAGTAACATATTACATGATTGCATTAACCAGCGAAGTTTCCGCTACAATTTATAATATATAAACATGGATTAAAACATTAGAGAAAACATAAAGTGGTAGAAAAAAAAGAAAAAAATATATATACAACAGAAATGAAAGAAAAAAAAACACACACAAATTAAAGCATATGGGATATATAAATCATCCAAATATTATTATTATAATAAAAAAGAAGGAAAACCAACATAATGAGAATGAAAAAAATAACATGCAGCAGGGGTGGAGAGTTCGTAATTAACAATTTGTTTTAATTTTTTCTATTATGGATTTAATAAATTGGCCTGAGGACAAATGGAAAATATCAGCGTCGTAAAAGATATCATTGTATTTTGTGCACGTCCTTCGGAGAAATGAATGTTGTGTGTAATTTGTTTTTGAGTGTGGGATGTGGAATAGTTGGTTTGACCTTGTGTTTCTTATTGGACAGTGGAAATTAATGTGTTCTAGAAGGTAGTTGTTGTCAACAACGTTGTTAATGATTTTGAATAAAAATTTTTGGTCGGATATATTTCTTCTATCTTCTAAAGTTGATAAATTATGGAATGTTAATGAGTCTTTTAGGTTTTCTGAAGTTCGAAAGGATTTAAAGTCTAGGTGTTTCAATATCTTTTTTTGAATTCTTTCTAACCTTTCAATATTTACTTTGTATTGGGGATTCCATATGACTGATCCGAATTCTAATATTGAGCGAACAAAAGAGACGTACAGTATTTTGATTACGTGTAGAGACCTAAATGGTTTGGTCACTCTTATGATGAATCCTAGAAGTTTGTACGCCCTGTCACAGATGGAATTTATATGTGTTCGGAAAGACATTCCGGAGTCCATTATTATTCCTAAGTCCCTCACTTCACAACATCTTTTTATCTCTACGTCATTGATTTTGTACGGGAATATTAGGGGGTTTATGCTTTTGGTGAATGATATTGTGTTACATTTTTCCAGATTAAGGAACAGTTGGTTGTTAGCACAATATATTCCAAGCCTATTGATATCATCTTGCAATTCTAGGCTGTCATTAATATTAGTGATTTTTTTGTAAATCTTAGTGTCATCAGCAAAAATTTGGAATTTGGAATTTTTAAAGCATTTACCTATATCATTGATGTATAAAATAAACAAGAGAGGTCCGAGATGTGATCCTTGCGGGATTCCTGAAGGTATACTGTAAAAACGCGAGGAGAAACCCTTAGCTCTAACTGCTTGACTTCTGTTTGTTACATATGATTTGATCCATCTGAGAAGGTCACCATTAATCCCGATTTTTAACAGTTTCTTCAGAAGCAGGTCAATGTTAATTTTATCAAAGGCTTTTGAAAAATCCGTATAGATAGAGTCTACTTGATTTTTACCACCCATAGAATTTAAAATAAAATCTGTGTATTCCAGAAGGTTTGTCTCGACCGACCGTTTTCTGAAAAAGCCGTGTTGATTTTTAGATATGATTTTTTGTACCGCCGGAAAAAGTTGATCAAGAACTATGTTTTCCATGATTTTGCTGACAATTGGGAGTTTGGAGATGGGCCTGTAGTTGGTAATGTTAGTTTTGTCCCCGCTTTTGTGGATTGGTGTAATGAGTGCTTGTTTCCAGACGTTGGGGAAGTTGCCTTCTTCAAATGACATTTTGAGTGTCCTGATAGTTAAAAAAAATACAGGGAAGAGAATGGAATAAGAAGTCGGGATGCCCCCCGATGAAGACAAGAACATAATATAGTTTGAAACATATAACAACGAATAGTAGAATTATTATGACAAAGATAAAGAAAACCACTATTTTGAAGAGTATAAGTTAAGTGAAGGTAGGTACCTACTCCAGGATGTACAAAAAAAGCAAAGTGTACTTACCCTTATGTTCTAAATCTTCAAATATGTATACTTAGTTTTTAATGCTCAGAGAAATTTCATGACGGTGTCATAATAATATATGGGTATTGTGATTGCATTTTTGCCCTCATTTGAGTTAGATCTATATCTCAATAATAGATTTTATCTTTATTCCACCGTTCGTTCCTCACAGTAATAAAATCAATGACATGGCGTTTTTAGACATCTTGAAATGTCCATGGATGGTTGGGAATTCTCAAATAACTTTACAGACGAAGTGTGTTGCGTTTTTTTGCTCTTGTAGGAATATGTTTTTTGTACGAATAAATATCAAAGTGGTGGGGTTTTAAATAGATAGCTGTTATTCTTGCTCTTTAAACAAATGAAAAGTGTTTTCTTGTAGACATTTATTACAATAGATTATGCAACTATGTACTATATACCAATACTCATAAAACTGATTTGGACTTATGTTTTTTTTTGTATATTATATTTCTAGGTATATTACAAAGTGTAAATATACCTAGAATTTTTTTATTTACTTTTATTCTTCTTACACTGGCTAAGATGCTGTATTGCTGAGATATCTATGAGGTTTCAAAAAATGATAACTCCTAAACAGTAAGATATTATATAATAAAAAAAATAACCATAATAATTAATAACTACTAAGCGTTTGGACTATTAGTGTTATCTTCTTCTTCAATGATATAATACATCGATGGGAATAACCTTCAAAGATTATAAAAAGAGAATTGTTCTTATAAAAAATTTAATAATAACTACATTCATATTAAATTATTAGTATTAATTGAACAAACCAAAATACCTGTCAAAAGTTCACTTGGTATCGAGGCCGGGATCACTTGTTTAAGTCTTCTCATGGATACCATGTTGGTATTAATTATTACTTCAAATTATTCGATAGAAGGGTGTGATGTTATATTATCACTATTTAGATATGTAAATTCACATTGATGTAGTTTTTATTGAACTTGGATGGGTTGTGGATTGAATCAAATGAACACAAAACCTTTCTTCGAATACCTACTATAATCAGCGAATTTAGTATTCTATTTTGGAGGGAAGTATTAGAACCATTTATTGGATAACCAACACCTCTGCGATTGGATTTTTTTATGTCCGGGTTCATTGGGTGAGGTGTGTTCGTGTGGCGGCGAATGCGCCTGCCTGCCCACCAGCTGCGTGGCGGGCCGGATCAGGAGAGTCTGGTTTGGGGAGACCCTTTGATCTCTCCAGCTGGTCTCTTTTGACTCATCGTCCTGAACCGCAGCGGGAGGGAAGGATTCAGTCTGTCGCTCCTGGACACACCGACCTCTAGATTCCTTCCCACCACTCACACCTTATTTTCTTCCCAAAATTTTCTCTTCTTCCTTTCCTTAAAAATACCCTCCACACAACATCCCCAAAGATGGTATAAGTCCTGACGGAAATCATTTTCCTAAGGGCCTCATATGTGGCGTTAACCTAAATAAAACGTAAATCAGTAAAAATAATGTGCAGTGGATGTTTACACCGCAAGGAAAACTTATTTCACCACTTTTCATGAAATGTCACTTTGTCAATCTAATGCTGCGTATACACGAACGAACACAAACATTTCACTTTTAGGCCGTGAACTTGCACAGTTCTGTACAGAAAATAACTATACGTTCACTGATATTGTGCATTTAAGCTCTAATACATTCACTTATGTAAGTGACGCCCATGGAACCACCCGATCACTGCATTATGACACAGGGGTTGAATCGTGCAGTGAGGAGCGTAAAAATCACAGCCAATGCGACATGGTCAGATCATCTCCCACTAACTGTGAAATATATCTAAATCCAACCCCCATTATTTCCAACAGACATAATCGATCAAAGGATTTTGGATTTTGGCCAATAAACTACTGTTAAAAATAAAAACCCCAGATGCCGTAAGATATTAAAGACTTGATAACGAAACTCATAAACTTAAACTAGATTCTCTCTACGGCAATATTGTGCATAGAAACTCCGCCATACAAGCATTCAGAAGGAAAGGACCAAAAAAAATGTATGACATTGTTCTTGGGTGGAATTACGAAATCTTCGCTTTGTACCGCCATTGAAGACATGCATTCCTCCGCTGAGTTCAAGCCGGAAGGCCGTTTCGCAGACGAAAGGAAAACTAGTAAGAAATCTTTTAAAATTGCTCTCCGAAAATGCCAACACTCGGAAAACAATGCACGAATGGATAGCATAGCTACGTCTTTGCATAACAAAGATTTCAGAAAGTTTTGGCAAAAAACTTCAATTGTGCTGAAAGCCAAGAGCAAAGTTCAACTACTCGTCAACAACATTATGGGCGATGAAAACATAGCCCTCGAATTTAGAGACTTTTTTTCTTTAAGCGAGGATCAAGGAGATACCACAAAACCTTCGATAATGACATATCCACCTGCAGCCAATGACGACCTGGTCATGTATGTTACTCCTGAAATGATTGAAAGAAAAATTAAGCAAACCGCCCACGGTAAAAGTCCAGGGTACGACGCCATTGGTATTGAGCACATAAGATACGCAGGAGATCAACTTCATACTATTCTAGCCGCCCTGTACTCAAGCCTCCTAATGCCGGCCCCAGACACGAATTCAAAGAAGTGATCAAACAAGTGTTCACATGTGTGGCACGGGCATTTGACACTGTTGTCACATAAGTGATAACTTAAGTGCGCTTTGCCGTTCCGTATCGGTTTTTTAGCGCACATCAAAGGGATCAAAGTTCAAAGTTTGCGTGCCTGCCACACTGCGCGAAGCTCAGTTGCGCAAGCGTCGCCGTGGAGACTTGTCGTGCGTAAACAGCCAAACGAACTAGCGATGGAGTGGAATAATGAGAGCGTTTTCGAGTTTATAGAGTTGATGCAAGTAGAGCCAGATATAAGGGCATAAAAATCGAAATATTTTTTTTTGTTTATTTATTTGCACATGTAATAAATAATTAGACGCACATAAATAATATAAGCTACTTGTAGTTATCTTCTCTATGTACTTTTATATTATATTTATTTTGTCAATGCTCTTCATCTATATGTAATCTCCTTTCATTGTGATCTCTCTTTTGTTCTATTCGTGTTATTGTTAATTGGACTATTTGTCCTTAAATAAATAAAAAAATAAAATAAAAAAATAAGCAAACTGTGTCGACCAAATCGTCGTCCATGTTGTGTGAAGTGTGTTTGAAAACTGTGAGCTCAAAGGAGTGATCAAATCTTTGACACATGTCTGGCAAATACAACAATATGTGACCAAATGTGTGCGCAAAGTCTTCAAAAAAGTGATCACTTATTTGAACTTCTGTCTGGCGCCCGCGTAAGACACACACATATGCCGATGGATATGAGCAAAATTATTATCGTACCAATCCTGAAATCCATTTAGCTGGATGGATCGGTATTAGGAAATTAACGACCGACTTCGTTGGCGACAATGCTTTCGAGACTATTTGAAAAAATCTTATTCGCGCTAGTCAAAGAGAAAATATTTACCCTCGACAACCAATTCGGCTTCAAGAGCGCTTCATCAACCGATTTGGCCATTTATGAAGTAAAACAAACAACAGCCTACATCAATGGGCAGGAGCTTCTTCAAAAATTTTATTCCTTAAAAGCGGAGTCAGGCGAGGAGGAAATATGTCTCCAACTCTATATAATGTGTACATTAACGACATCTTACAAGAGTTGAACGATACACGAATCAGTTGTCATATCTGCGGATAAGAAAGTAATAACATTAATTACGCCGATGACATGGTGCTGCTTGCACCTTCGATTAAAGCGATAAGACGACTTGTGCAAATATGCGAAGAGTACGCAAACGCTCAGAACTTGTTGTACAATTCAAGTCATCGTCACTCTCAAACAAAACAAGGAACCATCAAATATTCCTCCAATATATCTAGAAGGAAATGAACTGCTTTTGGCCTCACAGGTTAAGTATCTGGGTGATATCCTATCTGAAGACATGAAGGATATAGAAGATATGGAACGACAAAGAAGAGCAATTAACATACGGGCGGGAATGCTCTCAAGGCGGTTCTACCACTGTAGCGACGACGTCAGAAAATTACTCTTCAAGACATACTGCACTGCCTTGTACACATCTGAACTGTGGACGCAATACCCAGCAGCGCAATGGGACAAACTGAGGGTGTGCTACAACAATGCATTCAGGTAACTTATGCAACTACCGAGGTTCTGCAGTGCCTCCACGATGTTCACCGAGGGGAGGGTGCACTCATTCCCAGCCTTACTTCGCCACCGACTACCCAGCTTATGGAGCAGGGGGATCAACCAACATCATTATCGTGGCTGCATCCGGGTGGCTCAGTTCCCCACTAAATGAGCAATGGATGCAGATAATGAGGCGACCTCCCTGATGGACAATTTATTTATATTTTTTATTCTGTTTAATTATTATTTATTTTAATTTTATGCTTAATTTTTTGTTATTTATGTGATGAATTTTATTTTCATTTTATGATTTAATTCGGTACCTACCTAATATGCAAACAATTTTTTCTTTCTTTTGTAGTTTATAGTTGTTTATGTAATATAGCAGACTGGGATTGCACTACCCTCCCAGTCCTGCTGGAATAAAAACTTAAATAAATTAAAAATTAAAAACAAATTTAACAGCTCCACCCCTACCATAATAATACATTGTTCCCATCCATATTTAAAAACTGTCAAATCAGTATACATTTGCCCTGAAGAAGGAATGTTCGTTCTGAAACCGGTCGGATTTACTCAAATATAAAAGTGGTTCAAACAAAGTTAAATAATTGTTTCATACAAACAAAATAAATAAATATATTATCCTCGGTAGATACATACAGTTTTCAGCACTGCTGCTGTAAGAATTGTTGAAAATAATTTTATTTTTATATAACATCTTTCACATAAAGGAATGGCTAATGTATAGATTACTCTTCTCATATCATGATAGCATATAGACAAAGGGTAAAAAATGTTATGAAAGTGTTAGTAAAATTACTTTGCTTTTACACGAAAAGTTATAATATTCGTTGCGTGTCGGTCGTTTAAACTTATTGCGTGCGCCAAATAAATGTTGGCGTGTTCCAGAACCAGTTCATGCGTTAAACGAAATCGTTAGCAATACCAACATTTCTAAACATCATTAAGAATCTTCATCGCCTTTATGTGAACACAATGTGTGTTTTCAATTAACAGAGATCTCTTAGCTGAATAGAGCAAAAAGCGAACGCAAGGGTAGACCGGGGAAGAATAAAAAATCATCTTATGCCGAGCGCTGTGTTACATCATCCTTGTTCATGTTCAGGGTAGATACAAAAATAAACCTTTGAGCATTGATATTCTTAGTTACAACTTCAACATACGTAAAATTATTTGAAATTTATTTCTAAAATTTATGTTAGATTAGGTACCTATTATTACGCGTGACTGGTTGCCCTTAGGAAGGTATTTTTAGGGAGTGTCGTGATGTTCGATATTGCTTATTACGTTTCATAAAAGTTAGCATAAAACATCTTTGTTTAGTAGTTATACGGCGAATGACGTCTTATTGTTCATGGGTGTTTGTTTTTGCCGAGTTTTTGTTATTTTAAACTAGCTGGGTTACCCGGCTTCGCTCAGGACATTATTCTAGAGTATTCTGGAATGTTCCACAATGATGTTCCCAGTTTCCAATACTCAAACATTCCACGACATACTCCGCCACTCCTTCCAGAACTTTCTAGAGCTCTGCGGAACCTTCTAGAACATTCTGGAAGACTGTTCTAGAAATTTCAAGAGGGCGAAACTTTCAGCCCTTATATCTTCAAAAGCACGCCCTTTAGGTAAAAACGGGAATCATCATCCTGCAGGGGGGAAAGAGATCAACCACACCATATAACTCCCTTGGCCGTACCGGGACGCGTTTCCGAGTTTTTGCGAGCCGCACACTTTCATACACTTTCTTTTATAATATGTATTGATTAGAATTAATACCACTCTATTATTAGAATCTTTTATGTCGATGTTAGTACATTAAATGGTTTTTCTACGTTCGGACAAGAGTAATAAACGAATAAAATAGTGCTACAAAAATATCTGATTGACGAGAAGGTGTTCAAGAAAGACATGATGACCAATTTTAAATCGTATTTTTGTTATGAAATATTTATATGATATGTGAGGGTGTGTATGTGTGTGTGTATGAATGTGATGTAAAGTAAATGTTAATGTTTGTGTATGTATGTATGTATATGTGTGCGTATATGTGTATATCTACGTATGTATGTGTGTAAGTATGTCCATGTATATGCATGTGTATGTGTATGTGAACATGTACATTGTTTTCTACGCTAACAGTATTGAGACATTATCTTGTTGGCTTAAACATACTCTACAGAATGATTTCTTAGCATTATAAAGCGTATTATACCCCATTTTGTTATCAATGCTGTGTTTGTCTTTAATTAGTTATAGTATCAACCATGGTCAATATAATTGTATTTTTGAGCGCTTTGATAAGAATCACTGTTGACAAACCGAATAAAAAACGAGTGTGCTTTAGACCACACAACTTAAGTAAAACTTCTGCTCCATCTATACGATAGGAAGAGAGAAAGAAAATGTCCGTGCGCGCTCTCTCTCTTGCCCCTACAGTGTGATACAGACAATAGGCCTGGGCCCGCTACCGTTCGCCTCGCTTTTCGTAACGCTCTCGTCACGCATTCGCCAGCTTACTCCCCAAGTCAAGCGTGTGAAGAGAAGTTTTACTTCAAAAACAAAAACAAAAAAAACTAACATAAAAAAAAAGTAAATCTAACATCGGTTGGTTTTTACAAAAGTTGAAACATCACACGGACGAGTGTGAGAATATGTTTGTGAAGCACGAATATTTTAAGCTAATCAATGATTATTGAAGTAAAACTACTGTACGCACGCTTGACTTGGGGAGTAAGCTGGCGAATGCGTGACGAGAGCGTTACGAAAAGCAAGGCGAACGGTAGTTGAGACGGAGATATAAGTTAGTGAAGATATAAAGAGAGAGTTACGTTTCGTATATTACTGTAGGGGCAAGAGAGAGCACACATTTTCTTTCTCTCTTTCTCTCTTTCTCTCATAGCCAGTTACGTTTCGTATATCTACGGCATAGTGCCGACCTCCTTTGACGACCTCCGTAGTCCAGTGGGTAAGACTCTTGACTCACAATCCGGAGGTCGCGGGTTCGAACCCGGCATGCGCAAATAAATTTTATTTGATTAATTTGTGTTATTTCACAATTAATTCATTTAAAAAATAATATATAGTATATTTGCGGCATGTTCCAGAGTGGAAGATACTATCAGTATCGCCCTGGTGTAAGACCACCATTCAGAATGGAAACGTTGCTTGAAAATGGCTTTAGCCGTGTTTGGTGACCAGATCTGAATAGCCAGGTACTTCCCAACCTTCCTCTTCCCCACCTCCTTCCCCTCCCCACTACCTTCAGCTTCACAACATACCCCAATTGGGGATGCCATAGTCTCACTGGCTCCAGACGGGAGCAGTTGAGATTCTTGTGCGGTATTCACTGTAAAAAAAAAAAAAATAGTGCAGGCCTGTTGTCTGTATCACACTGTAGGAGCAAGATAGAGGAGTGCGCGCGCACATTTTCTTCCTTTCTTCCTATCATATAGATGGAGCAGAAGTTTTGCTTCAGACGTGTGGTCACGCACTCTTTTTTTTGTCAAATTTAGGTTTCCTTACAGCGTGGGTTAAACTTAGTGATCCTATTTCAATGAATTTAGGGGAAACTTAAGGCTTTTCGGATCTGGCCATCAACACGAGTTGGTTTGTGGCTTTTTGTTTCGTATCTTATTTGTTCTACTTACGCTAAATACGTAATTTTGAAAACTGTTTTATAATGGTAATCTTGGAAAATTGTTTTGACAGAATCATCATTCAAAATGTTTATTTTACTTTAAAACATCGCTCCTAGAAGCTATTAGATTATTTTCTTCAATTTATTTTAAACTTAGTGAAAATTTTAGCCTTAGGTAGGTATATTCCATTGTCTAGACTAAACTAGAGGGTACCTCAGTGTGCACACCATTCGATCATTCTAGGCAGAAAATTATTATGGAAGATTAATCGAAGTGTTTATGTTGGGTAAAATGAAATCGAAGTGATGAATATTTTAAAGCGTGATAATATAATTAATTATTGTTAATAGAGCAATTTTATGTTTGCGCAACCGACAATTTAGATATCTAATACTATAAACGATTTACTTTTGAATTCGTCTCTCTTTTTTGGCCTCGCTTTTCAATTAGGTGCATCACAAATAATTTATCTTCTGTTAAACTTTGTGATAGGAATGTAATTTTTGATTCCCATAAATGTTCTACTAACAACTAAATTAATTCAAGTAAATTAAAGTAAATCATTAAATTTGATCGCGTTATCCCTATGATAGTCATTCAATATATACTTTTTTAAAACATACAATTTTTTGCTTCGAATATTACATTCCAATTAACGTGAGCATGGGTTGCTATGCCACTTAACAGAGATTTTTTTTTGCCCTGCTTATCCTTTTCCATTCGTTCCGTTCTCCTTCCGCCTCCCCTTCTTCTCCCGCGTCCCCTTCCCCTCACGCGTTCCGACTCCGTCTTCTCCGCCTTCCCTCTCCCCACTCCGCACTCCCGCTCCACGGTACCGTGAGCCCCCCTCCCAAGTTCCCCTCCTTCCTTACGCACTCCATACATTCAGTCGAAAATATAAAATATTTAGGAGTATCAATAGATATAAATCTTAATTGGAAATCACATATTAATCAAATCACTTCTAAATTAAGATATCTGACCTATATATTTTATAAACTTAAGGAAGTACTAAACATTGAAAAATTGAAAATGATCTACTTTTCCCTGGTGCAATCATCAATCACTTATTGCATTATAGGATGGGGTGGTGCACTTGATACATTTATGAAGCCTCTACAAATAATTCAAAAACACATAATTAAAGTCATATATAACAAAAATAAAACATTCTCGACCAACTTATTATACAAAGAAACTAAAATATTTAATATACGTAAATTATTTATATTTTTGAAATATGTGTTTAAAAACAAAAATAATTTCGAAATAAATAATATATTTTATACCCCACAAACCAATACTAAATTATTGCAGACACATAGCAGTTTCATTGGTCCTCGTACATTTAACCTTCTACCACTACAAACTCAAATGATAAATAAAATGATAAAATATGTAAAAGAGGTAAAATTATGGTTGAATAATGTAGATGTTAAAACGCTTTTTCTATAAATTTATCCATCCTTCTACAACTCATTTGCTGTAACTTCTAAAGTGAAGTACAATATCTTTTCTGTTTTTTTTTTTTTTTTTAATAACTAAAAAAAAAAAAAATTGTATGTTTTTCTCCATATTTTTATTTTATTTTTATAATAACTGAAAAAACCTTTTTCACTTATTCTACCTATGTAATACTTATTTTTTATACTATCTTTATATTTAATATGTTTCTTTAAGTCTAATTTATACTTTGGGTACTTGGAAATATAGTATTTTGTTTTAATATTACCCACACTCAGGCAGTGCCTTAGTGGGTTTTCATTTCTTGTTCATAATTGTTATTATATATTATGTTATTTTACAATATTTGCTATTATACATTATATGTACAAAGAAATGGAAATAAATAAAGTTAAAAAAAAAAATTTAAAAAAAAGTCCCGGTACCTTCAGTTTTCAACAGCTCGCGTGCCACCTATTGCAATTTTTTTACACACATATCAAATGCCAGAGCTCACCAGTATATACAAAAACCTTCGCGAGAGAGCTCACAACAAGTCACTAAAGTTTCATCGAAATCAGACGAACGGTTTAGAAACGTATAATTTCATGACGCCTGAGCTCACGATTATATATGGAAACCATTGCGGGGACATGCGCACATCAAATCCCCAAAGTTTCATCGCAATCGGATGAATGGTTTAGTAATTCATAGACATCTCGTATACTCATATACTGACATACACATATACTCACATACTGACTATCATATACTCATATACTGACATACACATATACTCACATAATTATGCATCCCCAAGCAAGCATATTTTGATTTTTATATATATAGATGATGAAAATAAATAATTTTAATATTTTAAACTAATTAACTTCATCAATCGCATAGATTCACAAACAAGTTAACAGACAAGATTTGAAATTTTTTTTTTTACATTGACTCCACACAGGAGGGTCTTTTAGAGGAAAGGAAGGAGTGAACATGGGTCTTGAAGAGACCCATGTTGTAGGAGGGAGGAAACACAGAGGCCGACAAATCGGTGAAATGCGGATGTTAAAATATGTAGAAGTCATTAAAGCTGTGATTAAAAATATTAAAGAGTCATTAAAAATAGCCCATAATCTTTTTTTATTCCAGTAAAAAGAGAATTACTTTACACTCATTTAACTAACCTGATGTTATCTATTTAACCAATTTTAGATATATATTTTTTTCATGACTTTTAATGAATTTTCAAAGGATGTGTTGATTTAAGTTAATTCTTAGCTGTCCGCTTACCGCAGCATTTATTTATTTATTTGTTTATTTATTTATTTACGGACTTACGTCCAATTTAAAACAAAGTATCACGAAGTATAGAAATGAACAATGTAAGGATTCGGATGGTACATGAAAGCAAAGACAAACAGTTAAAATAGAAGAAAAATAAGTGTCAAGTCACGTCAAGACCTTGCAAAAATTAGGGTGAATATGACATATCTTCATTTGTTTAAAGAGCGACAGAAATCATTTAAGCTAAAACCAAAAAAATCAAGGTCTTGACGTGAGTTGACCAGTCTACACATTCTGGACAGTGGTGAGTTATAACCATAGTTAGTCGAGTGCTGATTGAGGAAAAGCAGGTCTTTATTTCTGAGTCTACGAGAAGGTTTATTAAATGTGATGAGTTGTAGTAATGTAGGCAAGTTGATTAAACAGTTAATAATTTTGAAGAAACAAATGAGATCAGATTTTATCCGACGGTCTTCTAAAGGAGAAAGGTTTAGAGTTTGTTCAATTTCAGCATACGAATAATTGCCTCGCTCTAATCCTAGCCTCCAAGCAATTCCCTTTAGGAACCGATGTTGAATGGATTCAATATGACGAATATGGACAGCATAAAAAGGAGACCATATAATACAAGCATATTCAAGATGGGGCGAACCAAGGAGCAGTAAAGAGTTCTTAGGGTATTTATGTTTTTGAAGTCAGAAGTGGTTCTAGTGATAAAACCAAGTAGTTTGAGAGATTTATTAACAATCGTATTTATATGTTCCCGGAAAGAAAGCTTGCTATCAAGAGAGACACCAAGATCTTTAATAGATTGAACAGTTGTTAGGCAATTATTATTTAATTTGTATTCGAAAACAATCGGATTTTTAGATCTGTAGAAGGACATAATTTTGCACTTATCGACATTTAGTTCCAAGCAATTAATTTTACACCAGTCATTGAAGGAGTCAATATCTGATTGGAAAAGAAGGCAGTCATGGTAGTTTTTGATTATTTTTAGGATCTTATTGTCATCAGCAAAAGGCCAAAAGCGTGTGTGAGAGAAAATACGAATAATGTCATTTAAAAACAAGTTGAAGAGAAGCGGGGCTAAATGTGCTCCTTGCGGTACGCCGGATGTTACTTCAATAATAATAGACTCAATGTTATTTATTTTAACTCTTTGTTTTCTATTGCTTAAATAAGAATTAAAGAAAGATAGCAATGGGTTTCGTATACCTATAGCATATAGCTTGGCCATGAGGATAGCGTGTTTTACTTTGTCAAAAGCTTTAGAAAAGTCGGTATATAGAACATCTACTTGTGATTTATCTTCTAGGCCATTGACTACGGTGTTGGTGAAGGAGAGTAAGTTTGTAGTGGTAGATTTAGCAGATCTAAAGCCATGCTGTTCCTCAATCAGCACATTTTTGAAAATAGGTGTTATTTTTTTTGTGATTATAGATTCAAAGATTTTAGGAATATGAGATAACATCGATATAGGTCTATAGTTTTCTACGTTCGACCTATTACCCGATTTAAAAATAGGTAGTATATAGGAAACCTTCCAGGAATCCGGAAAAGTGGCAGATGATAATGATAAGTTATATAATAAACAAATTGGTTTAGATACAACAGATTTACATTCTTTCAATAATATTTCAGGTATATTATCAGGACCAGTGCTTGTTTTGCTGGGAAGATTTTTTAAGTAATTGAAAACATCTACAAGTGTGATTTCGCAATTCTTAAGGTCAATAGTATTAGCATATTTAAGTGGAGGGATGGTGCATATGTTATCAGTATAGACAGAGGAGAAATGTTCAGCAAAAAGGTTGGCAATATCGAAATCGTTGGTGGCGTGAGTATCATTAAAAAATAAACTTGAAGGGAGATCGTTATCAATACGTTTTTGTTTAATAAATTTCCAAAATTGTTTAGGGTTAAGATTTAATTTTGTCTCAGTGAGTTTAATATAAGATTTGTAACACAAGTTAGATTCAATTTTGGATAATTCTCTTAACTGAGAAAATTTTTGATAAAGCGCTAAGTTGTTCGTTAATTTGAATAACTTGTGTGTTTTCTTTTTTTCCATAATCAAATGCTTTAGTTTCATACTGAACCAAATAGGAAATTTAGGCTGGGAAAAAGTTCCCCTTGGAACGAACAAATCTATAGCATGAGTTATACATTCGTTGAATTTAAATACAGCATCGTTAATATTGTTGTTTGATAACATACCTGCCCAGTCATATTGGGCAAGGTACCTATTCATGCCAGTATAATCACCTTTGTTAAATTTGTAGTGGAATGTAACTGCTGATTTCAGAGTGTCACCTTTGAAAGGATTAGTGAAGTTAATATCGAGTGGTGGATGATATTTATCTATTGGTAATATTGAGTCAGTAGCTTCACATACGCAAACGCTAGACATATTGGTAAATATTAGATCAAGACAGTAACCTCCATAGTTATTGATCGAGTTTAATTGGTACATATTCAGGAAGGCAAAGAAATTTACTATTATGGAAGCATGAAGGGAAACATTATTAGGAGTTTTCACATCATGACTATCATTAAGCCACACAATTTTAGGAAGATTATAATCACCACAAATAAGTAAGGAATCGGCCTTTATGGAAACATGCTCAACTGCTTCAGTATGTGACTTATAGATTTCTATTGAAGAGGAGGGGGGAATGTATACACAACCAATGACAAGTTTCTTGGAACCAAGTAGAACACAAATAAATAATTGTTCAGATACATGTGGCAAGAGTATTTTTTTTTAATACATATCATTACTTCACCTCCTCTACACTTGTTAGAAGAGGAAGAGCGGTCACAGCGAAAAATAATGTAGTCATGTAGTCCAAGTTCTGTTGAAGCAATATTGTCTGATAGCCATGTTTCAGTAAAACATAAAAAATCATAAGGGCATAAATTTATGGAGCATCTAAAGGAGTTTAGCTTAGTATTGAGACCACGAATATTTTGATAATAGGTGGAAAAGTTAGTATTAATGAAGTGTCGATTCTGATTCAGCCTAAAAAATTGACTCGAGATAATTCGCGTCTTTCAGCGGCTTGGCGGGCAGGACAGTCAGGGGAGCCAGTGTTGTGTGTGGACAGTTTTCTGAAGAACTTGCAGGTAGCACATGCTGGTGGCTTTTCAGGAGTCGGGCAAGCATCTCGATTGTGTCCAGGTTTTCCACAGTGAGAACATGTAGGCATGTCTGCGTTACATTTCGACGCCGTAAGTTGACAGTGTCCACATTTTAGACTGTCGATCCAATCCCTTACGGTGTGTATTTGCCAGTCCATAGCCAGTTTAGAGAAGCGAATGAGGGAGTGACGAACAGAAGGAGGAACTCTGAAGACATGAGTGCACGATCCGGTACGAGGTCCTACTTTGTGAGAGAACTGCAATTTATCTTTCAATTCATTAATTTGTAGACCGGTTTCTTCGTGTGTTTGCTGGTGGATTGCCAAGATGATATTCTCGAGGGGCACAACTTGAGGTAGACCATGGATAGCTATCCGAGGAAGTTTATGTGAAGAAACTGCTGTTTTTAGACCAGCATCGGATAGGGTCGGTGCATTGGCAAGTTTTATGGCCTCCGCATCGGTACTTGGATGCACGACTACACCTCCGTTCCTTATTTCTCGTACCCCCGTGATTGTAATTCCCAAAGATGATGGGTTAGTTGAGGTTTTGAGAGATTCAAGAGTACTGCTGGAAGGAAGTGACTTGTCATCTTTGGGGAAGATAAGTACGGCTGGTCTCGCAGGAAGTATAGGGCATTGTTTCTTGTGTTCGGTGGATATTTCGGGAGGACTTGGTTGGACGTAATCGAACTATACGTTCTGTTCCCATTTTCGGGTGTTTGATTAGAAGACATATATTTGTAGGTCTTCAATTCTCCTTCAAGGCTCCCTAACTTTACACCCATTTGACCGACATTACCCAATAGATCGGTGAATTTAGGGGCGAGTTTCGCTATTTGTTCCTTGGTGAATTTGTTAGATGTGTCCATTATGATGATATTTAATAGGTTTAAAATAGAGGTTGCCTTTGCCAGGAATTGTTGGGCAGAGTTTTCTTGTTCCATTATAATATTATGGATTATTATTAGATGTAGGTAGATGTTAGAATGGTAGAATATTCTGTTAACTTTTTGTCTATGGCTTCAAATGTCACTTGACTTCAAACTTCAAATTCAAATTCAAATGGTTTCAAATTCAAATATCACTTGTCATGTTAATTTCAAGATTTTGTTTTTAAATTCATTCTTATAGTATAACTGTTATCACTGTGATTATTTATTAATAGGAAAACGATCCACTATTTTAATGTGATACACTTAGTTTTGTGTGAAAAACACAATCTAGATATCGATTTTTGAAACTTTTTGTAGGACAAAAATATTTGGTTACTTATGAGAAACTCCATAGATTATAAGCATTGTATGTATAAGAGCGGCCAGCCAGCGGCCGAAAATCTACATTTCGTCGAAAGTTGTTCTTACGATCGTGCAGGGCGGTTACAATGAGAAAGATTAATTATTCTCCGTACCACCTTTTTAAAATTATAACTCAATACCGATTTTATTTCATTCCAAATTTGCTTTTATTTATACCTACATCCAAAAATGCTGAAAGGCGTGATGATTAAACTATTAAAATAATGTACTTTTTGTAATTATTTTTTGATTATAGGTTAAGAATGTTAAAAAAAATCTGAAATATATTAGTTTGTAAGTGCGCAAATAAATACACAAACGGACCAATTTTCGTCAAGAAACACGTGTAGGTACGTATATATTTTTTTATGATTTTATTTAAACTAAAATTAAAATTCTAAAACATGCGATACCCAGATAATATATTGATTTATTTTACTGCATGATTATTTGATTTGAAATGGGTGTGGTATAATACAAAATCTTTTTTGAAATTTAACAAAACTGCCAACGACCTATGGTATAACCTTATTATACTAAAAACAAACATGTTTTTCTCAAAACTTAAAACATGCGAATGCTAGATAAAAGAACAGTCTTTCGAAATCCATTTATATTTTTTTGTGGAAAAATGTCAATACGTCTAAAATCTGATTTAAAAATGACATATTTTTGGTTTTCTCTGGTAATAAATATCCTCTTAAAAAAGCAAAACCATCGGCGCATTGAAGTTTGACGTTTTTTGAATTTTTGAAATTCACTCTCACTTCAATATTATCCTTATAACATATTCCATACTTTCAAAATTACGTCACGGCTAGTAGTGTTGTACGGGTCTACGGAGACGTCACGATGCGACGTGGAGAGTAACGCAAGAAAATTATTACTTTTTTTCCTTTGGAGGAAGCAGACGTACGTTGTGCATCTCACCTTTTGAAAGAGCTACAGCATTTTTGTGATAAGGAACTTATATGTTCATTGCCTTTTTTGCGCCGTCACGGAACCGTAATCGTAATTGTTGAAATTTAAGAACCCGGCTTCGAGTGCATGTCTGACGCCGCAACGTACGCGCCGCGTCATATTGCGCCAAACATCTGTGTACATGAAATTTCAAACAAAGCTACCGTTGCAATTCGGTTTCGAATTCAAGAATTCGTCAAAGGATGGCGCCACTTCCGTCAGCAGGTCGCATGAGAACGTGCCCCCCTAGGTATAAGTACTATGATTTTGTAAATTTGAGTACCTCTCCCGATATGGAAAGATTGTCGGTAAAACTTAGTTTTATGACGCGGCTATATATTATTACATATGACGTCCTTATCCGATTATGACCATCTACTGTATTACAGTGGATCCAAGGAACGGGCTATTTGGATGCAGTTTCTATCGGATTTATAAAATGGTCACTAACTCTCTAACTTGGCGAAAACGAACCAAAAGCCGCCCGCAGGGCCTAGCAGCAAAAACCTGCGGAGCGGGTCTTTAACTGCTAGTAATAATAATTATGCAATCGTTTTTAATCATGATGGCAATTACTCGTCACGTGAAATGATTTTCAGAACCTAAACTTCTATTATCCAAGAAATTGGTGAACAGGTTTGAATATATTTAGGTTCTCCCCAACCTTCCTCTTCCGCATATAGTGAGTGCAACAGACACTTCCCCTAGCCTCACAATCCACCGACTCTAGGCAGTTGAAAAACAGTTGTGCAGAAGTCTTACACAAAATAAAATAAACACATTGTAACTTAGAAACATAATTTTTAATTCGATATAATAATCTCGAAGTGCGCTTCTCATTTTCAATAGATGGCAAACGATGTATGAAACGTTAAACACGTTATGAATTGCACGGATGACCATATTTTTATGTTTTTCCTGTCACGGGAACGGCATTTTCTATTACAATAATCCCCGCTGGTTCCATAAATCCTGCTTACTCGTTGCACTAAAATTGGCAGAGAACATGATTATTTTAGGGTTAAAGAAAACGCCACGAAAAGATTTTTATAGTCGAAAAATTCAAATGAAAATTCTTGCTTTAATTCGAAAACTTACAATGTAGGTACACGGAAATAAAACAGTATTTCCTTCGGGTAAGAGTGGAACTAGAAAACATTTCGACAAAGTAGTAAAAAATATTAATCTCTTTGTCATGCAAATGTTCTTTCATTCATCAGAAATTTTGATACTCTTCTTATTAATTAATCGTGGTTGGGAAAATACACTTGATCTAAAATCTATTCCTCGGACTCAATCCGTTGAAAATGCATAAGAGGAAAAGAAGGAATTGACAAAATTTTATTTTCTATGATTTTATAGTGAGTTAATTCAATTTGTTTTTGAAAAGTTTATTCAATTTGTTTGCGATTCTACTCAAATCGATAATTTTAACCATAAAGCAAAATATACATTTTTTTTGCAGCTTTTTTGGTCTGTAATTTTTAGTTGAAATACCTAACTTTTGATGGTCTTAACTTTGCGCGTAATTTCAATCATTCAATGAGCACTGAAATATCTATTTTAATATGCATGTTTCCTTGTGCAACCTTCGATGGTTTAATAATATTTGGGACGCCCGAGAAAGATATGGCACGTCCAAGAGAATCGGAGAGCATGTATGAGTCGATGCATGGATGTGAACTAAGCAAGAAGTGTGTGCAAAGACCGAGTTGTTTGGCCGTCCGTCCTCTCTGCCTACTCCTGCGGAGAAACGGCATGATGGTTAGTTAGTTAGTTTATTTGAAAACAATTAAATAATTGTAACCTTATTTGTTGACATGAATGTCAAAAGATTATGTCAAAAGAACAAACGACAACTAAAGCCAGAGCAATCAACTTCCGTCTCAAGATAGTGGGGCACTAAAGACCGGGGATTCAAATCAGATGTTGAAATAAAAAAGAGGTTATTTGTGATAGATAGTAACTCAATATTTAATACTCAAAAAAGTAATCAGAAAAAGTTGGTTTATAATAAAACATAAATACCTGGTTGGTATTTATGTTTTATTATAGTAACATAAAAATTGGTTGAAAAACAGGAACGGAGAGATAGGGATGTCGAAAGTGAAAAAAAATATCGATATATCGATTTATCGATATTTATTAAAATATCAATATCGACGTCGAGATATCGAGGAAAAAATATCGATATATCGGTCAAATTTTCAAGAGATTTTGCGTTTATAAAATAATAGTGTATTCAGCTCAATATTATCAATAGTAATTTTTGTACACAATTTGCTTTTTTTATTGTTCAAAAATCTCAATCGTTTCCGTTCGTTCCTATACGGTTTTGGATTCTAGTGACTTTAAATACATAAATTTTAAAAAATATAGTTTTTGATACAATTTTCGATATTGGATATTTTGTATCGATATATCGGTATATCGGATCAAAATATATCGGCTAAAAATATCGATATTTTGAATTAAAAATATCGATATTTCGATATATCGATATTTTTTCAACAAGCCTACGGAGAGATTGATTTGAGAACGAGGTTTTTTTTTAAGATACGCGCGCCGTTACGGAACGTCTATAGGAGTGTCGTCGCGAGTAGAAAGGCCTGACGAGGCGAGGCTCCGGGTCCGGGGCTCCGGTCAAGGGGACCGAAATTGTCATCCAGCATCCGCGCGTCCAAGATCTTCCTTCTCGGATGAAATCCGGTTCAAATTAAATAGGCTCCAACAGCCTAGAGTGTTATGATACGACAGATTCGTCAGCTTTCAAGCAGCATGAGGGAATCGGCCGGCGGATAATGAAACAAAAAACATGCCCGTGCCAAGCGCACGCGGACGAAAACTCCACAGGGGTCACGCTTTTACGGCAGCAAACATGTAAAAAAACACGCGCGGTATGCACACGTAATCTCTCGGCATCCATCGTTGACACGTTTAAAAAAACTAGCTCCTTCGCCATCAAGGTAATTCACCAACTCGTGAATTTATTAAAATCATATTTAAGGCTTCCCAACACTTAATCAAAACGAATTCCGGCCCAAGGCCCAAAAATTAACCTCCCTTTCAAGAGCGCAAAACTGAAACCTGCCGCCATGATTGTAAGAAACATAAACAATTTCCGTTTTCCTCCACCTTCCGGTTGTCAGTTTGGCCAACCATACATAGTTAAAATCTAAATTAAATTAAAGCAGTACTTATTGGCGAAATAGATAGGTTACATAATATATGGATGTATTTGACAACAAGTTGAATTTGGCAAACTGCAAACGTCGTATGTGTCAACAATTTCTACCTATTTTATAATCTAATGTAAACACCAATTTTAAATATTTTTTTAAATAATGTAACAGTTTAAAATTATAAAGCTTAGTAAGCACCATAAAGTCGGATGCTACACATTAATTCGAATTGATTTTTAATTCCTAATTGGAAAGACAAATTAGTTCAAATGGAATCCTGCATTCTTCTGTTGCATTAAACATACTATGGGCAAGCTAATTTTTAAAACAGTTTCGAATAGGAAGTCGGAGAGTCTGGACGTTTGTTTCGACGAGGGAAGACACGTACTTTGGTGGATCTCTGTTGACCTGTGAGGTAATACTTCGTTTAGTTTTGAGTTTGATATATTAATATTGATTTACCATTTAATATTCTGTTCAATTCTGTAGTAATTTGATTTGATTTTAAAACGCGACAAGCTATCGATTGATTTTATTAGTTTCTAACTATACAGTTTCTTTTAGGCTAAACACGACCCTGGGTTTAAAATATTAGAATATTATTTTCTTTATGAATTAGAGCCCATGTTCTGGTTTCGTTATTATTGAATAATATAATTTAATTGTTTTACCACATTTTTATTTATTTACTATTAATGTTTTATTAAAATGTTGTACTATTTATTAAGCATTACATAAAAACGTGTGAAGTTAAAATAGTCGGTAAGTTTTCTGAAATTATTCAATTTTCTCAATATTTCTTTCCGTAAGAACCATTTACAAAGTATTAGAAAACTTTGAGAAAAAAATGAATAATATAGATAAAGTCGTTTTGATGTTACGGCGTGACCAAGGGAAACAGGGATTCATTTTTATACATAGTTATAGTATTAGATACCCATAAATGTGTATGTACCACATTCACTGTTATAATTTTAATATGTTTTTTCGTCGTTCAAACTGCAATGTAGGTACTTGCGGCAGCACGTATACAAATTATCCTAATTGCTCTAGTATTACAAACATTTATCTTGCATAAATATATTAAGGAGTCCTATGGATTACTACCTTTCAGTAAATAAATCCCTAGATATTACTATTATTTTTTTTAATGTTCTTTATTCAGTAAAGTTTATACATTACAGTAAATGGATAATTTTTTGGCCATCACACTAGGCACATGCCCGTGTTGTAGTGGCCAATTGCCTAGGCAATTGAAGTGCGGTTAAAGTTGACTTCAATGTAAATAATATAATGATAATTTTTGACCTAGGTTAGTTTTATATTATTACAGCTATCGAAAGAGTCGATGCGTTTTAATTTAGATCCAACCTCATGTTTTGTGAATATTTTGCTTTAAACCAACCCTTGGATTAATTTTTCTCCGATTACCGCAGCCAATTTTGCACGATAACACGTATAACCAAAAGCGCGGATGCATTCGATGGGCTCCACTTTCATTTACGAACTCTACCGAAACAGGCTTTACCGCCGGTGTAGGGAAGCTCAGTTAGGGGTAGGTCGGATGTACCAACGGAGGCTGTAATTTCTATACGGCTCTAACCGCTGATAGATTGTGTTACCCATATAATTGGGGCATCATTACCATGTCCAGAGTAATGGCTTCGGTGGCCGAAATAATAAGCTCGTGAGCGGTTTAATTCATCACGATCATTGGGTGACATTCCACTGATTAAGGAATTAAAAGTGATTGGAGGGAATTGTTAAAAAAAATCACGCTGATTTTATTCGAAAACATAAAGCGATGGTCAGGTTTGAAATAATTACTCTTTATTAATTTAATGTAAAAGTTTCAACTGCCCGATGCCCGTGGAACTAACATTTTTTACATTAGCTCCACACAGGAGGCACTGACGGAAAAAAATCACTCAGGACAAATGTCATCTTTGAGGAAGCTGAGTGGGTGGTCTTTTTAGGGAAAGAAAGAAGAGAAAATTTTGGGAAGAAAAGGGAATCTGGGGTCAATTTTGGAATAGAAAGTAGTGGGAAAGAACGATGGGAAAGTTCTGAGAAGGAAAAGGAATCTGGGGGTCAATGTGGCCAGAAGTGATGGACGTATGAATTCAACCCCCAATTGGTGCACAGCAATGTGTCGAGAAAGTCCGGCCGGGGATGTTTAAAGGCTATCAATCAGTCTCTCCAGATCCAGCCCGCCACGCAGTAGGTGGACAAACGCATCCGCCGCCAAGGCCCAGAAACCACACCCCATGAATCCGGAAACCCCTGCTAAGTCAAACTACTTAGGGTTACCTATGGCAGAGGTGTTTGTTATTCAATAAATGGTTCCCGGGGCGGCGGTACCCATGCCCGCATCCCAAATCGGCATCCGCGTTTTAGGAATATTAATAGACTTCACCTTCCGTACCCAAGTTTATTTTAATCACTAAGAACTATGTAAGCTCACAACACATTGCCAGTCTTTAAACTTAAACTTTCCTAAATAGTATTGTTGCTAATTGACTAATTCATTAATTGAAAATTGAATAAAAAATTAATTAATTTAACGCGGTTTTTGAAAAAAATTTTCAATTTTATTTATGTTTTAGCACAGAAATTCTATCCCTTTAACAAAAATATAGCCTTGTTTGTTTCTCATAATATAAAATTTTGTCGTTTTCATAATATGACACAATGATGACTGATCCAACAATATGTTTACAAATATCGCAAGGAATAATGGACATTAAAAAAAATAATATTCAAAAAACGTTTCTTTTCAGTTATTGTTGTGTTTTATTATTTATTTAAATAATGGAAATGAAAACATATTTAAATACAATGAAGGCTTTGAAAGGGACCTAAAAACAAAACAATGGTTGAAAAGTAGAACATTCGTTCCGTATATTTCCCTAATGACGAACATTTTTTTCCCTCAAAATTACTAGGATTACTCCAGAGTTTGTACAGTAATACATTTCTGTTATGCATATACTTTGACAGCTTTAAAAGATGTCTATCTGTTTTTGAAAATGTTTGACATCTTTTGAAATGGAAAAACCGCAATAGTTCTAAATGAATATATGGTTTAAGATGAAGTTATACGTGAAACCCTATTTAGATACTATTTAGATTAATCTTTTGGACGAATCGGCTTACAGTATGAACATCAAAAAATATGCTACGGATAAATCGAAGCTTTTACTAGCTTTTCTATGTATTAGAATTACAATAAAATTATACACATCTACCGGATCTGCCCTGATGATGGACACTGCAACGATGTCCGAAACATTAATTAGGCATAACACCCCCAAAACAAATAACGAAAATAAAATTATTATTTACATTAAAAAAAATATTAGCGTAAACCACTAAAAATGTTTTTTCATGACTTAACTATGAAGTGATACAAGAAACAATTTTAAAAAAATACCTCTTTATGGCTGAGACTATTTTTGAGATTTTGTATGTTCTTACTTTTGTTGGTTCTTATAAAATTATGGACAAAATAAATAAAAACCACTTTTTCGCTTACTTGCCTCGTGCAAATAAGACGCTCGATTTTAAAATTTTGCAGGCGTGAGAATCGAAAGATTTCTAGCGTTTATATTCCTATTATTGAAGAATTATACTTGATAAAAATCTAAATCTTTTAATGGTTTCACAACGAGTTATTAGTCTTTGTTTTTTAACCAGCTTCAGTAACCGACTTCGCCCGCATTCTTTTAAAAGAAGCATAACAATTGCTTAAACGAAAAAGTCGGGACAAAGGTATTAAAAAAGTTAACTGTAGGACCGGGACTGCATTTGTGAATCGTTGCTAGATATCCGATCATATATTCAGTTTACCATGCCACCGTAAGATAATATTTATGTTTTTGAAATAATTGTAGCAATCATGGCTTCGACTTCTTTCTACGAGAGGCCATTATGTAAGTAAGTAAAGTATTTATAGTACATACTTACAATACTTTACGGCCTGTATGTAAGTAAAGAATTTATAGTTTACCGAACTTTTGACCTGAAAAACAAAGAAAATATTAATAAATGCATGAAATTGTATGTATGTATTTGAAATTGAACCAGGAACATTCTTGACTATCCCTGTAATACAATTTATCTAGAAATTGTTAGCGCCATTGCTTCAACTATGTACGCAAGAAAAACATGACTATCCCTGTAATACAATTTATCTAGAAATTGTTAGCGCCATTGCTTCCACTATGTATGCAAGAAAAACTTGACTATCCCTGTAATACAATTTATCTATAAATTGTTAGCGCCTTTGCTTCAACTATGTATGCAAGAAAACTTGACTATCCCTGTAATACAATAATTTATCTAGAAATTGTTAGCGCCTTTGCTTCAACTATGTATGCAAGAAAAACTTGACTATCCCTGTAATACAATTTATCTAGAAATTGTAAGCGCCATTGCTTCAACTATGTATGCAAGAAAAACTTAAGGCCCGTCTTCCCGCATTTCATATTTTCCTTAAACGCTTGTAGTCTCAAAGCTCTTAAATATGTATACGCTATTCTTGAAGATAATATCTATACATCTATATGAAATTCCCTCATTAGAAAAAAATCGTAAATTATGTATGAATAAATTCACGGTGTTTTAATGAATGCTATTTTAGATATAACCTACAAGGATTTTGCTTTATTTTAAACGAGTCGTATTGAGGGATGCAAGGTTTTTAAAAATATCGATATATCGATATCGATAAATATCGAATTAAGTCGATATTGATATATCGGTCTAGTGGGTCGATATATCGATATTTCTTCTTTTTTTAAAAGCTTATAGAAATCGATGTAGTTTTATTATATGAAACGTTTATCGATTATGTATGTATGTATTTTTTATACTTAACTATGTGAATAATTACAATTTTTGGAGGTATATAATTTTTTTTCATAAATTTATTTTAAAAAAATGATTACATTATTTTGAACCAGCTATCGATCATAAAAATAGTAACTTTGAGAGTATGCTTCCTTGTAGCTGGTTTCTGCTTGAGTTAAAGTGGCTCCTGCCTTTGAAAAAAGACGTTCAGAAGGAACACTTGTTGCTACAATTGGTAGATGACGCCGCTTTAAAAAGATTGGGATATACACCTTGCATCTCTTGCCATGTTTCAAGAATGTTTGCTTTTGGAATATTTACAAGAGCAGAAAGATATAATAATAGCATTTTACCCGAATTCGTGGGTATTTTAATTTGGGCGGGTTTTTCGATATTTCGATACGATATATTGAATTTTTCGATATTGATAAATTGATATCGCCGTATCGTCGATATCGATATTTTTAGGGGTCGATATATCGATATTTATCGGTTTTCCGATACATCGTTGCATCCCTAGTCGTGTTTAATTTAACATTTTCACAATTTTCGCTTAAACATTATCGTTTTTAATATTAGCACGCTCCCTCTAACATTCTTATTTACATATCTTTCCTTCTTCTTTTTGAGCGGGTACTACCGGGCCTTAATTTACCGAACTTAATTTTTGAATGCACATTCGGAAAGATACTGGTATATTTCGTCGAGTAATTGACATTCAGCTGGGAATCCACTCGTGACTGTCACTGTAAAACAACGTAGCTGGAGTGTAGCCACGATTAGTTGTCACGAGTCCACTGGGAAGGAGTGGTCACACGTTCTAGGTTTCAGGATTTCAGGATTTGCAGAGCTGTCAAACTGTTTGCCTTCCGTGACCGTATGAAGGGCCGGCTTACACGCCTAGCAGAGGGACTGGTGCATTACCGGCTTTCCACATAAATTAAAATAAATCGTAATATTTAATTAAATGAAGACAATATTAGCGAAACTCAATCGAAAATCTGGAGACAGTAAAATCAGAAAAGATATTGGCTCCGCTGGGACACAAACCCAGGACCCTTTGCTAACATGGCAAGAGCTCTTCTACCGATTGAGCTACGAAACCCATATCAATTCGGACACTTTTAACTGAATCATACTTCGACTAAGAGCTACCAACATTATCTTCATTTTCTTTTTCATTTTCAGTTCGAGTTGAATCTTGCAATCATGTATAAAGATAGCAGCCAATAATATGTGCGTTAAGAAAATGAAGAAAATGTTGGTAGTTCTTAGTCGAAGTATGATACAGTTAAAAGTGACCGAATTGATATGGGTTCCGTAGCTCAATCGGTAGAGCTCTTGCCATGTAAGCAAAGGGTCCTGGGTTCGCGTCCCAGCGGAGCCAATATCTTTTCTGATTTTTCTGTCTCCAGATTTTCGATTGAGTTTCGCTAATATTGTCTTCATTTAATTAAATATTATAATTTGAGATTTTATTCATAAGTTAAAAAATTAAAAATAAATAAAATAAATCGCTCATTTTAATAACAGTTCTACAAAGTTGAGTTCCTGTTTTGTAGTACAGCAATCCAAACTAGAAAAATAAGTTTATTCAATATTTTTGTTTCTCGTGTTCACTGTTGAGTTTTAGTGATAACTGGTCAAAACGATGTAAACTACACAAATAAATTCATTTAATAGGTTTATTCTGTTGGGCTTATTGAACAGATTGCAATAATTAAACAATTTGTGGATGTCTGGTGGAAGTGCTATTTAAGCTCTACCGGTATTTCGATTGATGATTCTCCGAAGAAAAAACTTCATTGATCATTCGGACAGCTGTGATACAGGCACGACAAACGCCTGCCAAATATTAGAAACTAGCTGTTCCCGGCATGCGTTGCTATGCCATTTAATAAAGAAATTGTTTCTCCCTGCACGTCCTTTCCCATTCATCTTGTTCCCCTTCCGCCTCCACTTCCTCTCCCTCGTCCCCTTCCTCCACCTTCCCTCTCCCTACTCCACTCCCTCCATTACCCCGTCCCGCGAGTCCCCCTCCCGAGTTTCCCTCCCCCCTTCCGGGTTCCATCCCCCCCTTTCCGGCATTCCATGCATTCAGTCCCTGTACATTCATTTTTCAAACAGCTCGCATGCCACCTATTGCATTTTTTTATAGACATTTCGTAATGCCAAAGCTCACCAGTAGTTTTATTTAAACCTTGTCCTGACAATATCAAACACCAAAAAAATAATTATCCAATTTGGTGCCCTCGTTCGGAAGTTATGCGCGTACATACATTTCGGTGATTGATTTTTATTTATATAGATTTACCGAAAAAAAAAATTAAGACTTTCTCATGTTCCCCACTTCCTTCTTCCCCAATTCCTTCACAACATTCAACAAGCCTCACAACATACCCCAGTTATTAGGGATACCACGGTCTCGTCTGACTGGTTGCAGGCGGTTGGAAGCAGCGGGGACTCCATTAATAGTGCGGTATTTACATAAAAAAATGTTCCCGACGAGATTCCTGTCTATTTCCTTCCGCCTACTGCTTAATCATCTTCTGTTCTCATCAGGTTCTGTTTTGACTTTCCTTAAAAACACCTCTATACTATGGCATAAATTTACTTGCAATATAATATGCAAGCATGGGGTATTTAAATTACCCAGGCTCTCTGAGCTCAATGCTCAAAAATATCTTATTGATTATGTATTTAACTTTGGGCGAAGAAATATCACAAATAATGGCAATCCGACATATCTCAAAGAAAATCAGTTTCACTAACTTTAATTATCGATTTCTGCAACATCGTAGGCCTCCGAAATATAATCCATCCACTTGAATCAATTTCCGTAATATTCGTAATTTTTCAACACACACAAAGCCAGTTGTCAAAGTTTACACAACAGGAGTTAAATTCACAATGATTCGCAAAAATTTCAAATCACAGAATCAAGTCAGTTATCTTTACAGCTCACAATGCGATATTTAAAATAAATATCCTCTAACTCCACTTTCCTCTCCAATCTGACAAGCGGGCGACATCTCAGATTCATTGTAGTTAATGATTTGATGTCTGATGATTTAGCAGTTATTCGAATCATATTGTAGTGTCGCTAAAATCCAAAGAGAGTGCGACAAACACCATTCTTGTGATATAAATGTATGTAATTATTTTCACGTAAATAAAAAAATAAAAAATAAAAATTATAATGCGTAACCACTACTAATAGGTACCAACTTAAGTATATTGATTGTTTTTGTGTTTAATTCGTAGAACACTATTTATATATTTTAATTTAATTAAAATTAAATTTGATAATGTTATAGTCAAGTTCTCCAAATATTTTAGTTTGTATTTTTGTTACAGATGTTTCTGTTCATATTACCATTTTCAAACTGTGGTTGAACCACTATGAGACGATGTATTTTTACGAATCTAAATGTCAATTTTTGAAGGTGTCTAAATTGATTTATTACCGGTTAAACCAATTTGCTGAGAAACTAAGTAGATACAGTAGACATTCCATTACGACCTTTTGAAAATTTGTTTGAACACAGTTTAAAAATGATCTTGAAAACCGGAACAGCTATAACAAAAATACATTTTAAAATTCCTTCAGACTTGATGTTAAAATTATCAAATTTAATTTTAATTATATTAAAAAAAACTAATTTAAGTACTTTTCATTAAATCGTTTGTGAATCTGATTATGTTGTATTTACTTCGATACATAGCAATATAATACGTGCATTCATAATTCATAAGGTACGATACAAATGTTCGATGTCTGAATTAGCATAAAATACCTACGAAACGTATGTAAATAGTAAATAATACCCCAGGCAAATTGGTAACAATGTTAATTTAGTCAACCCGGTTACAAAGCGGCCCATTTGTCAGCAGTGCTTAACGGTTAAATGCTTTTGGATAATAATTTCCACTTTTGGTTGGAGATTGAATAGAGCCGCGGTACTATTTCAGGGCATTTCTGACGATGTCCAGAGATCCCATTGAATAGGTTTACCCGCTTACCCTCCTACAGAATAGCGTAATCAGTGATCGATGAAGTGCCGATTTTGCCAGTTGAAGTGCATCCATTTGTATGCTTAAATAATTCAGTAGGGAATAGGGAACTAGCTGCTCTGGAACAGCTCGATTATATGTTATAATTATTTAGATGTTTTCTCTACGCGAAACCGTGTAAGAGGCATTGAGGTATGTTCAACTGTCCAACGCCAGTGGAACAATGGAAACAATATTTGGCGAATGCTTTGAAGATAATAACTGGTAGAGGTAGATGGAAAGGAGATGATGAATATTATTAATCAGTTCTTTACTAATCAGATCCAATTCCTCGATGTAATTAAAGCCATTTCAAGTAAAGTTTCGATTCTGTGGTCTCTCAACGAAGCCTAGCTGAATTTTTTTTTTATCTCTGGAACAAAGCGCGAGCATCTTCGTTTAAACAAATTTATTTCACGTGGGAACCTAGGTAAATGAATAAGTTAGATTTAAGCAATGAAATAATAATAATAATAATATTTGGATGATTTATATAGCGCCGTTTTTGTGAAAAATCACCTCAAGGGCGCTGTACAAACTTATAATACATTTCTAAAATCTAAAAAACTACAAGCTAGGCAAACAATTATAAACAACTTATGGCTAAAAATTGCAAACATCGGTTCATTGATCACCGATACGAAAATATGTGTACAATATTTTGACCAATGAACGCGATGCTGCCTAAAATTTAATGAAATTAACTCTGTATATTGTCCATTTAAGGAAATTTAGATAGAGTTCGCACGCAGAGGACATTATTGTGAAAACATGTTATTTAATCCTGAAAAATATTTTAATATTAATATGTAATGTATTCTTTGACGAGTGTATTTTGGAAAGTAAAAGCAACATGTAAAGGTGGGTGGTGCAGTAGTACCTATAAGGATTTGATTTTTCTAAATGTGATTCGTCAAGAGACAGATTGATGTGTAAGGAATCGAGTAATTTTAATTCAGTAAGAAAAGTGTGATTAAGACATATCATAGACAATACAAGTATGATACTCTCAAATAGGTATTTAAATTACAGGTACGAGAGCCCAAAAAGGAAGGTTTTTAGTTTGGACCTAAACTCTGTTGGGCTTGTTATGCATCTTAATTCCGGAGGGAGTCTATTCCAAGCCTTAGGCCCAGCTACTCCGAAAGCACGATCTCCAAACATAGTATTTGGCTTTCGTTTAGGTTCTATTAGTCTGCCTTTAGCAGATGAAGTTGCTGATCTAAGGGTTAATTGTCTCGGACCGGTATTTTCCGGGACGCATAATTCGGAGATGTAAGGTGGGGCCATTTCGTAGATTGATTTAAAAACCATCCAGCACATTTTGTACTGGATTCTCTCAGGGCACTTGAGCCAGTGAAGGTTACGAAGGTGTTCTGAAATATGCGAATATTTAGAAACCCCAGTCATGAGCCTTGCCGCTGCATTAAACACGGATTGAAGTTTGTCAATTTGATATTTGGGAAGACTAGCGTAGATGCCGTTACAGTAATCGAGCCGCGAGACTACGTAAGAGTTAATTAATAGTTTTGTCGCCTCTGTAGGAAGGTTTCTTCGAACTGACTTGAGTTGTCTTAGGTGAAAAAAACCGGTGCTTACTGTCCTATTTATTTGACTTTTTAACGAAAAGTCTGAATCTAAATTAACGCCAAGAAGTTTGACTGTTGTCTTTGGAATAATATCGTTGCCGGAAATGGAAATAGGTGTATTGTCTATGAAATGTTGGCGTTTGTTTGTGGCCGCCCATAGAAACTCAGTCTTAGATGGATTCAGTTTCAGCTTGTTTGAAGACATCCAACGAGTTATTGCTTCTAGGCATTCAGCTATGCGGATTTTGAGACTGTTGATTTCGTTTGGAGAGCAGTAAAAATAAACTTGCTGATCGTCAGCGTAGCAGTGGGACAGGAGACCAAATGACTCGATTATTTTGGCGACATCATTTGTAAAAAGGATGAAAAGAAGTGGGCCTAAAACGGATCCTTGGGGTACCCCTGAAGAAAGTGTTGCGAAGTTAGAGAGCTTATTTCCAACCTTAACGGCTTGTAAGCGATTGGATAGATATGACACCAGCCAATTTTTAATATCGGAACTCAAACCAAATGTTTCCTCTAATCTCTTAATGAGAAAGTCATGATCAATCGTGTCAAACGCTGCACTCATGTCTAAGAATGAGATAAGTGCTAACTTACCTGACTCTATGGCCAAAGTTATATCTGACAGCATACGAAGGATTCCGGTTTCCGTTGAGTGAAACCTTCTTTATGCGGATTGACGATTAGTGAATAATTTATTTGAATTCAAATGACTGGTTATTTGTGCAGCAGCAATTTTCTCCAGGATTTTTGATAGGAAAGGTAAATTTGAAACAGGTCGATAATTACCTAAGTTATCGGGGTCAAGTTGTAATTTTTTTAGTATCGGCGTAACTACAGCAGACTTTAGAGGTTCAGGGAAGTCACCTGTACTCAGAGATTTATTAAAAAGATGAACTAGGAACGGGGCTAAGACAATGACACATTTTTTTAGTAACCATGTTGGTATAGGGTCAAGACTGCACTGCTTATTTGGCGAACTTGAAATTATTTTTTTTACTTCTTCCAGCGTTGTGAGTTTGAAGGAAGACAAATTTCCTTTAGAATTTATAGTAAATATTGGTGGAGGGGCGTGAGATGTGGAGGCACGAATGGCTTCAATTTTTTCTCGAAAAAACGTTAAGAAGGCATCTGGGTTAATATCTATTTTAGTTGGAACAGTGGCTTTGGAAATAACAGTCTTTATTGAGTTCCAGAGACGCCGTGGATTGGTTCGCTCAGAGACAATCTTTTCATTCCAGTATTCTGATCTTTTGGAATTTATTTTGCTCATATACTGTTTTTGAGCAAGGATCCACTCATCCCTAGAAGTTACCGTAGAATTTTTCCTATATGACCTCTCTAATTTCCGCATAAGTCTTTTCTGGTTTCGGCATTCATCGTCATACCAGCCGTCAGACTTTCAAACTTTACGTGTTTTTGACGTCGTCGGAGCATATTTATTTAACAGACATAAAAGAGTTGTATTATACGTCTCGACAAGTTCTGTTGGCGTCTTTGTTTCCCAAAAATTAGGTGTACATAATAGAGAGGTCTGAAGCTCTTCCAGAAAATCACTAAAACTAAATTTACGCCATTCCCTTGATATAATTGTTCTATATGGTACTTTCGGCGGGTTAAAATCAATATCAGTGCAAACAAGCCGATGGTCCGATAGTCCTATATCACGAATATCTGCTAAGAGTGGCGATCCGCTCTTCTTTGAAATGAGTACATCTAATATACCACCAGCATCGTGAGTTGGGACGTCGACCCACTGGCGGCATCCAAAGCTGGCTAATAAGTCTAAGAATTTAACGGTGTTCGGTGATGTCACACGCTCGAGACGGATATTAATGTCACCTGTAATAATGAGTGTATCAGAAAGACCAACTGAAAGTTCCAAAAAATGCGAGAACTCATTATAAAATTCGACAGAGATTGGTTTCGATCCGGGCCTATACAGAGTACAGAGCATAAACGACGTTCCTGTAGAAGAGACCCTGCACGCAATATACTCAAACGTGCTAAATGTACCAAGAGTTACTTTAGTTAACCGCAATCTTTGTCGGGCTATTATCGCTATACCCCCGTGGTTCACATGAGAGATGTTATTTGATGGTTCATCGGCACTAGGTCGGGCTTCCTCAAGCACCACATATCCCAAAGCTTGGAGTCTCTTAATTGAGTACGAGTCACTGTTCTCATGCCAAGTTTCTGTAACGGTAAGGATGTGGAGTTTTTCGTCTCTGAAAACATCATCCACCGCCTCTAGTTTATTATTAAGTGAACGCGCATTCCAGGAACCAATTGCAAGCTGTCTGCTCTTATAGTTAGCATGCCTTTCTAATCGAATTTCATTGAAGTTATGAAAATTATCAAAATCGCGGAGGGAATTATTCGCTAGGTTATTCTGTTCGCCGGTTGATGCGACTTCTTGAAAACAGTCTACAGACGGAGAGTTATTATTATTACTATTATTATTATTATTATTAATTATTGGAACATTTAGTTCCTTCCTGTGTAAGTATTTTGTTCTTTGTCCCCCACGGCAACCTCTATATCTAAATTTCACGTTAAGATCACGGGCTAGTTTGTACAAGTTTATTTTTGTGGTCACTAAGGGGTCTAACAGTGCACTTTCACTTTTAAAACTTAGGAGTGTTGCTCGGTCATACTTAATAGTAGTGTTTACAATCTGCACTACATCACTGAGTATTTCGTCACATTTTTCCTTTCCGATGCACATTTGTTTTTTGTTGTCACTATCGGTATTGTTTAAAGCCAACATAAAGATACCCCTAATAAATCACTTCCCGCACTTGACATTGTTCGACGGTCTTTCACTATGCACATGTGGCGAGCGTCTCTGACCGTTGACGGGTAACTCTCCAACTCTGACCGCTGATCTTGCGTTAACAGTGCTCCTTTGGAACAATAATAATAATAATAATATTTGGCTAATTTATATAGCGCCGTTTTCGTGAAAAATCACCTCAAGGGCGCTGTACAAATAAATACATAAAATAATGAAATTACTGGCTTACAACTAAGATTTACAATTATTACTAGTGACTTACATCTAAGACTTATAGCTAGTGGCTTATGACTAAGACATATATATATATATATATATATATAATATCAGTTATGAGATTAGAACATTTGAAAATTTTATGATAAAACTTGCATTAATCTCAAAACAGCGACACTAAAATTATTTTATTTTTATACACGCAACGTAAAAATTCACGCGAATATTTTAAGCTATATTTACACCAGAAAAATTGAAAACTTCTCAAGATTTCCAAAATAAAAGTAGGAGCGCTAAAAATAGCAGCTGGCAGCTCCGAAAGCGCACTCAATCCCATGAACATATGGGTTCAGAGCCAAAGAACTAACTACTCTATCAAAATGATCATATTTATTGATGAAATTATAGGTGTGTTGGAAAGAATAAAAGCGACACAGAAATACCGATTAAGACACGTTGGGGAAGGCCTGAAAACAAGCCCATTCTAAAGAATATTTAAAGGTGGCTGATGTTTTATTCTTTTACGTAAATCTATATATGATACCTCACCTTCGGATACTTAATATTATATAATTATGTATCTATGTAACTCCACTGTCATTATAAAGTTATGCAGAAAATTTATCACACATTTTTCAGACGATTGGCAGGTCAACAGAAATGAGCATTATTATAGACAATGCCACTTAGGTAAGCAGTTGCTTTACGTTAACGTACATAAAGATAATTTTATTATAAGAATTATATAAAATATAGGTGCGTTTACGGCACGTTCCAGAATGGAGGACACTCTCAGTATCGCCCTGGTGTACGACCACCATTTAGAATTGAAACATTGCTTTAAATGACTCCAGGCGGTAGCGAACAGTTGGAACTCTCGTCTTCACATTAAAAAAGAGCGTAGAGATATAACACATGGCACTGAAAAATTTAGAGAAAAGTAAAATTAGTTTGTTGACAAGAAGCGCATGGCGAACGCGAGGGAATATACATTACAATACATTACATTACAATCTCACTAATCCGGCACTATTAAAAACCAGAGGGTGCCGTATTATTGGAATATTCGGATTACTGGATTATAGAGAAAAAAAAACATAATAAATAAAACAAAGCATTTCATAAAGAGAATATACACACTATTCACACTTCAAAACAACAGGTAAATACGTACGCACGCGGACATGAGATGAGTTTTGAGGTTAGACTGCTAGACGACGATGCGGCGATGGAGCGCATAGGCGTAGAGAGGCGAGGGAGGCGGTGCCGGATTATTGGACGCATCAGTCTATTGAAGTGCCGGATTAGTGAAATTGTTCTGTATTTGCATTATTTAAATTATTTGTATGGTATCAAAGTAATAATATCTGCCTGAGTTGGGCGTTTAAAATCCCCACGGATCCGATTAGCAATATAGTGTGAAACACTCGTAGATAAGCAATAAAAATATTCTATTCCGGAATGCTTTAATTTATTTGTATATTTATATAAATACCGCGCAAGAGTCTAAACTGCCCTAAGCCAGTAGGACAAACAAACTGAGTTGAAAGAAATCTTTTGATATTCCGAATCGATTTCTTATCGCCAAACCTTATTACATTTCTTTACATTTCCGTCAAAGGCCGTGAAGCTCAATGTGACAAGGGTTGTTTTCATTACTGGCCCTTTTAGTTCCGAACCAATCCTCCCACCCCGTCAAAAAAATACCTTGCTGCATTTAAGTATTGGTAAAATTACATAATAGGGAGAGATTGGAATGTACATTATATTAACTGGGATGATATGAAAGCTAAGAAACTGAAACCTTTGAAATTCTCTTTGATTTTAAACGAATTTAATAAATTCTTCTATTTTCTCAAATTCACTTTGTTGCTTCATTATAATTATGAAAACAGATCACTTTGTATACACATTTGTTTATGCGAGATAATATCCAACCAGCTTTATATACTTATAACTTATAACCAATTAACATTTAAAAAAATTATATTTAAAGTGATTTATTTTTGTTATTTATATAACTAGTTACTCTTTCATAATTTCGTGATAATTTATAAAAGTTTGAAAATATAAATACAATTTATAAATATTCTTAAATAATTTTTAATATATTATTATCCATAATTCGAGACGATGTTTTATGATACCACCTTCATTAATCACCACTCTTTTTACATAATGTTTTTGCCTAAAGGCACTTATTTGTGTAAACGTGTTTGTCTTATAATTTTTTTGTTAATTTAAATTTTATCCAGACGAAGGAACCATTGGTTTCGAAACAAGTTAATAATTTTGAATAAATAAGTGGTGTGTATAGAGTGATTTGTTTTAATCGAATATAATAACAATTTTAAAATTTAACCTGCATATAATAATATCCGTTTCATTTAACAATGCATTTTTTTCTCGTTATAGAAAGGTTATGTCTGTTCGTTATATTCGATGAGAATTCTTGTCAGATTCGATCAACGTTCAGATTAAATTATCTTTTCAGTTGTTCAGAGACACCTAACTCAGTCTATACATTGTGTTCGTCCGAACAACTTAGTGTCTCCTATTCACATTGTTCGAGGTTGCAACCAATCTTACAATTTTTCGGATTGCTGATAATATTAAATTTTTTCACGCAATATAAAATAATGGTTAGTCCCTTTCGTTACACGAAATATCATAGGTATATTAAAATTAAAAATCTTAAATTAAATATCTCGGTGTGATCATTGATCAAAACCTGAAATGGAATAATCACATTTCAGAGCTAGTGAAGAGAATGAGGAAATGTATATATATATTTGTTAGGTTAAGAAATATTTTAAATGTAAAAATAATGAAAAATGTGTACTATGCCCTTGTTCATTCTTTACTTATCTACGGAATTATAGGTTGGGGAGGCTCTTACAAAAAAAATCTAAACTCAGTAAAAGTTTCGCAAAGAATCATCATTAAAGTAATATTAAAAAAACAATCTACCTTCTCAACAGAATCACTTTTTAAATTATTTCCAGTACCAAATGTCGATGACATTTTCAAGCAAGCTTCCATTATAAAAATGTGTAAAGAAAAAAATAACACAGAATATCAAGAATTTTACAAACTAATGAGAAATGGAAACCAATTTATTACACCTAATTTTAAAACAACTCAAATGCAAAATCATTATATTTTCCAAGCCATAAAAAACTATAATAACCTCCCTTCTGAATTACGCTGCATCATCAACCAATCAGAACAAATAAATAAAATAAAACAATTTTTCAAAAAAACTTACAGTCAAAAGTAAATATTTTAAACAAAACAGATTATAACTTACAACGCAAGTAAGAATCGTGGCTCCCTTATCAGGCACAAGAGCCCCTCTTTTCTGATAAGGTATACATGACCAGAAAAGACCTTTAATTTAATATTTTGTAAAATATATGTGTATATAATATGTAACTCATATTTTTTTATATTACAATAAAAAAAAAAAAAAAAATAAAAAATATGGCAAGTTTACAAGCATGACTAGTGACCAGTATCATTATATTCCCCAAACTCCAACGACTTTCCATATTATTATTGTGCAAGGCGCATAAACAATAGTTTTCTCTTTATAGCAATGTTGCAACCTACAGTCCAATTCTCCAGTGACGGTCACTAACGATATTCATGTTTAGTTATTGTTCAAATTCATTTCATGTCGAATCAGAACTAGACAGACACTGGGCACAGATTCTGGAGAATATTAATCACGAAAAGTACATTTATCCGAATGTTGTTTTAAAACAAAGCAGTTACATTTTTCTTCAGGTCAATACCCAACTAGGATGCGACGTTCATCTTTTCCGTGCTTTTTCACGTGGAAGCGTTAAGGGGGTATTATATTGTTTCAGTATTTCAGAGTAAAAAATTAAAAGACAATTTTACTTTATTTGACGACTTTTCATTAATTTCATTTTCCATATTATAATACAATATGACTGAAAAATGTGGTAAGTATAAGAGATTTTGTTTTTAAAAAAATACACGGTTTATACCTTTAAAATTGGACAACAATCACTGTTTACATGAATTTTTCGAAAAACTTTCCCCACCCCCTTTTCCCAACATAATTTTTTGCATAATTTTTATACACTTGTTCAAATTTCGTTGACTTTCAAAATTAACGGAATTCACAAAATAAAAGGAACATTACGGTCTACAAACAAACAAAATTTGGGAGGCGGGAATGGGTACCGCCGCCCCGGGAACCTTTATTGGATAACCAACACCTCTGCCATAGGTCACCCCAAGTGGTTCGCTACGTTTGGTGATTTAGCAGGGGTGCCCGGGTTCATGGGGTGATGTTTGTCTAGGTCTTGGAGGCGGATGACCAGGACATACTGAACCCAAGATTCCTACCCACCCCTTAAACCCTTTTCCTTCCCAGAACTCTCCTTTCCTTCCTTTCCTTAAAAAAACCCTCCACACAGCATCATAGGTGAGCATAATGATGTTATAGGCCCTGAGGGAAATTATGTTCCTCAGGGCCTCCTGTGTGGAGCTCATGTAAAAAAAAAAACATCCGAATTTAAAAAAACTGGTGTAAAGCCCGGGCAACGCTGGGGACTACAGCTAATTTGCAGTATTAATATGCTCATTCAATTGCGAGCATTTAATTAGGATGAAAGGGTACTGGATTACAACTCATTTGGTTTCAGCGCACTTATAAAGTAAACTTAAAAAATCTGGATGCCCGAACCATCCATGCAACCACATAATTTTTCAAAACAGGTTTCCAGAAAATACGAACCAAATCCAAAATGAATGGAATCCATTGTCCAAGCTTTTACTTCCGGCTGTCGTTTCCTAGTTAGTTTCCCGGAAAGGATTTGTCAGCAGGCGGCCAAATTGCCGGCTAATGGAGTAAGAAATTCAATGATATGAAACGGTTTTTGATACTCATTGCCGTTAAATAATGGCAGATTAAAACTTTATGATTAAATTATTTACTACCAGGATTCGCCTGAGTTTAACAATTAATTATTATGTCAATTTGAACATCTTATTTCGTAAGAAACGACGAGAAAAAAGTGTCGTCTTAACTTAGTTTTTCAAAGATATATCAAATAATCATTTAGTATGATGAAACATACTCTACATAAAGAAACTGCTGTGTAAGCCACGAAGCATTTTAAATACGATATCTATACTTATTTTTACAATGCATATTGTGCCTACATCATATTTCAACTCTCTACCATAAAACGGGCATGTACTTAACTTGCTAGAAGAAAATCATATAATTTTGTTTTTATAAACAAAAAGAAAGAAAAAAAACATTGCTTACCATTCCAGAGTTTATGCTGTTACAACAAACATTTTCGTGCTCGTAAATATTACGTTTGTAAAAATGCGTTTTGTGTGCATCACTTGTTTTCAGAGTCAACAACTGGTTTCTAAAATAATCGTATCTTCTACCAGAAAATAGTATAACTATACATTGTATGCTTGTATGTACAGAGGTTGTTCAATGAGACTTCATATAAATGAATATTAAAGGAAGTAGAACGTCTACAAATTTTCAGAAAAAAAATATAAGTTCAGTTCTTTGTCATCATATTCCGCATAAAGATGGTCATTACATAATTTTTTTAAATATTTTCTGCAGAAATTCATAATTCTTTCGAATTTTACAGAAGTCGAGCCCGAAAGCTCTGAATACATAAAACATGTTTTATTCCTAATCTGTCAAGTTCTGGTTTCCAAGCGTGCAAGAAACAAGAAACCTTTAGATTCGATGTTGACCTTAAAAGAATATAAAAATGTAATAATGGTTTATTCCAGACTCTATGGATATGCAATATATTCCATAATTTAGAGCAACAAAATAAACAATCATTGTTTGTTATTGTTAAATAAACAGAAAACATGTAAAAACTGTTTTTATTTTTAATTTTGAATGGGTACTTAAGAGATTTTTATTTCTTTTATATTTTTTTAACGCTTCAGATTTTATTTCCGATTTAAATCGTTCTCGCAGGAAAAACTTAACCCTTTCACGGACTTTTCCACAAATGATCACCTGGTCAATCCATTTTATGCACTTGCACTATGTAAGCACAATAAATACAAAATAATGCAAGAACGACATGTCAAACAGACCAACTGGGAAAATAATTCACCTACTCCAGGTACTTTCATATCAGAGGGTTCGGTTCTGAAGAACTCCTAATTGGACCTATAAATCCTACCGATCCCTCAATATAAATATTTAAAAAATCTTTTGTAATCCTACATGTATTTAGAATGACTGATTTTGTAATTTTTATACATAAATTCTTTGACAAATATAATATGCCTAAATTTTGAATGAGAGAGCTAGGTATAATGCCAGTAGCCGAAATAACAAATGGTAATATTTTTATAGTCTGAAAATGCCCAATTCTTTTAATCTCAATAACATTATTATTATTTAAATTTATAAAAACAGTTTATTTATAAATAAGTTTTTTTTTTTTTTTTTTTTTTTTTTATTAGAAAATAGTTTTTTTTTCTTGTTTACATTGCACCTGCAAAGCTACTGCAAGTAGCTTGTCGGCAGGAAAATAGTGTGGACAACAACATGATACAATATACAATGTTTTACAATAGAAGAAAAAAATATTGCAATTTAATAAAAAACATAATAAAAATATAAATAAGTATAAAGAAAAAATAAAATAAAATAAAATAAAATATTAATAATTAAAAATTAAAAATGCACGAGGAGTCAAGTCAATACATAAAATCTGATTCCAATAGCCATGTTCTAAACAATAGTGCAAATTTAGGTGTCGAGCAACATTTTTTCAAATCATATGGCAGCATATTAAAAATAAGTGGTACAATGTATTCAAGAGTTCGCTGGCCATGTTTATTATAAAATCTAGGTACTATCATCCCTTCATTTTGTGTAAGCCTAGTATTGTACATGTGATCCACCATTGTTTTGTATGGGCTATCTAAGATATGTTGCATACAGATTTTATACCAAAAAAGAGCTCTAATAGGTAACACATTTATGGATTTATACATAATTGTGATATTTTGCCGCTGGTCATAAACTGCTTTGCTGACGAGTAATTTGACCATAGCGTTTTGAATTGACTGTACATGTTGGATGTTTGTTTTACATGAGTGCCCCCAAGACGTTATACCATATCTCACATTAGATTCAGCCAGGGACAAATAGATTAGTTTCATGGTTTTGATGGGTACATAATATTTAAGTTTATAAAGTTTGCCTACAATCGCTCGAAGGCGCTTACATAGCTTAACAATATGGATATCCCATTTCATATTACAATCCACCGTCACCCCTAAGTAGACATATTCTTTGACTAGGTCAATACTTCCACAGGCGCAGGGCTGTATACAGTTATTGTGTATGCAGTCAAAGTTATGGGATACTAATGATGGTGCTATTGCATATCTGGCATGAGGCGATCTTATGTGCATTAGTTTTGTTTTTTGTGCATTTATAACTAAGCCAGAGTCGTGAGACCATTTTAGTAATGCTATGAAGTCCTGCTGTAGCATATTCATGGCCGTGAGCAGATCCCTATGTGAGATGACAAGTGCTGTGTCATCCGCATATACATAGTGCTTGATAAAAGAAAATACTTTATTCATAAGAGAGACAAATACTATGTATAATGTTGGACCTAGGATAGAACCCTGCGGTACACCAGTAGACAATGATCCCACTTTACTCAATTTTCCATTTATTTTGACCTGAATTTTACGATCACTAAGGTAGTTCTTCAAAAGTTTAAGAAAACGTCCTCGCACCCCTATCGCCTCCAGAACTTTAAGTAATTTTGTTGGATCTATAGTATCAAAAGCTTTCGAATTGTCTATAAACAAAACTAATAATTGTTTTTTATCGTTTAGTTCATTATTTATGTAATTTGAAAAATCTTGAAGTAACAGTTCAGAGCTCTTCTTTTTTTGAAAGCCATATTGGTGTGGATCTATTATTGAGAAAGACTCGAGGTATTTATTCAATTTTATGGAGATGTATTTTTCAAGTATCTTTTCTATTGCAGGCAAGATACTGATCGGTCTGTAATTTCCTATGTCAATATGTCTGCCACTTTTGTATATAGGTCTTATAATGCTACATTTAAGCTCATCTGGTATTACGGCTTGCATTAATATTATGTTAATTAAATGTGTCAAAATCGGTCCTAAAATATCTATGTGTTTTTTAATATCAAACATTCTGATGTTATCTATTCCGGGTGATTTTGAATTTTTTAGAATTTTTACAATATTCTGAATATCTAAAAGTGTGGCACGTGGTATATAAAGACTATGTGGTAGCTGTGTTGGTTCAACATTTGATGCTCTAAGATCACATTTATGTACTAGTGAGTTTATACTGTCCGAAAAGTAGTTGACAAAGTCGTCCGACACTGTTTCTGCAGATTTATCTTTTAGTAAGTACCTTGAGATTACTTCATCGCAATTACTCTTAGATCTACGTCCTAATATTTTATTTATCTCATCCCATGTATTCTTTGTGTTTCCATAATAATTTTTGAATTTTTCATTAAAAAAGGTAGATTTACATTTAAATATTAATTTAGTTACAATATTCCGAAAAGATTTATATTGTTTTTCATAAATCTTATTTTTTGGTGAATTTTTCCAAATTTTATATAAATTATCTCTCTTTTTAACGCTATCCAATACTTCATTTGTCATCCACTGTTTTATAGGCCATGGTCTTTTTCTTGGCTGAAAATGTATGTATATCTTACTTTTTTCATAAATATTGTTAAATTTACATTTTATTTGTTTATAAAGCTTAATGCAATCTTTTTCACAGAGTAATTCATTCCAATTGAAATTCCTTATGCTTGTATCGATCCTTTTTTGAGATAAAATTGAAACTTTAGTTGTTGTTAATTTCTTATTACTTTTAAAAAATGGAATATTTATCGCCGTAACAAAATGATCGGCTAAATTAATCTCGCACACACACGATGAAAGCGTATCAGTGATTTTGTTTCCACTCTTGAATCTTACAAAAATATGATCAATGCACGAACGTGTTATTTTTCCTGCACTAACCGCTTCTCGCGTGACGTCATCGATACATTTAGTAAAATAGTTCATCGATAATAAGTTTTCATATTGAATGGTTAGCGGGTCAAGACAGTTTAACAAATCAATATTTACATCCCCAAAGATTAGTACATTTTCACAGTGATTTGGGGAAAATTCCAGTAATTATTATAACGCAATAATTACGTTATAATTATTGTTTCGCCTTCTGAAGGCATTATCAAACCGTGTTTCGCCTTCAGAAGGCAGAACAGCTGTCACGTGTAATCATAATTACTTAACAGAACTTGTTTATAAAGAGGTACCTTGTGTTTATAAATTGAGTAATAATTTTATTGAATATATAAAATAAATAAAAATTAAAATGAAGTTCTTCACAATAATTGGACAGTTCAAGATGTATTGTAGGAGCTACATAAAACTACATAAAATTTAGTTTGCTGTATGAAATATTATAATAAATTAGAAATTTTGTAAACTTAAATGTGCAAATTACTAAAATAAAAAATATATAATAAATAAAAAAATAAACTTAAAAAAAAAAAATAAAATTAATAATAAATTCGTGCAAGGTGTTTTTTTTTCGAACTTCATGCGAGATATGAATACTATTTTTAATTTTTTTTATAAAGATTAATTCTTCTTCTTTCGATTTATACCAAAAACAGTTAACAGTCTACCTGAAATGTTTAGAGTTGCAGGCGTTCAAATCTATAAACCGTCATATTTTGCGAAATAACTGCATAGAGCTGCGCTCACACTTGTTCACAAAGTTGAATAAAAAATGTACTAAAATTAATAATAAATTCGTGCAAGGTGTTTTTTTTTCGAACTTCATGCGAGATATGAATACTATTTTTAATTTTTTTTATAAAGATTAATTCTTCTTCTTTCGATTTATACCAAAAACAGTTAACAGTCTACCTGAAATGTTTAGAGTTGCAGGCGTTCAAATCTATAAACCGTCATATTTTGCGAAATAACTGCATAGAGCTGCGCTCACACTTGTTCACAAAGTTGAATAAAAAATGTACTTTTAAATTACGGAAAAATATCACAGTTTGTTTCAATTAGACGGATTATTTCATTATAATATTTCGAAATTATGAAATGTAAAATAAAATATATTTTAATAAAAAGACAAATAAAGTCATCACGAAGTGAAAAGCTTTCAGAAGAAGTTTTCTAGGAAAAAAACATTTTTGTTTGCGATTCAGTTTAGAGCTTGCTTATATCAACCGTCACCGTGTAAAAAAATCGTAATAATTGTCTTTTTGCACGTGTAACCACAAAAACGAACCAATTCTAATGTTTTTGGTATCAAAATATTAATAAAATTGGGAGGCGGGCATAGGTACCGCCGCCCCGGGAACCATTTACTGGATAACCAACACCCTTGCCATTGGTTTCCCCAAGTGATTAGCTTCGTTTGGTTACTTAAGAGGGGTGCCAGGGTTCATGCAGTGGGGTTTTTCTAGTCTTAATGTTAATGCGTTTACATAAATTTTAATTAATTTTCAAAGGAGTGATGAAGTTGTACATTATTAAGTTGTCCGGTAACCCACAGTGGGAGGGATGGATTCATATGCCCGTCACTCCTAATTACATTGATCCCCACATTCCAACCCATTTCTCGTACCCTTTTCCTTCCAAGAATTTCTTCTCCTTCCTGTTCCTAAAAAGACCCTCCACGCAGCATCTCCAAAGATGACATAAGCCCTCAGGGAAATTGCTTTCATCTGTACCTCGGTGTGGAGCCTCGGTGTGAAGAATATAAAAATAATAATTAACTATGTTTAGGCATAATGTTATGATAAAATATTTGTCAATATATCTCGAAGTTTATTTTATCATAGATTTAGGCAAGCAGGTACCTCATTTCAAGAGGTGATTAAATAATATTAAATAAGCTTCTTCATAAATTTATTTTTTTAAATTTTGGAAGTAACATCATTCATTTTTTCTTTTTTGAATAGGGTATAAAAATCGAATATTTTGTTTAGAGCCCACTTCTGAGTAATCTTTCTATGGTGGTGGAGGGTTTTACTGACAAGTCGGGCGTGATTCTTATTGATTACGTTAATAATTTTATAAAGTAAAACGATTATTATTTTATCCGAACTGGATGATAATTAACTAGGCCGCGACTATTGTAATCGTGGTGCCGATAAGTGTTGTAAATACACATTTCTGTCTTCGTAATTTTCACCGAATATAACTGATGGTTAATTTTGAATTTACTTGCCAAGTAACAAGCAATTTATTTTAAAACATGGAAGATTTAAAATACAAGAAATTTAATCTGTTAAATAACGAAGGAATAATTATTCTCGCCTGATAATACAAGATTTTCATGTCTGGCTTTTGGTTTTGGGAGCAGATACTGTTTTCGGCTGAAATCAGTTCCAGGTATTTTGTCCGACCATACTTCAGGAGAAAAACCAGAAGCTCAAGATCGTAATTTAGATAGATAGTTAGAATCATGTAAATTTTTGGTCGATTCAAGGAAGGTGAGTCTTAAGTTCTGTTAATATGTTTATTGGTTCCAGTTTTATTTTATTATGTGATAATAAATCTTTTAATTCATATTTCTTAATAATACTGTCTATTTTATTTTAAAAATCCTTCTAATTTAATCGTATAGTTTTCATACCAAAGACCCTGAGAGAGGTTTATTGTTTTACTAACTGCTAGCCTGGTTAATCAACCAGTGGCGCCCCTTTTAAAAATAAAGCTGGCAGATGTTGATGTATATTTCACCATGACAATTTTAAGTCATATTTTTATTATGACAATTCTTGATACTATCTTATAAATCATTTTTATTGTAGTTTTACGAAAACAAAAAACTGACCAAGTTGAAACATAATTCAGTTTTGTGGTAAGATTATATTGTTTACACAAAATAATTAATATTTTACACAAAATACAAAACATGTGAATAATTTTTGATTAGAATTTTACTTAAGAGGGAACCGGAAATATGTCATTTTTAAATCAAATTTTAGACGTATTAACACTTAATCTACAAAAAAATTATAAATTGATTTCGAAAGATTGTTCTTTGATCTAGTAAACGCATGTTTTAAATTTTGAGAAAAAAATGTTTATTTTTACTATAATAAGGTTATACCATAGGTAATTGGCAGATGTGTTAAATTTTCAAAAGAAAAATCTTATTTTACAAGATATATTTTATATCATGTAATCATACATTATTGTAAATCAACACGTTATCTAGTAAGCGCATGTTTCAAGATTTTAATTTTAGTTCAAATAAAATCATAAAAAAAATATCCGGACACTTATTTATGATGAAATTTTCTCGATTTTGTCTACGTATTTACGGTCTTACAAATTAATTTATTTAAAATTTTTTTTTGCACATTTATTTTGCTTAGACATTATTGAAAAAATATGAATACTTATAATTTAAAAAAATAATTACAAAAAGTACATCATTTTAATAGTTTTATCATCACGCCTTTCAGCATTTTTGGATCTAGGTATAAATTAAAGCATATTTGGAATGAAATAAAATCGATATTGAATTATAATTAAAAAAGCTGGTACGGAGAATAATTCATCTTTCTCATTGGAACCGCCCTGTACGATCGTAAGAACATCTTTCGACAAAATGTGGATTTTCGGCCGCTGGCTGGTTAAAGACCCTTAATGAGTTTTCCACTAATAAAAGTTTTCTACTAATAAATTTTCTACTAATAGATGTGCAAAAGAATAAGTAATACTTTAACATACTAATTATGAAAGATATTCATTTTTGTACCTTAAAATTCGCGAGACACAAAAATTACCTAAAAAAGTCAGTTGCCAACAAAAGTTGTGACTAAAAAATCTTTTGTAAAAGTTTACAGAAAAAAATATATTTAAAAAAAATTTATTCTGAAAAATCTGTCAATGATATTTTATAATAAACATTCATAAATATATGTCCACAAAACAGATGTTATAAATATTTTCATGTGAGAATAGAAAATATTTGAACCCGAGAATTAAATTAATTAAATCGAGGATAAAACCCCGATCAACTGCTTGATCAATATAGGCGTATATTCATTATACGTAGGTAGATACTGAAAATTAGAAGTACGTGTTTTTTAATTTAATAATGTTATGTATCTATATTTTTTTAATTAATATGTGTGTTGGTTTGTGTTATTAATAAAATAGAAACAATGCAATTTCATAATACTAAAGAACAGCTAGTTTTCAACTTTTTAGTATATTCCTTTGATGAACCAGAAAACTCTTACAGCATTGATTTTCAGAATTCTCTTCGTTCCCAATTTTGCACCACAATGTTATATTGCAATTGTCCTAGTAAAACCCTGTGAAAAAATGTATATTGAAACAGGAGAGCTCCCACTTTAAATTCCACAGAAATATACAATCCACGCGCGAGGATTCCACATAGGCGAACTCACGTCGTAATCATAAACAATTATTTCCACTTTTAAAATGCTTTCGAGTGTGTTATTGTTTGTCGAACTCTCCAAGTGGAAAGGAATCTACAATACTCTTCGTCATTTTTTTCTTTAAATGATAGGCACAACGGCGGAGTTTGTTTTTTACATTACCTCCACGAAAATATTTTCTCTCAGGGTCTACGTCATCCTGGCGGATACTGTCTGAAGGGTCTTTTTAAGGAAAGGGTTCTGATGGACATATTATGAATCATCTCTCCCGATGCAGCGCAAGGCGAAGGATCGAGAGAGTCCACCTTGAAAGATCAAAGGGTCTGCCTCAACCGAATAGGCAAACAAGGTACAACGACCGTAACTAACTAACCTTATCCCGGAAAGATAATGGAAGCGTGGCGTGCTCCGGATCATACCAAAGGGGAACGGAAAACCACTTACCGACATTAAGGCGTATCGGCCAATTACCCTCCTCCCTGTACTCGGCAAAATCTTGGAGAAACTGTTACGAGAGCGACTTCGGCAAACCCTGTCACCGGCCAGTGACCTGCAGCTCGGCTTCGTCCCCGGTAGATCCACGGTGCACGCCCTGTCGTATGTGCTTGACTGGGTGAAGGTTTGTCCCAAGAGGTATGTAGTTGCGATCTTCCTCGACATAACTGGTGCCTTCGATCACGCGTGGTGGGCAATGATGTGTACAAAGGTGAAAACCAGGCAGTGCTCCAAACTTCTGTTCCAGGCAATCGACGACTACCTTTCTGATCGCACGATCACGATCTGCTTTGGAGATTTTTTGATCGAGAGGGAAGCTGACATTGGATGCCCGCAGGGCTCCATTCTCGGACCTGACCTGTGGAACATCAACTTTGACGACTCCTCCAGGTTACCCTTGCCTGAAGGATGCATCTCTGTCGACTACGCTGATGATAAGACGTATTTGGTCGCTGGGGACAGTTGAAAGCAAAGGCAGTGAAGGTTTGAACATGTTCCTCGATTGGGGAAAAAGAAACAAGATGACATTCGCTCCCCACAAGACCCAGGGCCTCCTGATGAAGGGCTCTCTCAGCAGAAGAAGAAATCCCGTCATCAAAATGGGGGACTCTACTGTTCAATTTCGTGAAACTGTGAAATATTTAGGCGTCACACTAGATCGTTCGTCCTCCTTTCTGGCTCACGTCAAGGATGTATCCGGCAAGGCTCAAGCCCTCTTCTTTAAGCTTAGGAGACTCTCCACAGCTGAGTGGGGACTGCGTAATCCGGCTTTGCGTGTTCTATACAGATGCGTATACGTGGCACAAGTCTCGTATGCCGCGTCTGTTTGGGAGCACCGCTTGGATAACTCGCTTATACTCCTGGCTCTCAAGCGGGGCCAACGAACTCCTCTGTTGGCACTATTCGGGGCGTATAGAACCGTTGCTTTGGACGCTTTGCCTGTTTTGGCCGGCATTTTGCCAATCGATCTAGAAATCAGGGAAGTGCTCACTAAGCAGAGATTAACCAGAGGAACCCCGGCTACTCACCTATGCGTTGTTCTCACTCCGGGTGGGCCGGGGACTCTCCCTGGGCTGTTACGACGAATGAGGGATCTGTCGCTCCAAGAGTGGCAGGTCCGTTGGGATAGATCGAATATGGGAAGATGGACTTTCTCCTTCTTCCCATCAGTTAAAATCAGAATGGAAGGGGCATATCTCAAACTGGACCACTACATCACCCAGCTCCTGTCCGGGCATGGGGAATTCAGGGGGAGACTTCACACCCTCGCCCTGTCTCCCCATCCCAATTGCGCATGCGGATCTACGAACCAGTCAGCCGAGCACATTCTGTGGCACTGCGAGATCTTGATGGATGCTAGAGAGGAAATGCTCGATGGTTTGGACGTACCCATCAGACCAGTATGGAATACTGATCTGGTTTTGAATAAGACGAACTTCGAGTGTCTGAAGAAATTTGCAAGGGTCTGGGTTGAGAGATGGCCTGAGCTTAGAGTCGCTGACTAGAGATTTTTGACACCAGGTGTACTTGTTCCTGATCTACCACGGACTTTCTTTGATTTTACTCTGTACCATTTTGCCAGGATGTACAGTTTTCTATTTTCTTTTATTTTACTATGTTTTTTATGTTTTGCGCTTTACACTTTTACACCTGTACATATTTTTTCTGCTTTTGGCTGTTTACTGCTTAAATTGATATTTTGGGTTTTTATGTTTTCACAAATTTTCCTTTTCTTTTAGGATTTATAAGCCTAGCGTAACTAAACGCTCAAGCTTTGTTATTTTTATTTTTATTTTTACGATTACATTACCTTATGTTTTACTGCAACCCCCATGCTTTTGAATTATTTTTTTTGTTAGTTGATTGGTGAAATTTCACACCAAGCGATGACTCCTACACGCTTTTATTTTATTTTTTCGTTTTTTTGGATTGGTTACTTGTATATTTTCTTTCAGTTACGTTTAAATGCGAGAACTGAACTCCGTTGTCTGTTATGTACCGTCCTCTTCCCCATTAAGGGGTAGGACTCTGGAGCGTGTCCCCGCCTATGTTTACTGGCTGACCCTACAGAACTGGTGGAGCTGCACCTGTCTTCCGCGCCACCCCCCGTGACATGAAGAGGCTGGGGAGAAGGCCGAACGGCGACCGAAAGCTGTCCGTCCCGCCTCCGGCGACCCGACGCTTTTCTCCCTAGGGTCTTCATCCTTGACTTCCATTTACTCTCGTCTAGGCACCCACAGGTTAGCTGGCTTACGAACGACGCCGCCGGTTGTCGGGAGGCCGGACATCCATCCTTCTTCACTGTCTCGGGGACTGCCGGTTGACAGAGTGTGGCAATACCACTTCTTCACTGTATATACTCTCTGTTATCTGTTTTTCTTTTTTTCTTTTGAACAGTGCTCGGCGCCGCCCGCTGGATTGACCATAGTCATCCGCTGTCGTGAGCTTATTACTCACGACGGTTGCTGTATATTTTGTTCTTTTTTCTTTACTTTATTTTTGGTTGAGGCTACTAACAACTCGTTTGACTGTCCATGAGGCTGATTACCTCCATGGGCTTTAGAATTGTAGAAGTGACTATAACAGTGCAATCCTGTAGGCGCGCCTGCATACCACCCTCTAACAATGTATGCGGGGACATTGAAGCTCTAGATTCGTTATACAAATGTTAAATGTAGAGTCGTTTATAAAAAAAAAAAGTAGATTCTTGCGAGAGCTCCGAAGGGGCGACAATAAGTCGCCTATACCGGGGCGGGACAGTGGTGGGTGCTTCAATAACCTTATCCCATGAATCCAGGCAGCCCTACTAAATCACCAAACGTGACGAACAATTTGGGGGTGACTTAGGCATCCAATAAATAATAATTGTTTTTTTTTAAATTGATAAACTAATAATTAACATTTGACGAGTTAAAGTATTTCACCAAAAAATGTAGACTCGACGCCACCTAGTGGGGGATTAGAACTTACAATGCATTTCTCATATAAAAATATAAAGTTTGTTGGCAGGTGGAAAAATGTAATAAGCAGTAATTTTTTAATGAAACTCTAGTATATATTGAATTATTTGGCGGGTACGATATAAGCCGACGTAGCTCAGTGGTTAAGAGCAGTTGACCGGATATCAGAAGTACGCGGGTTCGATTCCCGTCGGCGGCATTTTTTTTTCTCGGGAGATTTTTTCAATGTAGATGAATGTTTCAGGCTAATCATTATTACTTATAATATAATAAATAATTGTTCTGGGGGCAGCGGCGGTACGCACATCCACCTCCCAAATTAATTAAATGATTGAGTGATTGACTTATTGCTTCGATTAGTTAAATGTGTCACTTCTTCAGCTGTAAAAAAGTTTAGCTAGCACATTGTTTGCAACTTGTGCTTTTTTGCGGGTTGACTTTAATTAAAATATCAGCTGAAAGTCCGGCAAAAGAAATGCTCCATCCATTCTACTAAACTAAAGTTTTGTAAAAAAACGTCGGGTTCGTTTACTATTTTTTAAACTTCAGAGAGGTGATGGCACGGGGATAAAAAGATACCTAAAGAGACAACTTAGAAACAGTAGCTACATTTTTGTTTTATGCGACGCTATCAAACTGTCTGCAGATAAACGACTTTAAAGCAGCTTAGACTTTGAAATTGAATTTACCTGACAAAGGAATTGTATACCTACCTAATAAAAATGAGATAACTCTAAAAGTAACCATAACACAGAACAATGTTAACCGAGCTAAGGTAAACAAGGATAAACATTGAGTGCACTCTATGACTAAAGTGCATCGTGGTATTAAGTTACGTCAACTCCACATCAGCAGAAACATTCGAATGTAACTAATGCTGTGCACATGTTAAAATTGCAATTATTTTTATTGTTAACTTTGTTTATTTGCTTGCCAGCTCACCGCTGCCATTGGTCACCATAAGTGACGCGCAACGTTTGGTAACTTGAGGTGATTTTTCACGAAAATGTCGCTCTAGAAATTCTCCAATTATTATTACTATTATTATTGTTGCAAGGGTGCCTGGGTTTACGGAGCACGGTTTTTCCGGGTATTGGCGGCAGATGTTTGAGACACCGCCATGCACCGTAATTGGAGGGATGGTTTCATTACTCCTGGATACACCGACCCTCAGATTCCTGCCCATCCCTCATCCTTCCCAGAACTTTCTCTCTTTCCTATCCTTAAAAATACCGTCTTTATTTCTTGTTGAACATTTTATTGCAAAAATTTGAATAATTGCTCGGCGCCTTGTCTTATTTTTAACTGGTAAATAAAGGTATAATGTATAATAAAGGTATAATCTGAATTTTTATATTTTGTTTGTATGATATCTCCATTTCCAAAGTTCCTGGTGGAAATTACTGAAAAATGAAGTAAAGTTCTTATGAAAAACAAAATTTAGAACAAATAAATAACGCCGGGCTTCCTAACTGAGATTTTCAATGTCTTCAAATAATTTTTCTTAATCAAAGACATATTTTTATCTTCCATCAATGGGTTTAAGTTTTATCTTCCATCAAAACAGTGTATAAACAAATATAGAAGTGATTAAACTGCACAGTAATATTGTGTTGACTTAGACATAGAAATAATACAACATTAGTCTAGAGTCTGGAAGTCTGGACATATTATACTTCTTTGTCCAGTTACAGTAAGAGTGGCAGTAAAACTCATAAAAAATGTCTTTTCAATGAAATAACAACATTTTCATCATGAGAGAATCACCCTGGTACTGGAATGAGTTACATCGCAAGCGAAGTAAGTAAATATTCTGCGAATGGAACTCCTTGAATACTTTTTTTCCTTTTTACCAAGAACCACAGACATTCTCAATTTAGAATCGGAAAACTTGTCACAAAGCGTCCCAGTTGATTGCCTTTGTCTGTACATTTACAGTACAAGACAGCGTTTTCTTACTGTACATAATATACAAGATTCATTCATTCAACATTCCTACGTGAAAGCAAAATAAAATGTGTATTTAATTTACAAAAATTTTATTATTATATTGGTTATTAGTAGGAAACTGATTTTCTTTTAAATGAATGAAACAATTTAACTTTGTTTGAACCACTATTATACTTGAGTAAATCCGACCGGTTTCAGAACGAACGTTCCTTCTTCAGGGCAAATGCATACTGATTTGACAGTTTTGAAATATGGATGGGAACAATGTATTATTATGGTAGGGGTGGAGCTGTTACTAGGTATTAATGAAGAATGGGTGGGTAGGGGAACAAAAAATATTGTCTTATAGCCCAATCATAAATATGTTCCCCTACCCACCCATTCTTCATTAATAACTAGTAACAGCTCTACCCCTACCATAATAATACATTGTTCCCATCCATATTTCAAAACTGTCAAGTATACATTTGCCCTGAAGAAGGAACGTTCGTTCTGAAACCGGTCGGATTTACTCAAGTATAAAAGTGGTTGAAACAAAGTTAAATTGTTTCATTTATCTATAATGGATAACCACAAAGTTATAGCTACATTCAAAAGTATGATTTTCTTTTACTTTTCGGCCAAATTAGCGTTATTTTTTGGAAAAGGCGGTTGGTATTTTGAAAAAATTTTGATGTTATGTTAACATTTTGGTATTTGCAGAAATTTGGAAACGCAGTACGCGATATCTTCGTCGTAAATTAAGTTAGCTGTATTCCTATTCAAGCTGGTCAATACCGCAGCAAAGAAATAATTAGAATGTGTAATATTATTACATTCTTATTAGCTGGTTCCCGGCATTCGTTGCAATGCCATATTCAAAGAAATAAAAATGTGCGTCCCCGTTCCCCTCCCGCGTCCCCTTCACTTCTCATGTTCCCTTCCACCTTCCTCGCCTTCCCTTCCACCGCGCAATTGATGCGGTAGTAGTGCAACCTCCACCACACAATCTCAACCAATGGGAGCCTTGAAAAGTGAGCTCATAATCAAAGAGACCAATGCGGTAAGGTTTCATTCTACCTCATTAACCCGCAGGTTAAATCCTATATATGTGTATGTTTGTCTCTTTTCAGTGTCGTTTCCGTGTCACCGAGTTTCAAATCACAATGGTGCTAAAGAAGTTTCACTTCAAAAACACACTTAAAATCCAAATAGAATTCTAAAAATCAAACTTAATAATAATAAATAATATGTAAACGCTTATTTCGTGTAAAATGAGTAAACACTCGCTCCAAGAGCATTTCGTGTATTATAAAATCGCAATAAGTAATTGGACACCCTTAAATGGTGAAAACCTGATCCGGAACGTTTTTATGTTTCCTTTTTATGGAGTTTTTCTCTTCATTTTACGGACATGGTTTTCTTAAGTGATGAGATTAAGTATCGCTCTATGCACTACTGAGCTTTTTGTGCGTCTTAGCACAGGAGGAAGTTTATTCCAAGCTCGCTTTCCAACCAATCCGGAAGCTCACTCTTCAAACTTAGTTTCTGGAAGGTGTTTTGGTTCCCCATCTTCCTGTACACGATGACGACGCAAATCTTTTTGTCTTGGCTGAATACAACGTATTCAATAACTAATGGAACACAACACCATGAAACACCGTTACCAATTTAATTCATTCGGATAATTTTAACAGACAATTGAATTGACGATTTCCATATTGTTATGATTAGCGATGTAAAATTAGAGACTGACTGGCGTTTGGGGGTTGTGCGTAGAAATTTGACATGATTTTGAAATTACACATTGAGCGTTGATTTTAACTAATCATCTCAATGTTCACTATGTGGTAGTTGATGTTATGGTAAACAAATTATTTGACGTGTACCTATGCAAAGTAAAATTTGTATAATGTACGCAACTTTAATTTGTAAAACTTTCTTTATCATCTTTCCAGTCTTCTTTCGCATAATATGCCTTGTTTTTACTTTTCTCAGCTGCTGTGACCGAAGTTCACTACAATTTATCATTGAGGGCATTATAAAGACAAAGTACAAGTGGCATAGAATTATAATAAAACAATGAATTTGTGCAAAGGTTCGGAATAATTATTTTTCGTTTTAACAACAAAATTAATAACGCCCTCTTGATGATGTTAAAACCCCGCGAGCAGAGAATGTTAAAAATAAAAATAAAAGTCCACAGTCAACTGCAATGTGTATTCGAGAAAATGGTATAAACCGTATGAAGCACAGCCATTGTGCAGCATTAGTATAGATTTAGAAAGTTTTTAAATCATATTTTCTTGTCCTCCTAGAAGGAAAAAAATAGAAACATTGTCCTTTGTTATTTTTAGATTTAGATTATCCTGACGATTTTTTAATATTTTCTTGTACTATCTTTCGTAGAGGTTATTACTTTGGGAAACTCACAAGTAAGGATTGTTTAATTATTTTTTAAAACATTATAACTCTTTTTATATGGTTAGATTAGGTTACGTTGGGTTAGGTTGTTATCAATCGATATGTGACACATGCAGGTTATTCAGGATATTTACGATAAAATAAGCAGTTCATATAATATATTAGGTCCTTACATATGAAATTGGCGTTTTGCCGTACTGGCAACTTTGACCTTAAATATCTTCTCTTTGGTTAAGAATTCCAAATTCAAATTTATACAGCTATTTACTTATGTATTTTTGTTTTGAAAATTATAATTCATTTGTTTTTTTCCTTAATTGTTTTTTTCTTTGCGTCACTTAGTTTACTAAATGGAAAACTTGAAATATCGCATTATTTGCGAGTAGGAGTTCCACCGTGGCACCAGTGCTGCAGAAACGGCTCCAAGGATTAATGATGTGCATGGCGACGGTGCCGCAAAAGAAAACATAGTTTTAAAACATATTTTTTTAAATAATATATTTATTTAATCAAAGTATGTACCATTGCTATCTATGCACTTTTCCCATCTCATAGGTAGTTCATCGATCCCTTTACTAAAAAAACCATTCGGACGGGAATCAATAAAATCTTTGAAGGCGGTTTGGACTACCCCATCGGAGTTGAATAAAGTCGATTTTTTTGCAGTCCCATACAAAACGCCGACTTTATTCAACTCCGATCAGTCCCATACATAACGCCAATTTCATATGTAAGGACCTAATACCTTTATTTTTACGGTTTCCATAAAACAGTTACACACCATTATATTGCATACAAGATTTTAAATTTATGAGAATGGTATAAATTCAAAGTATGGCCTGGTGAAAGACCACAATTCCTTCAAGAAATATTGCTTCAATGGCATTAACCGCTTTTCTTTTCAGATCTGAAAATTCATATAGGTATGTACCTTCCCTCCTCTTCCCTTTTTACACCTTTCAGCCTCACAACATATCGCCGACACAACAGATGCCGTAGTCCCACTAGATCTTGACAGCTGGGAGTAGTTGAACCCTAAATGCTGAACATGAACACTTGAACACCCAAAAATCAGGTGGCTTAAAAAGCAAATTTAATATTTGATAGCTTTATAAAAGCAAAAACAAATATTTCAATAAATTCATCACAATCAAGTCAACTGAAAAGGGGCTTTATGTAATTTTTCAGATTCCGGACGAAAATGTGAAACGGCGGTGGTTGTGAAAGGAAAGTTTCGATTGCCGAATAACATTTAATTCTATGCGGTCTGTCTAGAAAACGAGTAAATTGAATGCGCTAACTGTGTCAAACTTTCCAACATATGTTTACCTTCTAATAGTGGCTGAAACCTGCCATCGCCCGGGGACAGCACTGACCACACTGAAAAGTAGCGATGGGGATGTTGACTTGTTGTTATTACATCACAGTTCCAGCATTGTGTTGAGGGAAATGGTTTTTTTATTGTGTTAGTTTGATTAATACCTTAGTTTGCATTAAATTCTGTTCGGAAAAACTCTAATTTGTAAGTGGCTATACGCTCAGTATGTGGCCAATGATTATTGCCATTCGATAGTAAATAAAGAAAGAAGACATCGATTTGAACCCTCCAGATAAAGATAAGAAAATGAGCTCCAAAGGGGGACTGTACGAGGTGAATTTGGGTCTGCAATGGACGGAGGCTACTGAAGTAGCAAGGGACAGGAACGCCTGGAAGTGCTTTGTCGAAACAATGGTTTCGCGACCCGAATAGGACAAGGAAAGAAGACGACTGAGGTTATGAACCCCGTGGGTATTTTTTTGGCTTTTAGTAGACGTACATCAATATACCCGTTACAGGAAAAAATCGCATTCACGTCATCGACGATCGTCCTAAAAGCGGTCCGAAAAGATCTTCCTTCTCATATATCTTGTATAAAAACAAAAAAAAAACAGATGATACTAGAATGACAAATGTCTTTAATTGTAGTCCTACAGGCATTTTAAGAACGTTTGTTTCTTTCGAAATTTTGAATTTTTATTGATTGGCCAGTGTAAAAACAAGCAAAAAAGAAGTGCTTTTATCGTGAGAATAGTACCCTGTTACCGTCATAAACGTTGCTTTGTACTAAGTTCTTTTCCGGGAATTTTCATCTTTATATATGTACTTGTAACACTGAATTCAAATATCAACACGCTCTAAAAGTTGCAAAATTTTGAATAAATCGTTAAAAAGTCAAACTCAACAGGTTGTTATAGTTGTTTTGCGGCATTTTCAACGAAAAAGTGAAATGGTAGACCGTTTTTATCACTGGTGGCGTTAAATGGGGTATATTGTAGTTTTTACAATCCTTTTTGCGTAATATTATTCGGACGTGTCGGTCACGTGACCGCACAAATAGAAATTTCAAAATTTGTGCAACACTTAATAATATCGACCAGAACAACACGGGCAAGTGCCTAGCTTGGTGGTAAAAAAATCCTCAAAATATGTTACTAAAAGCAATAAATAATAATAATAATATATATGTATATTTTATAAATATTTTTTTTGTATCTCGCATGGCTATATAGAATAATGTTTAATGTTATTTGGGAAATTGAGATTTGTTCATACGACTTATAGTGTTTCGTTTCATACACGCGAAAAAAACTCCTAACAAACCAATCAAATACTGGAAACCCACTTTCGGGGTGTATTCAACCCTAATTTGAAAAAAATATGTAATAAACGTTATAATTTAATTATTCAAAAAATATATTTTTTAATTTTGAATTTTTGGAGTGAAAGATTTTTTGTCACCGTTGTGATTTGAAACTCAAAGGAACGAGAAATAGCGACACTAAAGAGTCAAACACATACTATCGGATTTAACCTGCGAAAGAATGAGATATGACAATCGGTCTCCTCTTTGTGCGATGCTTCCTAGCCTCCCCACTTTGTCTTTTTTAGTTTTCTGAAGGTTTCACTTCTACCGCGTGTGAACTGCACACATTTTATTTTTATAACATGTGAACATCTAAATTACTTTTTTGAACAATTATCTATAAAAATTATTACTTTGAGGTTATGTGAGAATTTACAAGTTATCAGTTAAAATATATATTTTAAAATTAAATTAAGCTCACCTCTTCATTCTAAGATCAAACGCCCGTTTTCAGACGTTTTTCACCATTTATACAAAGCTTTTCTCAGTTCAAATATACATGTAATATTATTACACATTTTCTGAAATCTTTCTTTCTTCGGCAAACTGGGCAAACTTCTCCAAGTAACGAACTTCATAGAAATGCATGGAAATCTTGTATATGATGCTGTAATGCAACAAAATAAGCTTGATGCAGGTTCGTGTGAAAAATATGGAAACTTATAATAAAAAATTAGTTGCTCTATTTAAAAAAAAATTATAATTGTCTTGTGATCTTGATTTCTGCGAAACAAATTCTCGGTTGATAAATTTTTTTAGAAAACATAAATTAACGTAAGTTATTTATTATTCTGGAAAAAACCAAAATGTTTAAAATTAACATTAAAAAAAAACTGTGCTACATACCTTTCAAAATAAGTCTCATTTTTTTTCAGAAACGATATCTAACATCACACATAATAAATACTCGTAACATATTAAATTCAATAAATAACCTAAAATATCACAGGAAATCTTGCCCCCAAAATAAAAAAAATAAGCTTGACGTGCAGAAAGATACCGAATTTGATTTGAACAGAAAATTAATTGATTTATTTAAAAAAAAAAATTCCTGTCATTTTGATATATTCACCGAAATAAATTATCGAATAGTTAGAAATTAAATATTTTTAAACCAAATAAAAACCCGCAAATTAAATATTATTTAAAAAAAAACTGAAATGATTTATATTAAAGTTAAAAAAGAATTCTTTATATCTTCAAAAATAGCATCCATTTTTTAAACCGAAAAAAAAAACATTTAAACTCCTAAATAACCTTATAAGGTCGTGCGGTCAGAATCAAATACAAGTGACTGATCAATTCATGAACTATTTTATCTGGCTTTAGTGCTCTGGTACTATTCAACCCGTGTATTAATTAACCCAATTAAAAATGAATTTGTCACGCTGACTACCCGGTAATACCCCCATGATGTCATCGTTCAAGAATTCCAAAGTGATTTATTTCCGTCTAGCTTATATGGGACACAGTGCGGGGCGGCAACTAGTGCTAGATAATGGTTCAATAAAAAAATATCCTCCTTCATACAAACGCCTCTTCTTTTTCCTCCTTCGTATTATCCCGGCCTCTTCAAGACCCCCATTACTAAAACCCTTACTTTGGCTCCACCTTAACCCGCCTAACAACACTGCCCAACCGGTTGGCAGGTGAAGGTTTCGGTTTTTGTTTTAATTGCCGAAAAAATATTTTTTTTTTGGTGTTCCAAACGATGTATAAAATATGATTAAGAATTAGAAAAACACTTAAAATGCCTTCCTGGAAGACTAATCCCTTGAATGCCTTTGGATTAAAAAATACCAAGCAAAAACTGTACGTTGTTGTCTAGAGTAAATTGGAAAAATACCTACTTTTCTCAACAGACAGGCAGTGGAGTCTGGTGACATTTTGGTATGGTAACAAAAACCCAATTATATAAATTGTTTTAGGAAACCTATCTAGGAACATTTTTATGTGATTATTTGTGGAAAACCAATTTAGCGTGTCGCTTCAAAAACTTAAAATCTTTACTTAGAACAGTGTCGTCATATTATATTGTGATAAATTTAAATATGTCGGTAACAACACTAAAAGGTCGAGAGCTTTTATTATTGGCTCCATATCTTAACAAAAGAGAGAAGTCGCCATTAATGATAGATGTTTGGTGTGGATTTTCATGAAGGACTTCTAAGTAATGAAAAAAATCATTTAAAAAAAGTTTTGTATCTACCCAAGTTTCGAATAAAATATATGCCTTGATAAAAATGTTTTTTTTTTACATAAAACTTCGATCAACTGATCCCATTAAAGAATCATAAAAAATTCTAGACTTGAAATTATATTCTTGCGGCGCCGAACCCCGCACAAGCTGCACAACCATATTTACTGGAATTTATTCCCCTGGGAATGGTTGACAGAGTAAATTTAAATAAATTCACACTTTTTTCACTTCGTAAATAGAATTACGTCCGAAATTTATAAGCGTTTAAATAAAAATAATTTCACTTCTATCTTACCCTGTACCTTTCGGATTTTCTCTGATGTAGTACAAAAATATTTAGTGGTGTTTTCGAGACAGGGGCGCCTTGTCTGGATAAGAACTTCTGGAAAAAATAAACCGAGAAATTTGATATTCATAACGATAGAGACATATTTCTCGGATTATTTTTCCGCAAAAGTGGATGCTGCAAATATTGAATTATGATTTATGTGTATTAGAGATTATTTTCGAAAATATTACATGGAAACTTGTTGGAATTGGCAGCTTTTTATATATTGTTTGAGAGAAAAAGTTATTCAACTCAAAAACATTTACTTTTAACTATGGTGAAATTCTTACATGCCATTGGTTTTTAAAGAAACGACAATTTATCAAAAGGCATATTTAAAAACTTTATAATGCAAGTATGAAAGTAAACTTGTTTCGGAAGATCTTTAGAGGGTTCTTTTTAGTGACCGACCGAAGGTTTGGTTTTGGTTTCGACAAGTTTCGGCAAAAAATTCTAGTTTCGGTTTCGGCAGAAAATCTGCCGAACCTTCGGCCGCACCGAAACTCTGCGTTCGTGAATTATCGCGCGTCGTTCGGCTGACTTCGGGTGAGTTCGTGGCTCGTGTGTTACCCGCCATCATCAGCTGACAAATTTTTGTTCCAAGAAGTAGTTAACACGTTTGTTAATTTTTTTAAATTTTTTGTTTGTTTTATAGAAGTAATATCAAAAAGAAATCATTATTTTTTTAGTTCCATTATTGTTTTTTTTATTTAACACGTGTCATAAGAATGTTTGTGATTGTAAACGCAATTAAAATTTAAATATTCAGTTAGAAGTAGTTAAGATGTTTTGTTAGTTTTTATAATTTTTGTTTGTTTTATAGCAGTAATATAATTTTTTTCACAAACTTCAATTAGTGTTTTTCATTTCAATTAAAACGTGTTAACTTGTCTGTATAAGTGTAAAAAATAAGCCAAATTTGAGTAAACAATAAATTTTTAACTTGTCAAAAAAAGTTCCGGTGTCGGTTCCGGCCGAAACTGAGACAGATATCTAAGATTCGTTTTCGGTTTCGGTAGAAAATCCTGTTTCAGTCAGACACTAGTTTTTTTCTAAGATCTGACAATTGATCATCATTATAAAAGTTAATTTGTGAGGTGAGAGAGTGAAATAAAAAAAAAATTTAAGCAAGCCAGTTTGATTTCAGATCGTCTCGCTCTGATTAGTTTGCACAGAAGGTTTGCAAGATGTCTTTTCTGGCATCGGCAGAATATAGTTACACATTTGCGATAAACTCAATTTTCTAAAACAAAACTTTGCTCAACTTTCTGTTTTTTTTTTGTTCATTGCGTCGCATTTTTAATTAGTGCCTTTAATTTGTATCCCATAATTATTGACAACCACATTTTTCACTGTTTCCTCATAACTACTGAACCTAAACATATTTATAAAACCTTTACATTTAAAAAAAAGCTTTTGTTGGGTCATACTTAGAGTTGGAAATTAGAAAAAAAAGCAGTAAAAGATCGAAATTTTTCACTATTTCATTTTTCAGTTCCTCGTTTGACAAGTAGGTAGACCTAGCTTTTTTTCTATTATGTCATATTTTTTATATCTTTGACGTGGATTTATAAATGTTACTTTTCCTGGCAAACTAAATATAAGTAAATATCACGTATAAAATGTATTTATTGCGTAATAAAGAGAGACTGCCTGTTGTGAGAAACTTAATATTATTTTCCGCAAAAGAAGTCCTGATGAAAACCTTAGGCCCTAAGCCATATCTGGATATAGTTTACGAGGGCTATTTTCAGTGAGGAAAATAATTGAATCTCGGTCTTGAAAAGACTCAGAGCCCAGTGGTTGACTACAAGAAAGAATCGCAATAACGATTTTTTATTACATGCAGAATTTACACAATTCACAAAAGTTGGCCAGCCGTTTGACGTCACCTGGCTGGTACCGAATGGATCAGTGTCACTTGTTCTTCAAAGCACCTGCCTTTGACAATATATAACAGTAGCAAAAATAAAACGGTAATCTCATTTGAAGTCATGTTCAAGATATAGTAATAAGTCGTGTTCTGGATATTGAAGTTATATCCATTCTTTTTAAATGGGAACACATCTGATGGATTTCCAAACGAAGATAAAATAGATTATTATAAGCAATAATTATCAGCCTGAAACACTCATCCACATTGAAAAATCTTCCTAGAAAAGATACATGACGCCAACGGGAGTTGAACCCGTGCCCTTCTGATTGCCGGTCAGCTGCTCTCCCAATTGAGCTATGGCGGCTTATCTTATACCCGCCAAATTATTCAATATATACTAGTGTTTCATTCAACAATTACTGCTTATTATTTTTTTTTCCACCTGAAAACAACCAACTTTATTTTTGCGAGAGAGACACTGTTATTGTTAAATCCCTCGCTAGGTGGCGTCGAGATAAATTATGTCTTCATTTATAGGGGAAATACTTAAACTTGTCAAATATTAATTATTATTTAAAAAAAATAATAATAATAATAAAAAAAAAAAAAAATAAATAAATAAAATAATAATTAATATTTGACAAGTTTAAGCGTTTCCCCAATAAATGAAGACATAATTTGTCTCGACGCCACCTAGCGACGGATTTAACACTAACAGTGTCTCTTTCGCAAAAATAAAGTTGGTTGTTTTCAGGTGGAAAAAATATAATAAGCAGTAATTGTTGAATGAAACACTAGTATATATTGAATCATTTGGCGGGTATAAGATAAGCCGCCATAGCTCAATTGGGAGAGCAGCTGACCGGCAATCAGAAGGGCACGGGTTCAAGTCCCGTTGGCGTCATGTATCTTTTCTCGGAAGATTTTTCAATGTGGATGAGTGTTTCAGGCTGATAATTATTGCTTATAATAATTGTTACCCTTTGTGCTATGCATAAAAATCTTGTCTTAAACGTTAGTTTAACAATTAAAAATAATAATAAAATAGATTGTTCGAGAGTCGAGCTTTTGAGTAGGTGTAAGAAAGAGTCGAAAAATGTCATTTTAACATCCCTCTCTTAGCAGCAAACAGTGTCAATTGAGTCAGAGCTACCGACTGTGCATGGACGCAATTTGCAAATTATAACAGGACAAGGGTTTGCAATCCCGCAAACCCGCAATCCCGTGGATTTCAGCAATATTGGATACCGCGGATTTGCGTCATTAAAAAAAACACAATTTAAACAAAAAAAACGTGTTATTTAAATTTGCATGTGCTTGTGAGTAGGGAACATGCGATACGCAAACTCCGGAATGTCCAGAAATCAGAACTAATGAAGTTTTTACGAGTATTATTTTTTTTATCAAAGTCTTAAAATACTTCTAACGTTTCGTTTTCAATGTCATTTTATTATGTCACTAGTACCAAATATGACTGTTGCGAGTTCTGCCAGTGACTGTTGCGGTTTATATTTTTTTATGATCGTTTTTTAATCAAAGTTTTCTCAAAACACTTATTATTTTAACTTTTCGTTTTCTTCTTATAATATTACAAGTACCAAAGATGATTGATGCAAATAGTTCGACCTTTTGAACTCTCCGGCCGGAATCTCTCGACCCATCGCCTTGCACTTGCACTGCAGTGGGAGGGATGGATTCGCTGGACACGATGACCCTTAGATTCCTACCCCATACCTTTTTCTTTCCCAGAACATCCTCTCCTTCATTTCCTTAAAAAGACACTCCAAAAGCATCTTCAAAGATTACAAAAATAAAATGAAAACTCTTTTGTAATAATTACCTTCCTGGGATAAAAAACTTAAAAATAATTTGTTATTATTTATTCATTTATTTTACGTCCAGAGCGCTTTTATAAAAATATAGGCAGTTTAACATTAACATGAGAAATAATTTTGAACATGAGAAAGAAATAATTAAAAATGTTATTGCGATTGATAAAAAAATGGGTATAGGTACATGAAATGAAAATTCGAGGATCAAAAATTTTTAAATTACAGTGATCATGTAGGTTTTCAAAGAGACAACGTAAGGTGTAAGAATGGGAAGGGATCGGAAGAGGTGTCTAATAAGATCGACGAAATTCACAAAGTTAAAATTAAATGTCAATATCACCTATGTAGGTATTGGTTTCCTATAGAGTGAAACCACTGTGTCGGGGAATTGGCAACATAGTTGCGCTTATGTATTCTGCAGTAGAACAGAGTATTATATCGTGTTGTTCTTGTGGATATGTGTAGGTTTATAAGTTGTAGTAGTTTGGAACAGTCCAATTTGAAGTTTTGTAATTTAAATAAGAAAGTTAAATCATTTATTTTACGTATTTGGGTGGCGGGTACGGGTACAGCCACCCCAGGAACCATTTAATGGATAACCAACACCTCTGCCATAGATCCCCTTAAGTGGTTCGCAACGTTTGGTGACTTAGCAGGGGTGACCGGGTTCATGGGGTGAGGTTTGTCCAGGTCTTGGCGGCGGATGCATCTGCCGCATGGCAGAATGGTTGAGGGGGTCTCTTTGACTTCTCCAACCATATTTTCTCGGAACATCGCCTTGCACCGCAGTGGGAAGGATGGATTCATACGTCCGTCACTCCTGGATACACTGACCTCCAGATTCCTACCTAAACCTAATACCTCTTTTCTTTCCAGAATTTCCTCTCCTTCGTTTTCTAAAAAGACACTCCACATAGCATTCCCAAAGATGGCGTAGACCCTGAGGGAAATTATTTTCCTCAGGGCCTCCTGTGTGGAACCAATATTAAAAATATGTATTTTATTTTAGGTCTGTCTTTTAATATATTTTATAGGGAGTGATAGTTCATGTAGTGTTGCGGGATATTTAATTAAAAAATTACATAGGTATACTATTTTTTTTAATATTCGCTCAATGTAATTACTATGAATTTTGAAACTAACTAAGATCAAACTACCGAGTTGTATTCAAGTAGACTTCTAATGAAAGACACGTATATCAGTTTTATGTTATTTATTGTTCTTAATCAGAACAAACAAAAACTAGAATAATAGAATAATGAAGCCTAGTGTTTCATACCTTTGTTGATGTCATCAGCAAAGAGCAATACATCGACGCCGTCAAAGCAATTTGTTTCATCGTTGATAAAAATGAGGAATAAAACCGGACCTTAGTGATGGTGTAGAAAGTGATATTGTTATTAGTTAAATGTGATATTATTATAGAAAGCAATCACTTTTTGGTTTGACATATTTAATAAAATAAAATACTTTTTTGTTTAAAACCACGAAATTTATTAATTTATGAACCAACCGGCATTAATTTGTACCCTGAAGAGGCTTAAAATAAGCGAAACCGGTTGGTTCATAAATTAATAAATTTCGTGGTTTTAAACACAAAAGGAATTTATTTTATTAGTTAAATGTGATTTTATTCATGTAATATTATTTGATTTGTGTGATTGATTCATTGCAATTTAAAAAAATGATAAATTATATGTATGTGCAACCCCCAAACAAATTGAAAAAAATCCTTATATAATTGTATTATTTTCAACGGCAACGTTTACAATCGTAGATTCTATGCAAATAATACGTTATTCCCTATTTAATTATTACATTAATCGATACTTGTTTCGTAATATTATCGTCTGTGTTTTGCGTTCATCGAACAAGTTTTATTCCCACAATTAGTGGAAAAGGATGTTCCCTTCCGGCAAACGACAAAAAACATGTCAATACTATTTAAAAATATTACCAAAATACATTTGTTTTCGCAATCTGAACAATTATTATGTCCATGAAATGGAATAAAAAATTGATTCCCCGACGAAAAAAAATCTTGTTACCAATATTTTAGGAAAACCGTTTCCAAAAAAAAATCACTTACATACCTACCTACGTGAAAAAGCCAAAAACATGGTTGGATATTTTAACAAAATACTAAGTAAAATATGTATTAAGTTTTTTTAATATTTTAATACATATTAATAAAATATTAATATATTCAAATACATGTTTTTACTTTTCTCTCACTACCTACGCACAGTCACAACAACACGTATCCTTTGATGTACGACATATTAAATGTAAACATGCAAGCAAAATAATTGGAGCAATTCAAATATCAGAGATAAAAATCATGTATGTAAGATGGTATTAATTTATTAATTATTATCAAAATATGGGTGAAATTATGAGTTTTGAAAAAAATAATATGTAAAATTCACTCAGAAAGTTATTCTTATGTGTCCTTTAGTTTGTCATTTAAGTAGGTAGCAAATTTAATTAGTCAAATTTTTAATGTTTTTGATTAGACTATCAATTAAAAATTCAAATAAAATTATATAATGATTATTTTATAATTTAATAATCTTAAAGTTTGTTAGCGTCAGCGGTCGGCATACGGCGCCAGTGTCGGCAAACCGCAGGCCTACGGCCTCTAGCCAAACCAACCCTGGAAAGGACATGCAGTAATTAATGGGCCAACAAGCTAGCTCACAGTCGGCGCGAGCAAGATCCTCCTAATTCCAAGGCGAGTGTCTGTGGTTCGCTGGGTATTTCTCCTCCTCCTCTCCTCAAAATCTCCGGGGTCTCCCTCCTCAATCAGAACACAGTATGCGCTTGAAGGGTTTATTAAATAGCAGGAGACATGGTTAATACAATCGCCATTCGGGCACACTTCACATGACAAGCATAGCAATAAAATACTCTAACCTAACAGGGACTGTTTTCTCTCAATCTCTCCACACGCGTTATGGGCTTTAGGAGCGGGACATGGCACACAAAAGAGGGTAATTGTTCAGTCTACTCACTGTAGTAGGATAGGCAGTAGTCAGCATCTTCTGGTGGCACAATTTACAGTATGAACTACATTGCGAGTTTTAAGGTTCTCGAGCGCGCGCTAGGCGCTCGCTTGGGACACTGTTGTCTTGCTGGCTCGCAGCCGGTGAGTGGCGAATGCTTGCCGGGCCCCGAGGGGGCCGGTGCGCTCGTTGATTCTCGTAGTGCCGGAATCTGCCGAAGCTATTCTTGCGTAAAACGGGGCGACCGTGGGTAATGTTGCTACTTTGCAACGTAACACTTCCCCCCTCGCCGCAAAAAAAGCGACGTGGTAATGGAGCAGTAGGGCTAAGAAATCCTCTTACCCTTCTAGCACTTGTGCCAAAAAACAAAAAAAAATTTTTAAGAAAGGAGGAGAGAGCGAGAGAGAAAAGTTGCTAGCTACACAATAGTAGAAAACAAAAACAAAAGACAAAAAACATGGTGAACAAAGAGTTAACACTAAATGTACATGAAAGAGCAGTGACATACATAAATGTGAACAAGGACCTGCAGAAGAAAGGTACAAGGGTTATGCAGTAATAGAAAAAAAATGACTCTAAATTGTATCATTGGTCTGTGAGCTATGTTTGCGTAGCGTGGTTTTTGCGTAGGATGTCTGGGGTGTTTTGGACGTTACACTGCAGTTACACGGTTACTTTGTCACAGTAACCTGGCCCGTTTGAGATTACACTCAAGGAACACTAGGGCCTTAAAGGAAACACGAAGAAGAGAACGCAGGATGAGGCTTCTTGGTGGTGGAGAGGGTTCTACCTGTCACAGAGGTCAAAAAGGTAGCTGCTTCCGGGTCCTGTGGGTGGGCCAGTATGACATCATTGAGGTACTGGAGAGTGGAATTGTAATTGGTGGTTTGTCCTTTTTGTAGAGGAGGCGGTTTGTGTGCATGACAGCCGTTGTTGTGATGGTGGTTGGTACACTGGTTTGTATACAGTGGGATTGTTGTGTTAACAATTGTTGGTATTGTTATTTGCGCAAGGGCACAGGAGCATTGGCATGATGGCAACAGAGCATTTGCAAGGTGCAGCTGGAACATTTGCACAATGGCAACATTTGCAAGATGCCGCAGGAACGTTTGCACCAAGGCAACAGGAACATTTGCAAGATGCCGCAGGAACGTTTGCACAATGGCAACAGGAACATTTGCAAGATGCCGCAGGAACGTTTGCACAATGGCAACAGGAACATTTGCAAGATGTCGCAGGAATGTTTGCACAATGGCAACAGGAACATTTGCAAGATGCCGCAGGAACGTTTGCACAATGGCAACAGGAACATTTGCAAGATGCCGCAGGAACGTTTGCACAATGGCAACAGGAACATTTGCAAGATGCCGCAGGAACATTTGCACAATGGCAACAGGAACATTTGCAAGATGCCGCAGGAACATTTGCACAATGGCAACAGGAACATTGAACCAACCTAGAGCTGACGTGCTCGGGTTTGTTTGAGTGATGGTTTGTGATGATACAATTCGCAACTACACGCACGACTCACACTAGGTTAATTTAGGTGCGGTCGGGTGCTTTTGGTACGCAGGGTTTTGAAGGCATGGGACCTCCGTGACGGTAGTGAAGGCAGCATGAAGGGAGGCGCAGGTGTAGATAGGGTGAAGAGCTGCGGGTCTTCTTATTAATCCGGCGAAAAATTATTATTAGGAACAAAATTCTTGAGGTTTACCTGCCTAGTAGACCAATGATGAAAAGGTTTGGAGAGAAACAAGGTGTGCATGTTAAGAAAGATTGGATTTGGCGTGTAGAGAGAGAGAGAGAGACGGAGAGAGAGTTAGCTAAATGCAACTACGGACTTATACATATTACAGGTACGTATTCAAGGAAGGTTCCGTTTAACCCATTTAGTTTTTTTTGAAACTAAATACATTTCCAAGAACACGTGGGTAAGGGTTTGTACGTATGACAAAATGCCCCGTTCGAAAGAAGTTGGTCTTCTATGACCTATGCTCACGTCTATACGGTAGCATTTTTTCTACTTTCGAAGAACAAAAACATTGAGTACAAATAGGTTATGAAAAGTGGGAAAGGAGTAGGAGGTTGAAAGGATCCGTGTATGAAGGTTGTCCCATTTGACAAACGAAACGCCATGTGCGTAACGCATATATCCCCATTCACGGATAATTTCGAGGAAGGGAAAGGGTGACAATTGGGAACATTTGAACGAAGAAAACTGCTGAGGATTCGGCTATTTCCGAAATTCGACCTCTGAGTGGAGGTGAAACAAGGTCTACAGCAGTTATCCTGGCACATTACAAAAAGGAATACACTGACATGAAAGAGTCTAATCCTCCACGTGTATTGGGTAGAAGATTAGAGGGTCGTTTTATTCTCCTACTAGTTTGCGAGAAATGACAGACCCTTGCTCGAGTCTCACAAACCTGGGGGTTTTCTTATTCGTCTCCCAGACAACGAGTTAGGTGTTTTTTGTGTCCATCAACTTAACTCCTACGACACGATGCCCCATAATCATGAGTGAAGCGTATGATTAGTCCTTTTGAGATAATGGATAGTTCCTGGGTTCTTGTGACAGGAAGTCCATGGGCATGTTAATGAGTATTCTGCTGCAAAAGCAATAATTTTCTGATAACAGAACAATAAAAGGCGTGTGGTCTACACTTGGTAGGTCACACAAACAAGGGGTAGATATTTTTTCGTTCGCACGACTCATGGTGAATATTGTCACGTTTTCACGTCTCACGTGACAGGAATGAACGATTTACAACAAATTTTTGCCCAGTATTGAAAGACAGTAGCCCAATAGGTATTTACAACAATTTAATGAGATAAATCACCCTCTCGATCAACAACCCTGTGTTGACGAGCAAACAATGAGTAGTTATGACGGACTCCCCGTGACGTGTAAAAACACAAAGATATTATAAGATTCGCATCTATAGCAGTGGATATTGTAAGGTTCACACCTATAACGGTAGATATTGTAAGGTTCGCGCCTATAGCAGTGGATATTGTAAGGTTCACACCTATAATGGTACAAAAGTTTACGTTCGAAAATGTGGGTCCCCATTCAATACAGACGGCGGGTTGCAATGATGTAATTAATACGGCACTGCTGTAGCTTAATAAATTCATATTAGCATACGTTACAAGACTTGCCAAAAGGCGATAAACACAAATTTTTATTGAAGATCTGGCCAAGATTTTAAACTTCAAACAAGAATAATGGTACAATAAGGGACAAAAGAAACTGATGTCTTGATAAAATATTGTACCTCATAATGAAGTTGTATGTACACGGAACAATGTTAATGAAGGGACAAAACGTATTGTCACTTTTATAACAAGAAAAAAAATATTTTCTCAGAATCCGACAAAAATGCGTTTCTGGAAAAAAATAGAGCAATTGGGTTGAGCGCCATTCTAATTTTTGGAAAAAAGAAGAAAAGAAACACAAGTAGCAACGAGGTTGCTCCTGAATAGTTTCGAATCCAGCGAATGTGACCTGATAGGTGTGTTCATTTGGTGTATTCGAGACGATCCCCATATACATCATTATTATGAATGTGTAGGATGGGGTGAGGAGGAATAAGAAAAAGGTAAGAAGAAAAAAAAAAAACGGGAGGATTTCCTTTATAACAGAAATCGTCGCGGCATTCTTACAATATGGTTCTGTGACCATAGTAGCGAGCTGCGGCAATGGTCTGAAACCAATGGTTATTATACAGACTTGCACTTAAGATTTTTATTTACAACATTAGGGTAGGGACGTACTGGTACGACAAAAACCCGACACAAAAAACAATTAAAAAAGGGTGATATGACAAGATGAGACGATGAGGTGGGAAAAAAAAAATGCGCGGATGCTGCAAGAGTTGTGAAAAGGAAAGCGACGTCTCGGAGCAAGAGTTTTCCGGAACCGTTGATGGTAGGAGGAAAAGGAGACCCTTTCCCGAAGTGATCAATTTCAGGAAGAGGATGCATACAAGTTATGAAAACGGTGCCCCAAGAGGTGCTCTTGTGGTACAGCAGGCAAGGCACGCAGGATGTACAAGAACATATAAAATTATGCAAAAAGAAAAGAGTGTACAGGAGTTAGGCTACCGTTGACATTGATATGCCTTCGGGTGTAAGGATTACCTTACAAATGCCCGTATGGGTGATTATTTACATTTAATATTTACAAGTAACTCACGTCATTTATGACAAGAATTATAAGACTTCTAAAGAGACCGCGTCGCACTGATTGACGACTGGCCCAGAGAGGTCAGGGGGGTAATAATGATCAGGGTTAACAAGATGCATGTTTTGCCAATTTGATAACGCCTGGGTACTTGATGTGATGGAATTTACTGATTCCGTATTCCCAATTTTGGCAATGTCTTTCACATGGTAATTTCCGATGTGTTTACCAGAGATGTCAGACAATATTTTTGTTGGTTCCTGGGCTTGCACCACCAAGGGTTTTGCTTCGGAGACTGTGAGGGGGGTAGGGATGATTTCCGAGGTGACTTCCGGTTGAAATTGCAACCTCCTGATGTATTTTTCGTTGTAGAAAGAGGCATATAGGGACAGGCATTTTTTGGATTTATTCCTAGGAGAAATCTTTCTATTTCTCAGGGCCCGTAGTAGTTCTTCCTTTCTTGAAGTAAAAATGTGCGGGATTATACCCAGCGTGACTTGAGGAACTTCCATGGTGTATAGGATCGTGTCAGAGTGACCTTATGTTGGAAAAAACGGGAACTAGACTCGCAATTGGAAAGAAATTGGCCCGAGATTGACCACTTAGGCGTATTTTTGCAAAAAACGCGTTTTTTACAAGTGTTTGGATTATTTGGAAATTTGGGCAGGGGTTTGCCTCAAATAACGTGTTTTTGAGAAAAAATCCAGACGTTTTGGAATTTTATTGGGAAAATTTTTCAGAGTCCCAAAAATGAAAAAGAAATGGGCAGGGATTTGCCTCAAAAAACGTGTTTTTGGGAAAAATCCAGATGTTTTGGAATTTTATTGAAGAATTCTCGAAGTCCAAGAACGGAAAAAAAATTGGGCAGCGATTTGCCTCAAAAATGTGATTTTTGTGAAAAAATCCAGATGTTTTGGAATTTTATTGAAGAATTCTCGAAGTCCAAGAACGGAAAAAAAATTGGGCAGCGATTTGCCTCAAAAACGTGATTTTTGTGAAAAAATCCAGATGTTTTGGAAATTTGTTGAAGATTTCTTGAAGTCCAAAAACGGAAAAAAAATTGGGCAGCGATTTGCCTCAAAAAACGTGTTTTTGAGAAAAAATCCTGATGTTTTGGAAATTTGTTGAAGATTTCTTGAAGTCCAAGAACGGAAAAAAAATTGGGCAGCGATTTGCCTCAAAAAACGTGTTTTTGAGAAAAAGTCCTGATGTTTTGGAAATTTGTTGAAGAATTCTCGAAGTCCAAGAACGGAAAAAAAATGGGCAGCGATTTGCCTCAAAAACGTGATTTTTGTGAAAAAATCCAGATGTTTTGGAAATTTGTTGAAGATTTCTTGAAGTCCAAAAACGGAAAAAAAATTGGGCAGCGATTTGCCTCAAAAACGTGATTTTTGTGAAAAAATCCAGATGTTTTGGAAATTTGTTGAAGAATTCTCGAAGTCCAAAAGTCCATAAACGAAAATTTCACGGGCCAGGATTCACCTTAATGGAACACGTTTTTAGAATTTATTCCGATGTTTTTGAAAAACATTTGCCAGTTTGTGAAGGTCCGGTGAATAAAAAACGGAACGAGGTTCGCCTTAAACGAACATGTTGTTTGGAATATTTCCATTTGCTTTCCAAAGGGGAATTCTTTAGAAAAGAAAGAAATATTTTTTCTTTTATACGAGTTTTCGTGGAAGTATTTGTTTGAAGATTCAACAATGTCTTGGGGAATGGTTTTTTTTATTTACGTGGCTCGTCTGTAGCCTGATTTGATTATCACCAATTATTGGTATTTAACCGTCAAATTCCTTTCGTCGAAACAAGTTGTTGTAATTTAATGTTTGTTTTCAGGGAATCGACGTCAACGCGAATTAGGCATCTTTGAATTTATGTCGTATGTTTCTTTTTTATGAGAAACGGACGGCAAAAGTAGAAAAATGCCCGATTGTCAAATGGCAGAAAGAATTTAATCCACTTGTTTCCTTAGGCTGCAAAGTATGTCGTAGAACGGACCAGCACTTTGCGAAATTGGTTTATTATAATATAATATGTTAATTAACCTTTGGGAAACGAAGCGGTTAGTCGGTTATCATATGCAGGATTTTGATTGTTGAATATCGTTGTTTTAAATATTTGTGTTCATTTCCACTATTAACTTGTACTTGAAACTAGCAAATTTAGTTGGTCGACACTTGTAGACACTGTGTTATTCGCGGCGACAACTTTCTTGGTTGAGCATCTTGCGTGGGAATACCGGTGATAATGTTTGTGTCGAGTGACGACTCGAAAATGAAGGAATCGTGCCCGTGATAATTTAAATTGCGATTCGAAGTTACGTACGCGCCGGTGTTTTTGTTTGAAATGCTAGACGGAATAGGAATAACACAAAACATACATTATAGGTTATAAGTTTAAACAATAGCTGATTGAAGAATGAGACCGTGAGACCGTGAAGAGGGGGGGAAAAAAAATTAGCCTCACGTTGAAGCCAGTGTTAGCGTCAGCGGTCGGCATACGGCGCCAGTGTCGGCAAACCGCAGGCCTACGGCCTCTAGCCAAACCAAACCTGGAAAGGACATGCAGTAATTAATGGGCCAACAAGCTAGCTCACAGTCGGCGCGAGCAAGATCCTCCTAATTCCAAGGCGAGTGTCTGTGGTTCGCTGGGTATTTCTCCTCCTCCTCTCCTCAAAATCTCCGGGGTCTCCCTCCTTAATCAGAACACAGTATGCGCTTGAAGGGTTTATTAAATAGCAGGAGACATGGTTAATACAATCGCCATTCGGGCACACTTCACATGACAAGCATAGCAATAAAATACTCTAACCTAACAGGGACTGTTTTCTCTCAATCTCTCCACACGCGTTATGGGCTTTAGGAGCGGGACATGGCACACAAAAGAGGGTAATTGTTCAGTCTACTCACTGTAGTAGGATAGGCAGTAGTCAGCATCTTCTGGTGGCACAATTTACAGTATGAACTACATTGCGAGTTTTAAGGTTCTCGAGCGCGCGCTAGGCGCTCGCTTGGGACACTGTTGTCTTGCTGGCTCGCAGCCGGTGAGTGGCGAATGCTTGCCGGGCCCCGAGGGGGCCGGTGCGCTCGTTGATTCTCGTAGTGCCGGAATCTGCCGAAGCTATTCTTGCGTAAAACGGGGCGACCGTGGGTAATGTTGCTACTTTGCAACGTAACAAGTTCTGCAATGAGAAGGCCATATACGTAAAATGCTCACTTTCCTTAAAAAAACGACGACACCAAAAAATAAATATGCCAATTTAAATTTATTTATGACTAATTTCACCAGAGTGGAAGATACTCTCAGTATCGCCCTGGTGTAAGACCACCATTCAGAATTGAAACGTTGCTTGAAATGGCATTAGCCGTGTTTGGTGACCAGATCTGAATAGCCAGGTACTTCCCCACCTCCCTCTTCCCCACCTCCTTCCATTCCCCATTACCTTCAGCCTCACAACATAATCCAATTGGGGATGCCATAGTCCCACTGGCTCCAGACTGGAGCAGTTGGGACTCTTGTGCGGTATACATGTAAAAAAAAAAAAAAAACATACTTAAAAACAAAATGCAAAGCAGCAAGTCACTGCAAAATACCTGTTAAAAGTGCTGCTATTTAGTAAAATTTAATACAGAAATAGAAAATTTGGATATATAAATATGTAGTAGATAAATTTTCAAATAACTTGAAAGCTAAATTTAAAAAAAAACTCCCATGTTCATGGAATAACCCATCAGTGTATATGAAATTATAGAGTTGATTTAATTTCAATTAAACATAATAACACGTGTCTTGAAATATCAATTTGAAAGGATCGTAATAGTAAAATAAGTATTAAATGTTAGGTAATACGGAAATCAAACGACCACGATGCTTTCAATTCAATCGCTTAGCGTCCGCAACCTCGCACTTACTAAATTAAGGATTTCAGATAACCGGATATCAGTCCTTTAGTCGGGCGACTCGGTCCCGCCTCAACAAAAAGTTCAACCCCATCAACCCTTATGCCAGAGAGTTCCCCGATCACCCCCTGAAACTAGAACTACAGAACTGTGGAACCTCCAGTCTCCAGTCTGGAAGAGTTGCGCCGGCGCTAAAAGAGCCTTACAGAGCCTTAACAGCGAGCAGAAAACCCGCTTCAGTAATCGGTCGACACTCGACTAGGGAGCATTTAAACCCCTCGCACAGTTTCACCCACCGTACGACTGTCACGTATAATAATTGCGGAAGTTTCTATTTCGAATTTCGCGGACTAAAATGACAGATGAACGTTTCGGCTACGGAAAAGCTCCGGAACACTTTCTCGAAAGGCCTAAATAAACTGACAGATTGACTCCGGATAATTATCGTGATCGGAAAAATGTTTATAGAGTGTTTTAAATACGAGCGGCGTAAAAAAATGCTGGCTGCAATTTTAGTTGTTATGTTTATTTCACATTCGCTTGGAGATGTTATAGGTAAGTGATTTTCCAAGATATATTATTATAAAAACACAGTATTTTAAGAGACATTATTAAAGACGCTAAATATATTATGTACATTCTACTCATCATTAATTTAATAAGCTCCAGAAGCTTATGGTCATGACTCATGAGAGAAGAAATAAGGACCAATAAATAATTAAAATGATGCACCTTCATATGAGTATATATTTTTGAAAACATTACAAACAATGAAAATTAACCATATCCAACGAATTGATTTGTTTATCAAGTGTTATTATTTTAGAGCGTCAGATGCTTTTTTGACATGTTTTAGGAAAATAACGACGAGTATATTTAACTTTGTATTTATACCTATTTGATGCCTAAAAATATTTCAATGTGATGATGTTACGTATTTTTTTCCACCAAAAGAAACCAAAATCCTGTAACAGAGATGCTATCATAATAATATTAAACATTTCTTGTACATTTATTTTTAATCAACCCTAATTAAAACACAACAAACTGTTAAAACTTGCCGGACGAACAAAACCAACCAAGTTAAAAAAATAAAGCCAATGCTTTTTCAGATTACCCCTTTTAATTATTTTGAATACTGATTACATCCAACAAAAATGCTCATTTTTTAAATTTATTTCTTAATTAACTTAATTCAATTATATATAATTGGGTACGGATTTCAGTTTGAATTTACCCAATAATTCGCATTGAGCCTATTGCAATATAATTAATCAATGCAAGCAATCCATCACCTAATCTGTTTGATGGATTGATTTACGAACTTTATAGCCACTAATCACATGTTTGATGTTTACGACTTGAGATCAATACAGTAAATCATCCCTGTAGACCTTATAGCTAAACATGACGTAATTATTAATGCATTTAAGCTTACATCGTTGTGAGATTTACGATATTTATGCATTCACATAAATTATAAACTTTTGGAAAGGTGCTTTTGAGGCTTCCTCCACCTTTAATAATAATAATTACCACTATAAAAACATTTATTCATCAGTAGATTTTTACAATTTCATACATTTTGTTTATTTATCATTGATTCTACTGACAAAAAGGTCACTGCTCAGCTATACACTAAGGATTTCTCCTGGAATGTAGCTGATTTTCAGCAGTGCTTTCTAATTTACAATACAATCATATATTTACAATACAATTACTCACCTTGAATATTTTTTTTACATTAGCTCAAGACAGGAGGTCCTGAGAAAAATAATTCCCCACAGGGCCTATGTCATCTTTGGGGAAGCTGTGTGGAGCTTCGGAGATGAAGTTCCGGGAAGGAAAAGGGTATGAAGGGTGGATAGGAATCTGGGGGTCACTGTCTTGCGATGCAAGTCGATGTTCCGAGAGAGTACGGCTATAGAAGTCAAAAGGTCTCCCTCACTCATTCTCTCCCGATCCGGCCTGCCATTCAGCTGGTGGGCAGAAGCATCCACCGCCAAGAACCGGACAAATCTCAGCCCAATGAACCCGTCATCCTTGCTAGGTCACCAAACGTAGCGAACCACTTGGGGTGACCTATAGTAGAGGTGTTGGTTATCCAAAAAATGGTTCCCGGGGCGGCGCCTCCCGAAAAACTTTTCCATTTAACGTAGTTAATTTATTTATCCGTAATGCAGGAGTCTTCAGAATGCAAGACCACTTAAAGAATATAATTTTCTGAAGTTATTAATGACTGGTTCCACGGGTTTGTAAGTGCTAGGCCCTGCGAGCGGCCTAACAGTACCAAACTTTGTAACAAACTCCACGTACGAAAATTGTTTTGCATAAGGCACGGCGTCAGTGATGTACTGATAGTCGGGTTCTTAAATTTCAATCGTGCAGTCGCTGGCGTATTAATACTATCAGATAATTGATAACAAGGCCCACCAGACCCCCTAGCACGGTCGACCGATAAGTATTGATAGGATAACTTTCGGCAACTTGTCATCGTTCTTTTGCATGACTGCAGATCGCCAATGAATAACGTCGACGTCAACCATTGTTTGTACGTAAGAGATTTGTAGATGTCCTAGGAAATGATGAGAAAGTTATCCTATCAATCCTTATCGATCGACAGTGCTAGCGGGCCAGATTTCCGATCAACAATAATTATTCCTACTTTATAATTATTAAAAAAAAAATACTACATGATATATGTTATGTCGAATTCATATTATTCTTATAATTAAATTATAAAATGTAAATGAAATCCTCAGCACGGGAGATCCCAGTGAGGATATCATTATCTCTATTTGTTATTAAGAAATGAAGACAATAAATCATTATTATTATTATTATTATTATATTGAATTCTGTCGATTTTTGATATCAAGTTAAAAAGATTGGCTATTAAAGCGTAGGTGTGAGCTTCACACTGTCAACACAAGGAAAACGAATTATTTCCATCGGGATAAAACAACATTGTGTTTTAAAATGTTCTTTTATAAGATACTAGCTGTCCTGGAAAATTCGTACCGTCTCGGAATCAATAACTGTTGTGTTGACTTATTAGCTGAATTAAATTCATTTTTTTATTAAGTTGAAAATTACACAATGAAGCAATTATCGATGCGCAACTGTTCGTGTTTTGTTTTTGTCAGTATTTGAGATGGCATTGTGATTTATAATTTTTGTGATTTTATTACTTTTTCACTTACTTACGAGAATTGCTTTTCATTTTCTTTATACGTGTAAGGGAGATTTATTATAATTATTGCATTTTTCCTTTGGATGGTGCAGACATACGTTCACCGTTTGTCCCATTTTTGACTGTTGAAATTTAGTGTGTAAGAAAGAGGGGCAGCATTATATGTTTAAGAACAAAATCAGAGCATTTTCATTTGTCGTTTTTGAATTTTTGGAATTCACTCACTCCTCAATATTATGCTTACCACAATATTCCTGCAGCTCTTTCAAAAGATGAGAATTCGTTCCATACAAAATGGATAAGGAAAAGAATTTTCTTCGTAATTATTTTTTTCGTGAATTTTTTCGATGTCTTACAGCTTGTTTTATATATTACGATGAATGCCAGGTATTTTTATGTGGTGATTAGACACATACTGGCAATTATGTGTTTTGAAAGGATCTGTATTAAAAAATAAAATGGTTTAGTTCTTACCTTTTGATCTTTAAAATTCACAAAATTATAAAATTTTATATTTTTAATAATACAAAAACAAACTAATCCGTGCAAGTTGGCAGGTGAACTTTTCTCATAATACTTCTTTCGCTTGGATTTTTAGTGTTGGATTTTTCACGTTATTTATTTTATGTCCCCTTTAACGTTTTATGACTGTGCGTCTATTTCGGTAAGTTAAAAAATATATATTAACTCACCAGTGTTGGATACACTGAGGATATTATATAATAAATATATATTATCATAGAACAAAAATGATTTATCGTGTTTTAATTTTGGGATATATTACGCCGCGTTGTGGTACTTCCCTTTTTAGCCAATGAGACAGATGTGTAATTATTATTATCATAACATTGTTATTACATATTATGATAATAATTGTGTAATTATTATGAAAATAATTACTCATCTGTCCTGATGATGGATAGGCTGTCGTAAATGTTGGCTAAATATGGAGGTAGTGCAACACGGCATAATACGCCAAAAATAAATCGCAATAATACGTCTGGCCGTCAAAATCTCAATTCGTAAATGTTTCAATTAAAATAGGTATTTTTTTGTAAATGTGAATACTGCGCAAGATTCCCAACTGTTGGGAGCCAATATGGCGTACCCAGTTGGTTTATGTTGTGAGGCTGAAGGGAAAGAGGTTGGAATCAGACTATTCAGATCTGTTCCATAAATGCGGCCAAAGCTATTTCAAGCAACTTTTCATTCTAAACGACGAGTCCTTCATAGGCTTGTTGAAAAAGTATCGATATATCGATATTTTTAATTCAATATATCGATATTTTAGCCGATATATCGATACAAAATATCCAATATCAAAAATTGTATCAAAAACGATATTTTTTTAAATTTATGTATTTCGAGTCACTAGAATCCAAAACCGTATAGGAACGAACGGAAAAAAGTAACTGTATTGGGTCATGACATCTGGCGGTTGAAATTGTAACTATTAATAGCTTACAAATCTATTGTCTTTGCATTAGTATTTGCGATCACCAATACTATCTCATGTGTGTAGGTACATACATAGAAATGTATGCTATTTTTCGCCATTTTTTTCTAAGCCACTCCTATATGTTGGTTCCCAATTGTCTATGATTATTGACTATACATTGTTCTAAACACGAAATCCTTTTTGACAGATTAATACGCCAATAGAATGTTACTGAGACGCATACAAACTTTGTATGCGTCTCAGTTTACATATAAGTTAGAAGACAGCTTTTTAGTTTTTGATATTTTTGTAATTGTAATAAAAATGAATAGTTATAAAAATATCTTCATTTTTATTGAGATTTTTGTACATTAAAAAAGCAAATTGTGTGCAAAATTTTTTATTGATAATATTGAGCGGAATACACCATTATTTTAAAACGCAAAAACTCATGAAAATTTGACCGATATATCGATATTTTTTCCTCGATATATCGACGTCGATATTGATATTTTAATAAATATCGATACAGCGATATATCGATTTTTTTTTCACTTTCGACATCCCTAGTCCTTCACCATAGCGGTACTGAGAGTGTCTATCACACCGGTGTATATTTTCTGGTCACCAGACAACTCAACAACACGCAACTTCATCACCTCTTTTGAAAGTCATTAAAAATTATGAAAAAAAAAATTTAAAATGGTACCTACCTACAATGGGGTATTTCAAAGTTTTTTTTATTGCTTAAAAAATTTAAGCAAAAAATTACGATGATTGCAGCATTTTTATTTTATTTTACGTTGACGAATATATTTTTCTACAGCGAGTCAAAGTTTCCCATTTGTTAATTACTGCCAAAAGGCTCACTGACGGTGTTAATTTATGCTGGCCCAGCTGAGCGATGCTTGTGACGTCCTATTCCGATTTTCAAACCATGGGCCGTCAGTTTTAGACCGTTTTTAAAATCAATAATATTAAATGAAAACATATTTTATTTATAACATTACATTTGATACATTTGTATGGCAAAAATAACAATAATAACATTGAAAAATAACTATAAAATGTGTATAAGTGTTATTATGTCTTGTGGGTCGATATTAGTTCCTAGCTAGGCAGATTGCCGGTTCTAAAGAACCAAATGCTGCTGAGAATGCAAAAAAAAAAAAAATTTAACAAAATGTTCATTTTAATTTTTTTAATTAAATATACATTAATAAAAATGCCAAAAAATTTATTCTGTAACAAAAAAAGAAAAAGAAAAGAAAAATGTTTTTATTTTTTTATTTAAATAATATACGTACTAAATTTTTACTACATATGCCGTTAATAGGCCATGTAAAATTTTAAGTGACATTATTTAATAGTTTTTCAGATTCCACCCTACCTAAGCCAATCAACCATTTTGTTATTATTGAACTGACGTGGGACATTTTGCAAGCTTTAATATTTAATTCTAGGGGAATTTTATTATATATTTTTGGTCCAAGATATATTTTTTTTTTTTTTAGAGTGAATGCCGCACAAGAATCTCAACTGCTCCCGTCTGGAGCCAGTGAGACTATGGCATCCCCAATTGGGGTATGTTGTGAGGCTGAAGGAAGTGGGGAGGGGAAGGAGGTGGGGAAGAGGAAGGTTGGGAAGTACCTGGCTATTCAGATCTGGTCACCAAACACGGCTAAAGCCATTTTCAAGCAACGTTTTCAATTCTGAATGGTGCTCTTACACCAGGGCGATACTGATAGTATCTTCCACTCTGGAACATGCCGCAAATAAATATGTACATATTTTTTGATACTTTGCCGTATTGCTCCCTGGGACCACAAGATCCTTTCTGGTGTGACTTCTTGTGATATATTTATGATCAATTTTTTGAATATTATCTAGATTATTGTATGATAAAACAAACATTTTTAGTAGGACGATTAAAATCAGAAAAATTATCCTTAAATATTCCGTACATTTCCAATAGAATCCCTCATTTGTGGAAATACCCCATTATTCCAATGTGCTATTCTTAGTTTGCTATTCCATTTTTTTCATAACTTTTAATGACTTTTTAAAAGAGTGCTGAAATGCCACTTTGTTGAGTTGTCGTGGCACCATCTTTTCTACATATTATAATATCAATCTATTGTACCAAGGTGAATACAGAAAAACCATTTCCCGCTCGGATAAATACGCACCGCGGTCCTTCTCGTTTTTCGGGGTCCAATTTCAAGCGGGTCAATTTTCATACAAATACGCGTCGAGTGATTTGTGTGCTATTGACAGGCTAATAAAACCCGGTGAAAGCTCATTTCGGAATTCCAATATGTTTAACCACATAATAAAATGATTGGAGATGAATCATCAATAACCCAATATCATTTTCATTATTGTATTGAATATTGGGAGACTTCATACAAATGTTGGCTGATATCAGAGAGCTGATTTATTATTTGATTTAATGCTTTGTGTTTATAAATGTGTTTTGCGAAAAAGGCATCAAAATATTTCTGTTTGCGCATTTCTAAGCTAAACTGTCTAAATACCATAAAAAGTTGGTGGTGTGTGATACGAATTTCTAATAATCGTTATTATTTGAAGACCATATATCATTTCGGTTTCTGTGATCAAGAATTAAGGCTCTCGAAGACAAATCCGAAGGTCGCAGGTTTACATTTCATTTAATTAAATTGTAGATATATTATTTCACATTTAAATAAAATATAGTACACTTGTGACATGTTCACGAGTGGTAGTTACTCTCAGTATCGCCCTGCCGAAAGAACACCATTCCGAATCAAAACGTTGCTTGAAATGATTTTAACCATATTTGGTGACCAGATGTCAGCCGGCGTGGTCCAGCGATAAGGCTCTTGATTCCCAATCCGTAGGTCGCGGGATCGAATCCCGGCTTGGCAAATAAATTTGATTTGATTAATTTGTGATATTTCACAATTTATTCAATTAAAATAATATATTGTACATTTGCGGCACGTTCGAGAGTGGAAGATACTTTCAGTATCACCCTGATGTAAGACAACCATTCAGAATTGAAACGTTGCTTGAAATGGCTTCAGCCGTGTTTGGTGACTAGATCTGAAATAGCCAGGTACTTCCCTACCTTCCTCTCCCCTATCTCCTTCCCCTCCCCACTACCTTCATCCTTATAACATATCCCAATTGGGGATGCAGTAGTTTCACTAGCTCCTGACGGGAGCAGTTTGTGCGGTATTCATATAAAAAAATATCTAAAAAACCAGGTATTTCCCCCTGTCCTCCTTCCCTAAGTCCTTCCCATCCTCATATCTTGTAGCCTCACAACAATATGAATGCCTTATTCACAAGACTGCAATTACGAGGGAGCCGTTGTGACTCTTGTGCGGTAAAACCAAACAAAAAATTACTATGATTATATCACGAGAGGGTAATTTCGTAACCCTAAACGGGATCGCATTATTTTACCATCTTGGCTTCCGAGGGTTAAAAAAAACTTTTACACTCAACTAAAAGTTGTTCTGAAACTAGTTGGATTTAAAACTCAAATTAAGTGGCGGAACAAAGTTATGCTCTTAAACTCTTTTTAATACTTCGCGACATTCATAACGAATCACGTGGCAGGGATTACTAGAGAAACAATTATTATAAGCTTGAAACACTCATCTACATTGAAAAAATCTTCCGAGAAAAGACACTTGCCGCCAACGATGAGTGTTTCAAGCTGATAATTATTGCTTATAATAATTGTTACCCTTTGTGCTATGAATTTTGTCTTAAACGTTAGTTTATCAAATAAAAATAATAATTACTAGAGAAATTAAATATTTTTGAATACCTTTACCTTTATGACTATGACTCATGACTCGCTGGCACATGAACTATGAACCTGTCTGAAATCATCGACAGCCTAAACTGGTAATTGAGAGGGAAATATAAGTTAGTGAAGATAGAAAGAGATAGAATAACGTTTCGTATTTACTGTAGGGGCAAGAGAGAGAGGTGCGAGCACACATTTTCTTTCTCTCTTTCTATCATAGCCAGTTACGTTTCGTATATCTAAGGCATAGTGCAGGCCTCTTGTCTGTATCATACTGTGGGAGCAAGAGCTCTCTTTTTCTCTTCCTATCATACAGATGGAGCTTAAGAAGTTTGACTTCAATCGTGTGGTCTAAAGTATTTATTTTTTTACAATTGCTCTACAAAATTTCCCTCCGAATGGAAGGAGATGAAGTTTTAGGTGGGAAAAACGTATGACGACTGGAATCTGGCGGTCAATTTACCTAGGAGTGACGGACATATAAATTCATCCCCCCTACAAAGCAATGGTTGGAGAGAGTTCGGCTGGAGAAGTCTTCGTTAGGTCTCCCTCAACCAATCTCTTCCGATCCGCCACGCAGCAGGTGAGCAAATGCATTTGCTGCTAAGAACTAGACAACTTCACCTCATGAAACCGGGCACCCCTGCTTAGTCATCAAACGTAACGAACCATCTGGGGTAACCTATGGCAAGGGTGTTGGTTATCCAATAAATTGTTCCCGGGGCGGCGGTACCCATACCCGCTTCCCAAATTGATAACAAAACTTTACTATTTTCGAGTCAAGTGAGCCGGAATGCAACTGGTAACAATTTCCTTTAGTATCGCGCAGTTGCTACTTGGATTATAATTGTATCGGGACGATTGCGCTTGCCGATTACTAGTTCCCCTCCACGGAAATGGGTTATCATGACTTCCGCACAAAAAAAACCGACACGGAACTAAGAGCCGCTGTGGAGAGGCGTGAATCTACTAAATGTTTCCGCTCGCGTAAGGCACATTTAACTCAGCACCTAACAAAAACAAACCTAAAATTTATAAATAACTAAATAAAAACAAATCAAGTTGCATACACCACTTATTGAATTAAAATTATCGACATGTTTCTATTATAATATTAATTTTATCCTGACCTTGAAAACATCGGTTTCAAAACATGTTGATAATTTTCATTAAATAAGTAAACAAATTGATTTGCTTTCATCTAATTAAAATGACACCTCAAAATGAATTTGCTAAAATTCAATTAAATAACATTCACACCATTTAGATTACTCTACATAGATTAGATCTATCCTCCTACCCTGTAATATCAACAGTTATGGGGGTAGTAAATGTAAAATCATGCAATGTCCAGTATTTTAAATACAGTGTCCTCCGCGTGCAAAGCCGTATCTTCTCCATGCATAAACTTTCTAATAAAAGAATGTTTTTCGGAAGTGACCTGCCAGTTAAGAATGTTTTCTGTATCTGTTTGTGAAAAATAAAATTATGTAATGAGATTGAGCCTAAGAAATCATAATAAATTGTACAGCGCCCTTGGGGTGGTTTTTCACAAAATCGGAGCACTACAAATTATCGAATTATTATTACTGCTACCCTCCCTTCGACCATTCCATTCCCATGGGGTAGGATTACTTTTTTTCTTTTTGTACATTCACTAATAATTATGTAACTTCAATGAAAATCTATCGTTTGTTCAATTTATTTTATTTATTTATTTATTTATTGTTTCTTTACACTGTAGGTAAAAATGTTTACAATACAATTTGTTACCTCACTAGGACAAGCCTGTGTTGAGGTTAACAATAATTATACAAGTTAACAAAATAACACAAAATTATACAGATTTTGAAAGAACAATATTGTTGTATTTCTTACAGATTGAGATTAGATTATGGGTACCTACTGGTACCTACTAAACTGATGGCGCTAGGTACTACATTAATGTAGACTTTTAGGGTGACCACAGTTTTGAGATCTGATTTAAAATAAAATAAAATAAAGTTTTTTTTTTTTTTAAGGATTAAGTTGTGAATAATAAATATATGTATATAATTTAACATGCTGTAGATTTGGCAAGAGGAAGATGAACAAAAACGGTTCAAACAAAAATAATATTATTTTAGCTTATTATTATAAACATACTCATTTAGCTAATAATTTAGAAAGGACAAAGTAGAGAAAATCAATTGGCAATCCTCGACTAACACAAATAATTTAAGATCCTTCTTAAAAGTGTACAAGGAATTAGATGACTTTATATGTTCTGGAAGGCTATTAAATATGAGTGGAGCTTGATAAAAATAATTTCTTTGACCAAAAGAAGATTTAGTTTGAATTGCCATAAAGTTCAGACCAGAGCCAATTCTCGTAGTACGAATTTGCTGTGTTCTTTCTGCAAAATTAATATTATTAAAAAATCTACAAAGCGTTTGTGTAATATATAACTGTTTTACGTTCATTACATTACATTCCTTAAAAAGTAAATGAGTTGGATATTTAATTTTTTTCTTAAACATAACTTTAAGAATCATTTTTTGGGCAATATTAAGTGGTTCTATATAAGTCTTTGGGCAGGATCCCCAGCACACAATATTATAAGAAAGCAGAGACTGGATTATTGCAAAATAAACAGTTTTTAATTTTTCTTTGTCTAGTATATGTCTCAGTTCTTTAAAGATATAGGTAAGTCTCCTAGTATTATTTACTAACATATTAATATGATTATTCCATCTCAAAAATTTATCTATTTTTACACCAAGGTATTTGATGCTGACTACATTTTCTAAAGGGTTGCAGTTACATGTTTGAAAACAATTGTGAATAATCAAGTTGTGAGTTTCAGAAGGCTGACTTTTACTTGAAATGCTAAAAGTGATAAATTTGGTTTTTTGTGCATTCAAAGTTAATATATTATTGTTTAACCAACTATTTACCACTTTTAAACCTATATTACTTTTGTTGAAAGTTTCATTCCAAGTTTTACCCTCAAATATTAAGGCAGTGTCATCTGCAAAACTAACAATGTTACCAGGAATATTCAGACTACATAAATCATTTATATAAATAAGAAACAATATTGGCCCAAGCACACTACCTTGCGGGACTCCAAAGGAGATTGATTTACCCTCGCTTAACATCTTATTTATTTCCACTTGTTGTGTTCTGTCACTAAGATAAGATCTGAACCAGCCCATTGCTGTATTATTAATGCCTAAAGATGATAATTTTTTAAGTAGCAATTCGTGGGAAACAGTGTCAAATGCTTTTGATAGATCCAAGAACACCGCTATGGCTTTGTTGCCATAGTCCAGCGCTCTTGTAACTTTGGTCAATACCTTTAAAACAGCATCACTCGTACCTTTATTTGCTCTGAAACCGAATTGATTGTCAGAGAGTAATTTGTATTTTTCTAAGAATGAAACTAATCTTGACTTGGCCAATCTTTCTATCAATTTTGAGAGAGTATTGAGTAAAGATATGGGTCTGTAATTGTTAACCTCTAGGTGATCCCCACCTTTGAAAAGAGGTACAACCTTAGCATTCTTACAATGAGTAGGAAATATGCCACTCTTAAAACTAAGGTTAACAATGTGAGATATGGGAGCAGCCAATACAGAAACATGCTGTTTGTATACCATGATACTTAAGCCATCAATACCACAGGAAAAAGACATTTTTAATTCATTTATCACTTTTGAAACTTCATAAATGCTAGTAGTTTTAAATTCAAAGCTCTCTCCTGAAAATTGAGTACAAGGTATAAAATTGTTAACAAGACACATTTCGGTAGTTTTATTTGCACTGCACAATTGTTTTGCGAATCTAGGACCAATATCACTGAAGAAGCTATTTACGTGATTAGTGATTATATTTGGATTCTCTTCCATTGAGATGATATTGTTATTGATTTTTAATTTTTTTATAGACACTTGCTCCTTTTGTATATTTACAGCCTCCTTTATAATCTTCCACTGTTGCTTGGTATTTCCATTGACGTTATCCAGTTTCCTTTTGTAATATGCTTGCTTTGTATATTTTATAATTTTTGTACACCAGTTTCTTTATCTTTTGTAATAATCCAGCAGTTGAATATTATTTGAATCTGCTCGACATTTGTTGTGTAATTTGTCTCGGGTTCTGAGACATTTAATAATTCCATTATTTATCCAAGGTTTTAAATATTTCATATTATGCTTTACACTTCGTACAGACGAACAACTTTTCACATGCATTTTTAAACATTTTATGAAATTTTCAGTCGCTAAATTAACATCTTTTGATGACAGAACTGACTGCCATGATTCTTTCTTTAATTTGACTTTCAAAAGATTGTTATCGACGACGGTTTTCAAGTTTTCATTATCTTTTGCTATTTTATTTAGTGTAAAGCTCATAAATCTCAGCAATATCACATCATGATCTGTTATGGCAGTAGTGAAGACAGCTCCCTCTGGTTCAAATTTAGATTTTACCATAATGTGATCGATGCAGCTTGAAATGGTAGAAGAAACTCTGGTAGGTGAAATTATGATTGGCTTCAAGCCATGAAAAGCCAAAAGAGAGAGGTATTTTTGAGTTTTCATATCGCTCAAATCCAAAGTATTAATATTTATGTCGCCACATAAAATGATCTCCTTATTTTTTATAGATGTAGAGTCAAGCAGTGCACTCAGTGATTCAAGGAAATTATCTATATGAGCCAGGGACGGAGATCTATAAACAGCTATTACACACAAGGTACTCGATATCTGCATTTTTAAGCAGTTTGCTCCAGGGAAAACAACTTCCTCAACAGTCACGTGAACATTTTGCTTTACATAGGCAACTACACCATCATTTTGCAAATAGTTATTATTTGTGTTGTAAACTGCGTATCCGGGGATGTTAGGTATATTGGTAAAATTTTTCAGCCAAGCTTCTGTAAAAACAAGTACCTCAGGACGATGCTCAATACTATCCAGCATGGTTATGGTTTCATCAAAGTTTTTGTTTAAACTTCTGACGTTTAAACAAAGTAATGAAAATTTGGAATGTTTTAAAAAGTTTTTGCAAGTTAATGAATCTGTAATGGTTAAATTAGATTCTGTATTATCAATCAAGTCAATGTATTTTCCAAAATCGATATCCATTTTGATGATGAAAATATTTTTCGGTTCCTTTCACTATTAAACTTCTATTATAACCTATTGAGGTCATCTTCGTGTTTGATTTCCCTGATTTTTTTGCCTTCTTCTTCTTTCATTAGAATTGCTCCATTTTTGTACCAAATATACTTATATTTTAATTCTTTTCCCTTTGTTTTGGCTTTCCAAAGTAGTTCCTTATAGTAAGGAGATAATGACTCTCCTAGGAATATCATGTTTTCACGATTAGAAATTATCTTCTTATTTGCTAATAATTTTAATCTGGTTTCTGGGTTTTTCATTTTTAGGATAATTTTTTTTGGATGTCCTGGTCTTCTGTCATATTGCCTCATTGCCGAGGCAATATCCTCTGAATTAATTTTGATATTAGCACTTTCTATCAGTTTTATAGCGGTTATTTTGGGATGTTCTTCAGTCTTTTCCTCAATGCCTGTAATTTCAATACAGTCATCAAGGTTCGACTGTTCCAAGCAAGCCACTCTGGTTTCCAGATGCTTAATAGTTTTATTTTTAATTGCCAAATCATTTTTCAAACGTTCAACTTCTCCTTTAACCTCATTCATGGAGTCTAAGCGGGTAATGATGTCGTCATATTTTTGACAAATAAATTCGGTTGTTTTTTGAAATTCTAACAATTTTTGGTCAATGTTTTCGAGAATTTGGGTTTTTATTTTCTCTAATTTTACATCTATGTAAGACGCAAATTTTGAAAAGCCATCTTCTTCTGTGCTAATGTCTTCAGGTAGTGTATTCATTTTGTTTTTTGATCTTGTGGTTGTGTATAAATTTTCCTGTTGTTGGGAGCCGGTTTTTTTGCTTGAACTCATGGTCACACTAGCAGTAGTTTGTATTGTATATTGGCAGAAATACCTAGTATGCGTAAGTACTGACTGAGCAGTAAAGCGAGCAAGCTGTACGGTCAGTGTAAGAAAGATGGCGACGATTTTGGCCAATCACAAGAGCTCCACCAACTGTCAAATATATTTCAATTCCACTGTCACTATTTTCCGAAATTAATTATTCGAAATTCACTTGAATAATCTAATTGTAATGTACAAAATTTATATCACCATTAATGTAGTGGACACTTGGGTGAATCTCGCAGTGTTTCGGATTGTATTGTTTACTAATTATACACAATTATGCGATGTTTCTTACGGATCACTTTTACTGTGTGTTATTTAGTTTTGGTAGGTAGGTAAAATTATTAAGTACATTTTACCATACCCTATAAATTTATAGTAGGAAACTGTTGGTTTTCCCAATAAAATAAAATAAAAATTATTTGCTGTATTAAATCTTCTTCATTGGAAAAGTAAGAAATATATTAAAATAGTTTAAAAAAAATTCCGCTTACTTTATTTTTGGCCATCACCGGTTTCAGCCTGTTAAGGTCATCCTCAGACTGGAACAATTATTCCTTAAACATATACTTACTTATTCCATTTGGGGGTGGTGTGTTAACAGGGATGGTATAAAATGAATTAATTTAAATTAATAAAATCATTAAATAATAGCCAAACTATAATTTAGTTGGCTGTGAATACGATCATCCCCAATTGGGGTATGTTGCAAGGTAGAAGGGAAGAAGATGGGGAAGAGAATTGTGGGGAAGTGTCTGGCTATTCAGAGCTCTTAGCTAAAGCCATCCCAAGCAATTCTGAAAGGTGGTCTTATACCAGGGCGGTACTGAGATTATATCCCACTCTGGAGAATCTTCCAAAAAGCCAGAGTAATAAATCTAATTAAGTAAATTTTACTCTTTGCGCGTGACTTTGATGCTAATTAAAATATGTATTAATTATTATTTATATTAAATAATTAAATCTGTTTCCATCAATCTCCATCTAGAATAGAGGAAGTTGAGTTATGTTGTTTTTTTATACATTTGTGAATACTGCACAAGAGTCCCGACTCGACTCCTCCTCGCTAACCGTAGCCAGTGAGACTATTATTCTCTTTATTGTGAGTTGAGACTGAATGTAAGCAAGAAGAATGTGTTAAGGACCTTTCTTCCGATCACGGAAGACGGCGCCTAACGTCGGTGTAACTAGATTAAACTAGCCAAGTAAGTTTCAAATTCCTTCAACCCACAACATCCAACATTGGCATTGACGATAACGGTGTTGTTAAATTGGAGAAGTCTTCGTCACAGGCCTCCCACGTGGAAGTGGAGTGGAGAAGAGATCTGAATGAGGACACTAGTCGCTCTTGGAACATTTCCACAGCGCTGCAGTTTCTTGGAAGCAAGAAGAATTTGCGTCATTATAAAAATATCCTCCTGTTCGCGGCATTGAGAATCTGTACACTTACACTTGTACAAATCGGAAGTAAACACACACATTTAAAGCTAAATTGTATTCTTTTGACTGCAAAATTGGAAACTTTCAGTACATCTGCTCTGACTTATCCATATTAATTTAACTGTTTTCATTTCCGAAATTGGAATCTCCATGTCACCTAGGAAAACAAAACGAAATGTATTTATTATTATTTTTTAATTGATAAACTAACGTTTAAGACAAGATTTTAATGCATAGCACAAAGGGTAACAATTATTATAAGCAATAATTATCAACCTGAAACACTCATCTACATTGAAAAATTTTCCGAGAAAAGATACTTGCCGCCAACGGGACTTGAACTCGTGTCCTACTGATTGCCGGTCAGGTGCTCCGACCACTGAGCTATGGCGGCTTATCTTATACCCGTCAAATAATTCAATATATACTATTATTTCATTCAACAATATAATAAACAGTAATTGTTGAATGAAACACTAGTATGGTCAAGAGCAACTGACCGGCAATCAGAAGGACACGGGTTCAAGTCCCGTTGGTGGCAAGTATCTTTTCTCCGAAGATTTTTCAATGTTGATGAGTGTTTCAGGCTGATTATTATTGCTTATAATAATTGTTACCCTTTGTGCTTTGCATAAAAATCTTGTCTAAACGTTAGTTTAAAAATTAAAAATAATAATTAATATTTGACAAGTTTAATTATTTCCCCAATAAATGTAGTCATAATTTGTCTCGACGCCACCTAGCGAGGGATTTAACACTTACAATGTCTCTCTTGCAAAAATAAAGTTGGTTGTTTTCAGGTGGAAAAAAAATATAATAAGCAGTAATTGTTGAATGAAACACTAGTATATATTGAATTATTTGGCGGTTATTTGATAAGCCCCCATAGCTCAGTGGTCAAGAGCAGCTGACCGGCAATCAGAATTACACGGGTTCAAGTCCCGTTGGCGGCAAGTATCTTTTCTCGGAAGATTTTTCAATGTTGATGAGTGTTTCAGGCTGATAATTATTGCTTATAATAATTGAAACACTAGTATATATTGAATTATTTGGCGGGTATTAGATAAGCCGCCATAGCTCAGTGGTCAGAGCACCTGACAATCAATCAACCTGACAGGCAATCAGAAGAAAACGGGTTCAAGTCCCGTTGGCGGCAAGCATTTTTTCTCGGAAGATTTTTCTATGTAGGTGAGTGTTTCAGGTTGATATTCCTATTGCTTATAATAATTGCTACGAAATATATTTATTTGACAAACGATGAAAATAACGAACTTTATTTAAACTTGGTTTCTTTATCGGGATACAAAATATACCCAATGAAAATTCATACTTAGAAAAGACAAACAAGTACACATAGGCGAAAATAAGCACATATAACAATAAGCGGTGGCAGAACGTAATTAATTAGTTGTGACCGAGGAAAATAATTTTATGAAATAATCGCCCAAGTATTGATATTAATTATTCTTAATTTGCCAACAATATTTCAGAAAAAAATTATTAAAAGCCTTTAGATTTTTGAGATTTTTCTGTCTCCAGATTTTCGATTGACTTTCGCTAATATTGTTTTCATTTAATTAAATATATTTTTTCGTTTAGGTATTTAGATCGCTCATTGATTCTGTTGACGTAATTTTTAAAAGTTTCTTTTGTATAAATAAAATAAATATTTTAATAATTTAATTTATATTATGTTATTACTTTTTGCAATGAAAACACATTAATTGTCTTCTTCTACCATTTATTTTTATATTTTTGTCTATTAGCAGATACTTCTTTGCCTTTGATCATTAAATTTGTCTATTCTTACATCTTAATAATTTTTCAGTATACTTTATAAGAAACTTTTAGTTTTGAAAACACGATAATATTTTTTATCAAACATTGTGGATTTGAATTGTTTATTTTTGTAAAGTTTAAATGATTCGATTATGAATTTGCAATTATTATTGATGAAATGAATATGTTTTAATATAAATTAACCCAGAAGCGTTAATTGGAAATGATTACGTATTGTCACTATAATTAAAACTTAATAACAAATTAACATAATATTTGAAGACGTTTTCTGTGTTCCAAATATTCTGGCTCATGTCACATTCGATTTATTGAATAATACATTTCACAAGGATAGATCGGTTAATTATTTTTCCACAATGTCTTCATTTATAACTACTCCGATATAAATGTTTTCTGTTTACTCTGCGCGTATTTACATCATATTTATATTATTCGACCATCTATTCTTGACATAATGTTACCCAATTTTGACCCTTTTCACGGAATAAATGTCTGCATCATTTATAAATGTGAACCTTAATATTGTTCTACGTGAGATTTATTTAATCTGGGCGAACCTTGTTCTATGTAATATACATTATACGTAATTAATTACCTACAAAAAACCCAAATAATTTAATTCAAGACCGGTTTTCTATAATGCGTGGTGAAATACTATTAAAAATAAAAGCATATTTTTACTACTAATCATATCGCATACACGGTGCAATATAGTTTTCGTATTATTTTTTTTATTATTGTAAATCTGTGCAATGTGAGCCACAACTGCGTGTGAGACTATACCTTCCGAGTGGCTTCATCCAAACAGTTCATTCCCAGAACATTAGTCGATTCCCAACAAGCATCAGATTTATTTTGAAATTTAAAGTAAATCAAATTTAATAACGTGATTATTAAGTTCTGCAAGTATTTTAGTTTTTATTATTATGATCATTATTTTAGCGTCAAGGACATTGTTGAATTATGCTTTTTGATCATTTTAATTGTACTGATTAAAAACAATACACTGCGGGAAATCATTTGCAACCGCATACATAGTACTTTATTTTCCGGCCTTTCCATCAGCTAACTTACTTCTTATTTGAGTACCTATATCTTATGCGCTAGCCGCGTCTATCTGGACGAAGCGATTAGACACTTCGATTCTGAATGGTTTTCTTTCTCCAATGTGATACCGAAAGTATCTACAAACACCAACTCCAATATTTGACATGTTCTTAAAATGAAAATTTTTGTTTTGGCGTCGTATGACTTTGAACCCGTGTCGATTAAGTCTAGGGCTTTCCTATTCGTTTTTTCATCGTTAAATAGACTCAAATACGAGAAACGTTTTAATTTAATTAATTCATATATAATAATTATGACTTCTAAAACTTCTACAGTGATCATTATGTATGAATTGTACAATTGTCTATCTGAATAACCGAGTCAACTTATGTGGAGTTAAGAGACACCTGCCTCTCCAGATCTATTCAATAAGCCCCGTATAGAATGGTAATATGACAGACAATGCCAGACAATGGCACTTCTCTTTGGACTGGATATAAACTGCCTACCTTAATTGACTGGATGCGAGGAGCTTGGCACTAAGATGTTCAACGTACTCGTATATGAACGGTGATATTTCATGTTTATTATGAATATTTCCGAGGCATTAATAAAGATAGCTTCCAGCTAGTTACCATAACTAGGTAAATTTGATGTTTAATTATTAATGTAACTCATATAATATTCTTCTTGATACAGGCACTACGTCACTTATGTGACAGAGTTTCATTTAATAGTTTCGTTTAATCAGAGTCACAAGATTATGAAAAATAGTTTAGATTTTGCATTTTTAAAATCGATTCGACGAATTATAAATCTCACGATTAGATTTATAACAGACTTGTATTGCCTACATTTCTTTGGATAGTATTATGGAGTTTAGGCCTGAAAGTTCTACATCTAGTTTCTTTTAGGTCTAAGTGCAACGATGTAAGACTTAGCTAGCTGAAGATTGAACCCGTGACACCTGTGCGGCATTTGTTCATTCGGCTACCACCGGTTGAATGTAAAAGTGCTGATTTGCAGTTTTTGAGTTTGAACTTGGGAGTGCTGTGGGGCCATGGCGCACAAGCGCAGATTCTATGGACACTTTACTTACTTGTCATATGTTTTAATACACCGCACCGCTCCCGCGCCGCAAATCGCGCTGCACCTAGTGGTACTCAATACTCGAACGACAGCGTATTTTTAAAGATTAAATATAGGTTTCACTGATATATTGTTAAAGTTAACAAATCCCGTCACAGAAAGTATTGTGAACATTCTGCGGAACGAGTACAAAATACTTCAAAATGTCAAACAAGCTGACCAAGGGGTAATTTCCACATTTACAAAGTATCACGTCGCCATTTAAAAAATACTTTCATATTTTAATTTTTTGTGTCACTTAATTTTTTTTTAAATAAGAGTATTTAATGAAATTCAATTTATTGAAATCCGTAATAAAATATAAATAATAACTGTTATAAAAGAATTGGCGGTGTTTGCGCATTATTATATGGGATTGATTGGGTATTGCATTCGCAGACTTGGTGGGTAGCATATGTCAAAATCAATATTGCAATTTTTAAATTAAACATTGTGAAGTGTACACCACAAACTGGCGATCAGCGATGCCCCATCTGCAACGGTGAGTCCTATTTTCCTTTTTTCCAATCTGGGCTTATCTAATTTTCCAAAAGCACAGATCTGAACTATCGACTGACTATCCATCAGGTTTGCGAGTGTATGCTATTTAATCGCCCCGTATAACATATCGATCACGTAGTTTCGGGACTGGTCCTTCGAGGGTTGCATAGGCTTTGCTCTGCAGCACTTAACGCCAATTTACAGTGGAGTCGCAGTTTCGCAACACCAGGCGGCCTCAAAGGTAGTTGACGTTGTGCTTTCAATTCTTGCATTGAAAAAATAAGCAGACATGCCATTTTATTTTTTTAATATGTAAATCGCAGTTAATGAATGCTGGTATTGGCTTTTTTTTTAATTTTCGCATTTTTAAACAAATTGCATTAAATAAATATATACCAACTTTGAAAAAAACCGTAAAAAAAAAATCACTACTCAATAGTGCATAGTTTTTTTAGACAAAAAATGTACGGATGCCAGGCCTTACGTTATTAAGTTTTTAGTTGGGCATTCAAACAAATTTTCGGTTTAATATTGGTAGCGAGAACGGCTACGAGATTAAAACACATTTAACGAATTCAAATTGGTGCAGTTCACTGTAGTGGTGGACATATTTCAGTCCATTCGCTGGCTTAATGCATTAACATTTTTAATCATTTCATGAACAGTTTCAGCAAATCGTAATAAAATTCAATTTAAGTATTTGTCAACCTGTTCGGCCCACCACTATTCAAACAATCCTTAAATATGCTGTTGGATATTTTTAAATCAGTTTCCACCCTTCTGAGAATCAGCACAGAATTATGTGACAAAATAATCGACATAAAATCATTATCTGAACAGTAATGAGATTTGGTTCAATTTTCTCTAACCATTTTCTTTCACATAGGTACTATCCCTCGTGGGAAAAATATTTCACAAGGAAAGATAAAAGGTTAACCGAAATGGACCCGTTCATTAATAAAGACCTCTTTTCCAGGATATTCCAAAGGCAGTGAGTATATTGAAATATTAAATGAAAATATTTACTTTCACATTAAATATTAACACTGAAATCCCTGAAAAGACTACGCTGATTGGAATCGCCTTATGGTTCTTTGTATTTGCGAAAATTAATTTGGGTAATTAGTATTTAATGATGAATAAACATTCGAGACTGGAAAATTTGACGTCTCAAAGAAATACATTTTTAGAACGCTGTAAACACATTTTCATTTGCATTGTATTTGCTTTGGCAATTATTTCGTTATTTCCAACAGCCTGCGAAGACATATTAAATTATCGCGTTTCATGCCATTAAAAGAATCATTAAAGTAATTGGTCCTTTTAATTCTTTGTTCACTGCCATCTAAAAAAAATTGCAAAATGATATCATATTTTCGATGGTGATCTCTGATTTATACGTAGGTAAGTACTAATTTGGCAGTTTTGTCTTTGCCTAGAATTATAGATAATAGTAATGACAGTAATATGAACTTCTGAGAATATAGAGAAAAAAGAACTTATTTGTGCTGCTCGCGTGTTAATTACGTAGGTATATAAGTTTTGTATGAAACCGATATTATGATTTTTAAATAAATATGAGTGGGCGTGAAATTTTCTTCACAAATAAGTGGAGGTGGTCCACATTTATTTTCGTATTTCGTATTTGCAAAATGTAACAATTTTTTTTAACGTCGTTTACAGTTATACGCCGGTGAGACATGCATTGTCTATTAGAACATTCCTACAGTAGGTACATAAAATAATTTATTACAGAATAATTAGCTTTTTCCCGCAGCTTCTCTCGGGTGGTAATAAGCAAAAATTAGTGTACCAAGAATTTTTCCACCAAATGAAATATTTTTCCTTAATGAATAGTATTCTACGTTACTGCCCAGACCTTCAACTATAACTATGCAAAAAATTACGTCGATCGTTTGCTCCGTTGTGACGTGAAAGAAGAACAAGCAAATAAACAAATTGTCTCGCCTTCGTTGTAATTATAAAGCAGTATAATGGCAAAAAACCCATTGAAAACTCTAAATAGCTCTATAGTATGCAGAAATTCAAAATGACAAACAACTTAACAAGTATGAAAATATGTTCCTTGACAGACGTTGAATGTCGTATATTAGGATACAATCCGAGCGCTCGAAGTTACAAGGACTGGGTGTCTACTCTTCAATTTTAAGACTGAAATGACTCTAAAGTTAAGTACAAACGGTTTTAACTATAATATTTCTATATAACGATTTAGGTATGCAGAGGACAGACATACGTGAAAGATCTGAATTAGTTTTGAAATAAGTATTAGTAAGAAGAATTAGCAATCATTAGTAAGAAGAGGCCCATCACAGCGAATAAACCAAAATTAAAATTGGAATTAAAATTAAAAAACTTTCCAAAAACTAGACTCAAAATTAAAATCATTTCTGATGATTTGTACGACAGAGGACATGGAGGCCTAGGACATGTACCGAATATGGTATACGTCCCTAATATGAGATGGTAGTGTTTCTCAAAATCTAAGTAAGAACAGCCACTATAATCCAGCGTTCCTGATTCCCCACTGACCGACCTTGAAAATGCCAGTACTCGCCGACCACACCACACTTACCTGAGAGAGTGATTAAGTTTTTGTGCCAAAAAATTTTCTCCACAAAATTGTTAATCTTTCACTGACAGATAACATTATTATTTAATTTTTTTGTTTTCATAATGATTTGAAGTTAAATTCAAGCAGATTTTATTCTACGTAGGTATTTGTTTGTATTGATCTTGTTCCTAATAAAGGGATTTCTTGATGACCTTAATATGGAATACTATCTCAAATTAGGAAGAGTGTTTCCAATATGGAAGTCTAGAAGAACTAAATTTTTTTTTATTCCAGTTAGTATATAGGCCAACACGAACGTTAAAATGTCGCAGAAGAAACAGCGGAAGACGTGGGACAAAAAAATGATAAAAATCATGGAAGCTGTAAAATCGAAGAGTGGATCCAATGTTTAGCCTGCCGCCATTGGTGCCATTTTGAGTTTTCGGGAGCCGATAATATTGATTTTTTATGTGATTATGATGTGCAAGCAAAATTAAAAAAATCAGTGTATCCCATAATAGGGATATTTTTTTGAATATTGATTTTTTCTATAGTTTTACCTTTCGTTTAAAATGAAGACGTTTGTGGGTTTCTTCTAATATTTTGTTGACAGTTTAAGTCCCGTAACTATAATTTCAAAGATTGCAATGTATAATACTTAATAAACGATTCAATTATAATTTATCAGATTTTTTTACCTAAGCTATTCCATATTTGGTACATCTCCTCTACCTATCACAGTTGTGTGCCAAAAAGTCGGTGTCCGCGGCTTTCCAACTAGTGCACCACCGTTAGAAAAGCAAAAAAAACTGGTAGATCGAGTTCAATTAGTAGAATCATGTTCCTCAATATTGAGGCAATTACAAAAGTTATCCCAACACTGTTTAATTTTTCTTAAAATCTCTCACAATTTTTTTTATGAAAGTTGGGTAAACTGGGTAAACTGAAGTAATTTTGTAATACTGTGGTACAAAAATAGGTACTGTACTTCCACAATTTCTATATGGTAAATGCACTCAACTCAAGTAATGTAAATATAATTCATGTGTTCTTGGGCGATATTTCGATTAACTAAGCATCACATAGCACTCTTTTTAGGGTGAATTGCATTAAACAAAAAAAATCGGAATTATCGGCAATTGTAGGAATATTGAGCAATAGTGGTAGGTGTTGAACATAAACACATTTATTTTACTAAAGGCTTAACAGAAGATTATGTACATGAGTTTCCTTCTAAATCGTTCGTTAAATTAAAAGTTCTTTTTAAAAAATGACATGAATGTAGAAAGGCCCCCATAAAACAATGTATGAATAAATTAATTTTTATATCTTTAGCACAAAATTTTATTGAGCATTTCTCCGGCCGTTAAATATTACGATCTTATATAGGTCAAAGTTTTAAAAGCATGAGTCCAAATGGGTTTCGCAATTGAAACTGGCCAAATGTTTGCACAGAGCACACTCAGTGTTGTTTTTTTTATTTTGTTCTTAAAGCTTGTGGCACTCTCTGCTATCTTGGTTGGGTTTTTTAAGCACTGGTAGACTATATTAGTCGCGGTTACTTGCGGTATGCGGGATTCGGTTTGCGGATGCGATAAGCGGTAAGCGGTATGCGAAATTTTGATACGGAGATGTCTACGCGTTGAGGGTCGATTAAAGACTGACGTGGGTAATGTAAAATGACAGGTAATTATTATTTTTTAATTTATAAACTAACGTTTAGACAAGATTTTTATGCATAGCACAAAGGGTAACAATTATTACAAGCAATAATTGTCAGCCTGAAACACTCATTTACATTGAAAAATCTTCCGAGAAAAGATACTTGCCGCCAACGGGACTTGAACCCGTGTCCTTCCGATTGCCGGTCGAATGCTCTGACCACTGAGCTATGGAGGCTTATCAAATACCCGCCAAATAATTCAATATATACTAGTGTTTCATTCAACAATTACTGCCTGTTATATTTTTTCCCACCTGAAAACAACCAACTTTATTTTTGCGAAAAAGATATTGTTAGTGTTAAATCCCTCGCTAGGTGGCGTCGAGACAAATTATGTCTGCATTTATTGGGGAAATACTTAAACTTGTTAAATATTAATTATTATTTTTTAATTTATAAACTAACGTTTAGACAAGATTTTTATGCATAGCACAAAGGGTAACAATTATTACAAGCAATAATTGTCAGCCTGAAACACTCATTTACATTGAAAAATCTTCCGAGAAAAGATACTTGCCGCCAACGGGACTTGAACCCGTGTCCTTCCGATTGCCGGTCGAATGCTCTGACCGGTATATAGGGATGGGTAGGAAGGAACATGTGACAATACTAACTACGAGTACAGGGTCTATGGTGTATAGAGAAATGTAAGTAAGTGTAGCTGGGTATTGTGTAAATGCCCAACTACTACTATAAGTATTTATGATTTTTTTGAAAAGGGTGGGAAATTTCCAAACAGAACGCTTAAAAATTTCCGAGTTCTCAAGACTGAAATTGATCATGTAGATGTAGCGGAACGCTCATTATAACCAGAAAAATTATACTTAATTTTAAAATTATAAAAATTATAAAAACTTTAAAAATTTTAGTCCCAGTAGTCATTATAACCAGAAAAATTATATTCTTACCTTGGGGTTAACCCCTCAGGCAGGCGGGTTAATAGAAACTTTTCAGAAAATTTTTAGAAAGGGCGAAAAACCACGGTTTTGTCTTCGTTCCAGAGGATTTGACGGAGAAGAGATTGTAGCAATCCATCGTGGATGTGACTTCCTCTCCCACTTCGTATGAACAGATTCATGGGTCCTCAGAGCTAAAGCTGACCACACTTCAAGAAAAGGCGCTGAAGAATGACCGCATGCCTTTCCATTTTGCTGCCCTGCAGTGCCATACCATCCTCTTTACATATTTGTCGGATAGACCGTTTATGGAGGATGGGACAGAGATGGATCAAGCAGTGGTCAGGGGATCCTAAAGGCTCTGTAACCTTCACTCTGTACTTGAGTGACTCACCGGTGAGAAACAAATTAACAAGTTTCCTCGATGTAATGGAACGTCAGGTATCCTGGTCGGTGATTCTACGAGTTAGCTTAATCAATGAACAAGAGCAAGAGATTCTACCAATGTACCGACCGAGCTGGTTGTGCCCGAGAGCTACAACCATTGTTCATTATGCACACTGAAGTCCCCCAGGATTACAAACACAGCCAATGTCTAGCAGGTCAAGGGAATGTCCACAGTGTCACTCAGGAATTAAAACTGCCCAGCATCACCTGAAAAAGTATCTGATTCGGCAAGGTTTTGTGAGCGATATGGGCACGCATAAATTCTAATCGTACCGGTGAGATCTACTACGCGTACCCAGAACAATTCGACTGTGTTTAGCACTCTCGACATTTGCGAGACGAGCGCACTTGTTGTTGATGTTTTTTGTCTTGTTTGTGGGTTTAAGCATAGGTTGGATTGGATAGAGAGCTGGAGAATTAATCAACTGGATACACCAAATGAAGGGTACGTTCATCCGACTGCGGTTCAAGGCAATGGGCAGGAGATGTCGCCCAGTGCCCCCCCCCCCCCCCCCCCCAAACGCCGGATGCTGGGTACTTTTAAATTTTTATTTATTTATATAAATGCCATAGAATGCCTTTTACATTCAAGTGATAGGCACATGGTATTATAAGATTATCAATAAAAACACAATAAGACTGAAGATTTAACAAAGTATGTGTGATAAAAGCAAGTATTTAATTATAGGATACTATTATGTGTCACTAAACTACTGTTACTACACTTAAAAAATAATAACAGTGTTATAATAACAGAGAACATAATATTTAAATATGATTATTTGGAATAAAAAAGATGTAAACAAAGGGGACTTGTTAGAAAAGTTGTCAACAGTATTTATAGACACTAAATTTGTATTGAGTTTATTGTTACTTCAAAGTTATCTTGTTTGGAATTGCTAAGTAGTTAGGTATTGCTAATTAGCTAACTGTTTCAGGGCTGTCAGTTAATGATTTAATAATAGTTTTGTTATAAAAAAACATTTTTAAACTCTCTAATACATTTAAAAGCTAACTCTCTTCAGTCTGATAGTAAAGATATCCGAAGTAAGTAGTTGAGAATCTATAGTAAAATATTTATTTATTTTGAATTTTAAATAATATATTTCTTCTTCTAATAGTACAAAATTATTTTGAGGTAATATTTTAAATTCAAATTAATAGAACAAAAAATACAAGAATAAATTACTTAGATCATGCATCTACCCTGTACAAAAGGATAAAGAAGAGAAAAAATGGAGGAAAATTATGTATTTTAATAAAAAAAAATCTAATTAAAAAAAGAATGTACCTAATGAAATTATTCCTGTATTTTATGCAAACAATAGACTTAAAAATTACATAGTAAATAATAAAGATAGAGATTCAAAAATGAAAAAATCTGGAATTTATAAATTGAAATGTAATGATTGTGATTTCTTTTATATAGGTAAAACTTCGAGAAACTTTGAAATTAGGATTAAAGAGCATATGAAAGCTTTAAATAATAATAGTTTCTCGGAGTTTGCCAACCATTTAATAGAAACTAGTCACTAGTCATACCTGATTAATTCTATTCCACTGTTAACAGTGGAATAGAATTAATACATTGTAATGTCAATGGCATTCAGTTGGATAAATTAGAAATTTTAGAGATTAGAAAGAGTGTTAATGCAAACTTAAATATTATTAATAATCAAATATTGTTTTTAAATGACCCATTATTAAATCTATTCCCCTTTTAAATTTGTAATTGTTCTATATTGCCCCTTGTCTCCTACACATTATTTTTTTTCAAATTTTATTATTGTTTATGTCTATTATTTTTCTCTATTACCAATGTATGTCTATTTTTTAAATTAGTTCTGTCAAAACCCTGAAGAAGTCAGCTTTGCTGACGAAACATGTCGGTTTTTGTAGTGGTTAATACAAAGTTATCTATGAATTTGAATATATTTCTACATCGCAAATTCTCTTTGTGGCATTTTAATTAAATGAAAACACTTTGGTGATTGAAATCAAAGTGGTGTGTATGAAGTGATTTGTTTTCGTTTAATTTATTTCTAATCTAATATTAACCAGCAATTGATTGAACCATTTAACTCCAATACGTGTGTTTCATATGTTTGCACTGTGTAATTGTTTTGTAATCCCTTTTTATGTTATAAAAACGTGTTATAAACGTGTTATAAATTTTGCATATAAAGTTATAACGTAAATAAAAAAAACATACAGATATAAAATTGTTCGCCTGTGGTGGTGTTAGAGCATGGGATAAGTAGTTATTGCTGCATCATAGGAACAGTATTTACGAATTTGTAAAAGGGATTTTCTTTTCAATAATTTGCATTTAGGGAACTTTAAATTCTTGAAATAATCTGATAGTGGGTTGACTATCGGTTAATTTAAAATAAAAATCATAAACACTTTTCGGATGATTTCTAATGGCAAGAGAGAAGTTCTGAAGGCACCACCTCACCCATTAATTGATAATTGAGAGACTCAGCTTTCCCAAATAAAAACTAGATACAGATAATGCGGCGACCACCTTGAATCACGATCCCTTTATTTGCGTATTATGTTCTGACGATTCTTGTGTTCGCCAACTTATTACTATGTGTATTAATTCTATTATAATATGGCAGTTTCTGTAGTGCACCACCAAACCAATTCTGATCGTAAAACGAAAATAAATTAATGACCACCAACACCAAATGAAAATAAATAAATAACCGTCAACACTAAATCGAAAAAAATCAATAATCATCAACACCAAATGAAAATAAATCAATAACCATCAACGCCAAATAGAAATGTAATCAATAACCATGAGCACCAAATCGAAAATAAATCAATAACCATCAACACTAAATCGAAAACGAATCAAAACATACAGGCTGAGTACACTATATTATGACAAAAATCCATCAATACAAGTAAAGTTTTATGATAAATAGGGAAATAAATATTATTTAGTAACGTTTGCACTAGTTTGCTTCTAAGGAAGAATTAATAATCTTCTCTTTCGTAGATGGCGTTATTATTTTACCGAAAAACGCTTTTTACAAGTTTTTTTTGTACCCGTAGGTACGTACTCAATATGAATATGAATAAATAGTTTTGTTCATAAACAAATTCAAATCTTTCAAGAAAGGCTAACAAATACATCATTGTATCGGTGATTCAATTGAATATTGTATTTGTTAGCCTTTCTGAAAGATTTGAGTTTATCTACGGACAAATATTTTTATTCATATTCCTTTTGTGTACGAGTATGTACGGGCGCAAGAAATGAATTATTCTTAATATTTTAAAGCATAACCTGTAAAAAGCCCTAAAATAATTATACTCGAATCATCCATGAAAAAGGAGATATAATGAATTCTTTTGAGTATCACCAATTAGTCATTTATTTAAACCGTAATTAATTATATTGTGCAATCACATCATTGAAATTTCTAAAAAGTACGCATACCACTAGTCGCCCTAGTAAACTAATTATATTTCCCTGGTATGCAATACAGAATAAGGCAAATCTAAATCTCATAAAATGCTTACAGTTCCAAGAATAAATACACTAGTTGTTATAAAAAGCCTTTGTTCAAGATAAAATGTTAGTTTTACGAGTAGGTATATATTTACTTTCTCTCATATAATTCAACATCTTTGTATCCGATAAAAATCTCAAGGAATATCTTGAATCATGCCTAAGTTTGTTCACTTTATGGTTTAATTAATTCTTCTTAGTTGGTTCTAGTCTCCCGGGGAATAAATGAAGCATATAATTAAATGATTTAATCTTTTGCCATCGTGAATTTTAAAGGTTTTATAATTCGTTCGGTTAATTAATTGGAGAATTAAATTTTAGCACACTGCCATTGATCTTGAAGGAAATATTTAGCGAGGTTGGTGAAAAGGGGAAAATATTTAGGTACAATAGGCAATATTTAATATCCAAAGGAAAATCTTTCTGGAAAATAATTGTACTTAAAATTAAATAATCTTCTTGTTTTATTACAAACTTGGCCCTGATTTACAATCTTGAATCTTAAAAAAATACAAATTAAAAAAATACAATTACTTTATTTCGGTCATTTTAATCTAAAAAGCTAATTCTTTTCAGAAAAAATGTTTAACATAGTTTATTCTTATCGGACAATGATAAAAGATATAGCACAAAAATATTGCGATTTATCTTATTTAACCCTTCGAATAATAAGAAAATAATTTTCTGTCAAATTTTGCCTATCAAGGTTTGCGCGCAAAATTCCTGGTTCTTCCCATGCATTTTAAATGTTCCTATTTATTGTTTTTTTTAACGCTTTTGCAAAAACAAAAATTGTTCTAAAATCTAAATAAAATAATCTTTCAGGTGTGTTTATTAGAAATCAAAATTTTTGTTTCTAAATATTAAAATTTTAATATTGGAAATTTAAATTGGCTAAAAAATGCATACCTGCGAATATTCGAATTAAAGTAATTAAAATAGAATAAACTTATAATTTAAAATACAAACTCCTTTTCTAAATAAAATTTGTAATAAAACTGTCACCTCACTTTTATCACTTTCATACAATTTTATTTTAAAATTAAATGTGTGATACGTCACAAATTGGCGAAAAATTAAACCGTCACTTTTGATCGGGTTTGTAAAATATCTGAAAAACCTAGCTCATATAATTCTAAGACAATGAGAAGCATTATTTAATTCCGTTTCTAACATAAAAGAAATCACAAATATTAACATGACAGGAAGAGAGATATCTAACTTTTAATAATGCACTGTCGCTCTGGGACAATCTGGGTCTCCTGTTATTATAACGGCATATGATGTTTTGGGACAAGTTGGGTCTCCCATGATTAGACGGGTTTGTAGGTTGAAATAATTATAGTTGCTATTTGAGTTGTTTTGTCGATTTTTCCAACTGACAACATTAATTTTAAGAAAATAATGAGACACCATCAACCCAAGGAAGATTCAAGAAAGGTTACATAAAGACAATTTTCTTCCATATAAGCGCACCCAAGATGCCAGTGGCTGCCGTAACTTTTCTTAGAATCATTACAATCTTCCAGCTCAAAAGTTCAATTAAACTCTTATACTACATAAGCTCACAGCTTAGTGACATACCCCCTTATAATTATTTATTTTGTACGTTTCTGTGAAAATGCTATGTGAAAATTTGGTAAAGGAGGTAACAGGTAACAGTGTGTTTTGAAAAAACGATAAAATAAATTGGTTTTTAAACAAAAATTTCAACGAAATCGGCTTGCTCAGAAATAGCGTGTCAGGCTTATTTGGAAATTGGATCAAAGCGATAGGTCTCTGACACTTTCTGAAAAGGAATACGAAAAATTCAAATATTTTCTTAAATTAAAGATTATAATTTAATAAAAAGGTAGGAACCGGTATATTTGACAGGTATCCACGAAGTTTTCAGATGTCCCTTCTGAACCTTCAAAGTCGGAGCGAGACTTCTTTCGCTACGCGATTCTCTTAGCAGTACGATTCAGCATTGTTTACATTTAGTCCTTCTGGATAAAGGTTCTTGTTAACTTCACTCAGAATACTCAGCTGAAGTTTGGTGGTGAACCCGGTGGCAGACTTCCCACTTGAAGAACATAACCTAATTGCGGACTATTAAGCTGTCACCTATGCAGCCTCTTTTCTTCGTGTACAATAGTTATAAATGTTTTCAAACACTTCATTTTACACTTCTGGCGGCTTAATAAATTATTTATTTGCTGGTTGGGAATGAAATCAAAACAACTAGAATTACGGCTGTATTATAATGCACAGATGGTAAATGAAGGTTCCATAATATTGGAAGTTATCCACCACATACCCGCCCCGGTATAAGGAACGGATGATTACTCCTTCAGGGCTCTCACAAGGACTATATATTTTTTTTATAAAAACGACTCTGCATTTAATAAACAAAACTAGATCTCCATTGTGCCTGCATACGTTGTTAGGCAGCAGTATGCAAGTGCTTGCTATATACAATTGTTAGCATATAAGAAAAGTATAAAGATTTTACCTAAACCTCTTTTGGGTAGGGGAAAAATAATAACAAAAAGTAGACGGTATGCCTATCCTGCCTAATTTTTAGGTACATATAGCCTAAAACATAAATTAAATAAAAATATGAACAAAAGGTGGAAGAAGATCCAGAAACGGAGGCGGCACGACTCAGATAGCCTGGAAGTCCTATTGAGATTGTGTCAGTGATCAGGCAGGCCGGGTACGAGGTTCAAGGTTCCACGACAGTTGGTCCGGCCACAATTGATCCTGCGACAGTTGGTCCACTGACAGTTGATCCTTCCGACAGTTGATTCTTCAGACAGTTGTTCCGGCCGACAGTTGATCAGGCCGGCAATTGATACTTCCGACAGTTGACCCTTTAGAAGATTTTTTCTTCAAGTAAGAATGCAAAGTGGATTTACGGCCGTTCAACCAATGTCGATATACTTATATCTGAAGGCATCTTGAGTGAAAATCCACTCTTAAAATATTTTTACTATGAATAATTTCGATATTTTTACTAACTAAATACGACATACTTATACGTGCAGTCGGCTTAGCAATATATATTATAGCATATCGACTTTGGTTGTACGGCCGTACAGCCTCTTTGCATACTTACTTGAAGAAAAATCTTCTAAAGGATCAACTGTTGGAAGGATCAATTGTCGGCCGGACCAACTGTCGGAAAGATTTACTGTCGGAAGGATCAACTGTCGGTGGACCAACTGTCGCAGGATCAATTGTCGCCGGACCAATTGTCGGGCCACGTAAATGAAGTACCCTGAAGTACTGGGCGTTGTGTGAATGTGGGCAAGGTGCATCCCGTACATACGTTGAACATCTCTTATGAAATTTTTATTATTTCTCAAGATAAGATGTCCTGCATGATATATGAAAGCCCTATGGGTGTTTAAACATAGTATTTTAAAAAATCAATGAAGAAATTTCACAAAGGTAGAGATTATGGTTCCCGGGGCACATTGATATTTATATTTATTTATTTATTTAATACAAACGGCATAAGTATGCCATAAACATAAATTACATGTCACAAATTCATATTCAAAATATCAGTAATGGTAAAACAGTGTATGTATAACAGTTAATTGTGACGATACATTGGGAAGTGACACCAGAGATACATTTGCATGCAAAAATCTATAACACAAATAAAATTAATAGTGATTAAAAAAATATGATAGCATAGCCGTCTTGTACCTATGTTCCGCGCAGTTAAATAGATCTATCACATCTGCATATCTATTAGTAACTTCATGCAACCTAGGTAAAAGTGAGTGTTTCGTATACTCAGTCCGATTATTGTTACATTTAAAAAGGATTTTAGAACGAGTAGTTCTCGTGGGAATATGAAATTCAATGAGCTTAGTTAGATCAGGACTGTCTATTCTACCATTTACTATTTTGAACATTAATATTAAGTAGGATATAATTCTTCGATCTGACAGTCTTAGTAAATTTAATTCTTTCATCAAGTTATTATAATTTATGTTTTCAATGGGAATACCGAGGTTAAAATTAATGTGTCTTAAGAATTTGTGTTGAATTTTTTCGATTGAATCTGAATGTATTTTAAAATGGGGGGATCAGATCGAGGAGTTATATTCGACTTGACTACGTACTAAGGATGTATACAAAATTTTTAAAGTTGAAATATTCTTGAAACCTCTGGAATTTCTAAGAACGAAGCCAAGCATTTTGATTATAGATTGAGTTTATATGGGATATGAAGTTTAATTTAGAGTCGAAAGTTATGCCCAAGTCACTAGTTTCTTCGACAGAGGTAAGGGTAGAGTTGTTAAGTTCATAAGGATGAATAATTGGTTGACTTCTTCTGTAAAAACTTATTGAATAACACTTATTTATGTTCAGATAAAGTTTGTTAATAGAGCACCAACTAATTAATTTGTTTAAATTATTTTGTAGACAGGCACAATCTTCAGGGGTTTTTATGATTTTAAATATTTTTAAATCATCTGCAAAAGCAATACATCTACATCTTTATCAAATATGTCAACAATATCATTTATGAACAATAAAAACAAAATTGGGCCTAAATGGGACCCTTGAGGTACACCACTGGTAGCTATAAATTGATTGGAATAGAACAATTTAATTTTTACAAGTAGAACTCTATCAGAAAGATAGCTTGCAAACCAGTTTAAAAGTTTTCCGTCAATACCGAGCTTACGTAGTTTAACCAGTAGAATTTTATGGCACACTTTGTCAAAGGCCTTGATAAAATCTGTATATATCGGATGCTAGGTATATCAGATGCTATAAGTTGAGGTTTGGGTGCCATTGGATGCTACGATGGACGGTATTGGATGCTAAATCGGAAGCTTTTGGATGCTATCGGACGCCATCGGATTTTATCGGATACCATCCACTGCCGTCGGACGCCATCGGATGATATCGAATGCAATTAGGTTCCATCGGACGCCTTCTACAGCCGTCGGATGCCATCCACTGCCGTCGGATGCCATCCACTGCCATTGGATGCCATCGGATGATATCGGATGCAATTGGGTTCCATCGGATGCTATCCACTGCCGTCTGATGCCATCCACTGCCGTCTGATGCCATCCACTGCCATTGAATGCCATCGGATGATATCGGATGCAATTGGGTTCCATCGGATGCCTTCCACAGCCGTCGGATGCCATCCACTGCTGTCGGATGCCATCTACTGCCGTCGGATACCATCCACTGCCATCGGATGCCATCGGATGATATCGGATGCAATTGGGTTCCATCGGATGTCATCCACAGCCGTCTGATGCCATCGGATGATATCGGATGCAATTGGATTCCATCGGATGCCATCCACTGCCGTTGGATGTCATCGGACGATATCGGATGCAATTGGGTTCCATCGGATGCCATCGATTAACTAGGATTCTGATTTATTGAGATTGAATGAGGTAAGGTTAAAAATTACCTTCTCCTTCTTCGAAAGTTTGGAAACATTATTTTAGAGATCACAATCCTGTGGATGTTCTACAGGTACTTTTTTGCTCTCCGGACATCAACGGATTCGACGAATGCAACATTCTTTTTTGCCTCTCTGTGCATTATTTATGCCAAACTCCCGAAAGAACGTCAAATTTGGTTAATCGAGGAACATAATAATTAACGTTGAAGTTGTTCGTAAAACTTCCTTAGTTCATCACCACTACCGGAATAATCTTAGAGAGAAGGACGCCATAGAATAGAACATTTCAATAGATTAATTAAATAGTTAGAGCTATTAGAGTAAAGCGCACGTGGGAGGAAAATTTGCTAACTGGTGCTATGCAAATGGATTGTTATGGTGATTATTATTTCGAGCAGGCATAAGTACCTACTTAGTACAGGATTTAGTTAAACTTTATGTACAGGTCGTTCATTGAAAAGCCCACAGGAAGAAGATACTGGATACAATATAATCGATATAGAAAAAAATATTTAAAAACTTCTGGTTTAATGTGGATAATTTACCAAAATGAAGAAAAAGTCGTTTTTAAAAAAATTGTGCACTGTAAAAATCTGCACATTAAAATCAATGACTTGTGAAAATGCTTCTGTGTGGAGGGTTTTTTAAGGGAAAGGATGTAGAAGAAGACATGGAAAGGAAAAAGGTATGAGGGGTGGGTAAGAATCTGGGGGTCAGTGTGGCCAGCAGTGACGGACGTATGAATCTATTCCTCATACTGCGGTGCAAGGCGAAGGGTCGGGAGAATCCGGGTGGAGAGGTCAAAAGGCCTCCCTCAATCAGTCTCCTCCAAACCAGCCTGCCAAGACCTAGAAAAACCTCATCCCATGAACCCGTGCACCCCTGCCAAGTCACCAAACGTAGCGAACCACTTGGGGTGACCTGTGGCAGGGGTTTTGGTTGTCCAATAAATGGTTAACGGGGCGGCGGTACCCATACCCGCCACCCAAATTGTTGCTCAAATTGACACACTGGAACCGTAACCTAAAACCATGAAACGCATTTCACTCAGAAAACTTATTGAACAGCTATTATTAGTAATTGCCAAAAATTTCTCGCATACCTGGCTGACCATCTTTACGATTAAAATTCAATAAGAGTTAATGCAAAATACTTTATTTTTATATAAAAAAAAAAAAAACATTCAGCCTTTAGCTTGCCCACGATTGTTTTTTTAATTTTGAGAAGAAATTAGACCTCAAATTGATTTTCTTTACGCATTTTTTAAAAAATTTATATATAATAATTATTGTGTACAAAAATATGTGGTACAAAGCTCTCACTTAATTATACGATGAAAATCAATAATTTCGTATACCTGAACCTGCGCTATGATTTTTGGGAAATTATTAGTTTAATTTACGTTATAAAATTTATAAAATTTAATATTTTCCACATCTCTAAGATTAATGAATAAATAAAGGTGAAATTAGTTTAAAAAAAAAAATTATTTCTTGAAGTCAATTATGAAGAAGTCACTCAACATAATATTTTAAGAAGATAATTGCATCTCTTCGTTATCATTATCATCATCATCATCATTACATAGTATAAAATGAAGTCGCTCAAAATGTATGTGCGCATACATCTTTTAAACTACGCAACGGATTTTCATGCGGTTTTCACCAATAGATAGAGTGATTTAAGAGGAAGGTTTATATGTATAATACATGCTTATTATAGTAGAGAAAAGCCGAGAAATTCAAATATTCAATTCAGGCAGTAGGCAGCGGGCAGCTGGCAAGCGGGTGGTGTAAATTTTATAACGGTTGGGTAATGGCGTTGCGTTTAGTTAGCCACAGCAACGTGTGGCCGGGTCTGCTAGTACACAATAAATTTGAGTTTTCTTACTCATCACAGGAAACATTCACATTTTTCAATTCAAGTTGGATAAACCCATTCACAATCACAATACATGTCAATATCATATGACAGCAAATATACTCCTTGGGCTCTGACAACTTATATCATAACAGAATACAGCCATTTCACCGATTCTTTAAAACTTTTCCAACTTCATACCTGAAGTTCCATATTCATACCTAGAGGCAGATAAAAGTTTAGGATAAGTTCTTACAAAAAAAAACCTTTATGAAATTGGTTTTGCGCTGTGGTGAAAAAAGCTATCCGAAAGTAAAGCCACTTGTTTGAAAATGTCTTAACGGGTTAGAAATACAAATGTATTTGGAAATATTTTTTTGATACACGAGTAAGTATAATGTTTAAAACTAGAATTAAAATTTTAATAAAAATCAGACATTTTGATTTTGTTCCTATGTGAATACCACCCAAGAGTTCCAACTGCTCTCTACCGCCTGGAACGCTGTTAAAGCAGTTTCTATCCGGCTGATCTGTTTTGTTTTCTGGCGGTAGTATTGAAGTTACTCGAGATTAACTGAAAATTTATGAAAAGAGAGATTCGTCAATTTTATGATGATATTACTCACCTTTTATTTATTTTTTTGGATGGGAAATATTTTCTATTTTTCGGACTAATATGAGTATGACTTTGTAGATAAAGGTAAATTGAAATATAAAAGAAAAGGCCGGTTTAATATATAAAACACCGCTTTTAAGCTAATCGGAAAATCTCTTACATTAATAATATGCTAAAAGAGAAAGCGTTTTTTAAAATACAAGTACAAATAAAACCTAAAAGTTATCTTTTTTTCTGATTACAACTTACAAAATGGCTTGTTCCGTGTGTTGTTGAATCATGAACGAGATTTTAATGCATGTGTTTCGGGCCATAAGCTTGTTTTCACGACAGTTTAATATGATCAGACATACGTATGATATATGAGACGTACCTGACTTATTAAGTTAAAAGCATTAAAAAGATTTCTCCTGGTCATGTTGTGATAACCACAAAAAAGCAAATTAAAAGAAATTTGAAAAAGCTAAAAAAGAAAAGACCTATTTTAGAAAGCTTGCTGTTCAATTCGAACTCTATCAACTACCTTAAAAGGCTATTTTTTCGAATGAACCGAACTCCAACTCAAGCGCGACGAGAAAAGTGACAAATTAGATACAGTATTTATTTATGTTTGCGTTTCGAAAACCATAAATTTACTTCATGTGAAACGTAGGGACGCCGTCAGAGGGGCTGGGGCTAAAAACAAGCTTTCGTATTTTTCCTCTCAAAGGTCTCGAGAACTCGTGTGACTATTGAAGCGCAAAAGGAGATTATGTCTCAAGAACCGAATTCATATCGAGACTCCCGTGGGAACTTCATTCTGATGTTCGAACGGAGTAGGGTAAAGATCTTGAAAATTATACGTAATTTTAGGATTTATCAATAATTCACAGTTTTTTTAAAGATTTATGTCTTTCACATAAAGGTTTGTGGAGACAATCAAAAAGTACACCGTTTTACGTTGTTTTTAAATTCGAAATATTTGTTATTGTTTTTATTGGAACGACTTTGTTTTAATAACGACTGTAAAATAATACTCATCAATATAATATGTCATGCAAGAAGCAGATAATTCTAATAAATCTAAACTAAAATGTACAAGTCACCAAAAAATAAAAAGGTAACGGTCTTAATAAAAATATTTCATAAATGAACACAATATTATCTCATTCAATATGAAACTCATTCGAAAATTTGAAACGGAAAAATCAGAAAAAGATACGTCCTACAGAATATAGATATAGGTCCTGGGTTCGATTCCTAGATATAATCGTATCTTTTTCTGATTTTTCTGTTTTTGTTTTCGCGAATATTGTCTTCATTAATTAAATTTTACAATTTTAGGTTTTACTCATTAAAGATGAAGTTATACGTGAAATCCTATTTAGATTAATCTTTACGACGAATCGGCTTACAGTATGAACATCAAAAAATATGCTACGGATAATTTGAGGCTTTTACTAGCTTTTCTATGTATTGGAATTACAATAAAATTATTATTTACAAAACAAAAAATATAAGCGTAAGCCACTAAAAAAAAAGTTTTTTCATGACTTAACTATGAAGTAATTAATACAAAAAACAATTTTTTAAAAATACCCCTTTATGGCTAAGACTATTTTAAAGGTTTTCTATGTTCTAACTTTTTTTCGTTCTTATAAAATTATCCAAAAAATAAATAAAAACCACTTTTTCGCTTACTTGCCTCGTGCAAATAAAACGCTCGATTTTAAATTTTGCAGGCAGGAGAATCGAAATATTTCTAGCGTTTATATTCCTCTTAAGTTAAAATAAAAATATTTCGTTACATTATATGTGCCTGCTTACGTTGTATGAATTTATCTAATGTATGTACCCATACAAATGGTTATATGCGGAGAAAATGGAAGCAGTTCCATTAAATCAGCTCAACTGTAACTTCTCAGAAGGAACAGCTTTGGTATTACCTACCAGTTGTTCTAGTGAGAGATTCTCTTCCCTATGAAATTCGTAGAAAACTCAATAAGAACTATATTTCCGGTTGGTTTCTGCGAAAAAGTAAATGGCATTTGGAAATATCCAAACGGTAAAACTAGGTCATCAACGATGATCATTATTATCGTACCTACATTGTTCTCATTCTGCTTGCTTCGTGACCGTTCTCTCAAAATATGTTGTCTTTAATTTAAAAATAAACGAAAATTCCCCTTTTCATAAGAAAAACTCTCTTTTATAACTTTTGAAGGTTATTCCCGTCAATGTAATATATCATTGAAGAAGAAGATAGCAATAATGATCTAAACGAAAATATGAAAGCGAACAAAACACAGATAAACAGAAAAAAAACAATGGTCGCAACTGGGACTCGAACCCAGACCGCTCGTCTAACCGGGACGTGCGCGTTAATCAATTAATATAACCAACAATCATTCTATGAATTGGTTTGTGTCCTGGATAGCGTTAACCAATTTAACTATCGAACAAAGGGTAGTTGCCTATAATATGGATAAATAATCAGTTGAAGATAATATTGTTAATTCTAAAATTTGAAATATGAGATACACAATTATGACGGCTCGACAAAAGGTGGCAATAGCGAAATTGGTTAACGTGCACGTCCCAGTTAGACGAGAGTCCCTGTTGCGACCATTGTCTTTTTTCTGTTTTTCTATGTCTTGTTCGCTTTCATATTTCCGTTTAGATTATTATTGTTATCTTCTTCTTCAATGATATATTACATTTTTGGGAATAACCTTCAAAAGTTATAAAAGTTTTTCTTATTAAAAAATTAAATATTCATTTAGACTTTTATGTAAAGTCAATAGTTCCATATGAATAAATTTGGATACATTTATCCCAGACGCTAGCCAGGATACAAACCAATTCTTAGAATAATTTTTTCCAATAAAAAAGGGTAGTTGCCTTTAATATGGAAAAATAACACAGGTCTACAAAAAAATAAAAATTGAGAACTGTTTTGGTTTTTTTGCGTAATTCTTATGTTTTTGGGTGTGCTGAATCCGAAAATGACTTTCATTTTGTCACAGAACGTCACGTTTTCTGACAATGCAGGTATCTATGTTAAACAAGTTATCATCTTAAAATAAAATACAAAAGACTAAAATTTTTTTATTTATTTATAATTGCATAACAAAAATTATTTTTTTTTAATCTAAAAAACATTGATTAGTAAGCACTAAACACATTTCTTTTTCCCAGTGAGATTCCTTTTGGTACATTTTCGCTTGTAGGGAGCATCTGGAAGGTCTCTCTGAAGCGTCCAACAGTAGTCTGCAATCATTGAGATGCTCCATCTTCCCTGGTATTCTTCTTAATATCTTGGTGAAATCGTTCACCTTGCTTTTCACTCACATATCCTAAATTTTCTGGAAAGTAGTCGAGGTGGGAATGAAGAAAATGTATTTTTAAACTCATTAGGCAACCTAAAGCTTGAAATGCTTTTAACGATTTGTTTGTAGTTAGGGTCTTTGTTATTGCCTAAAAATTCAGGTTACCCTACCCGATTCCTAGTTCCCCTCCCTCCCTCCCTAGAACCCCCTACCCGAGTTCCCCTCCCCCCTCCCACATTCCATACATTCAGTCCCGATACATTCAGTCTTCACAGCTCGCGTGCCACCTATTGCAATTTTTTATGCAAATTTCATAATGCCAGAGCTCATCAGTAGTTTTATACAAACCTTATCTTGGCAATAACGAACACAAAAAAAAGAATTATCCAATTTAGTGCAGTCGTTCAAAAGTTATGCGCGTACATACATTTCTGCAATTCATTTTTATTTAATTAATTAATTTTTTGTAATTTCATGATGCCAGAGCTCACTATATTATACGAAAACCACCGCGGGCATGCACACATCAAATCCCCAAAGTATGAAACTTAGCTATCGGATGAATGGTTTAGCAATGAAATGTTTATTGCCGGAGCTCACTATTGTATATAATATCTATATCTGTATATATATATATATATATATATATATGAATACCGTTTTGCAAAATAACCTGACGTTCTGGAATTTTTTGAGTATTTTTCTACACCTAAATACATAGAAATCAGTTGAAAACATCCAGACAGCATTTTTGGTGTAGACATGTGTAATTAGTTGAAGATAATATTCTTAATTCTAAAATTTTAAATTTGAGATACACAATTATGACGATTTGCCAGAAGGATGTCAATAGCGATATTGGTTAACGCGCACATCCCGGTTAGACGAGAGGTCTGGGTTCGAGTCCCAGTTGCGACCATTGTCTTTTTTATTTTTTCTGTGTCTTGTTCGCTTTCATATTTTCGTTTAGATTATTAGATATTGTTATCTTCTTCTTCAATGAAAATACCTTCTTTATTTCTGTCACTTGTTTACTTCCGAGAGCAATTTAATTACGTGAAAAGATGGTTAAATTACATTAATAATTTTCTTCAATCATTAATCTCCGATGTTGAACACAGACTGGAAAATTTTTTTTTTTAAATTATTTATATTATTGGTAATACAAACGTAGGTATCTTTAAACTTCTTCTTAAATTCTTTCTCGCTCCAGATTTTACCGATAAGTTTGCCGAAAAGAAGTTTTAATATTTGCTGTAAATACTGTTCAGGTTTTATAGCCCCTAGATGTGGCTGAGATATATTTTTAAGCTTGCTAACCTTGCTGCTGGTGTTGTAACCTTGAAAAGATAAATCTATTTTATCTTTGTTAAGACTCAACATTTCGTCTGTAAGTGCGGCGATAGTGTTGGAATTTACCTCTACATTTTTAACATCAGCTCCACAAAATAGTCACTGACAAAAAAATCATAGAGGTTACCCAGCAAGGCAGACAAGGCAAATCATAAGAGCCAAATCTGCACCAAACGAAGACAGAATTGAAGAAGAGTCAAAGGGCTGCGCTTTCCTGCCTTAAGTTCACAATGTGACAGACAGAACTGCCAGGCTATTGAAAAAAGAAAGCATCAAGACTGTTTTCGGAACCACGACAAAAATACGAGACTTTTTGAGGCCTGCAAAGACCAAGTTTCCTCTGGAAACAGATGGAGTATATAAACTCAGCTGTTCCGGATGTGATAAGGTCTATGTGGGCCAGACAGAGCTGACGATCTCCAAAAGGATATCGGAACACTTTCGAGCATGTAAACTTGGCCACCCTGACAATTCGGCAATCGCCGAGCATTTAATTGAAACCGGCCATTACTTTGGATTTGTTCCTGGGTCCTGGGAAGTCCTGGGAAGACCGAAAACTCATAGAGCACGCCTGATTACGGAGGCAATTAAAATTCACAAAAATCCTATAAATATTAATATAGACGACGGAGCTAAACTCAATAGTTCTTGGTATCCGGTAATTGACGGTTACATCAAGGCTAAACGCAAAAAAACATGTTGAAGTATATTGTAGCGCTAGCTCGTAGAGGAGTGGAGCTGGCGACACGGTATCGCTCCTAAGTAGATAAGCACTAACATCACCCCTAACTATTACACATCTGCCCTGATGATGGACACTGCAACGCTTTCCGAAACGTTGGCTAAAGAAGGAGGTAGCGCAACACGGCATAATACCCCAAAAACTAATAACAAAATGTAAGCAGAACATTTGCAATTCCGAACTTACCAAATATAAGAGGTACGTAAAGAGTATTTCTCTGATGTTTCACGAACATGTTGTGCCTATGTATTTTATGTTTCCATCGTTTATGTTTATAATTCTGTTATGATTTGATTGTACAACCTGGCTTCTTACGGGTTCCAATGTATTGACATTTTTATGTTTTATGTAAATTTTAGTTTTGTACTTAATAATTTGTTTTATAAAATTTTTGGTCTCATACTCCTTAAATAAATTTTCTATTTTTTATTATGTTGCTTAATCAGAGGTAAAGTCACAAGGAGGAAATCCATAATTGGTGTAATTTTGGCTATACAAAGATGTGAAAACTGGAAAAATGTTAGCTGTCGATTTCCCGAAAATAAATAAATAATTATTGCTTGAGCTCATGCATAAATATATCGTTTTCTACTTAGTTTAGAAAATCATTTGGGTTCGTTACCCAAAACCATTTAAAAAAACGCGATATACATATTATAAATGACTTTTAAAGAAACTTAGAGATTTTCTGGGAGTTCCTGTTACCGCGGTTTCATTGGAATTAAATGCACTCGAACAGGATGGGTAGTATGCATAAATTACGACCGGCGATGTGTCGTGTATTTCATTGATTTTGAAATTATGGCTTAACTAGTTATTAATCGGACGATTAATAACTAGAATCACATCTGACCATGGGGAAATAGAATTTATAGAAACAAAAGATAGAAAAAATCACGTTAAAAAATCTATTGAAAATAAACTAAATAAAACTAGCAATGAAACAAATTTAAAAAAATAAGACAAGGTACTGTCAATATCCTTACAAACAGTGTCTTCAGTGATACTGTTCTAGGGTTGCAATATTTTGTTTCGCAAAGTCTTATAATAATATGAATATAAATGATATATGCACCATAAATGCTCGACGTAGTAAATCAAACCTTGTTATATTGTATTATGTACTTGAGTAGACGCGTGAACAATGACGGGATATTTTAATTATGGGTTTGTGAAACTGAAAATGTTTTTAACAAAACGTTTTTGTCTCAGGTTCACTGCTTTTCAAAAGTAGATATTTACATATCAAATATTTGTAAATAAAAAAATATGACCAATGACATCATAAAAAATACAAGACACGTTAAATTCATACTAGCCAATCAGAGAATGTTTGTGTGTAAGAATGAAATAGCTATGTTTATGTGGCTCGCTAAAGTATGTCCACTGGACCTAGTTCAGTGAAAGCACGCAAGTTTTTTTTTCTTTCTTGAGGAGAAAACACAGATTCATTAGTAATTAACAAGAATATTTAAAACAATACTTGGAGAATTCGCCTGCACCCACACTATTTATCACGGATTGACGGTGTCTCAGTCTGTCTCAGTAACGTATCCTCGCTCAATTAAGCCGTCGTGTCCCGACTATATATTTTGCTTTGCGTCAGCTGATTCTATTTTCGTAATAACTTATTTGCTTTTTGCAAAATTATGTTTTTATAAATTGAACCGTCTTACCTGATAATATGTTAGTATTTTTAATAAAGAATTTCAAAAATGGGCAAAGCCAATAAGCGAAACATTTTATTTTATGAATGGATGATAAATTGTATCGGGCTACCGGAAACCATAAAATTTATACCACTTATTAAGTTCAAAATCGATTGTAAGAACTATATTACACGATAGAAAATCCAATAGGATGTAAGTTACTAGCATAATATATATTTTTTATATTAGCTCCACACATGAGTCCCTGAGGAAATAATTTCCCTCAGGGCCTATGTCATCTTGAGGATGCTGTGTGGCGGGTCTTTTTAAGGAAGGGAAGAAAAGAAAGCTCTTGGGAGGAAAAGGGTATGAGAGGTGGGTAGGAATCTGGGGGTCAGTGGGTCCAGGAGTGACGAATGCATGAATCCATCCCTCCAACTGCGGTGCAAGGCGATGGGCCGAGATAGTCAGGCTGGAAAGTACAAAAGGCCTCCCTCAACCAGCCTCTCTCGATCCGGTCCGCCACGTAGCAGGTGGGCAGACGCATCCACCGCTAAGACTTGGACAATACTCACGCCATGAACCTGGGCACCCCTGCTAAGTGTCCAAACGTAGCCAACCACTTGGGGAGACCTACGTTGGTTATCAAATAAATTAGTAGATTGTAAACTTAAATAGGTGTTAACTTACGAAAGAGTCCTGAATAACCGCAATGTAATTAACAGATAAAAAAAATAAAGTCATTTACGAGAAAATAACTTTGGTGCCTGCTTTATCTGTAGTCAGATATTAAGAGTGGTTTTAATAACAAATTCAAATTTTCAATAAGGAACTCCAGTGAAAAATATTATGGCTTTAAAAAAATATGTTCATATAGACCAAGAAACGCTGATTCTGAATATATAAGTTTTATTTCATAATATTAATCGCAGAGTTTTTAAAAAATTATTAAAAAGTGCATTTTTAAACCTCTTCTCAAAACACAGCGTTAAGTTGGCATTACTGAAATGGTTAACGGTGACGTCACTGTTAACCTGTCACCTGGTGATAGTATGTATTGTATTGTATTGACATTTGAAATTACTTGAAGTGCACACGCACCTATGCAATTCAACATTTCGTGTTTTTGGTTTATTTTCATACTGTTTATAGAGATTTAGATAAATAATAGTTATTGTGTTTATTGAAACATAATTTAGGCCCTCAACAGTTTACGAAAAGGGCTATATTTGCGGACAATCTGCAATAAATTTTGTCTATTTGAGGTTAAAGTCGTGTCATATTTTGACGTTTGGTTATATATTTTCAAATTGTTTTAAGTATAGGGCTTTTTATACAAGTTGTTACACACTCGTCATGATCAGTGTATTATAAATACCAGTGTTTCTGTATGTATTATACATAAAACAATGTACCTACAAAGTAACGCCTGACACAAAACACGATGTCACATGTATTTGCAATGAAAGAGATGATTTATTGTTTTTATATTGCACTTTGATTAAATACAATAACAGTAGCGGTGAAATGTGGACATTTTACCAATGTTTTTCTATATTAAAAGCAGTTAATCTTGAATAAAAAACACACCTCACACCTAAAAGTCATTACAAAACATTCCACCATGACCGCCATGATTCTTCTGGATTATTCATTCAAACAGGGATGTTCTGACCAAAAAAATTATTTACCTAGATTTCGAAGTGAAATATCCCTAGAATTTCACATTTACGCAATTACCTACGTAGCCACCCGATTGTGTAACACTAATCCTGTTATATGTTAATTAATATGATAATTAATTGGAAAGATATCGGAATTTGGTAAATATACTAATAATACCGTGATTTTCCAAATAAAACACTTTTTGCTACGTGAAGTAATAATTTAAAAGTACGAATACACTCACCACTGAATTAGAAACTGAATTCCAAATAAAAAAAAAACACTTTGCAAAATAAAAATCATAAGCAACCCGCCGCTCATTTGTACCAAGCGTGGTATTTTGAAGACCCCCCCCCCCCCCCGAACGTGTCACGTAGTATGGGTACGTTCCCTAATATCATTTTGAGTTGTCAGTGTTAAAAATAACATTGCATGTAAGTACATGAACAATAATTAAGATACGTAGGAATTCCAAAAAAAATATATACGTATATATATATAAATAATACCAGTAATATTGTCATATGTAATAAAAAAATTTCCAGATTTCGAAATTTCCCTAGATTTTGTCCTGATTTCCCTTATCCCTAAAAAATATTTTTCTCCCCTAGATCAAGGGAAATTTCCCTCGACATAACATCACTGATTCAAAATGCCAACTTAAAAAGTAAAAAAATTATCGGTGGGTGAAGACCACCATAGATACGGTGCGTTTCTGGGAGTCTTTAAAAATTAAAACTTTGACAATTATTTTAACTATTAAAACTAACTATAAAAATAAAAATAAAAATGCAGTTATTTAAGTTTGAAGGTCTTTATTCATTAAAAAAAATTAAAAAAATTGGACTGGAGTTCTCTATTAAAGAGTTACAAATTTTCGAATATTTTTTTTTTTTTACATTAACTCTACACAGGAGGACCTGAGGAAAATTATTTTCCTCAGGGCCTATGTCATCTGGAATGCTGTGTGGAGGGTCTTTTTTTTGAGGAGAGAAAGGAATGAACATTGATCTTGAAGAGACGCATGTTGTAGGAAGGAGGAAACACAGGGGCTGGCAAATCATTCCACAGCCGAGCTGTTGAACACAAGAACGCGTCGAAGAAGCGATCCGTTCTCATGTGACAAATGTCAACTGTGTACAAATGTTGGGCACGCGTTTGGCGTATTTCCCGACTATGCACCGTTGCCGAAGGGATCAAAGACGCTAGTTCCTCGGAGCATCTTCCATTGTAACACCGGTAGAACACGGATAGCAATCGGCACTGGTGACTTTTGGGTGTGCTAGAGTGCTAATATTACAAAAATGGCGTTATTGATGATGTTGTAGCTGAAAAAAAAAAATTTTTTTTCGAAAATTAGTTTTTTGTATGAAAAATTTCGGGAACTTTCGGTTTGGCCGTGCGCCGCACGGATTTCCTAAAAAATCTTCATACACAAACCGATTTTACGACAACATCCATAATGTCATTTTTTTAGTAAAAGCATCCTAGCACACCCAAAAGTCACGAGCCGCCACCCGACGCCTGTACTCTAATTATTGCAATCCGTGTGTTAAGGATGGGAGAATCTATAAACGGACCGTTACGTGTTACGCAGTAATATTTCACATTACTAACCAACTTACCGACGTCACCAAGAGTCGAAATTATAATGTTTAATTTCAATCAGTTAGAGCTTTTGTGCCATTTGAAACTTTTCCAATAATACTACAAAAACAAAATTACTGATGTGAAAAAAAAAAATGAAACACCTTAAGGGCCTGCAACCCGGATTTGTACCGATTTATTACATATTTCCCTTAAACACGGTAAGTTTTAAAGCTCTTAAAAAAAAATGTTATTCTCGAAGATAATATCTAGACAATCTAGACTTTGCCCGCGTCAAAACGCAAATTATATAAAATTCCCTCGATAGAAAAAAATCTCAAAGTATGCTCCAAAAATTATTATTAACACTTTTGTTTCAGTTATTTTACAAGTTATATGTATTAAAAAATTCACAGCGTTTCTTTAAATGCTGTTTAAGATAATGCCTGCGAGATTTTTGCTCTATTTTAAGCGAGTCGTGTTTTATTAAAATTTTCGCAATTTTTGCATCGATTTTGTCGCTGTAAATGTTAGCGCTCTCCTCTAACATTCGTAATTTCGTATCTCTCCATCTTCTTCTTGTCGGGCCCGGTTGCAGAGCCTTAAGCATATAACTCCGCCGAGGTAAAGAATACTAACTGCAGGGGTGCATTATCGAATTGCAATGATTGTGATTTTCTCTAACTACTAAGCGATATCAAATGTAATCTAAATCGAAGGATTTTTATTTTGCTTGGGAAAGCAATTCAGTTTCCTTTTTGGGAAAAGGCGACGAATTTATGTAACGTTTTTTTTTAAAGTAAGCAGTTATTTTGATACACTTTATTCGATCATCCTGGAAAGCGATCTAAAAATAAGCACATTATGGCTGTGATTCGGAAGGTAGCGAGTTCTATACACCTGTCTCAGCGTAGTTATTTTTATAATAATATTTTTTATAATCATTTTTTTAAATGTGACGCTATAATATCGTGGGTCAATAGTCCACTTGCATGGATTTCAGAACGACTTGGAAAAAATCGTGTGGATAGATGTTTTTACTAAGATTACGAAAATTTTAGTAATATTTTTTAGAAATGTACAGTTTTTATTTATTTTTAAATAAATAAATCCATTATTTGGGCCCGTGACGTCACTACATGAAAATGTCCCGTCTCCGAAAATGTTCATATTAAATTTTGTGAAATTCCACACTGATTTTTTTATTTTTTATATGGCAACACTTTGATTTCAGGCGAATTTTTGAATTTGACATTTAACGTTAATTAGACTTATTGTTTGTTCTCTGCGAATTTATCATTTGGTTTGACTTTTTGACAGATGTTATGAAGAGAACCCCGTACATTTTACGATGTCTGTACATGTTTTAGGGGTATAATGGTGGTAGCGCTGAATTTTATAATATTCTTATTATTATTATAATTTACAAGTACAAATATATTACATTGGATTTAGTAATATAGACGTTGAACATTATAATGATTTATGATCAATAAGATGGATCAAGGAAACAAATATTTACGAAATGTAATATTTTTCGTATGCCTCGTTATTCTCCTGTGCCCTTTCTTGTGGAACACTTTTTTTTAAATGATTTACAGCTATGTAATTATCGTTATATTTGCCTAAACCGGATTTTTTTTAAATGTGATGCAAGTGGCCTATTACTACATCTAGGTAACTCCGAAGTCAGCGTTTTTGAGTTACATGAAGAGCATGGCGTTATTACCTCGTCTAGGAATGCTACAAATATAAATGCCCTAACGCATTGAAATCATCAAATTATTTTACTAGGTTTTTTTGTGGGTATCTCCAAAAAATGGCATCGTTTAACTCTAGGATTGGGTAACTCTAGTTATTATTTGGGTAATTAGTCGCCAAAAGTGTTTTTATGTGTTTCAATTAGGCAACTAGACTTAGCTGGTTGAAGCACTAAAATTTGTGGAATTTCTCAAGTTGATTTGTTTGCATTTTGTTTGTCGAACTAGGTAAGTCATTCGATTTGTATTTTTAAATATTTAAAAATATATTTATGTATTTAAGTAGATATAAGAAGAATAGTGATTTTGCGATCTACCTTCGGTCCCAGTTGGCTGCACGAACGTTAATTGCCATCAATCTCTTATTCAATTTTCCAACAAAGCTGATTTCTGAGTTAACTAGTTCTAGTAATTACCCCGCGATATATCTTTGATCAAAGTTTTTGGGAGCGGCGAAAATTAATGGTTTTTGTATATATTTATATTAGCTCCACACAGGAGGAAAATAATTCCCCTCAGGACCTATGTCATCTTATGGGATGCTGTGTGCAGGGTCTTTTTAGGAAAGGAAGGAAAGGAAGTTCTGGGTAGGAAAAGGGTAGATACGAGGGGTAGGTAGGAATCTGGGGGTCAGTGTGTCCAGGAGTGACGGACGTATGAATCCATCTCACCCACTGCAATAAAGAGTACGGCTGGAGGAGTCAGAGGGACTCCCTCAAAAATTCTCTCCCGAACCGGCCTGCCACGCAGCTGGTGGGCAGACGCATCCGCCGCCAAGACCCGGAAAAATCTCACCCCATGAACCCGGGTACCCCTGCTAAGTCACCAAACGTAGCGAACCACTTGGGGTGACCTACGGCAGAGGTGTAGGCTATCCAATAAATGGTTCCCGGGGCGGCGGTACCTACACTCGCCTCCCAAATTAGGTTGACGAGGTTCGAAAAAAGCGTCATAACTGCCGAAAGCTAATTGGTAAGCGCTCTCTTTTTTGTAATACCAATCCGTTTGCATTTACACAGGCATGACTTTAAAATTAAACTGCTTGAGCAAGTAACCTAAACCTGTATTCTGTTTCTTTTCTTGGTTGTGGTTTACGTTTGAAATCGACAAATCAATAAATTCAGCAACACTAAGATGTGCATATCTCGCCATATGTTTTTGGTACGGTGCCAAATTCTAGAAAATTCATAACTTTTCACGATGCACTTTGAGGGCGAAGAAAAAAGGGCACAGAAATCTTTTTATGTGAAAGAACTGATATCAAATCAAAATATTTTCAGACCATGAAACATACTACCGTAAGTGCAAAATGCACGAGAAAACCAACACAGATATAGTAGGTATGTAGGTATAAATTTTATTATTCAATTAATAAAATTATAGAAAAATATTATAATTTAGACAATAATAATTGTCACACCAGAAAACATAAGCTGATATGCCAACATCATGATTCTTTACCTATGTTGCTAATCTGACAGAAAATGTATTAGATTTAGCGTTGTTCAACGTTAGTAACGTTTTTCGATAAAGCATGAATGAAATGTTGATAGCTGAAAGGAACGAACATTGTGTATTGTACGGCAGTGAATAAAGTTGGCCATATTCGAAACTTCAACCATTACATAAGCATCAAGTATTCATTGAAAATTCCGAAACTTCAAAACATTGACATCTTTTCGTAAAAAGTGTTGACAAATTTTGCTTGGCGAATATTATAAGTTTTTCGTACAATGGTAACCAGTCTTTTAATTTAATATTGTGGTGTACTATATCTGCACCCGGATGCACATACGGATGCAAATCCAAAAAGGAAAATGTTCAGGAGAGCCAAAAAACTATTTTTTTTTGTAACTATGGTCTCATAACTTCTTCGGATATCCATGCTGACAGATATACATACACAAAAAAAGTAATTATTAAATCAATTAGTTTTATTTTAAAAGCGAGCAAATAAAAAGAATTTTTTATATGTAGGTACAGCCTTTAAAAAAATTATCTAAAAAACGCTACAAAAAAACACGGACTTGAGTCCTTCTGCTTCAAAATGAAATTTCAATTTGGGAGGCGGGTATGGGTACCGCTGCCCCGGGAACAAGTGGTTGGCTACGTTTCGTGACTTAGCAGGGGTGCCCGGGTCCATGGGGCGAGGTTTGTCCAGGTCTTGGCGGCCGATGCGTCTTTCCAACTGTCGTGTGGTGGGCAGGATTGAGAGAGACTAGTTGAGGGAGGTCTTTTATCCTCTCCAGTCAAAATTTCTCGACCTATCGCCTTGCACCGCGGTTGGAGGGATGGATTCATACGTCCTTCACTTCTGGACACACTGACCCCAGATTCCTACCCACTCCTTACACCTATTTCCTTCCCAGAACTTTCTCTCCTTCCTTTCCTTAAAAAAAAAACCTCCACACAGCATCCCCTAATATGACATAGGCCCTGAGGGAAATTATTTTCCTCGGGGCTTCCTGTGTGGAGCTAATGTAAAAAAAAAAAAAAGGAATATTTTATTATGACGTATGGTGTATTATGAAAGGATCAATGTTTGAAAATTGTTTACTTCCATAGAAAGCGTAATAATGTTAGAGGCAGATTGATGCAAATGGATTTGAGTCATAAAACTTAAGAGCCCGCGAGGGATTTTTCAATATTTAATGTTTTTTTTCGTATTTTTGCGTATTTTCGAAGTCATCTGTGGCGATAACTGCACCTCAAAAAAAAGTTTGTTATTATTTTTTTTTAGATACATGGATTTTCGATGCCTCAAGTTAATATTAAATATTGAAAAAAAAAAATTCTTACTTTATAACTGTTTATAAAAGATCAGTTTTCAAAAAATCGTTAATGTACCACTGATTGTTTTCCATCTGTCGTCATATACGAAAAGAAAAAAAAATATTGAAAAATATTTTGTTATAGGAAACATATCAACCTACACCCCTACATTTATATTTTTTTATAAAATGCGCAAATAATGATGTAAAATTATTTTTAAAAACTACGTTAATCGATGTACTTTGAAATCGATTTTATGTATTAAAAAACAATTATTTGAAAAAAATAAAAATAATGTGTATGAAAACAATATTTAAACTATAAAAACTGATAAATAAATAAAATTAATTTTGCGATTTATTGTGTAATATTCCATTTTTATCTGTACCCAAAACAGATAAATGCGATCCCATTTTCAACTTCTATTCATTACGCGAAAGTCAGTCGCCACGAGAGGTTGTCTCCTAACGCTCTGTTCCGTAAAGTAGTGTGAAGAATATTTGCATGTGTTGGTTTTTGTATAGAATACGTTTACTATGGAGGGAAGAAATTCGACCACTGAATTTGTACGGGGAAAGTGAATGAAGTGTGTCAAAAAGATATATTTTAAAACGATTGTGGCAAGGATTGACTGTCATATACTTGTACCTTCTTACATATTGCCTTGTTTGTAGACCCAAATATGAATACAGTGATCACTCGGTTTTACTTATCAATTTTTAACTGCTTTTATGTTTATTTTTATACGTGGGCTTTCGAAAAATATTTTTAATGTTATTATTGAAATCAATTACTGTTTATTAAGTTCTGCTAGATATTTTTAATGATTTTAATTATACGCGTACCGGCAACAATTTTTGATTTGGCGATGACTTTGGTAGGCAAAACTGCCATTAGGTACTTGTAAACAGTAATAAATGAATTTTGAATTATTTTCAATTAGCTTTTATTATTCGGAAGTTTTATTCGTTTTGACCATTTCTACTTAGTTTATTTAATTACGCATGCATTACAGAGCAGATGAATGAAGAAAATAGTGTAAGGAGAAGGAATGAGGTGAATGTGTAGGTATGGTAGAAGAAGTCGGGGGGAGAATGGCACGATCAAGTGAAACTACGCCCTAGGGGTGATTTTTCACTAATACGGCATTATACAAATCGTCCAATTATTATTATTAAATAGTTGAGATTCAGAACTGTACCTAACTGTATAATATTTTTCGATATCTCTGTATCTGGCAGTAAAACCATGTAAAAATTAAACATTTTGTAAAAGCCTATCAGTGCTTTTACAAGAAATAAATTACCGTGTTGTCTTACTTTTTCGAAGAAGGCATGTATATATCATCCGTCATAATATTATTTTATTTTTCAAAAGCGAGTGTCAAGTTACACACGAAATAGGGCTGTCCAAATAAATGGTTAATTATTATTATGCATAATTTAACTAACTAACCATCACGCCGTTTCTCCGCAGGGGTAGGCAGAGAGGACGGACCGCCAAACAACTCGGTCTTGGCACACTCTCCTTGCCTCGTTCACATTCATACATCGTCTCATACATGCTTTTCTATTATTCTGACTCTTGATATGGTCCGACTTAAGTATCTGATTCATTTAGTCGTGCCATGTCTTTCTTGGACGTCCACGACTTCTACCATTCACATTTGCGGTTGTATATTCTCCTTACACTATTTTTCTCGTTCATTTGCTCTACATGCCCAAACCATCGGAGCGTTCCTTTCTTCATCTTACTCATTACACTTACATCAGCCTTGCATTCTTTGCGGATCTCCATGTTTCTCACACGATCCTACATGGTTTTACCACACATACGCCATACATCTCAGGGATCTCATTCTACAGCATTCAGTCTACTTTCATCCTTTCTCTACCAGTTTCATGACTCACTGCCATACATCAGGGTAGGTACCAGTACTCCATTAATAGAGTTACCTGCATTTACCCCTCTTTCAATATCTCTATCAGCCTTCCCATCTCTCGTAAACATACTTCCCAAATACACAAACTCATCCAATTGTTCCAAGTTTTCATCATTCACAACTATGTTGCACATTGTTTTCATATTCTCTCTTTTAAATACCATGGCTTTAGACTTTACTTACATTGGATAAGTTTTAAGATCTACCGGATCTGCCGGATCTGCCCTGATGATGGACACTGCAACGATGTCCGAAACGTTGGCTAAAGAAGGAGGTAGCGCAACACGGCATAACACCCCAAAAACAAATAACGAAAATTTACTTACATTCATTATTAACTCATTCTTCGTACACCCTAGATACGAGAGACTGTAGATCTTCCATACTGTGAATATCTCGACCCATCGCCTTGCACTGAGATGGATTCATACGTTTGTTACGCCTGGTTTGATACACTGACCCCCAGATTCCTACCAATCCCTAATACCTATTTCCCTCCCAGAACTCCTTCTTATTAGAACTTCGTCTCCATATTTTAAAAAAACTTTTAAAAATCCTTAAAAAACCCTCTACACAGCATTCCTTAGGATGATAGTGATGATGACAGTGTGATATAATAAGTCATTATTATACATCAGCTTTCACAGGAGAATACCTTTATTTCATAGGAAATAATAACAATGTTAATAATAATACATAACGACTACTTAATGTAAAAACCTAAACTTTTAAATAAACAAATATATTTTTCAATGCTGTTTTATATTTCCGTGTGTTGTGACGCCCTGGGGATTATTCAACTGGCGGGCGCAGACATCCATCGCGAAGACTTGTTGTCACAATGCAGGTGTTCTTCTTGGGTGTTGACAGTTAGCCGAAAAAAATCCCGTATTTATGGAAAATTTTGTTTACTTGTAAAATTTGGGAATTTCGATTCACATGTAAAAGAAATCAAAATGTCGCAAATATTTTTCATATTTAGAAGATACAGTTTTTATAGAACTTCTATAACTTTTTGTAGTTTATATTTTTTAAATAAAAAAAAATAAAATATATATATATATATATATATATATATATATATATATATATATATATATATATATATATATATATATATATATATAAAGTGTTAAACCAATTAACAATTCACGATTTACTTCTAAAATCATACCAGTTGCATAGTGAATTTCCGACAGTTTTTAAAAAGTTGTTCAAATAATATATTTTTAAATAATTTTCTTCGAAATAGGGAATCTTAAGGGAAATTTTCCCACGTTATGGGGAAAAATAGAAATACAACGTTCAAAACGACCGGCCAAGATATAATATGCCAATATTCCATTTGTGATCGGGAATGATCGTGTAACTTCGGATTTTTACGAGCGGATCAAATCCATTTTTAGTAACCATTTACAATAAATTTTGATAGTTAAAAAGCGATGAGAGCGACACAAGCGACAAAAAATTAAACTATTATAGCAAATTTCGATAAAACCGATTCTCCTGCTAGGCTCTTAAAATATAACTATATCATAAAGATGCAAGTTCATGATGTACATCTTTCTGCTTCCAAGATAGTTGTTGCATTAAAGGTAGTTACATCCGTATTCTATTTTTCTTCATGGTAGGACTTGCATCTATCTTCCACTGAAAAACATGATAATTTATTTCAAGTCTCCATCAAAAACTCATTTCTTCAAATTTTGGACTTGCATCCATATGCTTCTCGGGTACAGATATATACATGTATATTAAATATATTCGTGACACCCCACATTTACAAATAATGTGTTTTATTCACTTCTTCAAACTTATATTTTGTTATATTCAACATTAAGTTAAAATAAACTCTACCTACAATACCTAAATTGATGCTTTTATATTACTGTTCTCATATAGGTACACATTTAAATAATTTGTTCACGTTGCGTTTTTCGTTTTTCTTATTTAAAACCTAACGCTAAATTGTAAATCTGGATTACCTTAAAAGACAACTGAAAAAAAGTGAATCAGATACTTAAGTCGGACCATATCAAAATGTTTAGCCAGTTAGTTAATCAAAAATGATGCTGCGGTTTATTTTGCAAAGTTTATTCCTGTTCTTTTTTGTTATTATTTCATTGCGGTGTAAATATAATCTGCTAATGTACTTAAATTATACTTACTTCCTTTACAGTATTTTTGCTTACCGTACCTGAAAAAAATCTCACGTAAATGATTCTGATTAGCACTTATATGAAAATCATAACTATGTTCATCTACGTCACGTTATTTAAACCCCACATAAGAAATTCTCCGTATCTTGTTGCCAGTTCTTTAGGAGTAAGGTTTTAATAATAGTAAGTTGATGCAAAATGATGTGATCAAATTGCGTTTTTTTTAATGTAAACACCGCACAAGAGTCCCAAGTACTCCCAACCGTCTGGAGCCAGTGAGACTAACGCATCCCCACTTGGGGCAAGCTGTGAGGCTGAAGATAAGTGGGAAGGGGAAGGAGATACGAGAGAGTTGGGTGGGGCAAAGATAAATAAACTGAAATTGAATGTAATTAAAAGTAAATTCATGGTATTAGGGAAAAAAAAACTAAACGAACTTATTAGCCTAAATAAAGACCATCGAAATACTGAAAGTAGATGAAATTAAATACTTTGTAATCACCATTGATAACAAAGTTAAAACTTAACACTATCAATTAAAATTAAAATTTAAAAAAAAACTTCTTAAAAAGAAAAAAGGGAAAATTAGACATTAAAACGAGGCAATTGGTCTGTAACACCACCGTAGCATCAAACCCGCACAAGTACTGCACGCGTGTAATCTTTCTGAGTAATAAAACACAAGTTATAGAATGGAAATAGTTCAGAACATAGGCATGAGATATATATTGTGTTGAAGCAGATATACTAACTAGGATAAAAACCATGCAACGCCAACTCAATATGTAAGTATCTTGCAAAGATTAGTCTACAATACCATAGTATTTATTTTTAAAAAAGTAAAAAATGTAGTTCGAAACTAAAATTACGCACGCCTTTAAGGATTTTACGTAAAATAAGTCTAATTTTTTTTTTACATGAGCTCCACAAAGAAGGCCCTGAGGAAAATAATTTCCCTCAGGGCCTATGTCATCTTTGAGGATGCTGTGTGGAGGGTTTTTTGTAAGGAAAGGAAGGAGAGGAGAGTTCTGGGAAGGAAAAGGGTTGGGTAGGAATCTGGGGTTCAGTGTGTCCTGGTCATCCGCCTCCAAGATCTAGACAAACCCCACCCCATGATCCCGGGCACCCCTGATAAATCACTAAACGTAGCGAACCACTTGGGGTGACCTATGGCACAGGTTTTGGTTATCCAATAAAGGTTCCCGGGGCGGCGGTACTCATTCCCGCCTCCCAAATTGAATAATAAACTACATTAGTACTTTAAAATAATGTAACAATAATAATAGAAATAATAAGAATTAATAATATGTTGTGTATCGAAAACGGGGTACGTCTGTGGCCAGTTCGGAAATTCTGTTAAGAGGGTATTACCAGAGAAAACCAGAAATATGTCATTTTTAAATCAGATTTTAGACGTATTGATTCGTTTCACAAAAAATCGTAAATGAATTTCGAAATATAACTCCTTTATCTAGCATTTGCATGTTTTAAATTTTGAGAAAAAATGTTTATATTTAGTATAATAAGGTTGTACCATAGGTCGTTGGCAGATTTGTTAAATTTTCTAAAAAGATTTTGTATTATACCACACCCATTTCAAATCATATAATCATGCAGTAAAATAAATCAATATATTATCTAGGTATCGCATGTTTTAGAATTTTAATTTTAGTTTAAATAAAATCATTAAAAAATATATACGTATATGTGTTTTTTGACGAAAATTGATCCGTTTGTGTATTTATTTCCCCACTTACAAACTGATATGTTTCAGATCTTTTTTAACATTCTTATTAAACTTAGACAATATTGAAAAATGATAAATACTTATAATCAAAAAATAATTACAAAAAGTACATTATTTTAATAGTTTTATCATCACGCCTTTCAGCGTTTTTGGATGTTGGTATAAATTAAATCAAATTTGGAATGAAATGAAATCGATATTGAGTTATAATTTTAAAAAGCTGGTAAGGAGAATAATTAATCTTTCAGGAGAGATTGGTTGAGGGAGACCTAACCTACACTTCTCCAGTCGGACTCTCTCGACTCATCGTCTTACACCGCAGTGAGAGGGATGGATTCACTCGTCCTTCATTTCTTGATACATTGACCCCAGATTCTTACCCACCCCTCATAGCTTCCTTCCTAGAACTTCATCTCATTCCTTTCCCTAAAATGACCCTCCACACAACATCCCTAAAGATGACACAAGCCATTAACGAATTTTTTCTGAAGTAGTTAATTTAAAAAAAAAGCATCTGGACGCAGCATAAAAATATTACACGAATTGAGCATAATTATTATAATTTTTTCTGCCTTCTTTTCTAAGCCACACCAGTTTTCATGTTTACCTTACTAGTAAAATTTTTGATAAAAAAGGTATTATAGTTTATACCATAATCATCAAAAAACAAAGGAGCCGCTTTCAATCTGCCAACACCGACGTAGTGTTCCAACTACTTCATTCAGTTAAAAATCCCCTCCTCCCTGAATAATAAAATATAAACACCAAGTAGATCCTATGTACTATACACATGTTTGGGCTCGTTCCATCGAACAAAAATCGTGAATATTTCTCCCATGGGAAAAGACCAAAAGGCTCAAATTAAATTAAAAGTGTGCAGAGGATTCCTCCAATATTGCGGGGTGAGGAATTTTCCATCGAACGCCTACAAAATATTTTTTCATCAAAGAGTGTTTTCATGTGAAGACGGAAAAATCGGGCGAAATTCACTCCGGTAACATATTAAATTAAACGCCTCACAAAATTGTATCTAAGATAATATTATAGGCCTACCGGAAAACATTTTATTCATTAATTTCCCTGAAAATTGTTGTAATTTCTCAAGGCGAACGATATTTTTAACGTAATAATGTAACTTTCATTAATTATTGACTAGCTATTTTCGTTTATACAATCAAAAATTAAAATGAAGATGAACGGGAAAAGTTAATTTTTCTCCGAAATTTATTTATAAATTTAATTAGTGAGTTGATATTTAACAACTATTGATCAAGTGTTGAATCCTGGATCCTGAACTTTAGGTTGAGTGATTTCAGATATTTTTAGAATCACTGAAAATTTATTGATTATACAGGGTGTAACAGGACGTACCCGAGGGGTTTTAACCATAAAAATGAAATAAAAAATGTTATGATATTTTGGTCTCCGGTGATATTTTTGATGTTTTTTTTTAAATATTTTTTCTACAAAAACATTAAAAAATGGTAGGTGTTGGACAGTTGGAGGCGGGGTGAGGGGTTGGTCAGTTACTCGGCTGAGTGACCAATGACAACAAGTGGAAGAATTTTTTTTAATTTGAATTTGAAAAAAAAAAAAAATTAAAAAAAAATGTCATCAAAAAAGTCGTCAGAGATCAAAATTTCATTTACATTTTTTACTCCAAATATGCTCAGGAATCGATGGTTAAAATTCCTCGGGTACGTCCTGTTACACCCTGTACAGAGATTGTCAAAGCTTTAAATATCAAGATAAAGTACAAAGAGTTCGCTAGCGGAATCTTGTTTGAACAACGTTCTCGAGTCAAGACACAAGCTACTGATCGATACAATATATAAATATACCTGTTGATATCGTGCTATAACTCCTTTTCATTTTTTGTGAAGAATGCTAAGAATTATTTAAAACTAGCTTTTGCCCCCGGCTTCGCACGAGCCACTCGCCCCCCCCCCCTCCCCCCCCCCCCCCTCGCCATCCCCTCCATACATTTATTTTTCAAAAAGCTCGCGTGCCACATATTAAAACATCACAATCAAACACGCGCAGTAAATTTTAACTATCAAAGGGATCTCCATTGTAACCTAGACAAATAACAAAATGACAGCGCACGTCAAACAATTACTTGCAACGCTTTGCTTTTCGTCTGGACAATAAGCGTATAATAAATAATTTCAAAACGCCAGAGCTTACCAATATATATAGCCTAGAGTACTCGCAAATAATGTAGCAGTAATTTAAAATCCATTAACTAGTTTTTGCGTGAAAGAGTAACAAACATACATACATCCATACATCCATACATCTATACATCCATACATCCATACATTCATACATCCATACATCCATACATCCATACATCCATACTTCCATACATCCATACATCCATACATCCATACATCCATACATCCATACATCCATACATCCATACATCCATACATCCATACATCCATACATCCATACATCCATACATCCATACATCCATACATCCATACATCCATACATCAATACATCCATACATCCATACATCCATACATCCATACATCCATACATCCATACATCCATACATCCATACATCCATACATCCATACATCCATACATCCATACATCCATACATCCATACATCCATACATCCATACATCCATACATTCATACATCCATTCATCCATACATACATACATGCATACATCCCTACATCCATACATCCATACATCCATACATCCATACATCCATACATCCAAACATCCATACATCCATACATCCATACATCCATACATCCGTACATCCATACATCCATAAATCCATACATCCATACATCCATACATCCGTACATCCGTACATCCGTACATCCATACATCCAGACATCCAGACATCACATCCAGACATCCATACATCCATACAAACTTTCGCCTTTATAATATTAATAGGAAATAGGATAGTAATGAGGTATTTTCTAATCCAAAAAAGCTTGTTTGGAAAAGATATTGCTGGGTACTGCGGTACCTTTGCGATAAGTTTACACCGGATAAAACAACTCGTCTAATAAACTTCAAAGCAAAGTGATATTAGCGTAAAAATCCCATTGTTTTTTGGTTTACTCTCATATTCTATTTAGGCGTTACTTATACGAGTATCATAATGTCGCCCGCCACACACGCCTACAGTCATCTCAGAGTAAGATAATAATATGGTGTCTAGATAATAACACATAAACAAATGCTGTTTGCTGTTAAATAAACGTTTTATCGAATAATGAACTCGTAGTCGCAAATATATTACGAATAAATTGGGACTGTAATCAATCATTTAGAAATTTAATAAAAATAAAAAATGGCGTTCAAAGACACAACTATGGGGATGGTTAACATTGGACGCTGGAAGGTAATCTGACTCACCTGGATTTGCCACCGCACGTTTTTGTTGTGTTATTATGTCGCCGATAATCACTTGGCTGAGCACATGCATAAGTGTCTGTTTGAATCAGTATTAAGAACTGTGAGATGAACTCCCATATGGGTTGATCATTTCACTGGTTCCTAACAGACTTCTTTAACAGTCGATACTGAATGCACAGAGAGACCACTGTGGATCATAGCACAGTCCAAAACAGACCACAAATAAACCAAACCACTAACAGACTGAATCTTAGTAGCAGTGGCGGGTTTTGATGGTAGGTAGTATGGAGAAAGGCATCTAAACATAGTTGCGTCAACAGAACTCAATCATTTTTATGTCATTCAAGAAGATAATTAATCTACATAAACAAAATGTAAAAAACAAGACAAAAATAAAAGGTAACGGTCGTACAACTGGAACTCAAACTCCGGTTCTCTTGTCTCGCTCAATGGAAGAATAATAACAAAGGAAGTAGGTATGTGTGTAGGTATACGGTGCAAACTAATATTTTTATAATGGTTAATTTATAATAGGTACGTGTAATGTTCACTTTGCACCATAAACAGGTTAATTTTGATAAAATAATACATCCGGTGGCCAAATTATCAGGTTACCTTAATTACCCACTTTAAGTTGTATAATATATTAATATTGGTTGGTATATTAATATTGGTTGGTATATTAATAGTGTTTAATAAGTATTTTTTGTAGTATCAGCGTTTCAAAATTTGTGGTTACGAAATAGTTCAGAGTTCCTTACATGTATTATTTCTGGTAACTAAAAGAACAATTATTATTCCTTTATTTTGTAGAAGTTTTGCATTATCGATATAGTTTACATGTTATTGATGTTCTAATAATATTAATTTTGAATTAAATTTACATGAAATGGTACAGAACTATTCTGGTACTTGAATTGCAAGTTATGAAAGTTGGTTTGTGAAAATTAATTTGAAAATATAAAGAGATTCAGATATTTTGCGACGAGTTCTTTTCCCTACAGCGGTACAGGATATCGGCAACTCATATTTTCTTACAAATAAATTTGAAAAAACGAGAGTACTTTTGGGTCTCAAGAAAGAAACAGCCTTCTCTCAGAATTTTCGTAAGAATATCGTAACGGCATCCGTTAACAAGAAGCTTAGGAACAATTTCAAAAAGCACTTATGTAAAGAGGTCGAGTTACTTGGGATTTTAAGTGAAAAAGTTTTATCATCTCACGTGAGGTTTCCAGAGAAAAAATCATATTTTGCGTCATCAATGTGCTCTCTCAATCATATTTGGTAATCCACTTCAAACTTATGCCTGACGGAAGTTTTACGCAACATGTCACGTCAAATATTACGCATTAAATCTTATATTCAGGTTTAGATGGAAACAAATTCTTTATAAGGTAATGTTTTAAAAACATGAATTTCTCCGAAACAGTCATTTTATCTTTTTATTATTTCCAATAAAAACAGTTTATTTTATCTTTTTATTATTTCCAATAAAAACATAGTATACATAAATATATAATTTAAACAATTTATTGGTAGTCCCGCGAAGCTGCCACATGGCGGCTTGTCTGCAGGTTCTACCTCAATATACACACACTCGTTAAGATTAGAACTAAAAAAAATAATAGGTGTACCTAGTTTCAAAAATGTAAAAGAAATTGAAGACCTCTGTAAAAAGATTTGATATTACAAATATTTAAAGAAAAATATCATAATAACCAAATTTCTATATTTTAATAATCTTCCCGATTTAATTTAATATAACAGATTTGGTATCATTTAAGAAAAAAGTACAAATATTTTCGCAAAATTAACTGCCATAACATCAACATTTTTTTTTCTTTGTTTATTTTGTTTTTTTTTTACAGATACATTGATTTTTCATTGATAAGGCACATTTTTACAGTTTTCATTCGTAAATTCTCATTTCCCTCATGAGCAAAATTATTTTTGAGCTTATCAAAAATCACTGGTACATAGTACTCCAGCGTTCGGCTTCCATACTTTTTTGGATATTTAGGTATTTTCAGGCCTTTTTTTCTGTGAAACGTGTGCTGTGACTATGTACTAGTGGTCTTTTATAAGTATTATCTTCCCAGTTAATATACCTTTTATTGAGAGCAGGCCCTCAGCACAATATAAGAGTTGCACATTGTGTCTTTGTCTATATATATTTGGTGACACGATTTGTTTTATGATAGAGATTTGCAAATTTTGTACGTACTTAATATTTATTTATTTATCTATGGTTTTATCTAAGGTATGTTTACATTACATTATTCGATGCCTGTCTCACTAGGGTATACCTGTGTTGAGACAGGCGTATTTATAAGTCATGCTTGTATTTCCCCAGCTTCTATTGATCTGCAAGCTATTTTAAAATGATTGAAAGCCTCTCAGAGGTTAGGCGTAGTGCACTCTGGTACCTGCCCTCCCCAACAGTGGACCATCCGAGGAATATTACCGGTGTTTTTTAAACGAAAGGTGCCCCGAAGACTGAGCTAAATCATTCCAAACGCCTACCCAACTTCAGCATCTACGCGGATGTCTACCTTGTACGGTCGATAGATGAGGTTTTGTACCGATACCGGTAACATCGTTCCCTAGCATGACTGCAGATCGCCAATGAATAAAAAACAGTTCACAATGACTAAGTGCTCTTAATATATTCGATACCGTCGATCAAAAGTTATCAATCCTTATCGATCGAAAAGGTGCCCTGAAGACTGAGGCAAAGCATTTCAAACGCCTACCCAACTTAAGTATCTACGTGGATGTCTACTGGACCCTTATACGGTCCACATCGTTCCCTAGCATGACTGCAGATCGCCAACGAATAAAAAACAGTTCACAGTGACTAAGTGCTCTTAATATATTCGATGTCAAGTGTTGTTTGTACGTTAGCGATCTGCAGTTGCCCAAGGAAACGATGAGAAGTTACCGAAAGTTATCGATCGAAAGTTATCAATCTTTATCGATCGACCGTGATAGGCGTCTTGGAGTTGACGACTCCGCTACGTGGAACTATACGCTACGCCGTTTTTTTCCTCCCTCCTACAATATGGATATCTTCTGGACTCTAGACCAGTGGTTCCCAAACTCTTTTGGCCCACGGACTCCTTTCCCGAAATCTTTTGGGCCCACGGACCCCTTCTCCCCTCCCCCCCCCCCGCCGTGTTAAGTGTTATTATCTTTATATTTTGCAATTTCGTAAGTTTTGGAAACTGAAAACATTCTCCTATTCCCATGTTTTGTTTGTACAGCAAAAGTTTAACAACAAACGCAGTTATAACGCTTTAATTTATGTTATTATTCATGCAACATTAACAATAACATAACAATACAAAACATATACTTCTTTTGTCCAAGACAAGGAAAATTTATTGTATGCACTTCACCTGGAGTATATTATATTGATTACCATTAGAAACTTAACATAACTTCCATTTCAATAAAAATGTGTCACATTTTTGAAATTTTATATTATACCTTGCGCGGACCCCCTGACGTTGTTCAATTTTAATTCAATTTTAATTTTCCACGGACCCCTGAATGATCCTGGGGACCCCTGGGGGTCCGTACGGACCACTTTGGGAACTACTTCTCTAGACTAATATTCTCTCACTCCTTTAACATTCGTCCGACGGCATAATTTATGAAAATTTTGGAATATCTCAATGTTGTTAGTTGTTTTGTCTACCGAGACAAGAAGTGGAAACATGGCAAGACTATGAAAAGCTGTATGGTCTGCGTGCAACGTTCAGTATCAAAGGCAACAGTATTACTCTCAACAGTATTAAGAAATATTTCATGCATGAGGGGACCATTGTACTTATTTGTTCCTATTCTTTTTAAATTTAGTTACTTACATACTTTAGCTTAAAAAAAATGGAAACACGACATCTTCAAAAAAGTTACGACATTCTACAATCGCTTTAGTTACAAGTGTGCCTATTATTTATGTATTTATTTATTTTTCCTTTTTAAAAAGAACAATTTTAACTTTTTAAAAGAACAAAGAACCCAACAATGTTTGAAAATCTCCGACTACCACCGCAGTAAGCGAAAAATGTTGTTTGTGTCGTGATGACCCAGCCAAAGAATCAATCACGCGACGTCCGGATGGGACTGGTCTGGACAAGTCTTAAAAATTCTTTCACACAGCATAGAAAGGGAATAGACCATGAGGTTACTTTCTGGAGTGTTTTATTTATACACCGACAAAAAATCTGGAAAAGCGATTTGTGATTGCCATAACAAACCTATCTGATTAAATCGAGTAACTTAACCCTTGCACGATCATCATAGTAACGTGACTATAATCGGTGGCCCGAAGAGAATAAAACCAACCCGCACGTATGTACATTCAACCCTTGTAAAAGGATAACTTGACGGAGCGTGAAACTATCCGATGATGCTAGTGTAAGGGTTGAATGATTACGCCTCACCGTAGTCCGAGTGAATACTAATGCACGCCAAATAAAAGCCTTCTTTTGAGATTTGAAGGCTGTTCCCTGTACACCCGAATAGGCGTTACAGCGATGTAGAGACCGAGAAAAGATATTTCATTCGGGAAGTGTTATGTGGGGAGAATTATTGGTAACTCACACCACGAAAACATACTGGCGGCAAAGGCGCTCGAGTCTCTACACAAAGGTCAGAAAACGCAAAGAATAGGTCTTGCTAGAGTTATACACTTACATAGAGTGATCTTGAATATAAAGCTTCCGTATTCGGGAATGCTACTTGGCATTCGAAAAGTTCAATGATATTATCAGACCGTGGAAAAGATCGGGCATATATTTTCATTTCACAACAAGGATGCTAGCAATGTTTTTAATGCGATAACAAACAAAATTGTCATTGGAACGTGCAGTTAAAAAAACAGTAACATTTTCATAAAAAACTCAACTTTACGATTGTAGTAAAACGTATCGTAAGTGTTCATGTTGATGGACAATTACATAATTAATTATATTTAGATACTTGGTGGGACTTAAATAATAAGGAGCCTTCTGCAATAAAAAAGTATGCCGTTTGTTAGCATTTCGACTTTATAATACCGCGCAGTTCAAACTGTCCGGATTTAGTGAGACTATGGTAGCCCAGTCCTGGTATTATGAAGACAGGAGAAGGCGGGGGGAGGGGAAGCAGAGGGATTAAAAGTTCCCTAATTTTCAGAACGTTAAGTTAACCATTTCAAGCTTTGCTTATAGCTGATTGCTATTGATTTTAAAACATTTAAACAGTAGGTCTTAATCAATCAAAACCAAAATTTCCTCTGAAATCGTAAGATTTGTAAGTAGATACCCAAATACCTTCCAACTTACTAGTAAACCATAAATATCTTACGTAACATTTGTATTTAGGTATTTCAAATGAGAAATTACCCAATTTGTCCCAAGATATGTCACCTTCTCAAAGGCAATTATTTGTTTAAATTTTCTTCAGGCTGCGTCGATACCATATTGAAAATCTAGTCACCTTCAACGGAAGCAATCTTCCGAACAGGACCTCCATCGATATGCTTGGTGTAACTCTAAGTGACCAGCTCAGGTAAGGGGGCTCCATCGAAACCAGAGTTAAGTTAGCCTCTCAGAAACTGGGCGTACTGTACAGGGCCCGCAGATACTGTAATAGTACACAACTGCTAACCCTGTACAAATCGCAAGTGCGCCCCACGGTTGTCAGTGCAGAAACGGGCGGTCCGTTTGATACATTTTCCAATCTTAACAAACGGACGGCAATCTTTAGAGCATATGCGTCGGGTGGGAATGCTGTCCTTGTTCTACCGGTATTACAATGGAAGATGCTCCGAGGAACTAGCGTCATTGATCCCCTCAGCACCGGTGCATAGTCGGGAAACACGCCAAACACGCGCCCAACATTTGTATACGGTTGACATTAGTCACATGAGAACGGTTCGTTTCTATGGCTCGTTCTTGAGTTCAACGGCTCGGCTGTGGAACGATTTGCCGGCCTCTGTGTTTCCTCCCTCCTACAACATGGGTCTCTTCAAGACCCGTGTCCACTCCTTCCTTTCCTCAAAAAGACCCTCCACACAGCATCTTCAAAGATGACATAGGCCCTGAGGGAAGTTATTTTCCACACAGGAAGCCCTGAGGAAAATAACTTCCCTCAGGGCTTCCTGTGTGGAGTTAATGTAAAAAAAATATATATATATTATCGATTATTCCGATTTTGACAGCTCGTAGTAGGAACTGGTGGGATTAAAATGTAGTATCCAACATGGCCACCATCTTGAAGTCGAACTTGAACGTAACAAACAAATTTACAGACAGATGAAATGCTATATTCTTTATAACATTAGCTGACAAGCGTTGCTTTGGATATGAGATGTGCTCGGCATATGCTATGGATATTGAAGTAAAGTTTTGAGGTTGTGATTTCTGGTGTAACCGAAAAAGTTTACTTTTTGTAAGTTTTCATTTGTTTCCTAATCGTGTAGTGTATTTCTAGGGCGTACCCGACTTATTCTATCAATCACTTCAACATCACACTTTTAAAAAAAATTCTTTATTCATTGCTTTGATGGTTCCATAATTTGTGGAATTTTCAACCACTATGCTAGGCACATACCCGTGTTATGGTGATCACTCACACTCCTTTCTTCGTTCATACATTTTACACAAGTATTTATTTATTTTATTCACCCACAAAGACTTTTACAAACGTGTAATAGAGTCACAAAATAAATTAGAGGAACAGTAAATCAAGAAATAAAATTAGCGATGGCAATTATGAAATAGAATCGCTGCATTAGAATAATTATAAGCTAAAATTAGTAATTATTTATGAGGAATGCTATTACAGCCTTTTTGTTATTATATTCCGTGCTGTTGGACACATCTACTATTTCTAAAAAGTATTGCTAACTACTAGTACATACAATCTGGGTACAAGCAAATATCTAAATAACACAGCCCTGATATTGTTGTTGCAATAAAAAATAATTTTGATATCGAAATTCTGGTGGAACAAGTAATTAGGATGAGTAAATCAGGTCTGTCTATAAAACCATAAAGAATTTTAAAAATGAATTTAAAAATATTTTTTTTAAGTATTTGTTTCACTTGATCGTGATGTCTTCCCGGGGCGTTCTGGACTTTTTTAACCATTCACTTCCTCGTCATACATTCTTTTTAAACACCTTTCTTTGTTCATCAAATATGCCTTATTTTATCATTCATAATTAGGTATTTGTTTCACTTGACCATGTTATGTCTTTCTCGGGGGTCCCCAACTTCTTCTACCGTTCACTTCCATGTCATACGTTCTCCTTACACCTCTTTCTTCATTCATCAAGCACGCCTCATTTTACCCCAAATAATTATTTGTTTCGTGTCTTCCTCGGACGTTTCCAATACTTTCTACGATTCACTACCATAGGTATAAAAAAAATTTACCAGTAAAATACTGTATATTATATCCATGGACATTCAAATTAACAGTTCAGCCAATCAGGTAAAGGGGAACAAACCAAATTGCGAGAGGCGGCGTAACCGTCTCGCTTTATGTGATTTGTCATTATAAATCTGATAGTATACAGGCACTCGCATTGCAATATCACTAATAAGTCCTCGAAAATAAAATCTACTTACGAATTACTAGTCCTTTTATAATGGCTCGCAAATTGCTGACTGCATTAAAAACTAAACCTAAATCGGGGAAACAAAATTCGGACTGTTTCCAAGATTTTAAAATTTTGTGGCACTATTTATTTGAAAACTTTTAAAAACGTGTTATAATTTACCCACCTCACTCAATTTTATCGTCGCCAAGGCAGGCGGCTCGTTTATAGACGAACATTCAGATTATGCGCGGAAAGTCCCATAATGAACTGCACTGCAAAAATTTGCCTTACTTTAGCGAACTTTATTTTTTTTGCGCAGGGTCCGATTATTTCAATGTGCGCTTTTCGGTTGTCATTATAGGTAATACTGATGTGGAAGTGAATTCAAAATATTCTCTAACTTTTCCGGTGTCAAAAATGATCGCCCAAATGATATCCAGATTTCACGTTAGGGCAAGTCTATCAATTGGGTTGTCTACGATTGCATCGAATTTAATTCGACTATGTATCTCATTCAAGTGCAGAGACAATGCATTAAGTCTTCCTCGGGTGTCCCCGACTTTTTCTACCATTCACTATTATATAGCACTTGGTTACTATTAAAAAAATTCTATCTTATCGATATTAATTCTACTCCGAATCTCATACCAGTGCAGAGATAATGGGTTAAGTCTTCATCGGGTGTCCCCTACTTTTTCACTATTATATAGCACTTGGTTATTATTAAAAAAAATCTTTCGTATAAATATTAATTCTACTCCGAATCTCATACCAGTGCAGAGATAATGCGGCATACCCGACTTCGCAAACCACTCTCTATGCTTTCATGGCATGAATAAGAACAAGCTTTGCCTCCAGCTCATTGAAATGATACCCAAATTTGATGTTAGGGCAAGTCTATCTGGGTTGTCTATGATTACATCGAATTAAATTCAAGTATTTTGTTTTTTTGAAGAGTTTTATTAAATGTACATTTGTTACTTAAATTAAATTTTTCCGCGACCGGTTTCGATACAACCGTATCATTCACGAGCAGAATTAAAACTTTTTAGACTTAAAAGTTTTAAACTTAAAAGTTTTAATTCTGCTCGTGAATGATACGGTTGTATCGAAACCGGTCGCGGAAAAATTTAATTTAAGTAACAAATGTACATTTAATAAAACTCTTCAAAAAAACAAAATGTCTAGAAATTGTTACATAGTTAATGCCCAAGAAATACAAAAACTAAATTCAAGTAATTCATAGTGCAGAGATATTGCGTTAAGACTTCCTCTAGCGTCCCCGACTTTTTCTACTATTCACTATTGTATACTATTAAAAAAATCCTTCATATCGACCTTAATTATTCTTCTTGGAATTTCATACCAGTGCAGAGATGATGCGTTAAGTCTTCATTTTACTTCGCAAATCACTCTAAGCTCTCCTGGCACGAATAAGAATAGTATTTTTTGAGTGTATGGGACATAGACATGAGGGCATTGCCTTTTATTTAGATTAGTAAGAAAAAGCTTATTTTAAGATACTAAATACTCTTTTTACACCGTGGTTTTTCCTTTTTAATTAAAAGTATCGTTAGACGATTTTCTGTCTTTATCAAATTTATACTTCAAGTTTTTTTTTCAACTTTCAACAATAATGAAAAAAAATTGCAAACACATAATGTGTCTACGCAGTGCAAATCCTATCACGCCAAAACATTATGATGGATGGTTTACTTTTATAAAATTCCTTACTTTCAAAATCTGAGCCATGTGTTTTTATAACAATATAATTGCATTAAAAAGGCAAATATTAAATTTTAGAATATCAACATCAAAAATAATAATGAATGATGATGACGGTAGGTATTGTATTATTAAAACATATTTTGTGAGTAATAAAATCCATGCAAGATTAAAAAAAACAAAACGAATCACAGACTCTCTTTTCATTCATAAAAATGGTTAGATGAAAATTTAACAAAGTTATTCTTGAATTTATGGAGGCGAGCGAATGCTGACCCGTTCCGTAAACAACAAATATCTGTCCCGCGGGGGCCAACTTTCTGCGACCATCAGTTCATATTGTAGAATTTAAACTTCTTCCAGAATACTTCATCACCATAAAATACAATGTTGTGTTTGTTGTATCTCAATCGAATGCGCCATCAAAGCCATTTCAACGTAGAATGATGGTTTGATCAAATCTTAATATATAAAACAAAGTCGGGTTAGTTACACCATTTATAACTCGAAAATGGCTGGACCGATTTTTGTGATCTTTGATTTGTTGGATTTGTTTCCGCCCCGAATAGCAGAATAGCTATTAAAACATCAGAAAAATTCACGAAAAAAAATTATGAAGAAAATTCTTTTCCTCATTCATTTTGTATGGAACGAATTCTCACATTTTGAAAGAGCTTCAGGAATATTGTGATAAATGTAATATTGAGAAGTGAGTGAATTCCAAAAATTCAAAAACGTCAAATGGCAATGCGCCGATTGTTTTGCTTTTGTTCACATATAATGTTGCCCCCCTTTCTTATGCACTAAATGTCAACAGTCGAAAACGGGGCAAACGGTGAACGTGTGTCTGCACCTCTCCAAAGGAAGATACAATAATTATAATAAATCTCTTTCATACACATAAAGCAAATGAAAAGCACTTCCTATAAGTAAGTGGAAAAGTAAGAAAATCACAAAAATTATAAATCCGTACACAACGCCATCTCTGATACTGACAAAAACAAAATACAGGCAGGTAATTGCGCATCAATAATTCCTTCATTGTGTTAATTTTAATTTAATAAAAAAACTGAATTTAATTCAGCTAATAAGTTAACACAACAGTTATTGATTCTGAGGCAGTACGAAGTTCCCGGGTCGCGTATTTACAAAACCTATACCGATCAGTCGCGGTAACGACAATTTACATTTTAAATATACCTCTATATTGGTTATTCTTTACCACATTGCAAAAACAAAAATTGTTCTAAAATCTAGATAAAATAATCTTTCTGATGTGTTTATTAGAAATTAATAATTTCATTTCTAAATATTTAAATTTTAATATTATTCCCATATATTGTAAATACACCTCTATATTGATAATTTTTTATCACTTTGCAAAAACAAAAATTGTTCTAAAATCTAGATAAAATAATCTTTCCAATGTGTATATTAGAAATTAATAATTTTATTTCTAAATATTTAAATTTTGATATTGAAAATTTAAAGCGACTGAAACGCGGTAGGGATTGTAAATACGCTCCCGGGTCAGCCATTACAAATATAAAGTACACATTGTTTAGTTAAGTTATTTTATTTTATGCTAATTTTAATCTAAAATAGATCTACATTGTGTATTTGAGGAACGTTTCTAAGTGGCAGATGCTCTCAGTTTCACTCTATTTGCTTAATATTATTTCTTTTGCCGTATTGAGTGACTAGATGAGGTGCCCTAGTGAGGAGGACTAAGAAAATAATCGACATCTCATTTTTTGTCATGGCCGACAATATTAGGTAATATTAGAAGTTCATCATCTTCTTACTCTTATAATATTCGGGTCGGGGACCCATTGCATCGACAAGGCTCCTCCATACGTCCCTGTCTTATGCTAATTGTTCGGCCTCTGTCCATGGTATATATTATATTAGAAGTTATTACTTACTTTTTGTTGTGTTTAATGCAAGAAAATTGATACCAAGCTATTTTTAAGCCTTTTTGTACGCATCCAGTTGCCAGATTGAGTGAGTAACACAGTATCATAAACATAGTCCTTGAACTAGTATTTAAACGAGTATCTATGACATATTATTGTGGATAAAAAAGATTTTCTCGCCAGTTTACTCCGTCAGTCCATTGACATGCATTCAAATAAACTGCATCGCAAATTCGAAACTTCCAGACATCGCAACCTATCAATTTTTATACTTTTAGCTTTGTTAGCTTTTCGGTCTAGTCACATTGAACTTTTACTATGTAGGTTAACATTATTATTTTTACTTCTTAGAGCTCTCTTTGAAACCAAAAATTGGTACTAGAGAGTACTAAAAAAATTAATCTTAAAAATAATTTGAATTCGAAACATTTTTATTGAAAAATGAAACAATTTAACTTTGTTTGAACCACTTTTATATTTGAGTAAATCCTACCGGTTTTAGACGAACGTTCCTTCTTTAGGGCAAATGTATACTGATTTGACAGTTTTGAAATATGGATGAGAACAATGTATTATTATAGTAGGGGTGGAGCTGTTGCTAGGTATTAATGAAGAATGGGTGGGTAGGGGAACATATCCATGATTGGGCTATAAGACAATATTTTTTGTTTGTTGATAATAGATTCATTATTTTTAACGGATTTTTTTTATTTCCAAGGCTTTTAAGTTATCTAAACGTTTTCCTTTATGATTAATATGAAGAATATTTATCCCCGTATTTTTTTCAAAACTATGGTTATTTTCAATGTTATGGTTAGCGAACTCAGAAAAATTATTATTATTAAGACACCTTAAATGTTCTTTGATTCTAATTTCAAAATTACGATTTTTTTTTTCCAATATGAAATGAAAGACAATCATTACATTTGAGTTTGTATATTCCGGAATTAATCAATTTATGAGTTTTATCTTTAGCATTTCTCAAAAAATTACCGATATTATTTTTTGTATAAAAAGCTGGTTTAATATTAGAAGGGAGATTTTTGCAACATTGAACTGAAAAATTATTAATATACAAAATTTTACGCCATTCTTTATCATTAATATTATTAGAATTGTATAGATATTTATCTTTTGAAATTTCGCTAAGTTTTTTTATTTAAGATGTTACGAATTAAACTTGGTTCATATCCGTTATTTACATATTATCAACAAACAAAAAATATTGTCTTATAGCCCAATCATGTATATGTTCCCCTACCCACCCATTCTTCATTAATACCTAGCAACAGCTCCACCCCTACCATAATAATACATTGTTCCCATCCATATTTCAAAACTGTCTAATCAGTATACATTTGCCCTGAAGAAGGAACGTTAGTTCTGAAACCGGTCGGATTTACTCAAATATAAAAGTGGTTCAAACAAAGTTAAAATGTTTAATTTATCTTTAATGGATAACCACAATGTTATAGCTACATTCAAAAGTATATTAATTATTATTTTTAATTTATAAACTAACGTTTAGACAAGATTTTTATGCATAGCACAAAGGGTAACAATTATTATAAGCAATAATTATCAGCCTGAAACACTCATCAACATTGAAAAATCATCCGAGAAAAGATACTTGCCGCCAACGGGCCTTGAACCCGTGTCCTTCTGATTGCCGGTCAGCTGCTCTTGACCACTGAGCTATGGGGGCATATCAAATATCCGCCAAATAATTCAATATATACTAGTGTTTCATTCAACAATTACTGCTTATTATATTTTTTCCACCTGAAAACAACCAACTTTATTTTTGCGAGAGAGACATTGTAAGTGTTAAATCCCTCGCTAGGTGGCGTCGAGACAAATTATGACTACATTACATACCAAGGCTCGTTGGCGGCAAGTATCTTTTCTCGGAAGATTTTTCAATGTTGATGAGTGTTTCAGGCTGATAATTATTGCTTATAATAATTGTTACCCTTTGTGCTATGCATAAAAATCTTGTCTAAACGTTAGTTTATAAATTAAAAATAATAATTAATATTTGACAAGTTTAAGTATTTCCCCAATAAATGTAGTCATAATTTGTCTCGACGCCACCTAGCGAGGGATTTAACACTTACAATGTCCCTCTCGCAAAAATAAAGTTGGTTGTTTTCAGGTGGAAAAAATATAATAAGCAGTAATTGTTGAATGAAACACTAGTATATATTGAATTATTTGGCGGGTATTTGATAAGCCCCCATAGCTCAGTGGTCAAGAGCAGCTGACCGGCAATCAGAAGGACACGGGTTCAAGGCCCGTTGGCGGCAAGTATCTTTTCTCGGATGATTTTTCAATGTTGATGAGTGTTTCAGGCTGATAATTATTGCTTATAATAATTGTTATCAAAAGTATATTTTCATTGAAGCTTAGAGTTCTTTTTTAAATCTATGAATGTTTCAGTATCTTTTATTTTCTGTCAAAGCATTTTTTATCGTTTTCACTGATTGAAAATTATGCAATTCAATATCTTATTCCGCTTTCAGACCTATGGATTAATAATCCTTCCTTTTCAGCGGTCTAAAAGCTTCGCATTGGACCGATAAAAGAAAATCTCACTGTTTTATTTTCATGGCGGAACCAATATAACTTTATCTTAATGCTTAGATTGCTTAGTGGCGTCTACAAGTGATAACATCTTAAATAACACGATCATAAAATGGTTCGACTTAATGAAAATGATATTAATTGGATGTTGTGCTATGGCATTCTTCTTTGTTTGAAGATTTAAAATAATAGTCGTGATTACGTAATGTGAAGAAATAATGAAAACATCTGTTTTATCGCCGAAGAACCTCTCGTGAAATGTCCATTTAAATGCGATTAATCGGAGAACATTCAGTATTATGTTGGCAGTAGATGTGTGTTGTCATAGTTACATTTAATTCCTCCATTTTATCCTTATATTAAAGCAGATTTTCGGATCATTAAACGGGGCGATTCAGTTTAACAGGTGTCGCTTTCGCGTTAAAAATAAATGCCAGCGATTCCGAAGACTATCAAAGTGTGAATACCTTTTAAATGTCCATGAAACAACTCGATTTACATTAAAGAAATGCATCTTGATTTCACTATCTTATTGGATTGTGTTGGGAAATCCGGTCACGCTATTTCTTTTCGTAGTATAAATCTCGTAAATATTTTGTTTTCGTGATTTATATGTAGATGGGTTGAAAATGGATATTATTTATTTATTTATTTTCCATGTTCTCCGTAAAACGGTTATTCACCAATACATTATATATTTTAAAGGCCCTGATTACCCAATAAAATATTAAAATGGTTATTAATATTCTCACACTCGATTCAGGGTTTCATTAAATGATATTCAAAAGTATGCATTTTTTTTCCATTACAAAATAAAATCAATGTTTTAATCTACTCGTACAAAGAGTATATTCCTGCGAAAATAAACAGCTGTAATTATAATTTAAGTGCGTTTTTTATAACATCAGCTCCGCACAGGAGGCCGCACGGAATAAAATATCGCTCAGGGCCTAAGTCATTTTTGAAGGTGTTGAGTGGAGGGACTTTTTAGGGAAAGGAAGGAGAGGAAGTTCTGGGAAGGAAAAGGTATGAGGGATGGATAGGAAGCTGGGGGTCAAGAATCCATCCCTCCCACTGCGATGGGTCGAGAGAGTCCGGTTGGATAGTTCAAAAGGTCTCCCTCAACTAGTCTCTCCCGATCCGCCCTGCCACCCGTATGGTGGGCAAATGCATTCGCCGCCAAGACCTAGATAAATCTCACCCCATAAACCCGGGCCCTCCTCCTAAATCACCGAACATAGCGAACCACTTGGGGTGACCTATGGCAGCTGGTTATCCAATAAATGGTGCCGGGGCGGCGATACCCACACACGCTTCACAAATTATTATTATATGCAAAAAGAGCTTGCGTACACATACGCATATTATTTGCGGCACTTTCCAGAGTAGAAGTTACTTTGAGTATCGCCTTGGTGTAAGACCACCATTCAGAATTGAAACGTTGCTTGAAATGGCTTTAGCCGTGTTTGGTGACCAGATCTGGATAGCCAGGTACTTCCCCACCTTCCTCTTCCCTATCTCCTTCCCATCCCCACTAACTTCAGACTCACGACATACCCCAATTGGGGATGCCATAGTCCCACTGACTCCAGACGGGAGCAGTTGGGACTCTTGTGCGGTATTCATGTAAAAAAAATGAAACCAAAGTTGATTTATTAGCCTTTTAATATATATGACTTCATTTTTAAATCATTAAGACCATACTTAATCTCACGAGAGACTTTCGTATTTAATTAACTACATCATAACCAAAAAACGAAGATTGTAATATTATTTCTCGTTTCTGTAATTTTTACAAAAAGAATAAATCATTCGACATTTCATATGAAATGGAGACGTCAGATTGGAAATGCAAGATGACAGCTGCCAAGACGTCCGCGATTTGGGTCCCCGAAAATTCTATCCACTTTTCGTTTTCAATTTTCAAATATTCATTTTTAATATGTCGTTTTCTTATTTTGGAGATGGTGAAATGACTGTATCATAGCTGACCCTGTTCTGCTTGTAAGAGATCGATTCCACATTAAAAGTTTTCCAATATATTTCCTTTCATTTTACCAGATACAAATAATTGGTCTTGGGTGACTAGATAACATTTCTGGAGTCACTTTTCGTCAATCACAAAAATCTTTATAAAATACTATATTTCTACTTGCCTTTTTGTTTGTTCCTCGTTTGTAATGATCCCCTCTAAAAATGATAAGAAAATACGTTTATAAATTTTACCTTTGTGATGAAAGATTTATTTTGAAACCCGATTACTTAATAAAAAGTAATCAAAGTGATAAACATTTTTGAATTTCTTCATTACTTTAAAATATTAGGAACATAAAATAATTACTTTTTAAAGTAACGATTTTTTTACGCACAACTTCCACCTTTAGAAGTTTCCATTGAAAAGAAAATCTAGTAATAGCAATATCATTGATAGTTTTATTATTGTCCATCCCCTTTTCTCTCGAATGACATGTGTATTAGAAAGAGAAGTTTTAAGGGAGAACTCAGCGACAGTCTCATATTACGTTCATTAATTTTTCATCCGAATTTTAACTCAACATTTATTTTATTGCAAAAAAGTTTTAAATATTCGAAATATGTTTCTAAGAATATCACCAAGAAAACGTCTTATATATTTACGTAAGTAATAAAAATTTAAATTAAATTTTTTAGAAATAAATCGTAGACAGTAAAATGAAAATTTCTGACAACAGAACTTGTCGCAAGGATAATCGCTCAATGTGACAGGTGTTGACTTGAGAAATGAATTTCTGTCTCAAGGTCAAGTTTAAGTAGCAATGTCACAAATGGAGCAAATGTCAAAACACCTACTCATTGTACGTGCTGACAGGTGAAAATAACTATTTAACAAAAAACATCGCCAATAGCAAAGTGTTGAAGAAAATTATAAATCTCCCGATAAATCGCTGGAAAGTAGTGGGTTCTCTTCTATCCAATTAATGCCATTGAGTCTAACATGCAAATGTCGCATTTATAACATTTGCAGTTTGTTTCCATAATATCATCGTATTTTATATTGCTATTGTACCAAATTCTGAGATTACTGTTAAGAGGGTTAAAAGAAAGTGTGAATCGCCTGAGCTACTGGTTCCCGATAATATGCTTTACATTTTATTCACCAACTAGCTGGTCCCGGCGTGCGTTGCTCTGCCATTTAATAAAGAATTTTGTTCTCCCTTTCCCATTCGTCCCGTTCCCCTTCAGCCTCCCCTTCTTCTCCTGCGTCCTCTTCCCCTCTCGCGTTCCCACTCCGTCACCTCCACCTTCCCTCTCCCCACTCCACTCCCCCCCCTTCCCGAATATCCCTCCCCCCTCAAACGTCCCTTTCCACCTTCCCCACCTTCCCTCTTCCCTTTCCCGCTCCTTCGTCCCGCCAACCCTCCTCCCGCGTTCCATAGATTCAATCCCAGTACATTCAGCTTTTAAACACCCCGCGTGCCACCTTTTACAATTTTTATTTAAATTTCCATTTTTCATGTATATTAAATTTGGTAAGTAACATAGGTGCCTATTTAAAATATCTAAAATTCTTGATTCGATTCAAACTATTAGGGGAGTACCTACTTTAAATAAATTTATCAACTTAAAGATTTTCAAAAATAGAATCCTGATTTTGTTTTGCAATCCTTGTTTTGCAAAATGTCGTTTTCAAATTCGCCAACTGTCAAATGTGCGATAGTCGTTAGATTTTCTGAAATTATCCAATTTTCTGCGCAATTTTCTTAATTTTTCTCTCCGTAAGAACCATCCTCATACTTCAAGGAATATTCCTAAAAAGAGAGATTTGCGCTTAGCAACACATTCAGCGATTCATTTTTATATATAAGAAGAACATGACGTAACTCGGATTGAAACATGTTTAAAACCACATTAGAAGTGTTCTGTCGCCGCTGTCAGTTGCGATAATGCCCCAAAATGTAACTACCTCGCCTATTAGTTTGCCAGAAGATAATAATCGATGTTATGCAGTGCTTATGATCTCATATTCACAGTTTTTACAGTGTAGGTCAACTTCGCGAGAATAGCTCCCGCTAAAATACCATAAGGGGCGTCATCGATGGCTTCGACAGCTTCCTTGTGTAATACTCGCTTTAGGAGGCGGGAATGGGTACCGCCGCCCCGGGAATCTTTATTGGATAACCAACACCTCTGCCATAGTGGTTCGCTACGTTTGGTGATTTAGCAGAGGTGCCCGGGTTCATGGGATGAGGTGTGTTTAGGTCTGATGACCAGGACACACTGAACCCCAGATTCCTACCCACCCCTTAAACCCTTTTCCTTCCCAGAACCCTCCTCTCCTTCCTTTCCCTAAAAGACCCTCCACACAGCATCCCCAAAGATGACATAGGTCCTCAGGGAAATTATTTGCCTCAGGGCCTGTAACGTATCGTCTTGTTACAGGAAGCTAGCTCAGGATAATCATTGATGTATAGTTAAATAAGTGCAGTTTTTATACCTACCTCTGTACTTTCTCCACTCTGCCTTCTCACCAGTTCGGGTTGCTTGGGTTGGGACAAAAGGGAGATGAATTTAATTACAAAGATTTTATATGTTTGGATTTTAATTAGGTTTGGCAAGGTCTTAATACATGATCTTAATTATACTTAGATCTACTTATATCTAAATCTTAATTAGTTGTCATATGGTTCGGGGTTGCTTCTCCATTGTTCACATCGTCATAGTTAATTGTTCACTGAAACTACCTTCGTGTCACTGGGTTGTCTGCGGGTGCCTTGGTAAGACCAAGGTCCTCGATGACAGCTCCTCCAGTTCAGCAGCTCAGGCCCTCCTAGCCGAGTCTCCTGCCTCTGAAGTCTGAAGTCTCCTGAAGTGGTCTGCATCACTTCGCACTTTGGCTACTGGCCGCGTATGTTTACTGCACTTTCTTCGTCTCATGCCCGGCTTTACGTCGCCGGGCGGAGGAATATTTCTTGAGAATCACTTTCTTGAGATCAAACTAGCTCTTCTTAATCCGCCGTCCAGCATCACGCCGCTGGGTGGGGAGCGCGTACTTGGTGTTGCACCATTACTTGTGTCTCCTCTCTTCCTCGTCTAGGTCTTGACCCCTTTTCTTCATCCACCGCCCAGCATCACGCCGCTGGGCGGGGAACGCGTACTTTCTATTGTACACCACTCGTGTCTCCTCTCTTCCCCGTCTAGATCTTGACTGTTTGTCGCGGCGTGCCCTATGAATTCATAGGACCCGTGGCTCTACCCCGCACTTCTTTCTTCTTCCGTTTTAGTCCTTGCACCCAAATTTGTCATCACTTTCTTTGTCTTTGCTGCACAGAGCGAGACTCTTTCATAAACTAAATTATTTATTCAAATTTATTTGTGACGAAATTTGATTCGTCACAGGCCTCCTGTGTGGAGCTTATGTAAAAAAAAAAAAAAAAAGTAAGTGGCATGCAAACGTGGATCGGGAGACAGGTATTCAAAGGCGAGAGGAGAACGAAGTCCTTCTCTCTGAACTGTTCGGTGACACGATGCAATCGCGTCAAATTACAGCATATGAAGGCAAGAAAGTATGTGAATATTTTATATGTATACATATATATAGATGTACTTTTGTTTACACTAGCTCCACACAGGAGGCCTAGAGGAAAATAATTTACCTCTGGGCTAAAGTCCCTGAGAAGATGATCCGGGAAGGAAAAGAGTTTGAGGGGTGAGTAAGAATCTGGGGTTCAGAGTGTCCAAGAGTGACGAACAAGTGAATCCATCTCTTACACTGTGGTGCAAGGCGATGGTCCGAGAGAGTACCGCTAGTGAAGTCGAAGGAACTCCCTCAACCACTCTCTCCCGATCTGGCCTGCCGTGCAGCTGGTGAGTAGACGAACCGTCGCCAAGACCCGCTGGTCTTGGTCAATAAACCCGGTCAATAAACCCGGTCACTCTTGCTAAGTTACCAAACGTAGTGAACCACTTGGGGTGACCTACGGCAGCGATGTTGGTTATCCAATAATTGGTTCCCGGGGCGGCGGTACCCATTCATGCCTCCCAAATAGAAATTTGAGTGTGTCCAGGAGTGACGGACGGATAACCCATCCCTCGATGGGTTGAGAGAGTCCGGCTGGAGAGGTAAAAAGCCCTCCATCAACCAATCTCTCTCGATCCGGTCCGCCATGCAGTAGATAGGAAGACTTATCCACCACCAAGACTCAGTCACTGCAAGAACCCGAGCACCCCTGCTAAGTCACCAAACGCTGCGAACCTTGGGGTGAACTATGGCACAGGTGTCGGTTATCCAATAAATGGTTCCTGGGGCGGTGATACAAAATAATGTCAATAAGTATCCACATTTTTTCAATTGACAATAAAATGTCGTTTTTTAAGTGGCGGAGTGTATTTAAAATCCATACTGAAATGTTTGAATATGTTAAATATTAAAATACTTCTCCATATTTTGGTGTAACGGGATTAAACTCCTGAATAAATCAACATTCATTTGCGTTTCCGGGATAATTCGAATAGTTTGTAAAAAATACTGCATTTTTGGTAAACGTGTTCGATATTATACTCGCGATGCGTTCACCAATAACAAGAATTAATGATTCCTACAATTTTTCATCAATATTTTTCATCAATTTTTCATCACCGATTTTTTAAATATTTATTTTGAGGGATCGGTAGGGTTTATATGTCCAATTAGGAGTTCCACCGAGCCGAACCCGCTGATATGAAAATATCTGGAGTCGGTGAATTATTTTCCCTTTTGGTCTCTGGTAGGTTGACATGTTGTTATTGTATTATTTTGTATTTATTATACTTATATAGTGCAATTGCATAGCGTGAATTGACTAGATCATTGATCATTTGTGGAAAAGTGTGTGAAATGGTTAAGTTTTTCCTGCGGGAAAGATTTAACCCGGACATATAATCTGAAGCCAATTATTAGCAGGTAATATAACAGATACATTATAATCTTGTAATAATTATAATCTTGCACGAATTTCAAAAACTCTAATATCAAATGTTTTTTTTGCCAAACTGTTGAAAATAAATAGAACAAGGAGTAAGGCCATATAATGATAATTTATCAATCTTCTGAACAAAATCGATATTTTCCTGATCTGATATATCGCAAATTAAAACTTTACAGGTCGTGAGGCGCTACCAAGGCAACCTGTCAACAAAGCAATTGGAAAGCGACGGCCGGCCGCGCTGACTAGCAGCTCTAGTCGCCGCGTCGCCCTTGTCAACTGGTCTTTAACAAGTTACCTATGTGCGGGCCGCCACTGAAATTCGCAAGTTCCTGTCTTGTGGATAGCGGATGGCCTTACAAGTAGATTCAAAACAGACCCACATCAAAAGACTGCCGTTTTTTTCAAAAGCCAGAATTCCGCATTTCAATAAATTAGTTTATGACCGATTTTTTTTCAATGAGTAAGGCTTTGTTAGTAATTATACAAATTCTCGATTGCAATGGAAACTAGTATTGAGAAGATCGTTTCCGATATTCAATGTAAAAAAATCCAACTTGGTCACTTGCAATAATTCGCAGCAGTGCCTGCTATTATAAATCAAAATAAATAATAATCGAACGTTATTCTTTTATCATCTTCACCGTCTCTCGGAAACATTGTCTCAAAGGGGATAAGAAACTGCTAAGCAGCTTATTACCCCAAAAATTAATCGACATAATGCTTTTGGCAGTGAGAATCTTAAACCATGCACCTTTTTCGTTTATTTGGCATGATTCTGTCGCAAAGGAACTCTGCGCGTACGGTTCTAATTGTAAATGACAATGTCATCTCAGTCAAATACATCATCTGTCTTCTTAACGGCTTATATTTTGATGAAAATCTGAACCAGAAAGAAAATCCCCTCACTATATTCATCGTGTCTTTACATAATACACTTCAGTTACTTTAGTATTATAACGTACCTACTAACTTTTGATATACATCAATCATAATTATTCACGTTTCTATTTTATCCTATGTATTTTGTTACGTAAATTATATAAATATACAAATGTAATTATGGTCTCGTCAGGCTTTCACTTCACAAAAAACCTACGAAATGGCCCCACCTTACATCTCCGAATTATGCGTCCCGGAAAATACCGGTCAGAGACAATTAACCCTTAGATCAGCAACTTCATCTGCTAAAGGCAGACTAATAGAACCTAAAAGAAAGCCAAATACTATGTTTGGAGATCGTGCTTTCGGAGTATCTGGGCCTAAGGCTTGGAATAGACTCCCTCCGGATTTAAGATGCATAACAAGCCCAAGAGAGTTTAGGTCCAAACTAAAAACCTTCCTTTTTGGGCTCTCATACCCGTAATTTAAATAAACCTATTTGAGAGTATCATACTTGTATTGTCTATGATATGTCTTAATCACACTTTTCTTACTGAATTAAAATTACTCGATTCCTTACACATCAATCTGTCTCTTGACGAATCACATTTAGAAAGATCAAATCCTTATAGGTAGTATTGCACCACCCACCTTTACATGTTGCTTTTACTTTCCAAAATACACTCGTCAAAATACATTACATATTAATATTAAAATATTTTTCAGGATTAAATAACATGTGTTCCCAATAATGTCCTCTGCGTGCGAACTCTATCTAATTTTTTTTAAATGGACAATATACAGTGTTAATTTCAAGCGACCTCCCAGGTAAGTATGGTCCTGTTTTCATTAAATTTTAGGCAGCATCGCGTTCATTGGTCAAAACATTGTACACATACACATATTTTCGTATCGGTGGTCAATGAACCGATGTATGCAATTTTTAGCCATAAGTTGTTTATAATTGTTTGCCTAGCTTGTAGTTTTTTAGATTTTAGAAATGTATTATAAGTTTGTACAGCGCCCTTGAGGTGATTTTTCACAAAAACGGCGCTATATAAATCATCCAAATATTATTATTATTATTAAAACGCTGGCCGTTTGGAGGACTGTGGCCAGTTGTTAGGGATTATAAAATTTGTCAATTTTTTATTGTGTCCTGTTTGTGAAATATAATAGCGAAGGCGCTAATTTCGGTCTTTCGAAACGTCACATGTTTGTCGAATGATTTATCCTTTAAAGCAATGGTTCCCAACCGGTGGTCCGTGGACCACAGGTGGTCCGCGAGATCTAAAATGTGGTCCTAGAAACATGTATTCATTTACTACAAAACAGATTCGCAAGGTATCCAAAAGCTGATTCGCAACCCTTTTGGTATTAATGATGGAGAGGTTGTAACTTATTAATTTCCATAAAAGTAAGTACTTAGATTTTATTCAAGGATTTGGTTTTATTAGTACAATTGTTTTGTGGCTCGAAAGGTTGGCGGAATTGACAGAAACGGGAGAGGGCAAAATGGCGGCGGATGTATGTTTGGGCCTGGTGACAGGTAGGAGTAAAATTTCGAGTCGGGAAGTGGTTTCTCGAGCAGTAAAATTACAGCGTGTTTTTGCATTATTTAAAATCGGCAAGAATAAGTATCTACCGTAATGCCTCGATGACACACGGTGAGTTACAAGCTACTATCTACTAAGTTTTAAAAGCGGGTAAATCGGCGAGTGAGATTGTCATGATGACACACAAAACTGTCCACTCGCTCAGAAGCGTAGGAAACTGAGGTCGCTTTTAGCGCAAGTTACAAGAATAATGACGCCTGCAACTGCCTGAACTAAATTCTTCAGATTTTTGACAGTCGAAATCAGCTGTTTATTGGAAGCCATGTTGGAAACGTAAATAAACCAATCACGAGCAAGCGGAGCAAGCGGGTAGACGAGTAAAGTTGACGACCTTTCAACTTTTTTTTGTAGATTGTCAACAATCTGCTAGTTGCTGCTAGTTAGCAAGTGACACGATGACACTGGGCGAGTTTACTAACAGATAGTGAATTTCCCAGATAGTAGCTTGGAATCTAGCCCTGTGTCATCAACGCTTTAAGCGAAATGTACTTTTGGAGTTTTTTTATGATTGCCACGAGGGGCTAGCGAGGATTGTGAATGGACGCGATTCTCACGTGTAATTAATGGTCCGTGGTGCTTTTGACGGTCGAAGCCAGTGTCGATCGGTGTAGTCCGAAGAATTGAACCTTTGCTGCAAACATCCGCGTTCACCCGAAGTTGGAGCTCGTTTCAGAGGTTCCCTAAACGTGTATGGAGATTGCCGGGATAAGTGGGCCCAACTCCCAAGGATATCCAGGCTGGATGGTAGTCGGGAGTCCGTCGATGGATGGGCGTGCTGTTCGTTGGAGACTCAAGATAGCATGCTGATGGTAGAGGGTGGTTGGAAAGGAGCCTTGATGTCACTAAGCAGGGCTGCTGGTAACGAAACTGGGATTCGTAGATCGGAGGCGGTCTATCGTTGGAGATGCCTAATGAAAGCTGACCAATAATAATAACTAATCTAACTGAAATCTCTCTCTTCTTCCCTTTTGATGACACCATTGTTAAGGTATTCAATTGTATTTAATTACTTTATATTTTCTGAATCGTCGTGGATCATGTTTTGTTTGACAGGAAGATCAAGTCTATTTGGTTCTTTTTTCACAATCTTTTATTTACATCACAGGTAATAACCTTTTATCCCACTCAGGACCCTGAATAGATAAGAGCTCATGTAAACAATTTTTGCTATACCCAACAGAGCAAATACATGTGTCAAGGTAGCTGAAAAGTCCAAGAAAAGTACATTGAATTGCAAAATGATAGTAATTGCAAGGACGCGTTTAATTCCGCGATTAACGGTTTATCATTATTGTACCTTGTGGTCCCTGTGAGAACAAATAAATGTCGTAGTGGTCCCTGGTCAAAAAAAGGTCGGGAACCACTGCTTTAAAGGGACGGCTGCGCTGCCCGTTTTGAAATTTTGGCCAAAATTCTAAAAAGTATATTTGTAATCAAAATAAATATCTCAAATATCTAGTACTTTTATGTGCAACTTTATTTAATTTTATTTTCCGTTATAAAATAAAGGTCATTAACGATTTCAATATTTCATTATTTTACAGGCAAATCGAATAGTATTTATTAATAGGCTTGCGTCTGCGTGTTTGAATTTCAGAACCCGACTAAGAGTGCATGTCTGACGCCACGCCGTATGCGCCGCGCCACAAATGACATATGTGTATGTGGAATTTCAAACGAAGCAACCATTGTAATTTGGTTTTGAATTCAAGATTTCGTCACAAGATGTCGATACTTCTGTCAGCAGGTCGGATGGGAAGTGCCCCTCCTAGGTATAACTGCTACAAATTTGTGAATTTGTAGTATCTCTCCGGATATGGAAAGATTGACGGTAATACATAGCTGTATCAAGCGGCTATAAATTACATATGACGTAATTTCCTGTCTCGGTTACTTTGTCTCGGTGACTAGCTACGATGGATGACAGTGGTTCCAAGGAACGGGCTATTTTTGGAACCAGTTCCTATTGGATTTATAACATGGTCACCAACACTAACTGGGCGAAGCCGAACCAAAAGCCGCCCGCAGGGTTATTATTTGTGAATAAATGTAAATGTAAAAAATATTGTTTCTCTATTTATTATAAAAAATATGATGAAACATAAATTATTAAAAAAAGCCTTTTGAAGGGCATGTATTAAAATTATAAATCGTCTGTTTACATCTGAACACAATTTGATGTTTATAAATAAAATTCCTATTAAACATATTTTTAGAGTTTTTTTTTTTTTTTTCATTACATTAACACAGCAGATGAGTCAGGAGAAGATATTTTATAATTAACTCACGAAAAATTCCAACGTTGCCTACAAAATGAAGAAAAATTGTTTTCTTTAATAAACTGTATTTTGTAATTTAACACAAAAATTAATAAAATAACACACATCCGTAGCAGATATTTAATACAACTTTTAATTAAAATAATAATTATTAAATTAAATTGGATATTTTGGCTTCAAATTCGAAAAAAAAATTGTATGAAAAAGACGCCGTTCCCCTTAATCACATAGAATTCTCCTCAGTCATGCTACTATATAAATTACTCGAAATTCACCGGTAAGCATTTATAAAGTATATCTACCTTATCTCAGGGTATGTTAATAAAAGCTACAGGAAAATATTGATTTTAATGACTTGCGACGTTTTACAAAGACATACGGATTTCATCGATAACGGAAATCATGCTACGGTTATTAATATAACGCGTACGTAAGTCTGTCGGCATCCAGTGGCGCAATTCACCTCACCCCTCAAATCTTAAGTGGCATCTCATATACAGAGCAGCTCGAGCCTACCTCCGCCATTATCCCATTCAGGGATTTAACATCGGCTATGAAAATACGCGTAAATCAGCGAGTTTTATATCGCGTTACATAAATCATGCATTTTGCTCTTTCTGTTCGTGCCGACACTCCTGCCGTAATATGTACTCCCGCTATGAGAGATTCCTCTCATATTATAATACATAGCAAGCAGTACAGACCGGGTATTATAGGTATCTCGAGGGAGGCTATTATCTCGTGTAATAATTCGGTGCGAAGATAGCGAGCGTAAATATACACTCCTTAGCATATCCCGGAGGCTGGTTTTCCCCTCTTCCCGGCAGACAGGTAGGCTACTGGGCTACTGGTAATGGAGCATTATTCAGAAGATCGTTTCGTTTGCTGTCGTAATCGAAGTGTTTGAATAGTTAGGTGTAACAAATATATTCAATTCCAAGAAAACATGTTAGAGTAGTGCATAGAACCTATTTCTGAACATTTGAATTTACTGATTTGATTTTGATCGTTTAGAGCAAATCTCGAGATTTCGATCAAAAGGGGGTTAAAATAAAGAGAGTTACACATAAATTTCGCTTAGTAAATATAAAATTACTTTGCTGATTCGTGCCTTTGAAGTTTGCATGTTACCATAAACAGTATCGTGGGAAAATTAATTTTTTTTTTATTGGTGCCCTTTTTTACTCATTTAAAGTACGCTCTAGCGTGTTTAAATCGCACTTTATGGAACGAGCGTTTTTTAAAGTTACCATGGCAACATCAACAAATCAACAAAATGTGAAGTCTAAATGTCAACTTTTAACTATAAATCTGACAGGAATATTTTAAACGTCAAATAAAACAAACACTTTGAATACATACGCCTTCTTAGCAACGTCATCCTTGCTAATTGCCTTTATGAATGCATGCACTTTCACAAATAATTTTAAATCAACCCCTTTATTTATCCTCAACAGACATTGAAATTTCGAATGTATGGCCCACATAGTCGATGCTTTGTACTGTTCCGACATTTTCTGAAGGTAAGCAAGCACAACTCGTTCATCTACATCTACTACGTTTTGCTCCTCCATCCATGTTGTGAACCTTTCATATTCTTTTTTATAAACGTCTTTGGATTTTTCAGGTATTTACCGCGATTCTGCTTTGGTATTTAAATTATCAAAGTTGAACTTATTTTACAACACACAATAACTAGTAAAAACTGTGATGTCAACTATTAATCTTATGTGACAGATTGCAAATTAATGTTTATGTTTTTCATTTCCATGACAACAAGATATTGTGATGTCATATCACGAATTCATTAATACTTCTTATTTCCAAATTTTTAATAATAATATCAATATTTATGTTTTCAAAGTGTACCAATAAAAAAAAAAAGCGTAAAGTATTCGTGGATAACTGTTCTTTAAAACACTTGCTTTATTTCGAGCACACGGCTACGCCGTCGTGCTCGAAAAATCGCGCGTGTTTTAAAGACCTGTTTATCCACTTATATTTTAATATACTAATCTTTATTCGTAATTATTTTGAAAACCTTTAACCTTATTTACAGTATTGCCTGAAAATAAAGATTGTGTTTGAATTACGTAAATTCGTTTATACTTTATGCACAATTATCATAAATATTGATATTATTATTAAAAATTTGGAAATAAGAAGTATTAATGAATTCGTGATATGACATCACAATATCTTGTTGTCATGGAAATGAAAAACATAAACATTAATTTGCAATCTGTCACATAAGATTAATAGTTGACATCACAGTTTTTACTAGTTATTGTGTGTTGTAAAATAAGTTCAACTTTGATAATTTAAATACCAAAGCAGAATCGCGGTAAATACCTGAAAAATCCAAAGACGTTTATAAAAAAGAATATGAAAGGTTCACAACATGGATGGAGGAGCAAAACGTAGTAGATGTAGATGAACGAGTTGTGCTTGCTTACCTTCAGAAAATGTCGGAACAGTACAAAGCATCGACTATGTGGGCCATACATTCGAAATTTCAATGTCTGTTGAGGATAAATAAAGGGGTTGATTTAAAATTATTTGTGAAAGTGCATGCATTCATGAAGGCAATTAGCAAGGATGACGTTGCTAAGAAGGCGTATGTATTCAAAGTGTTTGTTTTATTTGACGTTTAAAATATTCCTGTCAGATTTATAGTGAGTACATTTATGTACTCATTTACACATGTATACATGTATACTGTATTTACACATTAGTGAGTACATTTTATGTCCTGATGAAGGGAACATCGTTCCTGAAACATGTTGACTTTTAAATAAAGTTTATTGTGGTAAAAACAAAGTGTTTTTAATTATTTCATTAAATATTATAATTGAGGAATTAAACTCGTGATGCCAACATAGCCACTTGCCGGTATTTACACTGTTAGTTCACAATATATTATAACCTCATTGGAGAATTCTATGTGATTAATTAGGGTATATACAAAAAATAAATTAAAAAGCCCTCAGTTTCCATACAAAACAAGTTAAGGTAAAAAAAGTTATACATATTAACTGGCGAAGTAAGTAAAAAACACAATCTTCCTTGAGACTCTGAAGAAAAATCATATTAAATTAAACTTCAACTTTTTTCGCGATAATTGTGCATAAAGTATAAACGAATTTACGTAATTCAAACACAATCTTTATTTTCAGGCAATACTGTAAATAAGGTTAAAGGTTTTCAAAATAATTACGAATAAAGATTAGTATATTAAAATATAAGTGGATAAACAGGTCTTTAAAACACGCGCGATTTTTCGAGCACGACGGCGTAGCCGTGTGCTCGAAATAAAGCAAGTGTTTTAAAGAACAGTTATCCACGAATACTTTACGCTTTTTTTTTTTATTGGTACACTTTGAAAACATAAATATTGATATTATTATTAAAAATTTGGAAATAAGAAGTATTAATGGGAACATCGTTCCTGAAACATGTTGACTTTTAAATAAAGTTTATTGTGGTAAAAACAAAGTGTTTTTAATTATTTCATTAATAAAATGGTGCCACAAAGTGAATTTGCTAAATTTAAAGATATAATATTTAAGTTCTCAATCACAACACAAGCGACGATTTCCGCTTACTGTGATGGTGGTAGGAAATTTTCAAATATAGTCAGGTTATTCATAACCCGGGAATGTTTGTATTTCTTTAAAACCAAAACAAAAGTTTTAAAAAATGTTGGAAAATAAATAAAAAAGGCTGTAAAAAAAGAGAGGTTGAAACAAGGACGAGACAAAGAATGAAAGAAAATGTTAGGGAATTCTTCCCGGAATTCAAATTTTAAAAAAAATATCTCTTTGTACACATAATACAGCCCACCGACATATCAGCTACAATATATTGGTAGATAGGTACCTATCTAAACCTTTCCCTGGGTACCATAAATCCACCGCATTTACAACACATTATTGGCACACAAATGGGTTCACGCATTAAACCCCATTTATTTACCTACTTATGTTTTAAATCCTCTAAATTTTGTTTGTTCTGGTCATGGTTTTAGAGCCAAGTTCCATCGTAGAGATAGGTACGAGTATGTACTTCGTAACATGGAAAATACCCTTATCACTACGCCTCTGTAATTCTCTGTATGGCGCTATACTTGTTGGTACGAATCGTGTTCCGGATCATATAACGGAAGCATACCTACCCCTTTCCACTTTCCACCCTAACGAAAAATCTTCTCAACCCCTCTCTGTAAGTATCCTGGGAGATTTCAGTACCTACATTATCAAAAAGCTTTCAATAGATAGCATTAAGAAGCTATATTCAGTCAAGACAGTTATAAATTACCCAGTCTTTTGCGATATCAGATCTGAACAAAAACTTAAATATGTCATACATCCATTAGCCGGCCTTATAAGGAACGTACGAAAATAGCGAAAACAAGATCAGCGATGGAAATATTCGGAAAAATCTGTCAGATTAATTTTTTTGGGCGGTTATATTCGGGATAATCTACGCGTGATTCATTAATCCCCGTTTTTGTGTTACCTATAATTTATTTGGGGTGATCAGCGCAAGGTACTGAATGTCAATATATTAGATTTTTTAAGGCATTTTTTTGTATCAATAGTAAATGAGACAGGTATTGAAGATGTAATTAAATTAAATGTAATTTTCAATGAGAAATCCATTTGAATTCGCGGTTTTTCAGTAAGTTCAAGAGATAGCGACCTCCACACAGAAGAAGCTTTTTGGCACTGAATCCAGAGGTCGGGGGTGTTAAGCAAAATAAATATTATAATTTTTTAAGATAAATGAAACAATTTAACTTGTTTTGAACCACTTATATGTTTGAGTAAAGCCAAATAAATATATGAGTGGTTCAAACAAAGTTAAATTGTTTCATTTATCTAGAATGGATAACCACAAAGTTATAGCTACATTCAAAAGTACCTATATTGTATATTCTGGAGGCTGTCGGGATTCTATTTTTTCGTTCCCATTGAAAGAGTTCTTCTTTTGGATATTTTTTTATGCTGATTGAAAGGCATCTTTTTTATGGGCAGTTATATATCCATCCATGAATTTGCATGATGCATTATTTAGCCTTGACAAACAGCTATTCGTCGGTTTATTAGAGTATAAAATGATTTTCTCATAAAATTTCTACGAGCATCTAAGGCAATAATAATTCTTACTTTATTACTTCAGACTCTTTAGACAAACATAAACATCAAACAACTGTTTTACTTCTGAAGCCATATTTTTTCCAAGTTATAACTCGACAAGGGCTGAAATGCTTCCTATAATAAAAACTGCAAATATAAAATAAACGTTAAGGATTCAAATATCCTTTCGTCCATAAAGCCAACCGGAAATTTATTCTCATAAGATTTTCATCTTAAAGCGCTCACAGCCTCTGTACCTATATCTTGTGTGCTTTGCTGGCAGGACCAATAGACTTATATTCGTATGCATCGCTTCCGTGCTTTTAAAAAAGTAAAGGAATATTCTTTTCGTGAAAGAGAAAATGTTTTTATTTTTTTATTGTGTGATACGGTCCAAGTATCAATAGAACGCTTGATAACCACATTTAGGGATTAATTGAACGAACACGTATTTCTGTAACGCGTTAACCTGTCAAAGTTATATTTTATAAAGGTTTTTTTTGTAAACACTTCCGTGACTTAGACGTGAAAAGACTTAGACCTGGAAAATTTAGGAAAAATGGTAATTTTACGGGTGAAAAACCTGAGGAGGGAAATTATGTAACGCAGGTATCTTAGACATTCATATAATGTTATTACAATAATGTTATTACAACGTCTTCACTCAAGACAATTTTTTCATCATGTTTTATTTAAGCATGTTTTCTTATAGTATACCTACAAGTTTGTTAAAAAATGTGCCTTTTAAAATCGAGCGGGCAATTTTCGAAAAAAAAAGTTATGTTGGTACACATGTACCCAACATATGTTGGCATTATCAGCCGTTTTGCATTTTTAGTTTGTTTTTGACAGATATAAAGGTTTGATGTGTTTTGGTGTGCTTGGCGATCTTTTGGATTAAATTCGTGAGAAAAATTAAGATTAAATTTTGTGAGAAAAATTAAACTATGTGCTAGAATGCTCTTAAAATGTTGACCAGGCATTTGACAATTCTACTTTGAGCAAAAACATATTTATGAGTGGTACAAGCACCTCACAGAAGGCCGAGATGTTAATGACGATGCTCGCCCAGAGCGTTCAGACGCTCCAGCACGTCAACAACCGATGAAAACGTTGAAGCAGTGATGAAATTGTTATGGAGAATGGTCGAATCACTATTAGAGAAGATGTCGTTATATCGGTTGGTTTGAAAAAATAAGAAGAAAACGCCCGGATTTGTGGCGAAACAATAGGCTTTTGCATCATGATATTGCACCTGCTTACACATCGTTGTTTGTTCGTGATTTTTTGGGCAAAAATAACAGCGTAATCATGCCTCAGCCACCGTATTCACCGGACTCTTCCCCCTAAAGTGACTTTTTCCCATTCCCAAAAAACCCATGAAAGTACGGAATTTTGCCACGACTGAGGAGATAAAGACCGCATCGCTGGAAGAGCTTAAGACCATACCTAAAAACGCATCAGTAGTGTTTCGAGGATTAGGAAAAGCACCTGCAGAAGTGTATTATATCTGAGAGGGGTTAATTTAAAGGAGACAAAATAGATATTGATGAATGAATAAATATTTTCCGTGAAAAATAAAAAGTCACCTTTTTTAACAAACCATGGATATCTCGGTGTTTGTTGCAATTAAAGTAAGTTAATGTAGTTTTTCAACAGTAACAAAGTAATTACAAAGTGGTATGGGTACTTCAACATGAGCTCGTGGGTCAGCAGAGGCCGCAAAAGGTTAATTATCGTAACAACATGGGAACAAAAATGGAACACCGCCTTCATTTCGCTTTATTTATAACTACTTCAAATTTATAGGTCCATTCAAAGCAACCCGATAAGTTAAAATAAATTTTTTTTTTGAAATGATCCATGACGTTACAAACGGGAAAGATTACGTTACGAACAAGTTAATGACTTTCAAGTCTTACTAAAAAAATCGCTTCCCAACCGTTAAACGGTGTTTTAGTTACACATTGTACAAATACCGTGCAATTATAGATTCGATTTGTTACTAATAAAATAAATGTTACTAATAAAACAGTGTGTGCGAAAAGTGTGTCTACAATCTGTAAATGATAGGATGGGATTATTACACCCATGGTGACACTGCATAAATGACTAATGACGTAATGACAATACATAATTACATAATTAACCGCGATTTCTCCCCCAAGATCCTTTCTCACCATCCATCTTGATGACCTCCGGACTGTAATGTAATAAATTATTGTGGTAAAAATACTCTTTTTTATGCTTAACAATATTATTATTTCCACTTTATAACTACATCCAGTTTACTTGAATTCACAAACTCAAAACTTTAACCATTATTGACTACTATGTTTTTCAATAATGTTTTCCTGGATCGATGACTAATCTTGTATTGGTGGCAGTATTTATTATCCCGCAATTTTAGCTGTTTGATGAAAAACCTATGTTTGTCACCCATTCCGTATCGGGTATTTTAGGCATACACGGATATGTCCAAATTTCACTTTATTCTTACACTCTTAAATGCAATTTGTAAAAAGGAAAACTAACCGTATTTAGTTTTTCAAAATAACAAAATAAAAGTCTTTAACCTTGTAACGATACACATTTAGGCGAGAAATCGGTGAGCGGAGTAATTTAAATAGTCCCTTGTCCGACCAATCGCTGACGGAAGCGTTCCCCTTCCCCCCCGCTAGCAAAGGCGAGCACAAGCACCTCCCCGCTCCCCGCAGAAAGAAGCGAACCCCAGCACGAACAGGTCACGTCGGTTCGCCGCTCGCATTCCCGCTCGCGTGACGCGGTCAACAATGGCCGGCGACTCAACGATCGAAACCCGATTTGAATACCGTAATTACGGGTCGCGGGTGTGAGACTCTATGTTGAGTTGACACCACCGTGCAAAGTGATGGAAATACCTACTCTGACCATGGCCTGCCTCCTGGTTTCCTGCCCTGACGACCAGCCGTAAGTCGACCTTTCCCCCCGTTAAAATGAGTCTTACAGTAGTTTACGGATATATTAAACGCATTCCCAGAGAGAGCTTTGAGGGAGATTTCTATGTTAGGAATTACCTAGTCAGGCATTGTGTTGTTTGTGACCGATATTGTATTTTGCAAGATGCTGTAATTGTGTTTACTAGACAATATAGCGATGTTTACTACAGCTTCCTCTTTCATTTGACGAGATTACGCGTGGGCGACTTGGCAAATATCTATGTACCTTCTAATCTACAACAAGGAGCCATTGAATATTCCTCCAATATATCTAGAAGGAAACGAACTGCTTGTGGCCTCACAGGTTAAGTATCTGGGACATATCCTAACCGAAGACATGAAGGATATAGAAGATATGGAACGACAAAGAAGAGCAATTAACATACGGGCGGGAATGCTCTCAAGGCGGTTCTACCACTGTAGCGATGACGTCAGAAAATTACTCTTCAAGATATACTGCACTGCCTTGTACACATCTGAACTGTGGACGCAATACCCAGCAGCGCAATGGAACAAACTGAGGGTGTATGCATACAGGCAACTTATGCAACTACCGAGGTTCTGCAGCGCCTCCACGATGTTCACCGAAGGGAGGGTGCACTCATTCCCAGCATTACTTCGCCACCGGCTAGCCAGCTTCTGGAGCAGGACACGGAAATCAAACAACATCATTGTCGTGGCTGCGTCCGGGTGGCTCAGCTCCCCACTGAATGAGCGATGGATGCAAATGATGAGGCGACCTCCCTGATGGACGATTAAAAAAAAACAATATTTCTTTTTTAAATTTTAATATCTGTTTTATTTTTGTTTAATTTAATTTTGTTTTTAATTTTGTGATTAATTTTTATTACAATTATTTATGTTCGATTTTTTTTTTCATTTTTTATGTAATATGGCAGACTGGGATTGCACTACCCTCCCAGCCCTGCTGGAATAAAAACTTAAATAAAAAATAAAAATAAAATAATCTAGCTACCCACCACCTTGAGGTGGAGAGATTTCCCGCCTGCCGACAATAAGAGCTAGCCGTCTGCAAAAGGTGGGCAAAAGTGGGGCCCCTGTCGGGACCGCTATAACCTATTTAATTAAAATGTCATTATTTTGGACAGTTAAGGTTTCTCAGTAAAATCATCATGCTTATCGTATCTAATGAAATTTCCAACGGTCAATTTAATATCGAATAAAATTAATAGTTTACCCAATAAAAAGTATCGGTCGTATAATTATTAAAACTTAAATATTTATCTATTTAAAATTTTCACCACTTTCTTCATGTACACCACATAGTACTCAGTGACTCCAGCCATTACGTAAATATGGTCTGAATTCATATTTTGGCTTTCAGTTTGGTGCAAAAACCGACTTTATTGTTATTTTATTCCGCAGCTTAAGCCAAGGAAGATAGTTTATAGTTTATTTTTTTCCTCGCGGAAGTGTATCCGTGTGTTACTATTAATTCCACTAGAGTTGGAAAAAAATGTGAAAAGGAGAACAACACTTCAGGCTTTTGAATAATTCATTGTTGGTATATTAATTATATAACGTAATTATTATACAAGCACAATTATTATTGCGCAATATGCTTATAGAAAATATTCAAGTTTAATGCTTGGATGTTCACTTCTTAGAAAGAGGTCTCTACATTTATCTAAATAACAAAATGTTTTACAAAATTCAACGTCGAAGTTTTTATTTATTCCTCCGCTAAATAATTTTGATTTCTGAAACCTCATAACCACAAAAACGTGATTGAATGCGATTTCTGTTCAAATGTCCAAATTTCTGTAACAAATTCAGTGAAATAAATTATTTTATCGTATTAAATTTACTAATAATTGAAATATTCAAAAATTACGTTCTAGCTTTAATAATGGTAGTTTTCTCTCATGCGTGCGGTGTGCAGAGTAAAAATACATTTAGTTTTTTCGTAAAATGTATCGTCGCCCCAAAGGAAATGGTAGGTACTTGTTCAATGTTGGCAGTTATGAGTTACGAGTGTAGTTTTTATTTAAAACTCAGCAAAATAGGCAAAAGTATCAAACTTAAAAAAAAATCTCTATTACTCACAATTCCAGCAAATATTTTCCTCTGCTTATGGAGGTTTTCACCGAAACTCAATCGAATATGGGAAACAGAAATATGGGAAAAAAATCGAAAAAAGTTACAGTACATCTGGGACTCGAACCCAGGTTCATTAATTAAACATTACAATTTGAAGTTTTACTCATTAAGTTAAAAATGTCAATAGATATTACGTATTAAATAAAAAAAATGATAAATTTATCCAAGACACTATCTAGATCGCATTAAGTTCTGGTTAAATGTTGCAATCATACATAAAGATAGCAGCCAATAAAAATATGCGTTAAGAAAATGAAGATAATGTTGTTAGTTCTTGGTCGAAGAATGATACAGATAAATATGACTGAATCGGATAGGGACACCTTAGTTCAGTTGGTAGAGCACTGACCCCCTAATTCAAAGGTTCTGGATTCGAGTCCCAGAGGTGATCGTATTTCTGTTTCAGATTTTTGATTGAGTTTCGCGAATATTGTCTTCATTAATTAATTACGTAATTTGCCTGGAAAGGGTAGTTATTTTATTATAATTTCTGGAAGAAAAATTATATCACCAGCATTTTCCATGATGTCGAAGTTTTACTCTTTGCCGACGATATGAAACTGTTTAAAGTCATTAATGATGTGCACGATTGCATAATCTTGCAAGAGAATCTCAATATTTTTTTCAAATGGTGTTCAGGTAATAAACTTCAGCTGAATATTAGCAAATGCCAAGTTATGAGGTTCTACAAAATTAAACGCCCAATAATATATAATTATGCACTCTGTAATGTGGACTTAATCTCTGTAGCCGAAATACTTGACCTAGGCATCATTTTTGACCAGAAACTCTGCTTTGTATCTCATGTAACTTATACAGCCAACAGGGCTATGAAAATGTTAGGTTTTATTTTAAGGTTCACATCTCTCGTTAGAAGCATTCTAGAATATAACTCTACAATTTGGTCACCTGTCTTTAATAATCACATTAATATCATTGAAAAAGTTCAACGCAAGTTTTTGAGGTGTATTAATTTTCGACTTGGAATCCCTTCAGAATCAATAAATTATGACTTTTTATTACACTCATTGAAATTGTTGAAGATAAGTGACAGAAGATAAATTTTTGATCTCATATTTTTATAAAAAATTGTAAATCATCAGTTGAATAGCCCTAATATATTAAAGTTGATTCACTTTCATGTACCTACCAATAGATCAAGGTTCCCTAGTATGTATTATTGTGACAATTATACGTCTGTCGCAGGATATAATTCTGTTATAAATAGAATACTCACGATTGGTAATTTTTATGTCAATGTTGCTGATATTTTTAATATTTCCTTATTAAAATACAAGGCTCTACTTATCAAACATTTCAGCCTTACGTATTGTAACGAGGTTACTTCATAACAAGCTTTTCTTTTTATTTCATTGTATCCTTTTAAAGTTTTCATTTCTCTTTTTCTCTTATTATGAGAAATTAAAAAAATATATATCTTTCTTCACTGTTCTATGACTGTTTAAATATATTAAATAAGACATGTTTGTAAATGGCACTTTGTGCCGTAAATTTTAAATAAATAAATAAATATATTTGTAACAAAATATATTTGTTCTCCCGGAAGTTTGAAATATTCACAGAGTTACGTGTTTTAAAAGCTATTAAGCTTATTGTGCAATTTTTTAAAATACAAGTTCTTACATTGTTGTACTATTAATATTGAGCACGGTGATAGAAAATGGTTTGTATTGCGTTTACCTTTAGTTTATATTATTCTGTGGAAAAATACTTGCAATAAAACTGATCGCATCGTTCGTAAAGAGTTTCCTCTCCGTTGCTAAACCTTTAAGTTAATAGACATATGCACATATTCTTTACTTTGTGAGATGTATGATATTTATATTGATACTAACGTGGTAAAACATATCCTTTATGTATGTCTTTTCAGATACGCGCTCATTGATGAAGGTGTCTGTATTGTGATGAGCTGGGAATCCATAGATTGAAAGAATACACAAATAAATGTCATTGATTACTTCCTTTTCTATCTCCAATATCTCTTGATGTCTTTTAATAATATTTTTGAAAACAGCAAACATTTTAGCCCGGTGTTTTTTTTCTGCTAGTTATGTAAATTTTTGAAAGCTCAAAACGAAACTCTTATTGCGAAATTACGTTTACGTTTACCTATAATTTCAGGAACAACATAACTGAATATAATTAACTAGTGACCCGGCCACACGTTGCCGAGGCTAACTAAACCTTTATAACCAACGCCATCTGTTAAATCAAAACCACACCGCTCGACCGTTTGTCAGCCCGTTGCCCGCTGCCCGCTGCCCGCTTCGTCAGATATATTATGTATTTTTCAACCAATTTACACTAACCTTGACAAATTATATACCTCAAAACCTTCCTCATGAATCACTCTATCTATTGGTGAAAACCGCATGAAAATCTGTTGCGTAGTTTAAAATATCTAAGCGCACATACAGCGTGAGCGACTTCATTTTATTCTTATTAATAAAGATGTGCTAACCATTCGAAAATTTTTGCTGCTTCAGATGGACACTGATGTCTTGCTTTAGAATCAAATTACTAATTTATTATAACTTTCATAGGTAAAAATACATTTTCTCTTGTTCAATGTGATTCTTATAATCGGTTTTGAATTTACTAATATTGGTGTATATTTCATGGTAGTCGGTAGCGCATTTTATTACATTATTTTTTGCATTGTATGTATCCTAACAGATATGATTAAAAGTTCTTAATTTGAGTGTTGAAAGTTGAACTTTGTCAAATTCAGTGAAATAAAAGAACCCCCCTCTCCGATTTTCCTCCCCTGGTCCGCCCGGCGAGTCGCTGGGGACGTCAAATGCACACACGGTTTTAAATCTGATGACATACTGCCCTGTAAAAATGTCAAAGCGTCCTGAAAACCAAGCTAGGAATAAAAATATATTTTTTTAGTTTTTCATACCACGAACACAAGATCAAAAGATCACTGAATTACAGTAGGTAAATAAATATGAGAAAAGAATTGCCATCAGTCGTCATTATATTGCACTGTCATTTGAAATACATTTCAACACTACTTAACCGTTTGGAGAAATTTGGTAAAATTTGTATAAATGGTACCTACGCATTTTAATTAATTGAATATAAGACCTAATTGCAGTAAAACGAATGAGAACGAATGTTTTCTTGCAGGCAAACATCCGTTTGGAGGAGTGATTAAGAAAGGTCACATGAAGCTGATGGAAAAAAACCTAAAACCTAATCTTATACAAATGCATTGTAATTATTTATGTATGAACTTTTCATATGTCTTTACTAAAGTTGTAAAATTATAATTTATGTGTGGTTCGTTCAGCCAGTCAAAACGATCAAAATATACTGACGTAATGATGTTGAGTTTTTTCGAAGAGAAGCATTAGGACACACAAGCTCTTGGTCGCGCCTCCATCTATCCCACCTGTAAAATAATTTAAGGTTAAACGTCACGTACGTTGTAATCTACGCATTCATAGATGGCGCCAATTTAATTATTATTGGTTTTTAAAACTTTTTGCTCGTTTTGCTTTAAAATATTGAGGTGAATTAATTGTTTGCGCCCGTACGTATTTAATATGAATATAAATAAATAGTTTTGTCCAAAAACAAACCCAAATCTTTCAAGAAAGGCTGAAAAATAGAGTATTGGATTGAGTCACCGATACAATATTGAATTTTTCAGCCTCTCTTGAAAGATTTGGGTTTATTTATGGACAAAACTATTTATTTATATTCATATTAAATACGTACGGGCGCAAACAATTAATTCACCTCAATATTTTAAAGCAAAACTTGCAAAAAGTATTAAAAACCTCAAATAATTTAATTGGCGCCATCTATGAATGCATTGATTATAACGTACGTGACGTTTAACCTTAAATGTTTACAATGTAGTAAATTTGGCGCTCCTCGCTTTGTCATTAGTTTCTAATGTTACGTATGTAATTGAGTATACTTTAATATAAACAAAATGTAATACAAAGAAGCGCTTTGAATAGTTTGGAACATTAGACTTAACAATATACCTGATAAAAATGAAAATAATATAAAATACGTTACAGTTGGAAGATATTAATAAAACGTTTCCGGTAGATTTTCCTTTCCATTGCAAACTTATTGCCAAAATATGAGATTCATTTATTTTAGCGCATTGAACATTGAACATATCATGATTAATAGTAGTTTTACTTTAGCTATCATTATTTCAAAACGGGACGCTACGGAATGTTTGTGATATATTGATAACAAAACTAATAAATTTTCAAGGAAATCCAAGCGAAATGGATAACACACGCCTGCTCCTACTTGTGTCCAAATAATTGAATAAGTATAATGAAATTTTAAAAAATCTAACTAACTCACGTCGTTTTCCCGCAGGGATAGGCAGAGAGGACGGACCGCCAAACAACTCGATCTTGGTAGTGGCTCACACTCCTTGACTCGTTCACATTCATACATCGTCTCAAACATGCTTTTCTATTATTCTGACTCTTGACATGGCCCGACTCAAGTATCTGATTCACTTGGTCATTTGCGCTCTGTAAATGAGCAAGTTTTAACGAGAATTCCTTGTTTGGGAATTGTCAGGCAATATTGTTGTGAATTGCCTATTCCTATCTGACGTATTGCCCTGTCTTGCTAATGAGTTGCTCGGTTGTCGATACTACATCAATATTGCCGGGCCTAATCTATTACCTTTTCGCTCTGTTACATATAATATGTGCACTTCTGTTCGTCACCCACCCGCTACAAAGGCTGTCATATATATAATTTCGAACGCGATTAATGTTAATAAATAATTTCATGGTTTTGCTCTCAATACTGCATCTACGTGTATCTACGTTTGGTCGAGTTATTGCAGGAGATCGTTTTTTTATTCGCCTTATACATTTACAGCTATCTTGACGGGTTACGGCAATATTGACGACCTTGCCCAGCAAGACTATTGACGGTCAACACAATATTGTTACATAGGCAATAATAAGTAATTTACCTTGCTTGTTTACCATCACCATTACAATCTTAAGTTTTTACCTTAATTTTTTCTTAAATACGGAAGGTTGTAGAAGTTTAAATTCGGAAAGTTGTTAAAGAATACCACAAAGTCTCAAGGTCAAAGCATTTGAGCTTTAAGTTGCTTCTATCACCTTTAGAATAAGCCACTTAAGCTTTGTTTGAGCGAAGCAAGAAAATAAATTAGCTTTTCAATTTCTAGAACCCTTGGAAAAAAGCCTGAAAGTTTGAAATGTTCTCAAGCCGTGAACTTTGGCAAAAATGCTCGAAACCTCAAAGGCACAACCCTTCATCAAAGTGATGATAAATGATTTTGGTTTGTTTAACTAACTTGCAAAATATAACAATGAGTCATTAGTGGATCTCATAAAAAATAGCAATTAGTGTATGACTGTATTATAAGTTTGAGCAAATGGCACGAGTTCTAATCCTCTCACGAATATAACTTTGAACCCACCTTAATAACGCTGTAAATTTAACATAATTCAAATTTGAAATTAATTCGGCTGGCGAATAGGGTTAAGCCCGTGAAATAGGAATTTTCCTAATAGTCTGAAATTCCGAAATCGGGCCAGTCTAAATCACGAAAATTCTCTTACCCAGTCTTCTTTCTCTCTTCCGAAGCCCGGATGTGGAACGATATATTAGCAGAACAAAAGAGCTATATCTTCAATGAAAGCCTTATTTTATATTAGCAGAGTTTTTTTCATATTTAGAAGGGCTATTAGCTCGTTGACCTTTCAGTATCGAAAAAAAATTAAATCATTTTCATAATAATAATTTCTCGATAGATATTTTGTGGAAATATAAAGCCAATTGACTTGTAAAGAGGATAGATTTTGGTACGTGGGTAGATAAATTAATTTTTATTTCTGAAAAAAAAACTCCCTTTCCCAAAGGAGAAAGTTTTAATGATATGGAACTTGACAGCCTCAAAGAATTTGTTTACCTACCCTCGCGCATATTGTTCTCTAAAAAATATATTTTGCTGTGATGAGGTCGTCTCATATTTTTATTTTGATGAAAATTTATGGTATTCCAAGAATTGTTAACGCCAAAAAATTAAGATTTTCGATATATCAAAAAAGTAATGTGTTTTCAAAGCGAACATAGTATGGTAGTATGATATGATATGGTGTCTCATGGTGTCTCATGACGTCACACGAGAGAGAAGATTCAGTACAATTTCATCATTAGAATGGCAGTGCTGCAGCACCGCGTGTACCGTGACGCCACAAGCTTTTCGACCGGTAGAATATCTTCAGTACTGTTAGGTATTATCCAAATATTCGAAAAGCTGTATCTTCAACACACTGTTGTTAATATGATACATTTGTAAAAAATATGAAATTTCGTTGTAGGAAAGGACCTTATTTCAGTATTCTCAGTAAGTAAAATTCGCTATATGAAAATGTGTACAAAATTCCTTCGCGGAAGAAATATGTGCGCTTTCTCGTAGACATTCTTCATGTTTTATTATGTTGTGCTGAAATTATCTTTCATCCCTATTATCAAGAAAGATCGTGACGTCATAAAATTTGATAATAACGGTGATTTAATGTTCTAATATGTTAGGCTAATGTTCAGAATCTGAGTCCTAAATATGTCTAGATTTTAGTAGGCGATTTAGATACGGGTGTCGAAGACATCCCAGTCAGAAGTTTTGACTTGAAATTCAAAACATTAAGCGTTATAAGTATAATTAGACGACAAAACTTGGAGCAATATTATTCAAAACATGCTAAATTGGGTCGGCTGCTGTTAACTGTAAACTGTAAACTATTGAATACTTGTACCTACTGAACAGCAACAGCCTCCAAGCGGAAGCTCTTTCCGATAATAAAAATATATTTCCATAATGATAATGATTGTAAAACAAAATTATGACACCATTTTAAAAATTTTGTAAATCACATTACTTCAACCCCTTTTTTTCTTTCGTTAACAACTTATTTCATACGGTTCCTTCATCGGGATACAACGAATACCCACTAAAATTATAAAAAATATAAGCATAGGCAAAAAAGAGCAGAAGAACCGTTTAGACACAATCGGAAATATGCCTTTTTTAAATAAAATTCTAGCTGTATTGACTCATTTATTTATGTCCGTCATCGACAGCATAGACTGTTTTATCTCCCGGCTTGCAAAACTAACTTGCCAATGGTATGCCGGTCGGGAGCGCTGTCTTGTTGTTAAATAGAATCACTTCGGATATCGATATGTTTAATATCAATGAAGCACAATTCAGACAACAAGCTTTGTTGTTGTTAGTATGATTGTGCTTCATTGAAATATAAATTACTTAAACCTGTTTAAATTTTAAATCTTAATAGTCTTTTAAAACGAATTGAAATTTTATTTTGTAATGTTTTAAAATGAATAAATAATTGAATTGAATTGAATTTTTCCAAAGAAGTATAAATTGATTACGAAGGATTGTTATTTTACCTAGTAAAGTTATGTTTTAAATTATGAGAAAATATGTTTATATTTAGTATAATAAGGTTATAACGTAGGTCGTTGGCAGATTTGTTAAATTTTCAAACAAAATTTTGTATTATACAACACACATTTCAAATCATAAAATCATGCAGTAAAATAAATAAATAAATTATTTGGGAAAGCTACTATTCAGAATTTTTAAAAGTGTTTTGTGACGTAAATACTTCAGTTTGTCTATGTATTTAGGGTCTTACAAACTAAAATATTTAAGATTTTTTTTTAAATTTTTATTTTGCTTAGACATTATCGAAAAATTATAAATACTTATGATCAATAAATTATTCCAAAAATTAAATAATTATAATAGTTTTATCATCGTGATTTTCAGCAATTTTCAATGTAGGTATAAATTAAAGCAAATTTTGAATGAAATAAAATCGATATTGAGTTATTATTTTAAAAAGCTGGTACGGAGAATAATTAATCTTTCTCATTGGAACCGCCCTGTACATTTGCAAGAGTACGATCATAAGAACATCTTTTGATGAAATTTGAACTCTCGTCCGCTGGTTAATGGCCCTTTAGGTTAAGTGGCAGGAGACGATATTTAATTAAAATATGATCTTGAAAATAAATGATTCGAAAATATGATCTCTTTAAATATTTTAATAATAAAAAGTTTTATTGCAGGATGTGGGGAGGATACTGCAATCACACACGTCCCGCAAAGTTATGCTTATTTTCCCAACAATTTATTTTAGATGCTTTTATTAAATACTGCGAGTACAACTCATATTGGCCTTTGAAATAATAAGAAGTCTTTTTACCTATACGCCCAAAAAAAAAGTATCAGGCCTATAAAAACCGCTTTCAAGTTCCAAATCTCCTATTTACGAAGCCCTTTTCGGTTATTGTTTCATCGTATAACGTGGCAAATTAATTTCTTAAAAAAATGATGGTTAAATATTTCTATATTTTAACTTCAACTTCGCAAAATAAAATAAAACAAACGCTTTTGAGATGTTTTTTCTTGGCGATTGGTTGTAAGCAGGAATTTAAACCTTAGCGCCATCTACGTAAGGAGTGTTATTGTTAACGGCCCGATTCCAAATATTACACGACGTGGTGCATCGCCTTAATGTGAAAAAAAGTAGAATTGAATATTATTAAAATTGTCCTACTAACTAACTCTATCTTTCAAGCCATTTCCCCGCCGGGAGTGACGTTCAGGATATGCAACTCATTAATATTCATACAGTGTCTCGTACGATGTATGTCATTCTCATAAGTTATATGGACTTTAAGTTATAATGACGTGAATCCACCCTAGTATGTGGTTCATTTGATCATGCCACGTCTTTTAGGAGGTCTCTGACTTTATCCTCCTTTAGCTTGTGTGTCTGACACTCCTTTCGCGATTCAACCTTTCTTAATATTCAATCTTATTTAGCTTTTAATCAGCCAGCGGCCGAAAATCCACATTTCGTCGAAAGTTGTTCTTACGATCGTGCAGCGCGGTTACAATGAGAACGATTAATTATTCTCCTTACCAGCTTTTTAAAATTATAACTCAATGTCGATTTTATTTCATTCCAAATTTGCTTTAATTTATACCTACATCCAAAAATGCTGAAAGGCGTGATGATAAAACTATTAAAATAATGTACTTTTTGTAATTATTTTTTGATTATAAGTTAAATAAGAATGTAATAAGAATCTGAAACATATTAGTTTGTAAGTGCGCAAATGAATACACAAACGGACTAATTTTCGTCAAGAAACACATGTACGTTTATATTTTTTAATGATTTTATTTAAACTGAAATTAAAATTCTAAAACATGCGATACCCAGATAATTTGACGACCTACGTAGTCCAGTTGGTAAGACTCTTGAATCACAATCCGGAGGTCGCGGGTTTGAACCCGGCATGCACAAATAAATTTTATTTGATTAATTTGTGTTATTTCACAATTAATTCATTTAAAATAATATATAGCATACTTGCGGCATGTTCCAGAGTGGAAGATACCATCAGTATCGTCCTGGTGTAAGACCACCATTCAGAATTGAAACGTTGCTTGAAAATGGCTTTAGCCGTGTTTGGTGACCAGATCTGAATAGCCAGGTACTTCCCAACCTTGTTCTTCCCCACCTCCTTCCCCTCCCCACTACCTTCAGCCTCACAACATATCCCAATTGGGGATGCCATAGTCTCACTGGATCCAGACGGGAGCAGTTGAGATTCTTGTGCGGTATTCACTGTAAAAAAAAAAATGTATTGATTTATTTTACTGCATGATTATATGATTTGAAATGGCTGTGGTATAATACAAAATCTTTTTTGAAAATTTAACAAATCTGCCAACGACCTTTGTTATAACCTTATTATACTAAAAATAAAATAAAATTCTCAATTTTTTTTTTCTCGAATGCTAGATAAAAGAACAATCTTTCTAAATCCATTCATCATTTTTTGTGGAAAAGAGTCAACACGTCTAAAATCTGATTTAAAAATGACATATTTCTGGTTTTCTCTGATAATACCCTCTTAACTATTTGTTTTAACATCGTAGTTGCAATTTTTCGGATCTCTACTTTTGTAATTAGTTCTTTCAAACTTGAACACCTGAACTTCCATTGATCATCATTACTTATGTTATCACAAGTTTCTAGATAAAGTTAAAAGAAGTTACATAATCGATGCTTAAAAAGGTTTTTCTAATAAAGTAAAGCCTTTTCAGGGATGTATTATCAAATCACCTAAGTTAACAATCCCGACCCAACAAAGCGTTGCTACTTCCAAATGAACCATTATTTTATTTTAACGACTTATTTATCTAAATTAAAGGTCCCTTGCGGCAGCTGTGAAGCCTTTTAGGAAGTTTGATAATCACGTGACCTAAATGCCCATACACTTCTAATTTGTTTTACTAAGTACCAACATAGCCTCCTATCATGATCCGATTCGTAGAAGTTTAAAAAAGCGTTTGAAAAAGAAATACGGGTCGATTCCCGTGGTAGAGCAGAAAGTTTTTGGTTTTGCATTCAGAGATTTTGGGTTCGAAGCAAAAACATCAAAAATAATGTTTTTTTATCACAAATAAATCATAATACATAAAAAATTCGGGTTAGTTACACCATTTATAACTCGAGAACGGCTGGACCGATTTTTATGATCTTTGATTTGTTGGATTTGTCTCCGCCTCGAATAGCAGAATAGTTATTAAAACATCGGAAAAATTCACGAAAACAATAATTATGAAAAAAAAATTCCTCACACATTTTGTATGGAACGAATTCTCATGTTTTGAAAGAGCTGCAGGAATATTGTGATAAGTATAATAATATTGAGTAGTGAGTGAATTCCAAAAATTCAAAAACGTCAAATGTCAATGCGCTGATTGTTTTGCTTTTGTTCTTAAACATATAATGCTGCCCCTCTTTCTTACACACATGTCAACAGTCGAATATGGGACAAACAGTGAACGTATATCTGCACTCCTCCAATTAGGAAAAAATACAATAATTATGATAAATCTCCCGCACACGTATAAAGAAAATTAAGTGCATTTCCCGTAAGTAAGTGAAAAAGTAAGAAAATCACAAAAAATATAAATCCGTACACAACGCCATCTCTGGATACTGACAAAAACAAAACACGAACATTTGCGCATAATCGATAATTGCTACCTACTTTGTGTAACTTTTAATTTAATTAAAAAACTGAATTTAATTCAGCTAATAAGTTAACAAAAAAGTCATTGATTCTAATAATAAATTTAAACATCGAGAATGTAATCCTTATTCCATAGCGAAAGATTAGGAACTGGATAATCTCAGTATCGCCATGGTACGAGACCAAAGTTTCGAATCGAAACGATTGATTGAAATTGGATTGGGTGTATATGAACATAAAATTATCTAAAAGTTTAGCTTACTACCATCTAACCTCTTAACCTTTGGTTTCCACACCCCCTTCATTGAAAAATTTCCCCAATGTTGATCCACTAGGTATTTATTGTTTCGTAGAACTCCACTTCAATTTTTTTTAATAATATTGTTATTTAATTTATAAAAACAGTTCATTTATAAACAACTTCTGCTATGTAGTTATTATATGTAGTTATGATACGCCTGACAGATGTTTAGCCTTCTGAAGGCATTATAAAATTGTTTGATACACATATCGAAGAGTTTGACATTATTTATTTAAAATTATTAGCAAGTACCTATCTTTATTTCAATTAAGTTTTTCACCTGAGGAAAACGGTGAGGCACAGAATTGATTTACTTAACAAATTGAACAGTTTACGCTGGTCACATCAACCTAAGCACCATTTCAAGATTGACTTAATCAAAAACCTTGCTAACCCCACTTTGTCTTACCTTGCCTACACTCGTGACATTTTCGGTGTGTTCCTTTGAATTAATTAACTATAAATTACAACGATGACAACATTGTAGCAAGTAGGTAATTTATACAGCTCGAGCTGAAAGCACAATTTATCGGATATTCAAGGAAAATTGATTAGTATTCGAGTGTTTATCCCTGTTAGGGGTCCTATTTACCAGATGCGATGTGTCATATAAATCTGACGTGATATATGAGAGGTAAATAAATATAATAATTGCATATTATAATATAGTAAATTCGCTCACAATACACTTAGGTAATGTTTGAGTCTACCCACGTAAACAAACATTTCACGGTCTTCCAGATTCTGAATTTCGGAGATATTTATTTCAGAGAAAATGCAGTATTATTTTTTGCTATTGAAAATAAATTATTTAGAGGTTTCTTCGTCAGAAACTTAGAGGTTTTTGGGTATTATTTTCAATTATCAACCTTGTTTTCCTCAAGAGTCTTCCTCCACTCATCTCGGTTTTGTGCCAGCTCTCTCCAGTTTAGAAGCTCCAAGATAGATATGTCTTTGACAACGTTGTCGCTCCATCTTAATCTTGGTCTTCCCAGGCTCCTTCGCCCTATAGGTCTTGAGTTCAGCAGGGACTTTGGTGCTTGATGCTCGTTCATTCTCTCCACATGACCCAGCCACCGAAGTCTTCCCAGTAAATTGATTGCGACGTTTAGCTCCTTAAACAAAGCATAGAACTCATTGTTATAACGTCTGCGCCAAAATCCATTTTTTGAACCGGTCCGAAGACGGGCCTAAAAATTTTCCTTTCAAAAACGTCCAGTGCTCGCTCATTCCTCTTAGTTAGTAACCTTAATTTTAATACAAGTAAAACGAGACTCAATAATGGAATAACGGGCGTAATTTAAAAATGCTTTGGCACAAGATCTCAACTATTTGGAACTGTCCGGATCCAGTGACTATTGTATCCCCAAGGTTATCCATATTACCTTCGCCCGGTTTGAGTGTTTGTGACCATTTTATAAATCCGATAGGAACTGGTTCCTAAACAGGGTTACCAATGCTTGTATTTTAAAATACCTGCAATAAATGTTCAAAATCCCCGAATTGGGGAGAACATAACATCAAATTCCCCGCAAATTCGTCACAATTTTCTTCAGAACAAAATTCTGTTGAAAATAGCACTTTTTATTAAATAAAATTGATTAAAACGTAATATTACATACGTAAGATTAAAAAAATAGGTTACAACCCGATGACAATATTGAAGCAAAAATAATAACGTAGGTATAAAAAAAATCAATGTGCCGATTTATTCTAAAGCAGTAGAAAAAAAATAAACAAAAAAGAACAAACTTATTGTAATTTTTTTATTTGGGAACAAGTATCGTCCTATATTGTTTTTTAGGTGAAACACTTTAGCCCAGTGATTTTCAGCATCGTCATCTACATTCAGACCATGTAGAGAGAAATCCGGAATAGTGGGATCCTTCTATCGTAAAATTTCTATGACTAGCAAATTCATATATCTTCGAGTTAGTTAACTTCAGGAATCCCCTGACTGTTATTGTTTAGAAATAAATGTTACAATTCTGCCATAAAACAAACTACGAAATCATCCACCGAATATACATATGTTTCAAAAAGTTTGGATGATTAAAAAATACCCAGAATCCCCGCATTTTCCCCGCAAAACGGTGTTCCCCGCAAAATACCCAATTCTTGAAAAATATTAAAAACTCCCCTCAATTTGGGGAATTACCCACAAATCGGCAACCCTGTTCCTAAATAGCCATTTCCTCGGATCCACTGCGATCCAGTGACAGCCAGTCACCGTCGGTAACTCACCGAGACAAAGTAACAGTGATAAAGTAACAGTGCCAAAGTAACCGTGTCAAAGTAACCAAGACACGCAATGACGTTATGTGTAATTTATAACAACTTCGTCAAGTATTGCCGTCAATCTTTCAAATCCGGAAGGATAGTTGAAATTTATAAATCTGTAGCAGTTATACCTAGGGGGGAAACATTCTCGTGCGAGCTGCTGTCGAAAGTAGTGACATCTTGTGTCGAATTCTTGAGTTTGAAACCGAATTATAACAGTAGCTTTGTGTGAAATTCCACGTACACAGATGTTATTTGAGGCGCGGCCGTTAAGCGTGGCGTCCGACATGCACTCGTGGCTGGGTTCTGAAATTCAACCACACAGATTGTCACGATAATAATTATTACTTCATAATAATTATTAGCCTGACTTAGTAAACCTTCACCTGGCCGCTTACTTTAATTGTTGAATCGCCGTATTTTGGATTTTTTCGATTGGCAACATTATTGTTAAACTTCCGGCGGTACTTTTTGGATTCGCACCGTACAGCAAGCCGGTGCAAATTCGACTAGTCACTTAAGTGATAGTTCTGGATTTAAAAATGGGATAATCCCTTTGTTACAAATTGTTTGTTTAAAACGATTTTAATCGCGATGCACTTTTTGCGAACGCTCCTTTCTGATGTGATCGGAACGCTGTTTTCTAATGTGTTTGGTCGCCGCCATTGTGACCGATATTTGTCCGCGGCATATCGATGTTGTAAATTACCTATATAATCGCGACCGGCATATTGAAGAGCGTCGCGAGGGAGAGTTCTTATGACCTGGTACGGTCACTGCTGCTCATATTTGTGACGGATGGTTACTTGGCGTTCATTTCCTGATGAGGCGTGCTGACGGAAATCGTGGTTATCCGAGGGGCTCAACCAAAGCACTGGTGCTGATCTTGGACTCTACTCCCTGGCGGGGAGTCCTCAAACTCTGGCCTTCCTGGGGAGTCTTTCCTGGTTCCCATCCTGGAGATTGCGTGAGAATATGGCCCGCGGTTCACCAACGCGCTATCTTCAAGTAAATTAAGAGTTCGCGTCATTGTAGAAGTATTTAGATAAAGATCCATGGTCCGCAGGTACGACATTTCTTTCTGCTTAATTATGTTCCTGTTAAATTGTCAGAATCTGTTATGTTTTTGGGGATGTGAAACCCGGCCCCTCAAAAGGGCAACATTGTTATGTTCTTTATAAAAATATACTGGGATTTGGTTGTTTTGGAAATGAACTCTTTTATTGCTTAAACCAATGAAACCTCACAAGTTGGAACCTGTATTCGTTTATTCCCACAATCCTGAAGAGAATCTCTCACTCTACCATTAAATAGAATAATCAGAAGGTCCATACTGATGATTCCTGTTACAAGATGTTAGCCTATTAATACTGTTTGATGATAATGATACGGCTGAAAAGAGTCGACAGGGAAAGGTGAAAGCGAAGAGGAAAGGGGAAGTTCTTAGCTATTCAAATCTGGTAACCAAATACGATGTTCCTGATCAAATAATGTTTAAATTCTCAATGGTGGTTTTTCACCAAGGCGATAGTGAGATCTACAAATTAATGTGCTGAAATGAAAAATGTAAGCATTGTATGTGGTTAAGATTTTTATCGCAATTCTTATAATTGCCTCTTTCATCGATTTATTAACAATATTGAAGAAACTTTGTTCTCAACACGGCGTTATATAATTGTTGTATTAGTGCTCAATTAAAATATTATCTAGATTGGTAAAGCAATGTTCAAATACTCTAAATTTGATTGAATACCTAAAATATACATGTTTACGTAGCCGTGGATAACATCTCTCCCGAAACAGAGATAAATTTCATTAAGTCTTCATGGAAGTTCAAAGACTTGTACATTATGTCTAAACCCATACCTATCTTTGCCGGTTCTCCCCGGAGCGGATTACATTATAAACCAGAGGCTATATAAACAATTTGTTGCCTTTTTGGAAAATAGAAAATTTAACGGCAAATTTATTATCATTAATAAAGCCTTCAAAAGACGATGCCCTTCATTGAAAAAAATGCTCGCACCGGCTTTAAAAATGCTTGCCTTTGAATTCGTGAAAATTATTAAAAAAAACTTCGTCTGAAATAAATTTTTCCGCATAAATTATTATTGTTTATTTTTATTTTGGATGCTGACCTCTATTATTGTGAACATACTTATTTACATATTTTGTGCTTTAGTGTATTATTTATCATCATTGGACATTTATGCGACAATTGGTAATTTTGTATTTGGTGTTGCTTTTTGGTATATCTTTTTTAATATCAGTATGAAGTAGTTAAAGCACTTACGATAAATATTACTAAACTGTAAATGAACGCTGAGCATCAAACCGATCAGTATATATTTTGAAGTGAAAACTTCTTTAGCACAGTTGTGATTTGAAACTCAATGAAACGAAAATTGGGACATTAAAAAGAGACAAACACGTATATCAACAGGATTTGGCCTACGAGAGAATGGGATAGTATAATCAGTCTTCTCTTTGTGCGGTGTTTCGTAGCCTCCCCACTCCTGTCTCCTTTAGTTTTTAAAAGTTTTTTTGTAATATTAGTTGATTAGTTTAAAATTACATTAATATTTTTTAACAAAGGGTTAAGTACGTATTTTGTACAATAAAATGCAAAGCAATATTGAATCTTCATAGGAAAATAATGCTATGTGCAAATTTTGCAAAGTAATTATTTTGATAAATTACAAACAAATTTTGCCGTTAATAAAATAATATTATATAGATATTTTAAATTTAAAGTATTGGCAAACTTTTGATGCAAATAAAGTTTGTACAAATTAATATGTGAATAATAAGGGTCGCGAAAAAATATGTTCAAAACATTTTAGCCAAATCTAGAGAAATACATCTACGGTACAATATACTAAATTGTCAATAATAACATGAAAATGATAAATTTTATTTTTAAGATGTGAAAACAAAATAAAATATAAATGTTAAATGTATCTTTTAAGTATCTGATTGGTATTTCCTCGTGCTTGCCACACTTCACCAGACAAAGGATTTCTTTTTCTAATTTTCTTTGTAAAATTTGATGAGACAGCCGAAACCTCCTTTACACATTTCATTAATCTTACAAACAATGAGACAACGCTGGAAATATTCAATTCATCGTTTGTCAAAATAATGTGCATTAACTGAGGCAATCGCTCCAAGCAAAAATTAGCGAATGCTTGAAACGGGTTTCGGGGGAATTAATTCTTTGAAGAGCGTTGGAGTGATTCTCCATTCTATTGGAATATAAAATAAGGACAAATCTTTTGGTTTGCTTTCCAAGTCGCAAATAATTCAACAATAAATTATTTTAGGAATGTAGTGATGAGAAATAATAACTTAGTAGTCATGGTGGTTTGGATGGTTTCGACTTCCATTCTTCGCATAGTATTTACAGACATATATGACTTTCTTGTCAGAGCGGTAAGATTCTCATGTTAGAGTTCACAAGTAGTGGGTTTAAGATGAAGCCAGGCGAAATAATTCAAAATCATACAAAATCCTGTGTTTTTTTTTTTGTTTTTAAAATTTGATCGCTTTCAAGTATTATAGACGTTTCAATTAAATACGGCGAGTAGAACACATCTTGACGTTTAAAAATATCGATCAGTCTTTTAACAAGCCTAGAAAAAAATAAAGTCTATAAAAAAACACTTTCAAGTGCAAATTATCCTACTTATAAACCCCTTTTCGGATATGGTTCTATTGTATAAAGTGGCAAATTAAGTTTTTTCATAATAATCGCAAAAACAATTATTTTTTATGACTGAACCTCACAAAATAAAATAAAACATGAATTTTGGCGATATTTAAGAGAAGCGTTACCCAACTGCGAATGTCATCCTTATGCCATCTGCAGAAGGGCTGATAGCGTATCGTTTAGACGAATTTAGTCTCCGCGTCGCTTAGTTCCATGCAATCGATTTTAAATTTCCTTGTTATTATAATAAATAGTGCGTAAAACAGGAGTTAATGTTTTTTTAGGGGCCTCATGAAATCAACCTATGAAAAACAACTCTAAAATGCCTTCTCCAACCTTTCAAAAACTTTTTCTCAAGTATTTTTAAATCTCCTAAAAAGAGGCGTGGATTCCGATATCGAATTTCTCCAGGACTGGTGGATCACCTTAATGAAAACGCTATACAAATCTCTTTAATGCACGATTTTTAAGAGTTTAAAACAATTTTATAATAATCATATGACAACCAATCACATTGTATACAAAACTTATTAACATGTTTGGAAATCAATAGTTTCCTCGCAAAGAAAAAATTATGTTGTGTTTATATATTTTATTATTCATTTATTACTTACCGGTTTCGATACATTCGTGTCATTCACTAGCAAATTTTGCTACTGAATGACACGGATGTATCGAAACCAGTAGCAGAAAATCAAAAATTTAAAGTAGCAAATGTACATGGAAAATACCATCATTCACAATAAAATATAATATTTTATCCTGACCAAGGAACCATTAGTTTCGAAACACGTTGATAATTATGATTAAAAAAGTGGTGAGTACAAAATGATTTTTCATTTAATGAAAATGATGCCACAAAGTGCGAATATTGAATGAGTGAATGTTACAAAAGGAGTGAAAGATATTCACAAAATCATCATAGAAGATATGTAGAAACTTTCAGCTAATTCATCTGATCATATCTGAATAGACCGGTCGTGCTTCCTTTCTTACGTATCTTCATTTTATCTGGCGTTGCCTAAGTCTCACAACCTTCCTTTAAAAAGTGCAAGAGTTAGTTTCACTGGTTTTAAAAAGATTTTAAAACTGGATAAACAGTATTCTTCGATTCCTTTTTCGTAAAAAGACGTACACATGAAACAAAGTAGCAGTTTTCATCATTTATACTTCTTTTAATCCTTACCTTAACCCGCCTCACAACGTCTCCCAAAGGGTGTAACGATAACGTTTATCTGGCTCTACAACAGTACGGCCAGGGGACATGTTCACCGTATCAGATAAGTATAAGTATTTATTATATAGAAAAAAAGCCAAAACAACCTTTCCCCAATAAATGCAAGCTCCGTTCCGATAAAATCCTCGCTTTCCGTAAAAAGAGTTCGGAAACGATAATTCAAACAATTTCCAAAAACAAAACATAAAAGGAATTCAATTCTACCTTGCCCGTGGAATTCATAAACGACAACCATAATTATTGTACACAGCGACACAAAACATACAAAAACCAATTACGTATGAATTGTACACCTAGAGGATATATTAGGTAATATATATGAATCGTTTCACATTTTGTGGTTTCATTACGGCTGCTTTTTCGGTGCCCAAGGCGAACTCAAATTACGTAGTCTCTCCCTATTCACCTGTGTCATGTCGCCCCAAACAGTATTGGCAATAAAAACAATAAAGTGTTATTCATACAAATAAATCACTTTACGGGGTACAAGATGGTTGAGAAGTCGCCTCCGACCCTCCGCCCTTACAAGGGAGACCTAATTCTCGGATAGATTATTTAGTTAAGGGCAAATAGGTTCTTTGTCCGGATTTCCACAGATTTTGCAACCCTGCAGGAATCTCTGGAGATATTGGAAAGGGATTAAAATGTGTACGTTCTGTTTTTACGTGCGATTCTTTGTCTTTAATGAAGTGAGATTTTTGAAGTGAAACTTCTTTAGCCCCGTTAGTGATTTGAAATTCGGATGAAACGGAAATGCATCACAAAAATTTATTATTTGACAGTCCTCGGTTCTAATATAATGCGGTAAATTCACGAGTATGCGCGGGCCTCCAATAGCGCCGCGGTATAAAGCGCCTGACTCTCAGCGCCCAGAGAGACATCCAGGAAACAAAGGTTCGAAACCTACCAAATCCAAAATAATAAACATTTTTATTTTTGTAAAATCAATATCCAATCTTCAAACCACTTTAAAATAAACAGGTAAAAGAAAATAAAACGACATCTAGCGACTTTCTAGTTTCACTTCTACTGCGTGTGAATTGCAGACTCTGTGATTTTTTTTAAAGAAAGATAAACATTCCCGGATTACCAATAACCGGTCATTACTTTTAAAATCTCCTACTCTACCACCCCATTAAGTGGAAAATGCTGCTTGCGTCGTAATGGAGGACTTAGCCAGCCGAGGAATTGAACTCATGACGCCTGGGTGGGACCCAGACCGAAGCCAACTCAGCTACTGACCGGTTTATTTTGTACGTTTTCTTAACTTTTTAGGAAGTTTGTAATTTTTATTATGATTCCGCACCAGAGTTCACACTGCTCAGGGCTTGTGGAAATATCACTATCTCTACAAATCTAAGTCCTCCGCCGTGTCTGTCTGTCTGTTCACGATAAACTCAAAAACTACTGAACGGATTTTCATGCGGTTGTCACCAATAGATAGTGTGATTCACGAGGAAGGTTTAGGTAAATGATTTGTCAAGGTTTTGTGTAAATTGGTTGAAATATATAATATATATATACAATGAACCAAAAAAAAATAGCTAGCATATACAATGAACCAAAAAGAATTTACCGCGAAGCAATAGAAATTTATAAGCAAAAAAATAATATGAATACTAGAAATGACTAATCAGAATTCCCAACACCTGGAAAGTCTTAATCGATGAAAATCCCCCAAAAACGGCATTTCCAAAATTACCAGTAGTGTCTCCAATTAGCTTAAACAATCAGGTATCTACTGCCAGCCCCGCCCCCCACCCCCTCCACCATCAATCACCTGCAACCCGGGTACTTCGTTCTAGACATAAGAAGTGACTTGCATTCACTTAAGTTTTAGCTTTTGGACCGAACAGACATGCGAAAGCTATCAGTTTGAGACAAAAACTCAAGACATAAGGCCTCTGAAGATGGACAGTGTGATCTGTCCGAAACGTCAGGAGTTAAAAAGTCCTTTTAAGGAGTACTTTAAAACCGAGAAAATTGTTCTACATCTTACACCCGTGAAAACCTTAATCATAACATATATATATATATCTGTATGTGGTGGACGAGGCTGGCAAGCGGGATGGCAAGCGGTGGATGTGATTTGTTTGCAAATTAACAGAGGGCGGTGTGAATTAATTTTTCGAAAATTGGTTACAAAGGTTGGGTTATGGCGATGTGTTTCGTTAGCTACATCAACGCGTGGCTGGGTCAGCTAGTAAATAATAAATGTAACTTTGGGAAATGTCACTAAATACATAAGTCGGATGAAGGGGACAGTAAGAAGAGGGGGAAAGAAAGGTTTGATGAAAGTAATTGACTTTAAGGAGCTGATTATATAGCTAAAACCTTTACAGTAAAACCTTAGCAATACATAGTTTAAATGTTGGCTTCTCAACACGACGAATCTGAGGGGACCTATCTCCCACTCTAGAATGACTGCAATGATGCGAAGGTGGTATTTTTTTTATCTACCTAATCCTAGTTCAGAATTCGCGCCCAATGGGGCCTGGTTAGGGCCCCCAGATACAAACGTCGTTGAAACATTCGTTCTTTGGTATGTGATGTAGTTTGGATGTTCTCATTCAGTCAAAAATATTCTATATCTTTAAATGTAACTGTGATTTATTTTATTTATAAACAGAAACAAACAATACATCATTTACAGTGGTGAAAATAATTTACAATTATTAAGTATATTTCATGGTGGGTACCTATGATGTTTCTATGACGTGCGTAGCATGAAGGTATGTGTGTGTGAGTATGTATGTATGTATTTATGTGCTTGAATAAATTATATTATTGACATGATGCTCTTTTTAAATTTAGGCAGTGAATCGAAGAAAATGTCGATGTTAGAATTTAGACCAATATTATTGAACATGCGAAGAGCACGATTGATTGGCGAATTACTTGCTGCAGTTGTCTTGAAAAGTGATGCTAAGATTAAACATACAAGTCAGCGCATGTTTTTCAGTTTAGTTTAGTTCAGTGTTTTATTTAGTCCTGAAGGCTCTGTAACCGGGTTCGAAAAGAAGACGATGAAGAGATACTAAATTACGAATGTTAGAGGAGAGCGCTGACATTTACAGCGACAAAATCGATGCAAAAATTGCGAAAATGTTTAATAAAACACAACTCGTTTAAAATAGAGCAATAATCTCGCGGGCATTGTCTTAACCCATTGGCCACAGAATTAATGAGCAAAAAAATTGGCCTTCACCACTGAATTAATTTTGTACCAAAAATTGAAAACCTGCATTGGTGCACTAAATCCATTGTAACTTTTAAACCATATATTGAAATGAATTAATTTCTTTAAATTTATTTACATATTTGATTAAGGTAAAGAAAAACATAAAAATAAAAATTTTAAAAATATTAAAATATGTGTAAATAAGGATACAAACATAACCTTCTCTTTTTTCGTAAGTTTTTTTCCACATTTTGATTCAAAAAGTTACAAGAAAACATAATATTCAAAAATCGAATAATAATAATTTTTATTTTTTACATACATGTATACTAATAACTAATAAAATAATTTGGTATGATAGTCCTCAAAGCAACCAGGGACGTTCAGGGTTACTACCAAAAGCCTACAACCACTCGCAATTTTGAAGAAATTGAATGGCGGCTGGCAGCACACAAAACTTGGAACACAAATATCAGGGAAAAAACATAAGAAACATATTATTGCCAATTCTATAAAATTAATGCTCAATAACCCACAGAGCGTTCAGCATTTAAAATTTTCTTCAAAAATGTCACAGTCGTGCTTGTTTTCCGTTTTTTGGCGGACCTACTCTAGCCCGTCAGCGTGCCGGGGTTTGTGGTTAAGTACCTGAGTTACACACCCGGCAGGCTGCGGGGATTTGTGGTCAATGGGTTAAACAACATTTAAATAAACACTGTGAATTTTTTCATTCATATAACTCATAAAATAACTGAAACAAACGTGTTTATAATCATTTTTGGAGCATACTTTGTGATTTTTTTCAATCGAGAGAATTTGATATAATTTGCGTTTCGGCGTTGGCAATGTCTAGATATTATCTTAAAAAATAACGTATATATTTTTTTAAAGCTTTAAAACGTAACGTGTTTAAGGGAGATATGTATGAAATCAGTAGAAATTCGGGTTGCGGGCTCTGAAAACTTGAAGAAACGGACAGAAAAATATATTGCCAAAATCTTTTCTAAAGATTTTCCAAAAACACTTCCATACTGTATTACGTTTTATTTCACAATCGCCCTATAGATTTTGGTACAAGTGGCAATGTTATTGGAAAAGCAGATTACTCGATGCTTTATATTTAAGATCGAGATAGTGGTTTAAATTATGATTTTATTGTGTATTCGCAGTGGGCAAGATAACATATTATTATAACGGCTAAAAGGACTCTGGACTCTGGACTCGCCTAGTGACACTTTTTCCAGTCGAATATAAAAGTTACATGGGATAAATAATTGTATTGATTTTATTGAGAATAGTTTAACCAAACGGTAAGCAGTTCTAAATGTTATAAACTGTATTTTTGAATGTAGCTATTACTTTGTGGTTATCCATTATAGAAAAATGAAACAATACAATTTACGATAGAAATAGGCAATGAAAAATTAAACTTTTTGAATTTAACTTTATCTATTATAAATAATAAAATCGATTTTAGTATATATCGCAAGCCAACATACACTGACATAGTAATTCATAAGACCTCCAACCACCCTGTCTCACAAAAACACTCCACCTTCCATTCCATGATACACCGCTTAGTAAATGTCCCAATGTCTAATAATAATTTCCTTTCTGAACTTTCAATAATAAAACAAATTGCTATAAATAACGGATATGAACCAAAATTAATTTATAACATCCGAAATAAAAAACTTAGCAAAATTTCAAAAAATAAATATCTATACAATTCTAATAAAATTAATGATAAAGAATGGCGTAAAATTTTGTATATTAATAATTTTTCAGTAAAATGTTGCAAAAATTTCCCTTCTAATATTAAACCAGCGTTTTATACAAGAAATAATATCGGTAATTTTTTGAGAAATACTGAAGATAAAGACCATAATTTGACTAATTCCGGAATATATACACTCAAATGCAATGATTGTCCCTCATTTTATATTGGAAAAAACAACTCGTAAATTTGAAATCAGAATCAAAGAACATTTAAGGTGTCTTAATAATAATAATTTTTCTGAGTTCGCTAACCATATCATTGAAAATAACCATAGTTTTGAAAAAAACACAGGGATAAATATTCTTCATATTAATCATAAAGGAAAACGTTTAGATAACTTAGATGCTTTGGAAATTAAAAAATCCCTTAAAAATAATGAATCTATTATCAACAAACAAAAAATATTGTCATATAGCCCAATCATGGATTTGTTCCCCTACCCACCCCTCTACACTAATACCTACCCACCCAATCTACATTATTAACTAACATCGACTCCACCCCTACCATAATAAAACATTGTTCTAAACTGTCAAATTAGTATAAGCTTTCCCTGACGAAGGAACGTTTGTTCCGAAACCGGTCGGATTTGCACATTATATAGGTGGTTTATACAAACTTGTATTGTTTCATTTTTTGTTATTTATTTATATAAGTTTTTATTCCAGCAAGACTGGGAGGGTAGTGCAATCCCAGTCTGCCATATTACATAAACAACTATAAAAGAAAAGAAAAAAAATAGTTTAAATATTAGGTAGGTAACTAATTAAAGCATAAAATGAAAACAAAATTCATCACACAAATAACAAAAAATAAGCATAAAATTAAAATAAATAATAAGTAGACAGAATTAAAAATAAAAAGATATTTTGGGATCGTCCATCATGGAGGTCGCCTCATCATCTGCATCCATCGCTCATTTAATGGGGAACTGAGCCACTCGGATGCAGCCACGACAATGATATTGGTTGAAGTCCGTATCCTGCTCCAGAAGCTGGCTAGTCGGTGGCGAAGTAGGGCTAGGAATGAGTGCACCCTCCCCTCGGTGAACATCGTGGAGGCACTGCAGAACCTCGGTAGTTGCATAAGTTGCCTGTATGCATTATTGTAGCACACCCTCAGTTTGTCCCATTGCGCTGCTGGGTATTGTGTCCACATTTCTGACGTGTACAGGGCAGTACAGTATGTCTTGAATAGTAATTTTCTGACATCTTCGCTACAGTGGTAGAACCGCCTTGAGAGCATTCCGGCCCGTATATTAATTGCTCTTCTTTGTCGTTCCATATCTTCTATATCTGAAATATCTGTTATAAACTGTACTTATTAAACTTTATGTAAGGATACATTTTTTTATGTAAGTATATTATGACTTTGTGGTTAAGTGAATGGTTCAAACGCATAAGTCTAAGCACATATTGGAATATTAATATATTTTTAATTATCTAAAAGCATGTAATGTATCTACATGTACTAGAGGCAGTCAAAAAGTAATGCCTCCTATTTTTGCATGGGTTGGAAACTACACTATTGACGTATAATTTATTACTTTTCAATATAATCTCCGTCCATTTCCACGGCTTTTGCCCGTCTTTTAACAAGGGCATGTCACAGTGTTGTAAAAAGCAATTTCACATCCAGAACACCATCGCCATAACTTTCCCGGCCGATCACCAAGCTTTGATTTTTTTTTGCCCTGGGTGAGTTTGTATGATGCAATTCCATTGACTGCCTCTTTGATTCAGGATCAAAAAAATGAATCCATATTTCGTCTCTGGTCACAATTTTTTCCAGAAGGTTATTGTTTTTTCTTGGTTCTTTACTCTGGCCCGTTAACTTTCTTGGTACCCACCTTCCACAAACTTTTGTTGAATAATCAGTTGTCGAATAATCTTCATCACACTGCCTTTACTGAGGGAAAGAATGCGACATCTGTAGTTATCTGGGGTCACCACGAATGATGTCATGAACTCGCTCATGTTGCGTGCAGTCACTTTTTCGTCAACCAGCGATGTTTGTCCTTCAGCTTCGAACGAACCCATCGTCTAGCAGTGCTGACGTCCATGCATCATGGTACACATTTTTCAGTCTTTCGTGAATGCAAGTGGGCGTTTCACATCCCACGGTGAAGAATCAATCACAGAATGCTGTCTAATACGAACATCGATGTCGGCCATTTTGCAAAGCGACTGCAGTGCTGCCACCAGTTGACCCAAAAAAGTTACTACTGCAGCAGATTGTAAAAGAAGGTTCGAGGAATTGCACCAAATTCAAAATTTTCACAAGTAACTTTATTTAAGTACAAAAAAAGGAGGCATTACTTTTTGATTGCCTCTAGTACAATGCATATAAAATTAGTAATGCAGATAAATACAGAGCGCAGTAACGAATATCAAGGACTGTTCAATATGTTCATAAAGTCAGGTCTCCAGCAACCAAATGTTTTCAAAACAAGGGACCATAACAACATTGGTTCGGGGGCACAACGTATTTGTCTGCCATCGGCCGTGGAAAACAAAAACAGGGTTAGGTTAGTCTAGTTCGAATGCGTTTGCCCACATACTGCAGCATCCCCAAAGATGACATGAGACCAGAGGGATATTTCTCAAGGCCTCCTACATGAATACGTATTTTTAACCTATAATCATTTCCGAGTTCCGTATTACATCACATTAATCTCAATAATTATTATAACTAGCAGTCAAAAACATGCTCCGCAGGTTTTTGCTGCTAGGCCCTGCGGGTGACTTTTGGTTCGGCTTCACCCAGTTTAGTGTGGGGTGACCATTTTATAAATTTAATAGGAACTGGTTCCACGAATAGCCGGTTCCTCGGACCCAGTCACAGCTAGTCACCGGATCAAAATAATTGCGGCAGGCAATGACGTCATATATGATATACAGACGCGTGTTATTATTATTCACAATACAATAATAATCATATATTATCATCAATCCCTCCATACTGGAGAGATTCACGAAATTACAAATCCAATAGTAGGTACCTACTTACTTGCCAGCCGACGTCCCTTATGCATCTTTTGGCATTATTGGCCACTTTCTTGAATTAGGTTATATTACAAAGTTAGCTTTTTAACAAACTTCAACTACGAAGATGGATCTCGAAGATTACCCAAGATGGTTTGGCTTACGCAAAACCATCTTTGTACTTGGTCAGAAATGAATTCAAAGTCGGGTTCTTAAATTTCAACCGTACAGCAAGGCTATTAATAACGTTAGATGTATTATTATCTTTGTTTTTTTGTTATACGTTTATGTAATGTATGTTTTTGTTGCATGTAATTTTTTCATATAATAGGAGACGTGATATCAAAGAAAAATAATTAATAATTATTATGAACCTCAAAAATTCTTTGCACATTTTTTATTACTGTAACCGATATTCATAAATACCAGAGTAGGTGCCCGTAATATTAATCCTTAAGCGTCACATAAAAGTTAATTTAAGCGCAAATTCTGTTAGCTTAGTCAAACTTATGTTTTGACTACTTTTGGCATACTAAAAGTACACATTTGAACCAGGGTTGAACTACTTAAGCACCATAATGTATCACACAAATACATTATTAATAATTCAAACAAAAGGTTAACTCCATAAATTCGTTACGAAGTTAATGTACCTACCTACTATAATCCTGGTAGGTATTATTTAATTTTGATTAACAAGTTTTATTAATTTTAATCAAGTTTACCCAAGTTGCGCGGAACAAGAAATTTAATAATAAAAGTATCAACGTCTAGAATGTCCTGCCAACGAACTCGGCGAAGACAATAATAAGATTAAATGTGTCGTATGAAAAACTATTTTTTGGGTGAGATTTGTTTTGGTCTTGGCGGCGAATGCGTTTGCCCGCCTACTCTTACCTATTTCCCTTTCCAGAACTTGCTATCCTTCTCTTCCTGAAGCAGCATCCCCAAAGATGACATAGACCCTGAGAGATATGGTTTTCCTGCGTAAGGTTAATGTAAAAAAAACGACGTGTTAGAGCGTTGAAGAAGTATTCTTGTTTTTGGATCCTGACGTTTCTAGTTCAAAACCTGGCGAGGACGAATTATGCTAAAATACGTTTTTTGCGACTAGGAATAATTTTTTCCCCCATTAGTATTCTGGGAAAGGTAGAATAAGTACTGTAATTGGTCCCAGAATTTCTACACTGAATTATATCCATATTTGGGAGGCGGGAATGGGTACCGCCGCCCCGGGAACCTTTATTGGATAACCAACACCTCTGGCATAGGTCACCTCAAGTGGTTCGCTACGTTTGGTGATTTATCAGGGGTGCCCGGGTTCATGGGGTAAGGTTTGTCTAGGTCTTGGAGGCGGATGTCCATAACACACTAAACCCCAGATTCCTACCCATCCCTTAAACCCTTTTCCTTCCCAGAACTCTCCTCTCCTTCCTTTCCCTAAAAAACTCTCCACACAGCATCCCCAAAGATGACAAAGGGAAATTATTTTCCTCAGGGCCTCCTGTGTGGAGCTCATGTAAAAAAAAAGAAGAAATATCCGTACTTCTATTATAACAACGTCGAGGAATTTGAAAGCTTATCAATGCAGGTTATCAAATAATGCATCGTTTAGAATTTTATATTGAAATTCATAGTCAATGAAAATGCTCCGTTCGACAATTTAAGCATGTTCAGATCATTTGAAAGATTGTTGTAGTTCAAAGTTGCTGGAATACCCATTTTAAAACTTATATAATATCAGGATATATCACTTTTTTATTGCGCAATAATATTAGTCTTATTAATTAAAAAAATACCTCCCAATCGTTAAAGATGTTTTAGTTACACGTTGAATAAAGAATATACAAAATCAGATTCGAATTGGTATGAATTTAAAAAAATCTTTAACTTTGTTTTTTTAACATCGGATTTTGCACCTAGCCACCATGTCACGAATGCGCATTTGCGTTTAGAGTTTACCGCCGAGTGCGTTGCACAGTATTGGGTGATTTTGATGTTTTGCAATATCTGCGTAAATCGTGTTTTTGTTAATAAAATGGTCAATCCACTATTTTATTCCGCTCATTTGGGTTATCTTTCGTCAGTTTTTGTCCAATAATTGTACAGAAATGGCACATTGTAAACTGAACATTCATTGCTAGGTGGTAGCAGCTTTCAGTAGGTACCTACCTATTGCCCTTGCGAGAAAACTCCATTTAAATAAATAATATTTGATGGCTTTAATGTATTTAGTAAACTAATATGTATACATATAATATGTAAACCGCTTTCCGCTTAAACCAACGTATTCCGCTTACTGTGACCGAAGTCGGAAATTTTATCGTAACCCGGGAATGTTTGTCTTTCTTCTAAAAAATAATAAATAAATTAAAAGTATACGTGTAAGCATATCATGGAGAATTGTACCCTAGGCCAGTGTTCCGCAAAGGGTGTGCCGCGGCACAGTGGTGTACCGTGGTCATTTGTTGGGGCTCAGAGGCTTGTTGAAATATATTGATATTTTTAGTTCGATAATTTTTCAGCCATATTTAATGTTGCAATGTATCAAATTAAATATAATGTTTCAAAGAAAGTATCAAAAAGGTATTCAAATTGATATTTTTTAAACCAGCAAAACCGACCACTTGATTTCAGGTAATTATTACTTCATTTATTAGAAATAATGTTTGTTGAATGTGAGATGATCAGGCTAAATATAATATAGACTTTTAGAGCGCCAATAACGTCTTTAAAATCGAACCGATATTTTTGAAAAAATATCGATATCGAAATTTGCGAAAACTATCGATATAGATCTATTGCAATAACATATAAATAGCCCATAATACGTGTATACTATAATGGATAAATTCATTAAACGTACCGCAAGTTCGTCAAGTTGAACTAATATAGATCTATTGTAATAACATATAAATAGCCCATAATACGTGTAAACTATAATGGATAAATTCATTAAACGTACCGCAAGTTCGTCAAGTTGAACTAATGATTGCCAAAAAGAAGAAGATTCAACTAAGACAAAACCTAAGCTGGTTTTAAAAAAGAAGAATAGGTAGCCAAATTTGCATATATGGCGGACATATTTGCTCATTTATATTCTTGGTATAACCCTAAGTGACCAGCTCAGGTATGGGGGCTCCATCGAAGCCAGAGTAAAGTTAGCCTCCCAAAAACTGGGCGTACTGTACAGGGCCCGCAGATACTTTAATAGTACACAACCGCTAACCCTTTACAAATCACAAGTGCGCCCCACGGTTGAATTTGGCAGACACCTCTGGTCTGGAGCTCCAAAATACCTGAAAAATACCCTCGACTCTGTGCAGAAACGGGCGGTCCGTTTAATAGATTCTCCCATCTTAATAGACGGATTGCAATCTTTAGAGCACAGGCGTCGGGTGGGAATGCTATCCTTGTTCTACCGGTATTACAATGGAAGATGCTCCGAGGAACTAGCATCTTTGATACCTTCGCACCGGTGCATAGTCGGGAAACACGCCAAACGCGTGCCCAGCATTTGTACACGGTTGACATTTGTCACATGAGAACGGGTCGTTTCTTCGACTCGTTCTTGTGTTCAACAGCTCGGCTGATTTGCCGGCCTCTGTGTTTCCTCCTTCCTACAACATGGGTCTCTTCAAGACCAATGTTCATTCCTTCCTCTCCTCAAAAAGACCCTCCACACAGCATCCCAGATGACATAGGCCCTGAGGGAAATTATTTTCCTCATGGCCTCCTGTGTGGAGTTAATGTAATTTTTTTTTTAATATTAAGTGTACATTAGTTTGTTCTTTGGTGTACCTCTAAAATTTCTTGATTTGGTAGGTGTACCTTGATCACAAAAAGTTCGCGGAACACTGCCCTAGGCAATAATATACCTGCCGTTAAAAATAAATAAGCATAAAAATAATAATAAATTATTAGATTGTTATTTTTTTTTAATTTTACTTTATTGGGGAAACAAACAATTATAATCAAATAACAAATGTTATTTGTTTTTGGGGAGTTATGCCGTGTTGCGCTACCTCCTTCTTTAGCCAACGTTTCGGACATCGTTGCAGTGTCCATTATCAGGGCAGATCCGGCAGATCCGGTAGATGTGTAATTTTTAGTCGTGAAGTGTGTGCTCATTTACTTCTAAGCGATACCGTGTCGCCAGCACCACTAACTTTCACCAGTACAAAATAATCGTGATAATGATAATGATGATGGACACTGCAACGATGTCCGAAACGTTGGCTAAAGAAGGAGGTAGCGCAACACGGCGTAACACCCCAAAAACAAATAACGAAAATGCTTTTGGCCGTGAAAATCTTAAAACTTATCTAACAAATGTTATAATCTAATAACAATGCTCTAGGTTTTAAATTTCGTTTTCCTGCGCAGTAATGTAAAAAAATATCACTGCGATTACAAAAAGGAGTAATACGGAATAAAATATGTGGGCACGCGACCCTTTTCAGACAACTGCCGTTTAATTTTTGTAATGGTCAACATTTATAAATCCCTTTCCGTGATCTCTTTTTGCGAGTGCTCTTTAGGTGAAAAATCGACATTTTATCCAATGATTGTTATTTTTCTTTACCCCTGGATAATTTTTCAATTGTGTCATGGCCTATTATGTACAGTTTCTTATTATAAAATAACTTTAAGCAAAGTTATAGAACAATCAAGATGATCCCTCTTAATACTATTAGTTTAGTTGAGATTAAGAACCGTTCTCATCCCAGGCGAAATTACTTAGATATTGGTTGGACATACGCAAAAGGTACTTTAACCACGTATAATTTAATTTATCCTATCACCTAGGGTCAACTAAATGTCAATTATTATTTCAATTATTTCAACATTTAAATTCAGAAACGCGTGGGGTCTCAAAAGTTGCGTCTTACAAAGAAAATGAGAACTACATTTAAATTTTATTTTATAATGGTTTTTAGCTCGCTAAAATGCATTGAAAATCAGAAAAAAAACGGCCTAGGGTTTGCTAGTCGAGAGTTTTACCCCTAGACCACGGAGGCCATTGAATGTTATACCTGCATACTTAGTGATTGTGAAAATACATCTCAGTCTCCGAGAGCAAAAGGCCAGCGGGTATCAGTAGTAGTAATTTAGTACACTTTTTTATTTTCTTTAAAACATAATAATTTCGGTAATAAGAGACCCTTCAGTGCTTGAGTGGGCATCGCGTTTGGGTCCAACCCGGGCGTCGTGTGTTCGAGTCCTCAGCTGGCTAAGTCCTCCATCGCAACACAAGCAACATTTTCCATTTACTGTGGTGGCAGAAGGAGATTTTTAAACATTTTTGGGTCATTTGTAACCCAGGAATGTTTGTCTTTCTTTTAAATTTTAAATTTAATTTAATGATATTCAAATTCACGTATAACAAAAACAAAGAACGGCTGCATCGTAACCTCTTATTTTAGTTTGATATTTAAATTATATTATTCTGTCCAGAATTAGCTTATAATAATTAAGTTGTTCTGTGTGAATATTATTTTTTAGGTATCTTATAATTTTGTGCTCTAAACTAGTTATGAAACACATAAACGAGTATAACATTTTGTTCTACTTAGGACGAACAAAGAAAATTCTAAATAAAAATGAATCTTCATACTTGTCCCTTTTACGCCATGAAAATAAATGCATGTTACCCTCTCGGGAGTCTGATCATTATGTAAAAATGACTGAATAAATAAAAGTAACGGACAAAACTCGGTCCTAACGCATCGTTTCAATCTTTATAAGCAATTTGACTAAACTTATATGAAGTCAAAATTACGTCACTCGAAATAAAGGACGCTAGTGCAGAATGCAAATGTCACAAAGAATGACGCTGACTGGGAAATATCTATCCAGTCTGAAAAGCTACACTAAAATTGTTTTATTTGATATTGTTATCGCGAATAAAATGATATCAGATTTACGAGAAACTTTTATGGGTTTAAATAAAATGTTGAAATACTTATGAATTTGATTTAAAATATTTAAAACTATAAAACTGTCACCAACGCATTGGCCAATAAAAATGTTAAAATATTTTACGCTTTTGCTTCCTGGGCAGATACGTTTAAATGCTGATTTCAGCAAAGAGGTAGATCAATGACCGTCTGATGCAATTTTATTGAAATAGATATAATATAAAGATTATAATAATCAGGATTCAATAATGAGCTATAAAGAATCCATTGAAATGCTTGAATATATCAAACCGATTCAATAGGCTACTTGCATGGATTTCATAACGACTTGGAAAAAATCGTGTGGATAGATCTTTTTACTAAGATTACGAAGATGTTAGTAAAATTTTTTTGATATGTAGATACAGTTTTTTTTTTAAATAAATAAATTCATTATTTGGGCTCGTGACGTCACTACATGAAAATATCTCCGAAAATGTTCCTTTTAATTTTGTAAAATCCCACACTGATTTATTTTTTTTATATGCGGCAACACTTTGATTTCAGGCGAATTTTTGAATTTAACGTTCGCTAGATTTATTGTTTGTTCTCTGCGAATTTATCATTTGGTTTGACTTTTTGACAGATGTTATGAGGAGAACCCGGTACATTTTATGCTGTCTGTACGTGTTTTAGAGGTATAATGGTAATGGTGCTGATTTTAACAAAACAGATCCGGCATCTGCCCTGATGATGGACACTGCAACGGTGTCCGAAACGTTGGGTAAAGAAAGAGGTAGCGCAACACGGCATAACACCCCAAAAACAAATAACGAAAATTTGGCTTCTATGAGACTGGGTATCTTGTATAGGGCTAGCAGATTCTTCAATAATGACCAGTTGTTAGCCCTACACAAAACCGAAGTACGCCCAACAATTAAATTTGGGCGCCACATCTGGGCTGGAGCCCCAAAATACTTCATAAACCTTCTTGATTCTGTGCAAAAGAGGGCGATCCGTTTATAGAAAATCCGTTATTATTTTTTTTTCGTTAATTTTTTCCCATTATAACTTGATACATTTCAAATGCAATTTTTTACATATTTTCTAAATATTTATAACAAGACACAAAATACAAATAATTTAAAAGAGTAAAAAAAATATATAAGACCAAAGTAGATAATGGAAACCCACTAAGGCACTGCCTGTGCGTGGGTAATATAAATTTAAGTGCTAATTTACACCAATAATTGAGTGGTACAATTAAAAAAATGTAAATTTCAAAGTGAAAGTTTAAAATATAGGTATGTATCTTCGAAAATATTGTAGTAACAAAGTGACACATACAAGTAAGTTAGAAGATAAATAAAGTTAGTCTTGAAGTTACAGCAGAATTGTATTAAAAAGTAAAGCATGAAGGTTTACATATAGTTTATAAAAAAAAATGTTTCAACATCTGCGACCGGTCAGTGGTTGAGTGGGCATAGCGCTTGGGTCCCTCCTGGGCGTGGCGTGTTCGATTCCTCGGCTGGCTAAGTCCTCCATCTCAACACAAGCAACATTTTCGGCTTTCTGTGGTGGTAGTAGGAGATTTTCAAACATTGTTGGGTTATTCGTAGCCCGGGAATGTTTGTCTTTCTTTTAAAAAAAATTTTAAAAATCTGCGTCATTTAGCCATAATTTTAATTTTTACGTAAAGTGATATTTTATTTGTTATTTGAATGTGTTTTGGTAGAAGATATTAACAGACCGATTGCCATCTCTATTACACAGACGGCATGCACGGCATGCATGTTCTACAGGTATTTTAATCGAGCATGCTCTAATGAACTACACTATACATCCAGGGGTGCTCTTGTGAGATGTGACATAAAAAATAACAATTCTCTACAATTTTAAGTTGTATTTCTATAGATAAAGAGGAGTATAACAAAATAATATGTTTAAACAATTACGTCAATATTTTCTTACGGGGGAAATTTTAACAAACCAGTCACTTAGGTAATTTGGTGAAAAAGGCCAAAAGTGGACAGGCAAAAAATATTTTCTTACGGGGGAAATTTTAACAAACCAGTCACTTAGGTAATTTGGTGAAAAAGGCCAAAAGTGGACAGGCAAAACCTGGAAAATAATTAAAAGTAATATTTAGCTATTATTTTTAATTGTTAAACTAACGTTTAAGACAAGACTTTTATGCATAGCACAAAGGGTAACAATTATTATAAGCAATAATTATAAGCCTGAAACACTCATCCACATTGAAAAATCTTCCGAGAAAAGATACAGGACACCAACGGGGCATGTATCTTTATGAGTTTATTTATTGTTCTGTTATACGTGGTGGAATAATATTGTATTAAATTGAATAGGGATTTAACACTATCAGTGTCTCTCTCGCAAAAATAAAGTTGGTTGTTTTCAGGTGGAAAAAATATAATAAGCAGTAATTGTTGAATGAAACACTAGTATATATTGAATCATTTGGCGGGTATAAGATAAGCTGCCATAGCTCAATTGGGAGAGCAGCTGACCGGCAATCAGAAGGGTTTCATGTTCCGTTGGCGTCATGTAACTTTTCTCGGAAGATTTTTCAATGTGGATGAGTATTTCAGGCTGATAATTATTGCTTATAATAATAATATTTAGCTGTTTAGTATTAATAATAATAATAAAGAAAATATATAAATATACATATAATAAATTATATAAAATAAATTTTTTCCTATTCCACATCACAATGTTGGTAGGTTTTTTATGTGTGTATGTTGTTGTTACGCTAATCCGTTTATGATTATTTAATTTGTGGTTGTAACTAATCTCCTGCTGACAAGCTACTTGCAGTAGCTTATCGGGTAACAAATTCCAATTGTATGCAAATTTTTAAACAATAATTAAAAAAAAAACAAAACAAGACAAACAAAAGTTCACTAAATACTCTCATAAAAATATTCTATCGTTTTAAGAGCGGCGACAAACGACATTAGGAAGCGTGTTTCCATAATATTAATTCTTAGAGTACATACACATGGCTTAAAGGGCAAGTGAAAAGGTTTCATTTCACCCTCTCCACGCAGTATTGATTACGGCGACAAGGGACAAGGGATAGAGGATAGAGGACACCATCTCTTACCCTACGGCCTTTAGGTCCATAGTGTACGACCCTAGAGCCTAGCTCAGGGGCTACAGGAGCCTATTAGACCTATGCCTACAGCCTACAGATCCCTTGTAACACTTGGCTGAGATCACTGCGGATAGATAAACCAGGAACTGTATGATTGATGGTTATTGACCAACCCGTTGCCTAGGAATTGTCAGTTAGCAACTGACTTCCAAGATAACGACGTACTTCAAAAAGTAAATTGAACATTTCGGGCGATCGGGACACCTGACACACTGGCATACGATCCACCCTGTTGATTGTTTCACTTCAAACAAATAAACAAAAAACATTGTTTTGTTTCACAACATTTGGAACAGGTTTTGGAGCGAATACGAGCTTGTCTTTAAGAATAATAACTAATTTAATTGTATAGTTATTTCTATTTTACAGTGCAGTTAGTCGTAATATGCTTACAAGTTATATTCAAGTTGTTGTACATATATTTACTACAAGTTCTGCTGTCAACTTCAAAATCAATGCAATCAAGTAGATTATCAGCCTTCAAAGTCGTTTCAATTTCAAGCTATAATACCATGAATTGGTACCAATGATTGAATTATGACTTGTTCAAATTACTACAAATATTTTTTAAACTAAACTGAATTACGTATTGATTATATCCCTTTATATTTAGCAAACTTTATATTTGCATTTTAAAACATCAAAAATAATTGTAAATAAAAATTACATTTTCACCTGAAAAGTAACAACGATACTCAATGTGACATGAATACTCGCTCTTTCTGCCAATTTTTCTCTAGTATTTCATCGGCGAAGCGTTCAAAGCACTTCAAATTACGTGTAAAATAATCACATCTTACATATGGAAAACGATTATTCTACCTGATGGAAAAACATGGGATAAGCCGGAAGAAATTTGTTTGTATTGCTCTACTTCGAGTTATGCAATAAGATAGAGAAAAGTTTTTCGTGAAAATGTTAATCATTTTTCAGTAATATAACGATTAGCATTAGCTAAGAAAATTATCTGTTACAATGGATATTATTATTATTAGATTGTATTTAAAAAATATTAAGGATTTTATTGTGTATCCGATTACCACAATTATTATTCCAATGTCACAAAAATGGGTACCTGTACATGTGATTAGTTATTATTTATTGTAGTTGAAATCTTAAAAAAATCTTTTGAAGATAGAATACTGCGCATACGACAAAATAATGGACTGAAAAAAATATCGTTTGATAAGAAAAGCTTTGTTTTTGAGAAAAGTTTTCCAGGCAGTTTCATCCCTTTAGACTTAACCCAAAGCATACGGGATTTTCCTACGACGGAAACTATATAGTACCGTGTGGCCTAATGGTTAAAAGACTGCAAGTTCGAGTCCTGTCGAAGTCGAAAAAAATACACTGTTGGAATAACTTAATCAGTAAAACCTTATATTGTGATATTTAATCATTAAAGACAATATTTACGACTCTCACACAAAAATGTTGAAAGAGAAATTCATGCTAAAGAAGGAGGTAGCGCAACACGGCATAACACCCAAAAAACAAATAACGAAAATACTTTTGGCCGTGAAAATCTAAAAACGTATTTGTATTTGTTTTTATTATTTTTTTCTTTTTGTTTATAATTCAGAATGTAATTCAGTCGTGTCAGCAATACTAGAAATAATCACTAATAGACTGAAAAAAAATCCGGTTTAGGCAAATATTATATAAGACATTCCGTATTTTTTTAATCGTATTTTTGAAACCCTAGCGATTTTTTGAAAATTTCTATCCGAAAAATCAGAAAATTTTTTATAAACCGGAAAGACGGGACATAATTTTATGTGTGCGAAAAAACGATAATTACGTAGCAGAAAATCATTTAAAAAAATAACGTTTTCCATACGAATAGCACAGGAGAAAGTATACCAAAAATATTACATCTCATAAATATTTTTTTCCTTGATCCTTCTTATTGATCATAAATCATTATAATGTTTAACGTCTATATATGACTAAATCCAATGTAATATGCTTGTACTTGTAAAAAAAAAATAATAATATTATGAAATTTTTTTAATCAGCACCATTACCATTACACCCCTAAAACAGGTACAGAAGGCATAAATTGTACGGGGTTCTCTTCTTAACATCTGTCAAAACGTCAAACCAAATGATACGTTCGCAGAGAACAAACAATGAATCTAGTGAACGTTAAATGTCAAATTCAAAAATTCGCCTGAAATCAAAGTGTTGCCATATAAAAAAAATAAATCAGTGCGGAATTTTACCACATTAATAGAACATTTTCGGAGTCGGAACATTTTCATATAGTGACGTCACGAGGCCAAATAATGGATTTATTTATTTAAAAAAAAAACTGTACATTTCTAAAAAAATTTACCAATATTTTCGTAATCTTGGTAAAAAAATCTATCCACACGATTTTTTCCAAGTCATTAAAAAATCCATGCAAGTGGCCTATTATATCCTCTGTTGATATGACACGTTCGAAACCATGAAATCGGTGTTCCCTTCAGCTTATCGGTGCTCGTGTTCATGTCAATGTTTCTTGAGTTCTATGAATTCGAGAGCGTCACAATATTTCGTGTTGGAAAGGAGTTCACCAATTTCCAAGCCCTCAAAATATTACATTATTCCTTTGTTCGTAGTCACCTTGAGTATGCTTTTCCTATACAGAATCCTCCGTATGACATATCAAATCATACACAAAGCGAATAGAAGCTGTTGAAAGAAAATTTAAATGTATTATTTTATTTATTTTATCAACAAACAAAAAATATCGTCTTATAGCCCAATCATGGATTTGTTCTCCTACCCACCCACTCTACATTGATACCTACCCACCCAATCTACAAACTAGCAACAGCTCCACCCCTACCATAATAAAACATTGTTCGAAACTGTCAAATTATTATAAGCTTTCCCTGAAGAAGGAACGTTTGTTCCGAAACCGGTCGGATTTACGCATTATATAAGTGGTTTATACAAAGTTGTATTGTTTCATTTTTCTACAATGGATAATCACAAAGTTATAGCTACATTCAAAAATATAATTTAAACGTTACTTGAACTTAAAGAGACATGTGCTCTATTGTGATAAGGACAGCTCTATAAAACACTAAATACTTAAAACTCTAAAAAATAGGAGAGACATTGCGGATATGACTTACGTACTTTTACAAAGTCTCGAGTGGTCATATTGACTGTTCAGCTCTTTTGTCATCAATTAATATTAGAGTCCCATGCAAGAAAACTAGAGACAAGTCATATCAAAAATGCTTGCAAATAGTCTCAGGAAAAGTGCTTTCTTATTAAGAACTTGCAATTATTATAACAAAAAATGTATTGATTCTGATGTCTTGTTGTGTATATTAAGATATTTTGAACAAATTGTTAATAAAGTCTTTTAATAATTAAACTCTTCACAAAATAACTTAAATTCATTATAAAAAAATTAAAAGAAAATGTTACCGTCAATCTTGTATATATTCATTTTTTTTAATATTTGAAATTAAAAAAAATAAACGTACATTAATTATTTTTCGACTTTACGTCCTTTTATTATTAGTATTTTTATGTTTTAAACTTTTTTTTTCTTTTTATCTCCTAGCCATAAACCTGGCACACTGTATCTTACGTGTATCTTTTATATATTAGACAGTTTATCTAGATTATGTTTAGACGGTTTATTTAGTACTTATCTGTATAAAATTAAGTTAAAACAAAAGTGAGTAATTACTGACTTTTTTATTTATTATTTGTGTATGATATGAACATTAATGATTAGATTATTACCTAATTATTATATTTTGTTGTTTTTTCTGTGCGAATAATGTTATTTTTCTGTAAATATTACTAATGAAAAATAAATAAAAAAATTGGTTGCAGTTCAATGAACTCCTAAGTCTCTTCAAAAAGTTTTAAGACAAACGAAAACGTTGAGACGTTTTTTGTTTGTTATCTTGAAATCGTTTATACGTTTTTTTTTCAAAATGATTGATTTAGCATAGCCTCTTCAAGTAATTTTAAATTTAATTAAAAAGTATTTATACCTATATATCTAGTAGGGTGGAGTAATAAAACTTTACATTGTTAAACTATGATATTGTTAATATAATTGTAACATTAGGTTTACTAACACCTGTCTAAGATTAGAAACCTTGAAATATTTTTTTACTTTTTTATCTTTATCTTTAATCTACCTAGTCGTTTAAAGGCAGATTCATAATAGCATTCACCTCATGCATAATAAACCCGATAATTGTTATTTAAGTTCCCATTTTCAGAAGAATTCTGAACTCAAGGCGCAGACTTAAGAAATAGTTTCACGGTTTCGTAATTTTATACAGTTGTTAGCGAAGCAAAACCGCAACTTTTGATATATTTAACCCCCTTACCGCAAAACGTGGTAAGATTATTTCACTGTATATGCACGTTAAGACAATTTTAAATACTGGTAGATATTAGATGTTAAAATTGGTGCAATATAATGCTTGGAATCAAAAAAATGTTTTAAAAAATATAATATTCGAATTGGTAATACATACAGGTATACTAAACTTTTCAAAATAATACTCTAGGGTAAGTTCTGAATTTTGCCGGAGGCCTCCGAGCCGTGATTCCTTTTAAAAGTACTAGTTCTAGGAGCAGGTCGCGGGCTCCAGTTCTTGGGTACCATTGAAGCTTTGTATCACGGGTTCGGCCGGAGACGGACCTCCGAACCTGAACCCGCGCAAGAACTCGAAACGGACAAGAACCCTTACGATTCGTGAGTGACTCGGATCACGAACACGGTGACCCCGGTGAAGGCATTCGGGTCCCTTGGGTCCGAGTCCTGGACCGGGTTCTCTGGAAGTAGTCAATTTGAAAAAGAAGCAGGAGTAGGATCCGCTTCCCAACAAGAACCCGGGTTCAAGAACCTACTCCAGTTGAACCTAATCGCTAATACACAAGGTTATGTTTTTAACATTCCAGTGTTGTGACTGGGACACCCGTATTACATATGTACATAGATTTTATAAAAGTGATGGTGGGTTGTGTATTATATTATTGTTCCCAGGGTGGCAAAACTTGGTGAATTATTGTTATTATTATCAGTATTTAAAGACACCTTTGTTCTTGTCTGAGCACACCGCTATGTTTGTTCTGCCATGCTTAAATTATTACATTACGATTGCTCTCTTTATTTTTTAAAGAAGCACCATTCATTCAATAAACATTTTAATACCCCTCCGAATTTTCGAGAATATTCGCTTTTGGTGTCTTTAACAAAATGACATTTTACGAAAACTTTTTGTTATTACCGCTTCACAATTAAAGCTCTATAAATGAAACATTTCTGAACGTAGCTGAAAAGTAAAAACTCTTTTAGACAGGTTACAAAATAGGCTTTCAAATTATTATATTACAAATAAATATTGGCATTTGTAAAAATTAAAATTTAGAACGCAAACATTAAAAATATGTAAAAATGACTCACGTGATGTTTTTATGTGAAAACGGTACTAAAATCACAGATTATGTAAACAACAATACTTATTCTATTGTACAGATATGTAATAAACACTTTTGTTACCTCATTTTTTTATCATTTCATATAAAAATATTTAATAAAAATTTAAAATATGGAGCGCGGTGGAGCTGCCGGTAGCAAATTTGCGCGGTTAAATATTTTTGTCAACTACACGACTGATAGCTGATTCCTGTTATGTATTTTCATAAACAATTTGATAGAGATCTGCAGCTTGATCTACTATCGACCTTTTACTTTTTGATTTAGGGATGTAACTAAAACAATAACCGAGTTAGAATGATTTCTATGGAAACACACGCACTGACGTATAAACACGCTTATTGTACTTGACTGCTGTCCTATTTTTAGCTTATATCTGCTATTTAGTAATAACAAAATAGTACAATGTTGTAACCATCGCGAGATTCATTCTTAGTACAATAAAAACTACATTATTCGGCTACAGTTTTGTCGTATTAACTCAATTTGACCAAGAGTGCATATCTATCAAAATTTGAAGCTCTTGATGATATATTATCTGTCCACTTCGCAGCTTTTACGCCAAAAGCAACTTTTATCAAAACTGTTACGATGAAAATCTGCTACCCTTAAGTTTATATTGCCGATAACTAAACATAAGGCTGCGTTACCCTAATAAGGGTGAGATAAGAAAGGCAACAATCCAAGGAGGAAACCCAACAGATACGAATGGCTACAAATAAACACATTCAAAGTAAAACTTTCAGAGGGATATCCTTCCCGTGCGCCCTTTTTACTTTATTTGTTTATTTTCATAATGCAATTTTTTTCTTATTTTGTAGTTTAGTTGTATTTTTTTATGTTTTACTTCCTCTGAGAACATTAAGGCCACCCTAAGGTACTCGGTCTTTTGAGTAGAAAAACTTGAATTTAATTTATAAAGGCGACCTCTCGAATTGGGCTCTTTTTCGTAGTTTACAAAGAGGACATAGATGAAAGTATCTTTTTAAGTTTCAGTCATCAGCTAACGGCTCAACTTAATGTTATACTTTTTATTCGCTTAGGATGTAAAAGAAAATGAAAAAATACAATTATCCTTTCCGTAACAAAGACGGCAATTGACGTCACGCTTCTTTAGTCTTGAATATCTCTGGAAGTTTATACAATACGCGACCAAATATGAAATAAAATATGTTTTTTTTAGTTAGGTACTATTTTATTAATTCAAAATTTATAACATGTCATTAAATTAGGAAATGTAATTACTTAGAGGTCAAGTACCTGGGTAGTATCGACGAAAGAGTTAGGTTAGTTTTCTTAGTAGATATTTGATTTATTTTTTCTAGGTATTTATATTCTCCACATTTGACCAATTTAAATCACTACGCACTAAACTTATTTTTATCTACACTTCACAATAATAGTTTTAGCTTTTAATGGCATTATGAAACTGTATGAAAATTTTATGTACCAAGACCAAATAAAAACACAATGGATTCTCTTTATAAATTCTGGTATAATACACATAATAAACCTAGTGGCAATGAACATGGTATCATCACGTATATAGATTTTAAAATAACATTATATTATTGGTTCCTACCTACTTCACTATGATGTCGTTTTTGATATATAATATCCCATTATATCTAACGGGTGGGTTTACAGGATACACTGTTTATTGGATAACCAATGGTGATTTAGCAAGGGTGCCCGGGTTCATAGAGTGAGGTTTGTCTAGGTCATGGCGGCGGATGCATTTGCTCATCTACTGCTTGGTGGGCCGAATTCGGAGAGACCAGTGGAGGGAGTCCATTTATTTATTTATTTCATTTTTTTTTTACCTATCTTGCCGGTCCTTCTCGACCGTAGTGGGAAGGATTTATTGAATCATTCGTCCATAACTGCTGAACACCCTATTCCACTCCCATTCCCACTCTTGAACCCTGATCCTTTTCCGACTTAGAACTTCCTCTCCTTCCTTTTCCTAAAAAGACCCTCCATACAGCATCCCCAAAGATGACATAGGCTCCGAGGGAAATTGTCTTCCTCTGCGAAGCTGATGTAAAAAAAATCGAGGGCAGTTCACATCTCGACCAATAGGAGCCTTCAAAAGGGAGCTTATAATCAAAACGGCCAATTATGGGGTAAGGTTTCATTATATTTCATTCTCTAGCAGGCTAAATCTTATATATGTATGTGTTTGTCTCTTTTTAGTGTCGTTTCCGTTTCATCGAGTTTCAAATCACAACGGTGCTAAAGAAGTTTCATTTCGAAAATCCCTCTTTGAGACTACAGTAGAAAATACGGTCCGAGTATAATTTTCCGTGAATCATTATTTTTTTATGTTTGGCATATTCAAAAGCCGATACCAGCAACGTTATGCAAACAAAAGGTTTCAAAATGGATTTTTTCTAAGAAATGAACGTAGGTGGTGTTTTTTTTTTAATATTAAGAATTCTTCAGTTAGACATAAATAATATTATGAATGAAACACTAGATATATTTTGTCGATTTATCTGTACATGTGGCCAAATTTAATGAAAAACAAACGAAAAAACGAACTTATTAATAGATTTTTTTTATGTCCACAAAATTTTCAACACGATTCCATCGAATGTAATGATAAAAAGATGTGCAAAACTAATAAAATCAGAAATCGACTTTTTTTTAAATACATATAAGTAATGAGGACTCACCAAGCATAACTTGAATTGAAAAAGGAGTAAGTCGATTAACCGCTGCGCTGTGAGAATCGACATTCACCCTTTCCGACAGGTTATTAAACGTCCAACCCAACATGCTTTCAACTTTCAACGAATTCGAAAAATTGATCCATTGCAACAACTTTCAAATCGATAGCGTTTTTTTATTACATAGTTTTATTTGTTTCCACGATGGGCATGTAATAATTAATAGAGAACTCCAGTCCAATTTTTTATTTTTTTTAAGACACACTAGCAGATTCTCCAACACACTTGAATGGGGATAACTTAGGAATAAATAGAACCTGGTTCGTTATTTGCGTTTATTTATACTTAGCCCCCCTGATCCCCTGCCGGAGAGCTTAATCACTACGGCTTGCCATCTAGCGGATTCTACCGATAGCTGATATCACCGCCATCTGTCTCTACAAGGCGGAAGCTTTTACGATACACCACAAATAATGACGCTCTAACTTAAATAACAGCATTTTTATTTTTATTTTTAGAGTTAGTTTTAATAGATAAAATAATTGTCAAGGTTTTAATTTTTCAAGACCCCCAGAAAACCACCGTATGTAATGTGAATCATGTGACGTCATCACTCCCGAAAAATTGCCGCCATTTTGAATTCCGTTGTTTGAAGTATTCTCCCTAGAAGTAACATTACTATTTTTTTTGTGCAATAGTTTGTGAATATTTTTAATAATAGAGATACCTATATTTTTGAAACATTATTTAGGCCTAAATGTTGTTTCAATAAACACAACAACTAAATCTCTATAAACAGAATGAAAATAAACGAATAAATTAATACGATGGTTTGTGTCATATCATACATTCCCATACAATGACTTTACGGTGACGTCACGACACGTCGAACAGTGACGTCACCACTAAAATTTAAATTGTGCCAACTTGACGGCGTGTTTTTACGACCCGATTAAAAACGGACTATTTAATAATTTTTTTTAACTCTGCGTTTAATATTATTAAACAAAACTTGTACATTGAGAATCAGCGTTTATTGGTCTTTATGAACATATCTTTTTAAAGCCGTAATATTTTTCACTGGAGTTCCTTATTGTAAAAAGAGATATCTGGGTACCGGAAGATCCCGAGCCGTCAATATTTTTATACTCTAGGAATATTTTATTAATACTTAGGTGTGCCAAATAATGAGATTTATTTATTTAATTAATGAAGATAATATAAGCTACTCTGAACCTAAAATTTAAAACAGAAAATCAGTAATGGTTCGGTCACATCTTGGAATCGAACCCAGGACTTTAGCCCTGCCGTGACGGTGCTCTAATGAGATATTATCCTCCTAGGTCTTATTTCTTCGACCAAGAACTCCAACATTATTTTTTTTTCTAACGCATGTTTTTATTGGCTGCTGTATTTATGTATGGTTGCAAGATTCATCTCGAACTAAATTCTACCTGGAAAGTGTCATGGATAAATTTGTCCACTTTTGTTTTTAATGTGACATCTATTGACCTTTCTGTTTAAATCTATGACGAATATTTATTTTTATTTTAACTTAAAGAGCACCGCCCCAGCAATGCTAAGGTCCTGGGTTCGATTCCTAGACGTGACCGTGTCTTTTTCTATTTCAAATTTTCTATTAACACGGCGTCAATGATGTGAAAATAATTACGTGGTTAATGACGCCGGGTAGCCGTGACCCGACTTTTATCGATGGGTTGTACCAAAACTGAAAGGTTTATCTTGATTTTGAAAATTATTATTATATTATAACCTATAAATAATAATTTATGGGTTCTTTGCTCATAAAAAAAAAATAATAATACCAGCATATTTTATAAATCAATTTATTATTATCTTTGTAAGAAACACATGCGAAATTAACTAAAAAAAATTACTGTAGAATTTCATTACTACTATTGGTCATATTAACCCGTTTTCCGCATATATCTCCTGTATCTCCTTCTGCAAGCGGCGTCGCACTGAGTACGCCGACGGTGCGGGTAGAGGGGGGTTGTATCTCCAGCTACTCATGCGCTCAAGTCGAACGGTTGACGGGTAAAAAAAATATGGCCGTTTTAAATCGCCTCGGGTCATTGTGACCCAGCGTTATCGACGCCGGGTTAAGAGTCGCTGTATGTTGTAATATTGTCTTCGTTAATTAAATATTACAGTTTTAAAATAAAAAAAGAATACATATATTAACTTTTTTATATGATTATGAAGCATTTGTTTAAAGTATCTAGTCCTAAAATTAATTTTCAATTCAGTTTTGATTAGTTTGAAAAATCTTTTTATTATTTTGCAATCTCTCTCTTGTAATCTGGAATAATTCCACTGTTCAAAGTTATGAAGTTATTCATAAGCTCTCGTTCATTACGGCTCCTTCAAAGAAGTATTAGGCAGATTTACAAGTCTTATACGGACGTCCTCTTCCGGTCCCAAATGGATCATCGTTTGATTCATCGAATTGTTGTAAGAAGTTTAATGCTTTGTTAGCGACGGTAGAAGTATAATTCTTCAAGGATCCCTCAGGGTTGCTTTCAATAACTAAGGCCTTTAAATATTAATATTTGTAAGGGTGAAACTCGACAGTAGATGTTAATAAAAATATAAGTTAATCAAAAAGTACTTGTTTGTACGCTAAAGAAGTATGTAAGCATAATTTGTTTCAAATTCTTTTAATGAAATTAAACTTAACGAAGTTTTTGATACAGACTTATCGAGAACTGCTCTAATAAATGAATCACGACTTTTCCATAATGTCGTGACATCTCCAAAATAATTTATTTCTACACTTAAAAATATGAGTTTTTTTTTGTAGAATTGACCTTCAAATTGCTGGTGACACGGTATCGCTTCCAAGCAAATAAGCACACATTTCACCACTAAACATTACACATCTCCACATCTGCCCTGATGATTGACACTGCAAAACGTTGGCTAAAGAAGAAGGTAGCACAACACGGCATAACACCCCAAAACAATTAAAGAAAAAAACTTCAAATTGTTATCCAATTTATGTGTAATTATAAATACCATATTTACACAGTTTCGCTATTCGCAAGCTCTATCGAATTATGAAATTAATAGGCAATATTGGCAACTCTTAATGATAGATACATTAATAAACTAGTGTGCAAGTAAGATTTAATAATGTCATACTTTAGGAAAGGATATGGATAAGTTAAAATACACAAATATTTTTATGTACATGATAAAACACTTAGCTATCTTCTTAACAGTTTGACCGGTCAGTGGTTGAGTGGGCATCGCGTTTGTGTCTCACTCGGGCGACGCGTAATCGATTCCTCGGCTGGCTAAGTCCTCCATCACGACACAAGCAACATTTTCCTGTTCTGTGGTAGGAGTAGGATGCTTTCAAGCATTGTTGAGTTATTCGTAAACCGGGAAAAGAAGAGACCTGTTTGTCTTGCTTTTAAAACTATATATTCAATTTGGAAGGCGGGTATGGGTACCGCCGCCCCGGGAACCATTTATGGGATAACCAACACCTCTGCCGTAGGTCACCCCAAGTGGTTCGCTACGTTTGGTGGCTTAGCAGGGGTGTCCGGGTTCATGAGGATAGGTTTGTCGGGATCTTGGCGGCGGATGCGTCTGCCCACCAACTGCGTGGTAGGCCAGATCGGGAGAGACTAGTTGAGGGAAATCTTTTGACCTCTTCAACAGGACCCTCTCGAAACATTGCCTAGCACTGCAGTGGGAGGGTTGGTTACATACGTCCGTCACCCCTGGACACGCTGACTTCCAGATTTCTACCACCCTTCACAGTTTTTCCTTTCCAGAACTTCCTCTCCTTCCTTTCCTTAAGGCTCTGCAATCGGGCTCGAAGAGAAGAAGATGGAGAGATACGATATTACGAATGTTAGAGGAGAGCGCTAACATTTACAGCGACAAAATCGATTCGAAAATGTTTAATAAAACACAACTCGTTTAAAATAGAGCAAAAATCTGACGAGCATTATCTTAAACAGCATTTAAAGAAACACTGTGATTTTTTTCATACATATATAACTTGTAAAATAACTGAAACAAACGTGTTAATAATAATTTTTGGAGCATACTTTGCGATTTTTTCTATCAAGGGAATTTTATATAATCTGCGTTTCAGCGCGGGCAAAGTCTAGATATTATCTTCAAGAATAACATATATTTTTTAAGCTTTAGCTTTTGACGGCCGGCGTAGTCCAGTGGTAAGACTCTTGACTGGCACTCCGAAGGTCGCGGGATCGAATCCCGGCGTGGCAAATAAATTTTATTTGATTAATTTGTGTCATTTCACAATTTATTCATTTAAAATAATATGGTATATTTGCTGCACGTTCCAGAGTGGAAGCTACTCTCAGTATCGCCCTGGTGTAAGACCACCATTCAGAATTGAAACGTTACTTGAAATGGCTTTAGCCGTGTTTGGTGACCAGATCTGAATAGCCAGGTACTTCCTCACCTTCCTCTTCCCTATCTCCTTCCCCTCCCCACTACCTTCAGCCTCACAACATACCCCAATTGGGGATGTCATAGTCCCACTGGCTCCAGACGGGAGCAGTTGGGGACTCTTGTGCGGTATTCATGTAAAAAAAAAAAAAAAACTTACGTGTTTAAGGAAAATATGTAATAAATTGGTACAAATCCGGGTTGCGGGTCCTTAAAAAGACCCTCCACACAGCATCCCCAAATATGACATAGGCCCAGCGGGGAATTATTTTCTCCAGGCCTCCTGTGTGGAGCAAATGTAAAAAAACAAATATATATATATATATATATATATATATATATATATATATATATATATATATACATATATGTATACGTTATACCAATTCTGAAAATCTTCTAATTTCCCCCTCTCTTCCGAATTCGTCTTGCCGCTCATATACATAGAATGGCTGTATTGTCTACACTGTCTCCTGACAGTAGAATCTTTGTGCAACATATACATAAAAATACATGGTTATATGCTTGAATTCTAGCACCTACCCTTTTTTGCTTTACTAAAGAAGCGCGGACCACTTACGCATTCTCTGTTTGGTATACTTGTACGCCATTTTCCTTTACGCCACGGCCTTTCTTAGTGGATTGCTTCACTTACCAGTAATCGAGCATAATACATAATATGTTCGCCGTGCCTATTGTTGCCGAAAGAAAGAGCATAATAACGCATGCGAAACGTAAGAGAGATTGAATTATAAATAACTAACACCTTAATAGATACTAAATAATAATTCACACTTACACCAACTTCATCGAAAATATCGTGGAGAAATTCAGCCTTCTGTAGGTAGTGGCGTATACATTATAAAATAATTTTATACCAGAAAGGGATTAAAATCGAAATTTGCAGGTGATTTCGATTTTCCCGAAAAAACTTGTTTATACAGTATTTCATTTTTTTATTTTAATTTTTTTTTATTTCATAAATGTTTACATGATACATTTTTGCCACTTTTAACTACCATACTAGGCTTTTGCCCGTGTTGTGGTAGTCATACATGAAATATGATTTTATATAAACAGATAATAAAATATTAGAAGAGGAAAGAAAAAAAAAACATATTAAGGGATAAATAAAACTAAAAACAGAAAAAAATAAAAATATAAGAATTAAAAGTAGGCTAAGAAATAAAGAATAAAAAGATAATTTAAAGAAGATTGAAATAAACATTGGTAAGTATTGTTCTTCTTGAGATAAAAATAGAAATAAAATTTGTTAAGTATTATCCTTCTGTATATAAAAATAGAAATAAAATTTGTTAAGTATTATCCTTCTGTATATAAAAATAGAAATAAAATTTGGTAAGTAGGTATTTTCTGCACGAGAGTACATGTTTGTAATCACTTTTGATATTCTTTCTATGAAAAAGATTGGAAAGAGTGTTAGAGAAAGTAAATTTCTTTGTTGGTTTGTTATTTTTTTTAAATGTATTTTAAGTTAAATTAATTAATTAATTAAATTTGTAATAACATAAATATATATATATATATATATTTTTTTTTAAATAATATCAATATTATTTGTTTTTTATTGTAATATTAAGCTCTCATGTGTTTATTAAAATAAATTAACATTAAAATAAATTTAAAGAATCAAGACGACCTCCGTAGTCCAGTGAGTAAGACTCTTGACTCACAATCCGGAGGTCGCGGGTTCGAACCCGGCATGCGCAAATAAATTTTATTTGATTAATTTGTGTTATTTCACAATTAATTCATTTAAAATAATATATAGTATATTTGCGGCATGTTCCAGAGTGGAAGATACTATCAGTATCGCCCTGGTGTAAGACCACCATTCAGAATTGAAACGTTGCTTGAAAATGGCTTTAGCCGTGTTTGGTGACCAGATCTGAATAGCCAGGTACTTCCCAACCTTCCTCTTACTCACCTCCTTCCCCTCCCCACTACCTTCAGCCTCACAACATACCCCAATTGGGATGCCATAGTCTCACTGGCTCCAGACGGGAGCAGTTGAGATTCTTGTGCGGTATTCACTAAAAAAAAAAAAAAATCACACAATCAATATTTAAAGAATCAATCCCACAATCAAAATTTAAAGAATCAATCTAACAATCAAAACTTTCTTGGTTGAAATTTTTTTCGACTAAGTATAATAATATTTAGGATTTTGTGGGGTAAGAGGGTACTACGGAAAAACTAGTTCGAAAAACATTTTCGAAATTTCGATACTATCGGTGTGCACAGATACATTCAGACTTGCGCTCTTTAAAATGTCTTGCCTGTACATGTAGGCATAGTAGTTATTTTACTTAAGGGAAAAATAGATGTAGTGAACCTGGTATAAAGAAACATTTATATTTAGCGTACGTTTAGTAGTCTATATAATATATAACAATAAAAATATGTTTGTTTTTGTCTATGTATGTGAGTTGTCTATGCATTGCTAAACCAATCATCCGATTACGATGAAACTTTGGGGATTTGATGTGTACATACGTTAGTGAGTTCTGGCGTCATGAAATTATGAGTTGCTTACCATTCATCGAATGCGATGAAACATTGGGGATTTAATGTGCGCATTCCCTCGATGGTAACGGGGATGGAAACCGGGAGGGGGGTCGCGGGACGGGGAAGCGAGAAAGGGAAGAGAAAGGCGGTTGAGGCGGAGTGGGATCGTATGAAGGGAAGGGGTCGCGGGAGATAAAGGAGAAGCGAAAATTTAACGGGACGAACGGGAAAGGACACGCAGGGAGAAACAATTTATTTATTAAGTGGCATTGCAACGCATACCGGGTACTCGCTAGTATATCATAACAATGATAAAATGCTTAATATCATGTATTTATTCAGAAAATATAGTTTCACGACCGTCATCACGGACACATCATCTGCCCTGATGTTGGACACTGTCACTCCGTTCGAAACGTTGGCTAAAGAAAGAGGTAGCTTAACACGGCATAACACCCCAAAACGTAAACGATAACGTAGTACATTATTTGTATAAAATATGTATATAAACATAGGCAGAGAATGCTAAAATGTTATGTGTGGTCGGTCTTGCTCTATGGATGTGAAATATGGACCTTGAAAGTAAATACCATGAACAGGTTAGAGGCTTTTGAAATAAGGCAAAGATAGGTAAATAGAAGGCAAGATAGAGGGTCGCCGAGGGCCTGGTAGGAGACAAATGTCTTGGCTGCGTAATATACGAGAGTGGACCGGCATTAGAAGTGTGGAGGAGCTATTCCGAGCAGCGCAAGACAGAGATACATTTTCAAGGGTGATCGCCAACGTCACGTCGCGTCGGGGGGGAACTGATACGGCACACCAAGAAGAAGAATATGTATAATATGCAGCTGGCAAACTTGCGTTTTTTTGGGTGGGAAACCCAACGCTTTGGACCACTAGGCCAATGACCCGTCGATTTTTCATCACACCATTATAGAATTTTTTATTATTATAAAAATTTATTCGCGTTATGTATAATTTTATTATAATCGAAATAAAAACATCAAAAATAATGTTGGTACTTATTCCGGAACCAATGTTGGCTGTCTTACTACTACCCTTTGCAATAACTATTTATTTACTCTAAAATGTTAATATCTACCCTATTCTTTTTTTTTTTTTTTTACAGTGAATACCGCACAAGAATCTCAACTGCTCCCGTCTGAAGCCAGTGAGACTACGGCATCCCCAATTGGGGTATGATGTGAGGCTGAAGGTAGTGGGGAGGGGAAAGAGGTGGGGGAGAGGAAGGTTGGGAAGTACCTGGCTATTCAGATCTGGTCACTAAACACGGTTAAAGCCATTTTCAAGCAACGTTTCAATTCTGAATGGTGGTCTTACACCAGGGCGATACTGATAGTATCTTCCACTCTGGAACATGCCGCAAATATACTATATATTTTTTAAAATTAATTAATTGTGAAATAACACAAATTAATCAAATAAAATTTATTTGCGCATGCCAGGTTCGAACCCGCGACCTCCGGATTGTGAGTCAAGAGTCTTATCCACTGGACTACGGAGGTCGTCAAAATTGGACGGATTACAGAAATAAATCGTAGCATATTATGAATTAAATGATATGTTTGTATTAAATTATTTGCCTTTTGACATGTGCACCAATTCATTGTTACGCGGATGAGAGTACAGTCCATGATAGCTTTTGTTAGTTAAGCTCACAAACTCCAACGGCTCGGAGGTCTTTGAAGCAAAGAATAGACGGTTACCTCGAGAGTGTTTTCTCTTGGGGTAAAAATAATCTCGTTGAATTTAATGTTTCAAAGTCCCAATCATGTCTGATTACGTCTAAAAGGGATCGAAATTAAAATCTAGTCTCCTTCAACGGAAGCAATCTGCCGAAAATGCCCTCCATTGGGTGACCGGCCAACTCAGAATGAAACCAACTCAGAACCACTTCAAAAGAGTGATGATGATAAAAATGTTAAAAAATTGGTTAATTAGGTTAAGTTAGTTTAGGGCTACCGGCCATTTTAAAATTATTTTTTCTTAACATTAATGACCTTTCTGACGTGGTTCTGAGTTGGTTTCATTCTGAGTTGGTATGGAACCCCCCATTGATATGCTAAGAGATCAGTTCAGATCTGGGGGCTCCATCGAAGCCAGAGTAAAGTAAGCATCTCAAAAACTGGGCGCACTGTACAGGGCCCGCAGATTCTTTAATAGTACACAACTGCTAACCCTGTACAAATCACAAGTGCGCCCCACGGTTGCATTTGGCAGTCACCTCTGGTCTGGAGCCCCAAAATACCTGAAAAAACTCTCGACTCTGTGCAGAAACGGGCGATCCGCCTGATAGATTCTCCAAGTTGAACAAACGGATGGCAATCTTTAAAACACAGGCGTCGGGTGGGAATGCTAGCATAGTTCTACCGGTATTTCAATGACAGATGTTCCGAGGAACTAGCGTCATTGATCCCTTCGGCACCGGTGCATAGTCTGGAAACATGCCAAACGCGTGCCCAACATATGTCAACCGTGTACATATGTTGGGCACGCGTTCACTTCTTCGACTCGTTCTTGTGTTCAACAGCTCGGCTGTGGAATGATTTGCCAACCATTGTATTTCCTCCTTCCTACAACATCTTCCTACAACTCCATATGAAATTCGGTCACTTTTAAGTATCATACTTTTAACTGTATGATACAGTTAAAAGTGACCGAATTTCATATGGGTTCCGTAGCTCAATCGGTAGAGCTCTTGCCATGTAAGCAAAGTGTCCTGGGTTCGAGTCCCAGCGGAGCCAATATCTTTTCTGATTTTTCTGTCTCAGATTTTCGATTGAGTTTCGCTAATATTGTCTTCATTTAATTAGAAATTATTTTCCTCAGGGCCTCCTGTGTGGAGTTAATGTAAAAAAATGGCAATAATTCTTCATACTATGGCGCAATAGGGTCTTTGATGATGTTGCTAATATTAAGGCTCCATGCATTTCCCATTTGATTACATAGTTGACGGAGCGCGAAAGCTCTATTTGTTCGCGTGAAAGAATTACTGGTACAGAAGGACGGACGGGAAACCAGCCACAGCCGAATTTGTCTACACACTTTATTCTATTTGTAGCAATCTGTTTACTTCAAGGTTTGAATATATCAACTGGTTGCCAACCGGCTGTGGACAATGACGGAAGAACTTTTTTCAAACCCCTCAGATCTCGGGCATATTCCATCAGAAGGTCAGAAAATTTCCGCTTTGCAATAAAATCCAAATAAATGGAATATTTCTGATTGTATCTGAAAGCTTAAAACTGTTTTCGAATTGCTTATTAGAAATGTTATTAGAAATAAAGATATGATTTCTGAAATATGAACATTTTTAATACAAACATAAAAAAAGTTTAAAAAATGGGTCTCCATGCGTTTCTTGTATCTAAATTTGCTGATAAGGTAAAAAAAAAAAAAAACATATTTTATAAGGCAAATGTTTTATAAACGTTAATATCACCTCACATTTTTTTATCGTTTCATTAAAATATAATGAATAAAAACATCTCGAAATTTTATACAATTTTCTCATGTGGCTTTCGCAAACTTTGGTTTTATAAACGTGGACATTCAAAGCGTGAAGTTTTCTCTTTCTATCACCGTTGAGATCATATTTCTCACCACGGCGCTAAGGGAGATACAACGATTTATATGATATCTATGTCAGCTAGGACAAATTAGGTCTCCTACGGATTTTAAAGATCGTTGAAAGGATCTTTTAAAGATCTTTGAAAGACATGCCTAGAACTTATACAACGATTCGCATATGATGGTCTTTTTTGTTTTCAATAACGTAATCTTTCTGATTGGGTTTTTGTGTATATTTTATTTCATAAACATAGTTCCAATTGATCGGAATAAGTGATGTGTTGGTAGGTAAGGAAAGAAGTGGCAAAAGGAAGGAGGGAGGTTGGGTTATTCAGGACTTGTTTCAAGAAAGTTATATTTAGAGGAACAAGGTACAAAATGCAACAATGTAACTAATTATCATATTTTACCCACATTTTGTGTAGATTTAAATTACTAATACGTAATTATTATTTGGAAAAAACCGCAAAAAATTGTAATAATTTCTTTGTTACTGGTAGATTCTTGACCTGGGGTAATAACCATTTTTAAAAAAAGTTACAAACTTTCGCATCAATGTAAAACTTTAGTTCTAAGTTAAAAATAGTTAAGGTAGACAGGTACTTAAGCAAAATGGTAAATCTCGGATTCGAATGCACACTGTTATCTTGCACAGCATCCTATACAGATCTTTAACCCGAGGCTGTGAACAGCGCCAGGAAATGGTGCTGCTAAATTGATACAATTTGTTTAACGAATGCGCTGAGGAAATCCTACAATTCTTATTACATCAGTGGGGGGCCAAGGATTTCTCTATCGCGCTCAATTTCAACCTTACTGCTTTTTCTTAGAGGAAGCAGTAGGCAATGAAATTTTTAAGGTGAAGTCTTATTATGTGCAGGAAACCAAAAAAATGTTTTAAATCTGCAAGTTTAAGGATTTCCATGTTATAATAAGCAGGTTTCAAAATCGTTTCAATTTTTTTATTTTTTTTATTTAAAAAAATACATAAACTTATACCTACAGATTTATAGTAAAACATATGGTTCTTAAAACAAATTACAATCCATAAATTTCTTTTTAACGAAACTACCCAATTCAAAAGCGAAAAACATTTCTCGTGAATTTTGGAGAGTGCCATTGTAAAATGCGAGTAGGTACAGAGAGTAGGTTATTACAAGTACTTATATTTAAAATATATATATATATATATATATACATGAAGACAAGTCGACATAATGAACTTGAAGTAAATAAGAGTTAAATTGGAATAGGATGCAATATAAGATAATGCAGGCATAGATATATCAGAAATAAAAATAATATTATTGTATTTACTCAATAGGTAGATTGTAAGTAGGTAGTAGGTACATAGCACAAATCTTTCAAATAGCATCAACCTTGTACAAATCACAAGTACGCCCCACGGTTGAATTTGGCAGCCATCTCTGGTCTGGAGCTCCGAAATACCTGAAAAATTCCCTCGACTCTGTGCAGAAACGGGCGGTCCGTTTGATAGATTCTCCCATCTTAACAGACGGATTGTAATCTTTAGAGCACAGGCGTCGGGTGGGAATGCTATCCTTGTTCTACCGGTATTACAATGGAAGATGCTCCGAGGAACTAGCATCATTGATCCCTTCGGCGCCGGTGCATAGTCGGGAAACACGCCAAACGCGTGCCCAACATTTGTACACGGTTGACATTTGTCACATGAGAACGGGTCGTTTCTTCGACTCGTTCTTGTGTTCAACAGCTCGGCTGTGGAATGATTTTCCGGCCTCTGTGTTTCCTCCTTCCTACAACATGGGTCTCTTCAAGACCAATGTTCATTCCTTCCTCTCCTCAAAAAGACACTCCACACAGCATCCCAGATGACATAGGCCCTGAGGGAAATTATTTTCCTCAGGGCCTCCTGTGTGGAGTTAATGTAAAAAAAAAAATAGCGTTGGTTTAGAAACCATTTAATCAATGTCTCGCCACATACTGGAATTCTGGAATAAACACATATTATTATTTTAGATTTTCACGGCCAAAAATTATTTTGTTATTAGTTTTTGGGGTATTATGCCGTGTTGCGCTACCTCCTTCTTTAGCCAACGTTTCGGACAGCGTTGCAGTGTCCATCATCATCTGCCCTGATGATGGACACTGCAACGCTGTCCGAAATAACAAAACATACTATTATTATTCTTATTATTATAATGTAAGGCATTCCAACTCAAAATCTAAACGTGGCGGTCGCTTGGATGGCTTCCAACGCGTTCATCAACCAGATCGGAGTTACTGGAAATTGTATTATGTAGGTACTACTCATTTCCCTTCTTTTTTTCGTCTTCTACTGCCCTTCCTAATTTCGTTTCCCCATTTTCCTTAATAAGGATATTTAGTGTGTACCTAGTATAATTATCATTGGCTGACATCAATTTAATAATAAAATAAGAAATGTTTTGTTACCCCAATTAAAAGATTAACTTTTATTTTAATGAATGAAATAAAATGATTAATTTACATCAAACGCATAAGTCTGTACTATTTGGACGTTTGGGTTATGCTAACATCATAATAATAGATATTTTGAAAAGGTTTTTAAACTGTTTTTTTTTCATTATTAGTTCAAAGAGAAATATTAGCGAAACTGCGGCTCCACTGTATAGTTTAGTGGTTAAGTGCTGCAGAGCCAAGCGAAGACCAGTTCCGAAACTACCTCCATCGCTAAGTTATATGGGACGATTAAATATGCATACACTCGCAAAACCTGATGGATAATGTTTGTCGATGGTTCAGATCAAGATAAGCCCAGAATGGATAAAAGGAAAAAGGACCCACCGTTGCAGATGGGGCCTCACTGGTCTCCAGGTGCTCGTGTTTGACTTCACTATCTTAAATTTAATTCGAAATTTAATTCTTCTACACGGATGTTATGTTATATGCGCTTTGTCTGAGGTATTAATTTACAGCTCAATAACAACTCAATGACAGCTCCAATGTACACTCTGTCACCACTCAAAGTTAGGCAATTTACATGCAACAATTGCATCCGTCATAGTGACATTTTAAGGATTGGAGAATTATTATTAATTAGTTCAGATAACCTAAAAATGGAGAAGAATATATTTTTAAATACATTTAAAAAAATATATTTAAACTTAAGTTGTTAGAACAAAATTAAAAATATTACTACTATACTATAAACGAAATATTATATTTTTTTAAACTTAATAAATAATTATAAAAGGGAGGTGGGATAGTTGCAGGATTTTTACATTTGCTACCCACAAAGTCTGCGAATGCATACCTAATCAATCCCATATATAATGCGCGAATAGTAAATAAATAAAAAAATAAACAATCAACGTCGGTTATTTTCCTCTTGCATCCAATTAGTTCCAAACTAAAACAACAATAAAAGCTACGATTGTATATTGTGATAAAACTACAGCACTCGTAAAATACTAATGAAATCAAGTTTCTTGACTGACAATAAAAACGCCATTGTGAAGATTCTTATCTGTTTCAGAAACAAAATTACAATGGCTATTTCTAATAAGTTTTTCTGACTTACAGAAGTATCAATTTAAGAAAATATATTCAGCTTAAATCCAGTCAATCTTTATTACTATATGTATATTGAGTTACTAGCTGGTTTCCGGCATGCGTTGCAACCTAATGTTCAAAGAAATAAATTGTTTCTTCCTGAATGTCCTTTCCCATGCGTCCCCATTCCCCTCCCGCATTCCCTTCTCCTACCGCGTTCCCTTTCCAACTTCCCCGCCTACCCTCTCCCCTCTCCATCTCCCCCGTCCCGCCAACCGACCTCCCGCGTTCCATATATTCAGTCCCAGAACATTCAATTCTCAAACAGCTCGCGTGCCATGTATTACAATTTTTTAATTAAAATTTTCATATATTACAAATATTCATGTTTTGTATATTATAAGAACAATCAATCTAATTTGGTACCTAACATAGGTACCTTATTAAAATATCTATAATTTTAAAAATTTATAGGCAATTCTTTTGTCACAAAAAAAAAACAGCTGCCTGCTAAATTCACATTCATCGAACTGCGCGAACTGTCAAACGTGCGAAGTTAAAAGAGTCGTTACATTTTTTGAATTTTTCCAATTTTATGCCCAATTTACCTATTTTTTCTTTCCGTAAGAACCTTCTACAAAGTATTAGAAAACTTTAAAAAAAAAGATGAATGAAATAGGTAAAGTCGTTCTGAAGGTATGGCATGACCAAGGGAATTTGATTGTCACATTGGAGTTTGCCGTTATTTATTGCTACCGAAGACCAGTGAAAAATCACGGGTTACTACAACTTCGATTTTGAATAACACATTTAGAATATTTTTCTGTTAAAATTTGATATTGTACGGGGGTACCTACCTTTTTAAAATTATATTAGATCCATACAGGAGGCTCAGAGAAAAAAAAATCCCTCAAGGTCTATGTCATCTCTTGTGATGCTGCTTGGGGGTATTTTTAGGGAAAAGAAGGGGAGGAAGTTCTGGGAAGGAAAAAGTTTTTTTTTTTTATATGAATACCTCGCAAAAGTCCCAGCTGCTCCCGTCTGGAGCCAGTGAGTCTATTGCATCCCCAATTCGGGTATGTTGTAAGGCTGAAGGTAGTGGGAAAGGGAAGGAGATGGGGAAGAGGAAGGTAGGGAAGTACCTGGCTCTTCAGATCTGGTCACCAAACACGGTTAAAGCCATTTCAAGCAACGTTTTAATTCCGAATGGTGGTCTTATACCAGGGCGATACTAAGAGTATCTTCTACTCTGGAACGTGCCACAAATATGTTTACTTTATATTATTTTAAATGAATTATTCGTGAAATAACAAAAAATAAATCAAATAAAATTTATTTGCCCTCGCCGGGAATCGATCCGGCGATTGGATCCGGCGACCTTCGGATTGCGAGTCAAAAACCTTACCGCTAGACCACGCCGGCTGAATGAGGGGTTGGTAGCAATCTGGTGGTCAGTGTGTACAGGAGTGACGGACGAATGAATCCGTCCTTTCCACTGCGGTGCAAGGCAATATTCCGAGAGAGTCTTGCTGGAGAGGTCAAAATATCACCCTCAACCAATCTATCGCGATCCGGCCTGACACGCTGTTGGTGGGCAGATACATCCGCCGCCAAGATCCGGACAAACCTGACCCTATGAACCCGGGCACCCCTGCTTAGTCACCATACGTAGCGAACCACTAGGAATGACCTATGGCAGAGATGGTGGTTAATCCAATGAATGGTTCCCGGGGTACCCATACCCGCCTCCCAAATTGAATTTATTATACACTAGTGGACCCGGCCACACGTTGCTGTGGCTAACGAAACACAACGCCATTACCACACCTTTATAAAATCCACACCTCGCCAGCTGCCCGCTGCCTGAATTGAATATTTGAATTACTCTACTAAAAGAAGCATTTATTATACATATAAACCTTCATCTTGAATCACTCTATCTATTGGTGAAAACCGCATGAAAATCCTTAGCGTAGTTTAAAAGATCTGCGACTTCATTTTATACTATGTAATGATGATGATGATTAGCGTATTCATGTCCGAGAAACTGTTCTTATAACGCCAGAACCTTAATTCCGGAGCTTTTGGATATGTTAGTTAATTTAATATTTTTCAAGTTTTATTTATTCATTGTATGAATAACCATACTTAAAAAACAGTTTAATATTTTCAAAGTCAATGTTTTTGCAAGACATATTTTTGAGGTCCTAATAATTTGATAGGAATTCGATATTCCCTCAGAAATAACCTCATGTAGAACATTCGGGGTTAAGTAAACGCGCCCCGAGACGTCTTACATCGCCTATTTTTTACCCGGCGGTTTTACGACCGGAATTATTCCTCTATGATGGGAGAAATCAATCGTCGATATACTGAAACTAAAGCCCTAGAGATTTGTTCCTTGTGCTTTTATTTCTTTCTTTTTTTCTTTCACCAAACACTCTTACATAACATTTAACGATTTCGCTAAATAATATTTTTCACGTATTGGGTAGATTCTTTAGCAAAACGGCAAACAAAAATATTTTCTTGAAATTACTATAATTTTTTTTTTATTTGTATATCTTCAAAAGCGTTTTTTTATTTTTTATTAATAAAATTCCTTTATTATTTATTTACAGTTTTTTACATTTTTAAATTAAGACCCGTTAAACTGATTGATATCAGTTTGTCAACGGGTTCTTTTGACAATTACTTTTTTTTAAATTGAGACAGGTCTTCGACCAAGTCGAAGAGACAGGTACATAAAATATACGGGTACATGAAAAAAAATTATTAATAAAATTTATAAGAAATACAGAACAGAGAAAATGAAAGAAATAAAAGAAAAGACAAGAGAAAATAATAATGGAAAAAAACATTAAAACGAAAAGCGGAAATAACAGAAATTAGTACAAAAAAAACTTTCACTTAACCATTTTTTTAGCGTACATTTCCTTCTGAAACTCAATTCACAGCTTTTTATTGCGTTGGGTAACATGTTGTAAATTATTGGAACAAGGTATTCTAGAGTTCTTTGACCGTATTTATTTAGGTATCTGGGAATTATAAGTCCATCATTTGCAGTTAGTCTTGTATTATGAACATGAACCACTAGTTTATTATATTCAGATTGAGATGTATTCTGACTCGCAATTTTAAGCCACAATATAGCACGAACAGATAATACATATACAGAGTTGTATAGCAATGATTTTGGTATATCATGTCTTTGTTCGTATTCAGTTTTTTTTAATAATAATTTTACCAAAGAATATTGTACGTTTTGCACTGAAAGAAGATTTGTTTTTGTTGAATGTCCCCATGTGGTTATTCCATATCTTATTAGGGATTCCGCCAATGACAGATATACTAATCTAAGAGTATTTAGTGGAACAAAAAACTTCAGTCTATAAAGTTTGCTCACTATAGCTCTAAGCCGTGTGCAAACTTTTTGTATATGTATATCCCATTTAAAATTACAATCGATTGTTAAGCAATTGTTAACATGAATACAGGCAGAAAAAATACGCACAAAGATACAATTAATATTTTTTTATGGTTCGAACCAGGTAAAAGTGAAGTGACAGTTTTTTTGGCAAATTTCTTAAATAAAAGGACTTTTTTCTCTTTTGAATTTTTTGTGCATTTAATTTGAAATGTTTGTGGTTTTGATTAAAAAAATTTCGTGTTTGTAATTAAAATTATGAAATATTAAATTATATGTAAGGTGCATAAATCTAAATTGAAATTTCGTCTAGTTTCTAAAATGGTATAATTTATGTATTTATGACGTGTTCAAAAATAATATATAAATATATAGGACATTTAAAATAACTTTAATAAATTAATATTAATCTTTGCTGGATAAGCAATGTATATGTCGTACCATGAACTATTTTTAATCAGTTTATGCATTAGTAAGGTTTTCAGTTTTTTAGAAAGGCTATTAATTTTTAAGGTTCAGCATTCAAAAATATCACTTTTAAATCTGCTAACTCACACACTATTATTCATTTAATTTTATGCGGGTGTTCAGGAAATTGTCCAAAGTTTTGGTAAGAGAAATCCTCCACTTTTAAATTCTATGAAATACTTACCAAAATAGGCAGGCAGTTTGTATACTAGTAAAGGCATTTTGTGAAGTTTTACCTAAAATTCCAGTAGGCACGTATTTTGTTCACAGATTGATACTATTAATATGACGAGTACAAGATTTTAAAACACGAAGCACTCCAAGATGAAATTATTTTATTGCATTGAAGCTATGTTAATAATTTCATTAAATACCAAACTAACAGGTTTCGTAGTTGATACGATATACAATACCTACTTAATATACTTAAATGTGAATACAGTCCTAACTACCCGTGAACTGTTCTAACTACTCGAAGCCTGTGAACTAGATATGGGCAGATTTATTCCCAGGAGTGAATCGATTCAGTCTGATTCTTTGGCCTTTTGAATGGATTCCTTTTATTCATTCCTTTAATTCAATTAAATACATAAAAAAAAAAAAAAAATAAAAGTATATTATGTAATATGGGGTAGAAGTGAAACCTTAAAAAAAAGGAGACATGAGTGGAGAGGTTACAAAGCACCGTACTAAGAGGAGACCGATAAGCTACGAAGCACCGCACAAAGAAGAGACCGATCATACTATCTCATTCTCTCGCAGACTAAATCCTATAGATAGATGTAGGTGTTTGCCTCTTTTTTTCGTTTCATTGAGTTTCAAAACACAACGGTGCTAAAGAGAAGTTTTCACTACATGATACACTCTTCCTAGGGTAAATTACCAATTTTATTTTTAAAAAAATTACGAATTATGTCGTTCTGAAAAATTTTACTACGGGGTTAATGTAATATTTTAACCAAAAACAAATTAATTATGTAATATTTTAACAAGAAAAATGTTAGTATTTACATTATAGACTAGCAATAAAATCTTAAAATTAAACAGTGTTTTGTTTCACCCCTAAAGTTTTACTAATTTTATTTTATTTATTAAACTTAAAATTGTTCCACTTGACGTGATCTAACAAACAAACATTTTAACATTTAAAGACATTATTTTAGGACAGCTGATGGGTGTTATAACATCTGCAAATTTACATATTATATCTACCGAAGTTCTGCGTTTCAGAGTAAATAGGTAGGTACTTGTATTCCAATAGCTTTGATACTTATCAAAAAATAACGATACGAAATCATTTTTGCTTCCAATCATCCTGAAATTGACGGCTTGGCCCGAGGAGAGGAATGAATGAACCGCACGGACAGATTCGCGGCGGGCATCCAAGAATGAATTAGTAACTTTCGACTAGTTTCTTACCTCTTACCTCGCAGTGACTTGACCTGCGGACCTAGCAGGTTTCTTGCGTTTCGGTTGGGATCTGAGATCGGGACTAAACGGGACGATGACATCACAACTGAATAGAGATTTAATTCCTGAATAAGTGAAACAGACAGACAGACAGAATAATATTTAAATCGTTTGCGGTATACATAATTCATTAAATTAATAATTTGACAGTAAAATAAATGTAAAATAAAAACTTATTGTGCCATTAAAAATCGTAGGATGCAAGGCCAAAGATAAGGAATTCCTTTTGAAATTGAGAATCAGATCAAGTGTGTCACAAGATTGAATTTATTCATTTAATTCAGTCATTCAATTTTACCCACGTCTACCGTGAACCTATGAAATATGTAAAAAGATAATTGTTGTGGGGCTGGTAAAGGGGGTTGGGGGAAGGTAGAATTAAGGAATGGCAGAAAGAAGTTAAAGTTGTTAGTTATCTGTCTATCAAGATCTGGTAGTTACGTATCTAAAGTCATGTCAGAAAAATGACATGGGACATCAGAAAAAGAACCTAATTTTAATGAACTTTTATTTTCCGAATACCTACGGGTAATAGCTCAGTAGGTAGAGAAGTCATGCAATAACCTATTATCCGTATGTTTTTGTAACACTTCTTCTTTGATGATTATTAAAATCATTACTGTTTATATTTAACATCGCCAAATATTGATAACCATTACGCTACATTAGCCATTACACAGTCGCCTTTGACTTTCAAAAATGTCAATTTTTAACCACTGGTGGATAAGCTAGCGTTAATTAACCAAGTGGAACCTAATTATTTTAAGAGTTCCATGGGGTTTTTCAGAGCAGTTTCTGTCTAGCAAATCCACTTGCCGGCGGCACAACTAAATTATGTCCAAAATGTCCTTCCAATTCAACCGGCTGACATTAATTTAGAAATTGTTATGTTGATCACCACAAATGTTGAAACACTCCTAGCATTCATCTCGCAGTTTTACATTTCTGACTCTATTTTGAAATTTACCTGGAATAATAATTTTACTGAAATTGTTAATTTTACTAAAACAGGGAGGGTTGGGAAATATTAATGCCAGGTTTCGTACAGGATTTGGAATAAGCGTTGCAACAGAAAAAATAATAGCGTCTTATTTTTTTCAAGTTACATGGATATTATACCTCAGAGCGATACATTTTTTTTTTTTTTAAATATGTTTATTTAGTTATTAATTGTACAATAATTTCTCTTACTTAAATCTTACAAAACTGATCAATCAGTTTGATTGTAAAAAATCTCTCATTTTTCCTATTTATTTACTTACAACATATAAAATGTTTGATATTTTGGTGCTTAATACATATCTAGTAATTATTTAATAATATAATACTTAATATTAAAATACTTAACTAATTATTGTAATGCTTATTATAACATAAATTTTATTTTGAACAGTGGTTAAAAGATCTAGGTACCTATTCGTTCACAATATTATTTGTTTTTCATAGATTTAGGTATTTTTATACAATATTTTAGTTTTCATGTTCTATTGAAGTAGAATGATCTAACTTTAGTTTTGATTTTTGAATATGATGTCTCGTTTTTAATTTTAATTTTGTTCTATCACCGTATACATTTGTAGATTTATTAATAATAAACATTTCTGCTTCTCTATGCCTAGTGGGGTAGTTATGGTTTACAGGTTTTTTGAATTCTGTATTCCAGAATTCATCTAGAGTTAATTGGTAATCTACCCTACTATGTATAGAGAGCACATTACACAAGGAGAACATTTTTTTATAATCGCCATCACATAATTGAACCTTTTTTTTTGCCTGATATCAATTTTAGGAAACGGATTTGTAGTTGTTCTATTTTATTTAAGTACGTTTTGTACGTTAATCCGTAACTATTTATTCCGTATCCTATAATTGATTCTGCTAATGCGTTATATATACAGTATAATATATTTTTATTAACAAAGTTTTTTAGGTGATAAAATTTCCCTAATATGGATCTTAATCTATTACATACATTTTCAATATGAATTGACCAGTTAAAATTGACATCTACTGTAAGACCAAGGTATGTATACTGGTACACTTTTTCTATATTTGGGCAATTACACTGCAGGGATTGGTTTTTTGTGTGCAAGCAATCATATGAATGACTTTTAATGTGCAATTCCTTATCCTGACAATTTGCATGTGGTGAATGTATAAGCATATATTTGGTTTTTTTTTGCGTTGATAATAATGCCATTGTCGTGGGACCATTTAATAATATTATTTAGGTCAGTTTGTAAAATTTCCTGAATTTTTTGTGGATTTTTGTCAGCACATATAATGCAAGTATCGTCTGCAAACATGTAGCATTTACAACGTTTTATTACGTTTGGTAAACTGTTTACTTGCATAATATAACACGTAGGTCCCGATATCGATCCCGTAGCTACCCCAGTGTTTGCCAACATTTCATCACTTAAAATTCCGTCAATTTTAACTTTAATTTTTCTATTAAACAGAGAGTTTTTAAAAAATTTATTTAAAGGACCTCTAATACCACATTCCTCCATTGCCCTTAGTAATGTTTCATGGTCCAATGTGTCAAAGGCCTTTTTAAAATCTATAAAAATTATGCCTACATAACATTTTTCATTCAAATGACAGTTTATATGGTCAGTGAATTTAGAAAGTAATTGTGTAGTACTTTTTTCTTTTTGAAATCCGTACTGTATGGGATTTATGATTCTATTTTTTTCTATAAAATTTTGTATTAATGCATTGAACTAGAGATTCTAGACACCAAAAACTGTGGTAACTTTTTAAGTCGCCAGTACTCACCAACCGAGAGTTTTTGCTGCCTTAGCCAATACAACTAAGAAAATCAAATACTTGGATCATGTCATCAGTGTCCGAATAGCAGGTATGAGAAGATGCATGAATGCTAATAAAGCAAGGAGCGTGTAAGACAGGATTTTATGGATGTTCATCCAGTCTACAAAGCCTCCCGGAGAAACTGCTTGATATTTAGTTAATGAATTATCCAGTTAATTATATACAAAACTTTAAAGATATTCAGCCTTACTAAAAAACCCAGTGAAAATTTTATTCAATTGACAAACGGCCGCGGATGTAAAAACATTACTAATTAAAAAATTGTTCATGGAAAAAAATACACTTGGTTTACACAGTCTGAGAGGGTAGTTTATCTCTGTTTCAGTAATGATGTTTGAACGAAATTTGGATTTTTTCCTAATTATTTTGAATGTTGTATATATTTATTATTTTTGAAGGTGTCGTAAAAACAAATACCATTTATGAAAACTAGATAAAATTACCTTTTAGATTTGTGCAATTGAAATACGCTCTAGTTTTAAAAAACTGCCATATATTAAGATTCAAACGCGAAAAAAATGGAATTTTTATTTTACCAAAACATATTTGATAAAAGTGTACAGAAATTTATAAAAAAAACAAAATTTAAAAAATACAGACCTTTTATATAATGAATTTGGAACGAAACAGTAACCTCACTTTTTCCTCGTGCTTACAATAAAATAGTAATATAAAATTACAAAGTTTTTTTTATTGCCAAAAAACTAACCTAAAAAATGATACTGACTTTTTTAACATATTTCTTGCATCTTTAAAGACGTTAATTATTTTGATACGTTTAGGAAAACATGTATTAGATATTAATATTTAAAAAAAACACCACTTTTATGAAATTCTCATAAAATAAAAACGTTTAAATGTAAATTTGAATTTTCATGTTTTATATAAAATACTTTTTGACATTGCAATTTTCAAAGTATGATTATTTTTATTATAACTTGACTAAAACTTATTAAAAACCACAAAAACTTTGTAAATATATCAATTATACGAATATAATGGTGAAATAGTCACATTATTAGAAATTACGATCGCATTTGAGTAAGTAATAATATTACACACACATCCGAGGAGTGATTTCATTTTCGCGCTTTCATCCCGAACGACGAATGTGCAGGCGCCCGCGCCGCCACCTGGCGGTTATGAAGGAAAACACACAATTTAGTACTTACACTATAAAAAATTACATTGTTGCCAGACCTATAAAATACATTTTAAGAACAAACCTTATTAGTAATGTTATCGTGTTTTAGTGTATTTTTGTTTTATTCATGTTGCTGCTGCAACGCGGGTTATCGGGCGTGCTGTGGTTTTTTTTAGTAAGGCTGATTAACTTTCTAAAATTATGTGCATCATCACCGATATAAAATTTAGTACCTACCCTCAGGGGAATGGAGGGAAAAAGATCTTTCACATAATCATTTCACATCTGTATTTCCAACAACACAGCTATTTGACTCTTTTAGGGTTCTCAGTCTTAATAAAATTTTCAAAAAGAACTCATTATTGCAAACTCATAAAGATCATTTCAATCCATCAACAACAACATTCACAAACATAAACAACCGACCACGATCACGGGGCAATTTAGAAATTCCAAAATTTAAAACGAGTGCTTCCCAACACTATTATGCTTATCAAGGTATAAAATTTTTCAATGCTCTCCCATATAAAATGAAGTCTGAAAAAAATTATAAAGTTTTTAAATCCCAAATAAAAACACTTATAGACCAACCCGACACTAATTATAAGTTTTAAATTCAACATCACAATAATAACAACAACAAAAAATAATCTAGAACATAATCTCTAAAAATATTTCATCACCATATCAAATTGAAAGCAAAGTACATACGCATTATTTGCAGGCACCAAATTGTTACAACTTTATTACATGTACCTACTCTGACAATACTGTCAGTTATTATGTCCACTTATCTTCATGAATATATATTTTATTAATATAAGTACTTGTAATAACATACTCTGTGCAACTATGCATTTTACAATGGCACTCCAAAATTCAAGCACGAGAAATGTTTTCTCTATTGAATTGGGTAGTTTCATTAAAAAGAAATTTACATATTGTTATTAGTTTTTAAGAATCAAATGTTTTACTATGAATCTGTATACGTATGTTTTTTTTTTTAAATAAAAAAAAAAATAAAAAATTACTTAATCTGAAAAAACACGATTTGTTTCATTCAAGTTCATCCGTCGTATGTGATTAACTAAAACATTACTCGTAACTTAATCAATGCGCACTCACAACTCTCAACTGCATTATAAGAGTACAATTCAGACACGTGTGTACACAGACAAGTACTCGTTCACACTCACGTGCACTTATTCACAACATGCATTTTTATTCTTATTTTATCGTTTATCTTTACTCAAATCATTCCCTGGCATGAGCCGACTAACTACTTACCCCGCCCGGTTAAATGTACCTGTGTAATAATATTCAACAGATATTTTATAGAGATATTACGTCATTGGTACCGATTCTTGATATCATTTCTAAAACTTTATAAATTGTGTACCACTATTAGGGGGCGTTCAAGTATTACGTAACGCAATTTTTAAAGATTTTTGACCCCCCCTCCCTCCCATGTAACCCCCCCCCACCCAAGTGCGTTACGTAATACTTGAACGGCCCCTTATCTATGTGCTCTTTGTTTCTAAAATCAATCAAAATGATAACAAAAAATTAAAACATAATTCACTTGATTGAGGGTATTTTACCAGAGAAAAACAGAAATACGTAATTTTTAAATCAGATTTTAGACGTATTGACTCTTTTCTACAAAAAATTATAAATGGATTTCGAAAGATTGTTCTATTATCTAGCATTCGCACGTTTTAAATTTTGAGAAAAAAATGTTTATTTTTAGTATAATAAGGTTATACCACAGGTCGTTGGCAGATTTGTTAAATTTTCAAAAAAGATTTTGTATTATACCACACCCATTTGTAATCATATAATCATGCAGTAAAATAAATCAATATATTTTCTGGGTATCGCATGTTTTAGAATTTCAATTTTATTTTAAATAAAATCATTAAACATATATATGCGTACATGTGTTTCATGACGAAAATTGGTCCATTTGTGTATTTATTTGCGCGCTTACAAACTAATATATATTTTTTTAATATTCTCATTTAACTCAGATATAATTGAAAATCAAAAAGTATTTATAATCAAAAAGTAATTACAAAAAGTAAATTATTTTAATGGTTTTATCATCACGCCTTTCAGCATTTTTGGATGTAGGTATAAATTAAAGCAAATTTGGAATGAAATAAAATCGATATTGAGTTATAATTTTAAAAATCTGGTACAGAGAATAATTAATCTTTCTCATTGAAACCGCCCTGCACGATCGTAAGAATAACTTTCCACGAAATGTGGATTTTCGGCCGCTGGCTGGTTAAACGCTCTTAACTCTCGTGGGGAGTCAACAAACTAATTATTTAAATGTATACGTACCTAGGTACTTAAAGTACGCTGTTTACGTGAAAAATCACAATACAAGTGTTTCACAAATAAAATTAACATAAGTACATTTTTTTTTTTTTTTTACAGTGAATACCGCACAAGAATCTCAACTGCTCCCGTCTGGAGCCAGTGAGACTATGGCATCCCCAATTGGGGTATGTTGTGAGGCTGAAGGTAGTGGGGAGGGGAAGGAGGTGGGGAAGAGGAAGGTTGGGAAGTACCTGGCTATTCAGATCTGGTCACTAAACACGGCTAAAGCCATTTTCAAGCAACTTTTCAATTCTGAATGGTGGTCTTACACAAGGGCGATACTCTGGAACATGCCGCAAATATACTATATATTATTTTAAATGAATTAATTGTGAAATAACACAAATTAATCAAATAAAATTTATTTGCGCATGCCGGGTTTGAACCCGCGACCTCCGGATTGTGAGTCAAGAGTCTTACCCACTGGACTACGGAGGCCAACTTATAACTTACGGCAACTGTCGACCATCAATAATAATAAACTCTCGTAAGATACAATATAATATTTAATTTAGGAGGCGGATATGGGTACCGCTACGCCGGGAACCGTTTATTGGATAACCAATATGTCTGCCATGGGTCATCCCAAGTGGTTCCCTATGTTTTGTAACTTAGCAGGGACGCCCGACTTCAAGGGGCGAGGTTCGTCTAGGTCTTGATGGCGGATGCGTCCGCTCACGTTCTCCGCGGCACGGCGGGTGAGATCTAGAGAGACTAGTTGAGGGAGGCATTTTGATTTCTCCAGCCGGACTCTCTCGACCCATCCCCTGGACCGCAGCTGGAGGGATGGATTCGTAAGACCATCACCCCTGGACACGCTGACCCCCAGATTGCTACCCATCCCTCTTACCTTCCTTTCCTTCCTTTCCCTAAAAAGACCCTCCACACATATCTCCAAAGATGACACATGCCCCCAGGGATTTTTTTCCTCGGGGCCTTCTGTGTGGAGCTATTAAAAAAATATATATATTTTAAATTAATAAAAATAAATTAAGTTATGCATATAGATTTTGAAAAAAAAAGTTGATCAATAAACGTGATCCTGTGCAAAAACGTAATTTTTTAAATTTACTTAACACAGGCAAATAATATACACTCCAAGATCCATACTTGATAAATTAATTGTCTCTAACTAATTTGATAACTATAATCGATACCCACTTGCCCTAATTTCGGTCCATTCGATTAGGATGAAGAGCAAAGCATCGTATAACAAATTATTAACGCTAGAAGGATATTGATAAGTTTACATACACACACAATATATAATCTGAAATTGTTTTATGATAATTCGTAATCCTATTATACCAGAGTTCCACCTGCGAGCATTTCCCAGGTAGCGTCTCCACATACTTGCGAAACTTTCGAACCGCAAATTTGTGTTAATGACATAATAATATCACGCGGAAAGATATTAATTATTTAACCAACACAGCAAATTAAGCCCAAGGATTTACGCGAAGATATTTCTCTCTTCAATTACTTCAAATTAGTTTCCTAGGTACGTCCTGTCATTTTCCGCATTTCTCGATATTGAAGTTATATATCGTATATCATGAGTCGATATCAATGTTTGGAGAAACGAAGGATGTTTATATATATATATTGTATATAAAGTTACTGAACCGTAATCATACGATTATTTTCTTTTTATTTTCAAATTATACTTATTACAAAGGTTAAGAGTTAGTTGAGGTCAACGTGCAGTAGTTTTAAGTCAACTATTATAAGTCTTAGTCATAAGTCACTAGCTATAAGTCTTAGATATAAGTTACTAGTTGTAATTACAAATCTTAGGTAAACCAATTTATATATTTACTTGTGCGATTTGAGGTGAATTTTCACGAAAACGGCACAAGCATTATAATAATAATAATAATCATCTTACCATTATGGGGAGGATAGTGCATTCCCACACGTCCCATATAGTTATACATATTTATATATTTACACAGTAAAGAAATAAAAACATAAATAGAAAATAAAAATTAATAAATAAATAATCAATTATTATGCAGGGCGTGATCTTGAGTGCGCTCGGGCCCATCACTCACTCAGGAGTGGAGCTTGGTGCTGGAAGGCTGCGGTCACCAACGTGTTGTCGGAGGCCATTAGCCGCATCCTGGCTCCAGTGACCCGGTGTCTCATCAGACTGGCGAATCCATGGAGTCCTAATTCTGTGAAGATTGTTGAAGCGCTGCTATACCTTCTGAATCCAAATATGATTCTGCACGCATCCATTATATTGGATCCGGAGACGTTCCATTGAGCTTACTCGGTATTGACACCATGTTTCACATGTATACAGGCTAGTGCAGAATGCATTAAATAATGCTTTTTTTTAACATTATTGCTGCATCGGAAGAATCTTATTATCAGCCAAGTATTATTATTGTTATTAATAGGATATAAAATATAATTACAGATAGTTCTTTTTTCACAATTTCTACTTAGTAGAGTGGAGAAGAGTTGGTGGAGGTCAGTGTGAGATAGTATGGCACATAATATACATAAGTGCTATTAAATTAATTCTTTTGTTGTTACAACTTCTACTTAGTACAGTTTCGAATTTTTCAAGGGTTCTTTTTGAAGTTGTTACTTCATTTTCTAAGGTAAAGGTAGTATTGTCTACGATATTAGTCAGGTTGTTTGCAAGATTTTTTCCGACATTTGAAAAAAAATTATTGTAAGTATTCGCACATTTTTTAGGGTTATCCGAAACTTGTACCACATTATTATTAATATGTAGCTTTAAAATGTCACTACTTTTCCTTTTTTTATCAATTATTTCATTTATTATTTTCCACATTTTTTGTTATTGTTTTGTGTTTAAAAAAGCCTCTTTGGTAGTTTAAATTAGTGCCGTTAGTTTGTTTCTGTATTTTTAAAGTTTGAAATGATTGGATTATTTAATGGATATTTTTTGTTACATATTTGTAAAAAGCATTAACTTTGTGGCTCGCCATAATTAACAATAAAAAACACATAAATTTGTTGTAGACCACTTTTATTTTATTAACACTCTACCGGTTTCGGAAGCACCCTTCCTTCGTCAGAAGAATATTTCAACATTCTCCTGACGAAGTAAAATAATAGTGGTCTACAACAAATTCATGTGCTTTATTGTTGTATTTTTTTGTTAGTTTAAATAATTTTTCCTTTTCTCTTATAGAAACCACGAGGCCATGAGTGATCCATGATCTTGTTTGGTATTTCAGAGCTTGAATCTTTTATATGCTTTTGAAAGGTGTTATAAAATTTTAATGCACTTATATTCACATCTTCTGTGATAAGTACAGATTCCCACGTTTTGTGAAAAAGTTTTTCATATAGTTCTTGTTGATTTATTTTTATTTTAGGAATGGCAAAGTCATTAGTCACTGCTCTTATTATTTATATTTTGTTTTTCTATGTTGAAGTTAAGTATACATGTATGATGGTCCGTTATATTGTTTCTCCATTTTATTAGAAGATTATCAGTGTAGTTGGAATTACACCATGTCTATATGATCAATACACGATGGCGTTTGATTATTATATTCTCTAGTATACTTATCTAGTATACGGTTATTTTCAGCAATGTTTATATTAATATCACCAATTACAAAATTATTTGCACATTTACAGCCTTACTAAAAAACCCAGTGAAAATTTTATTCAATTGACAAACGGCCGCAAATGTGAAAACATTACTAATTAAAAAAAATTTCATTGAAAGAAATACACATGGTTTCCACGGCCTGAGAGTGTAGTTTATCTCTGTTTTAACGATTGATGTTCGAACGAAATTTGGAATTTTAGTATTTTGAATGTTCTAAATATTTCTTATTTTTGAAGGTGTCGTAAACAGAAATACCATTTATGAAAACAAGATAAAATTAACTTTTAGATTTGTGTAATTGAAATACACTTTAGTTTTTAAAAACTGCCATATATTAAGATTCAAACACGAAAAAAAATGGATTTTTTTTTTTACCAAAACATATTTGATGAAAGTGTACAGAAATTTATAAAAAAAAAAAACAAAATTTAAAAAATACTGACCTTTTATATAACGAATTTGGAACCAAACTGTCACCTCGCTTTTTCCTAGTGAATACAATAAAAAAATAATAAAAATCTTCAAAGTTTTTTTATTGCCAAAAAACTAACCTAAAAAAATAATACCGACTTTTATAACAGATTTCTTGCAACTCTAAAGATGTTAATTTCATTGATACGTTTAGGAACACATGTATTAGATATTAATATTTAAAAAAACACCACTTTTATGAAATTATCATAAAATAAAATCCTTTAAATGTAAATTTGAATTTTCATGTTTTACATAAAATACTTATTGACATTTCAATTTTCAAAGTATGATTATGGTTATTATAACTTGACTAAAACTTATTAAAAACCACGAAAACCCGGTAAATATATCAATTATGCGAATGTAATAGTGAATTAGTCATATTAATAGATATTACGATCACATTTGTGTAATATAACACACACCCGCGGAGTGAGTTTTTTTTAGCGGTTTCAACGCGAATGACGAATGCGCAGACGCCGCCACCTAGCGGTTCTATAGGAAAACAAACAATTAAATTATGTACACTATGAAAAATTGCATTGTTGCCCGACTTAAAATACGTTTTAAGACCAAATCTTATTAGTAATGTTATCGAGTTTTAGTGTATTTTGGTTTTATTCATGTTGCAGCAGCAACACAGGTTATGATGTAACATCATCAAAAAAAACCATAGGAAAATTCGAAACGGTAACTGAACAAGAAATTGTTGATATAATAAGAAACCTAAAAACTGAATCAGCACCAGGTTTCGATGGGATCACAGTTGAAAATCTAAAGACACATCTTAACTTTTTGAAAAAGCCTATTACATATATTATAAACAATAGTCTAAATAAGGGCATCTTTCCATCAATATACAAAAAACTATTATTACACCGATTTATAAAACAGGTGACTCTAAAGAAATTAATAACTACCGACCTATATCAGTATTATCAAATATCTCAAAAATTTTTGAAAAGGTAGCTAAAAATCAAATACAAAATTTTATTGGAATTAATAATATATTGAGTGACCAACAATTTGGTTTTCGCGCAAAAATAACCACACAGGACGCAGTCATAGATTTAACAACAAAAATACATCAAGCACTGGACAAAGGCAAAAAATCTCTTGCAATTTGCATAGACCTAAGGAAAGCCTTTGACAGCATAAGTCACAAAAAATTACTATACAAGCTTAACGAAATAGGAATTATAGATAACGCTAACACATGGATAGAAAGTTTCCTGAACTCTAGAAATCAATACGTAAAAATAAAAAACATTCTTTGTGAACCGAGTACAAGCGACTTTGGAATACCACAAAGCACGATTTTGGGCCCTCTTCTATTCATTTTGTATGTTAATAATATCTTTGAATTACCAATAACAGGAAAACTTGTTTCATATGCAGATGACACTGCAATTATATTCCAAGCAAATTCATGGAATGACTTGAAACAATTGCTAATAATGATATTAATATCTTAAAAGAATGGTTTGACGAAAATTTATTAACATTAAACGTTGAAAAAACCTATTATATACCTTTTAGTATAAATAAAAAAAAAATACCTCCTATCGCATTAAATATTAAAATTCATTCAAAAAAATGCACCACTAAAATATTAACATGCCAAAATAATGACTGTCTATGCATAGCAAATAAAAAAGAAATAAAATATTTGGGTGTAATAATAGATAGTAACCTTAAGTGGAAGACTCAAATTACCAATACTATAAATAGATTAAGAAAACTTATGTACATATTTATTAATTTAAGAAATATACTTAACTTAAAAATTCTTAAAAATATATACTATGCTCTAGCCCTTTCGATAATACAATACGGTATCGTTGCATGGGGAGGAGCTTACAAAACCTCAATTTTGCCGTTGGAAATTACTCAAAGATTGATAATCAAAATTATTACTAAGAAACCATCAGATTATTCAACCTCTCAACTTTTCCAAGACTTTCAAGTCCCACCTCTAAAAAATACATATATAAAAAAAAACGCTGCTTCAAATACACAAAGACTATTCTAAGAAGTCACACCACGCCATGGTACGCATTGAGAGCAATAGGCAAAACACATTGGGTCGCTTACGTACGCCATTAATGCATACCAACACTGCTACATGTACAATGGAGTGGTGTGGTTTAATCAACTAGCAATAGAGCTGAGATTAGAATCTGACTACATTAAATTCAAAAATAAATTAAACAATAATATCTTAAACAATTTAGCTACTTACAACCGCATTAACCTTTAACTAACAATACTTATTCAACAATTTATTTTATATTATTTTTTTTTTATTTTTATTATTTTTTTTTTATTACATTTGATTTATGTAAGTACGTATTTATAATGTATGTGTTATATTTTTTAATTTTTTTAATTTAAAAAAATATATAGTTTTTCTCTTCCCTTTACACTCTCGTAAAGGTTATATATTATATACATATATATGTTTATACTGTTTCTAATCTATGTTGCATGTTAGTATTTAATGATTTGAGTTTAATCCGATTGTAACCTGAAAATTTAATTACTCATGTTTATATTGCATGTATATGTATATAAAAACAAATAAATGAAAAAAATTAATAAAAATCATCCATTTCTATTTTTAAGTGGATTCATTTCTATATTATAATACGGTTTAAATTTGAATCGCCTTCTCTTGATGTGTGGCTTGGCCGAAGACCTTCTGCGTCTACTCGGTTGGATCTTGTGGTCGGAGGCTCGCGGTGCATCTTCATCAAGTTTGACTCCTTTGATATTATGATGGGTGTTCATTTTGATCTTTATTAGCCCAATAAGCGTTCATAAATGACTATTCGTTTGTCATATTATTTTGATGTTTGTGCGCGATGACATTCAATTCGCAATTGATCCCGCGATGTTTTTTATGTGATTACCGCACAAATGCTCCCCTCTGGAGCCACTATGGCATCCCCAATCGGGATGTGTCGTGAGGCTGAAGATAATGGGAAAAAGAATGAAATTGGGAAGAGGAAGGTGGGAAACAACCCGGCTTTTCAGATCTAGTCATCAAACGCGAATGAAGCCATTTCAAGAAACTTTTCAATTCTGAATGCTGGTCTTTTACCAGGGAAATACTAAGAGTATCTTCCACTCTGGAAATTATTCTAGATATTATTTTTAATTAATTAGTTGTGAAATAAAACACCGACTGATGAAAGATGACTACCTGAAAACTATAGTTGAAGTCAAGAATACAATTTTGTTTTTTTAACAAAATAAGTGTTTCATAAAACATTTATTTTATCTATTTTACGCTAAGATTGTTATATATCAATCTACCTATCTATCTATATATATATATAAATCAATTGCTGTTCGTTTGTCTTGCTTAAACTCGAGTACGGCTGGGCCGATTTAGCTGATTTTGGTTTTGACATATTTGCCGTAGTCTAAGGAAGGTTAAACGGTGAGAAAATATGGAAAACTTGCGAGGAAAATAGTAAAAACAACAATTTTATTTTCCCATATAAACTGTTCCACCTACTTTCCTGTGAATTGCTAACCGTTCATCCGATTGCGATGAACCTTTGGTGAGTTGTTTTGAGCACGCCCGCAAAGTTTTCTGTATATGCTGGTGAGCTCTGGCATTATGAAATTTGTGTATAAAGTTGCAAATGGTGCCACGCGAACTGTTTGAAATCTGAATGTACCTGGACTGAATGTTGAAGGGATAGGGGAGTGAGGAGAGGGAAGGCGGAATAGGCGGAGTGGGAACGCGAGAAAGGGAAGGGGACGCGGAAGAGAAAAGGGAGGCGGAAGGGGAACGGGACGAATTGGAAAGGAAACGAGCTCCGGCATCATGAAATTTGTATAAAAAAATTGCAATAAGTGGCACACGAGCTGTTTGAAAACTGAATGTATCGTGAATGAATGTATGGAATGCTGGCGGGGGGAGGGGAACCCGGGAGGGGGGGAGGGGAGCTCGTGAGGGGGATCCGCGGGAGGGAGGAGGTGATTATGAGAGGGGGAGGGGAACTCGGGAGGGGGGTTCGCGGGATGGGGAAGGGGGGGGGGGGAGTAGAATGAGGAAAGGGAAGGTGGAGGAAGAGTGGGAATGCGAGAGAGAAGGGGACGCGGGAGAGGAAGGGGAGGAGGAAGGTGAACGGGACGAATGGCAAAGGACGCGTAGAGAGAATCAATTTCGTTATTAAATGACATTGCAACGCATGCCGGGTACCAGCTAGTTAAAAATAAGTTCAAATTAAAGTACATGCCTGAAGCTTCAATGTTCATGTTGAAAACTTCTTGTATAGGGAAATTTTTAAATAGGGAAAACAGGACGAGCGTAGCTACTCCGTCAACGAATCAGGCGCCAATGAGTAATATTGGCAGCGAGGTACATATCTCAACTTTGGGCGTACGCGCAGACTATTGGGTCGGGTTCACAAAAAAAAATTACCTGTCATTGTGAACTGGTTAATGGAGAACGTTAAAAATTAGTTTGAAGACAACGCTTTAACCTTGTGTGAAGCGGTGGAAGCTCGTATATGTTTCACTCGCCCATTTCTTTTCGCATATCATTGAAAAATTCACCATTCTCTTATCACGACCCTATACATAATTATTCGGTAGACCTATAGCTATAAATCGGAAGAAAATCTTTAAATCAGTTCTGCCACCGTAATAACATTAAAAATCGTTTTTGTATAAATTTGCATGTTTTAAATTCTAATTTATTTTCGCTAAATACCTTATAATGATTACTTTAACATTTCTCAGCTACCTCGGAGAGATTTATTTATATCTCATATTATCTTTAATTGAATCTCAGATTTCGAATTACTTAGTATTTGGTCGCTAGTATGGATTTTGCCATAGCTGTAGGTAAGCTTGTATTAACTTTATAAAACCCACTGTTAGAATAATCTGCACATTTTTTCAAGGTCGTTATTTCATAATGACTTTGAAAAAATCCTGTGGATAGATTTTTTTACTAAGATTAAGAAAATGTTACACAAATTGTTTGAAATGTACAGTTTTTTTTTAAAATTAATAAATCCATTTTTTGGGCTCGTGACGTCGCTACATGAACATGTCCAGCTCCGAAAGTGTTCCTAGTAATTTTGTAAAATTCCACACTGATTTTTTTTTATATGGCAACACTTTGATTTCAGACGGATGTTTGAATTTGACATTTCACGTTCACTAGATTTATTGTTTGTTCTCTGCGAACTTACGATTTGGTTTGACTTTTTGACAGATGTTATGAAGAGAAACCCATAAATTTTATGCTGTCTGTACGTATTTTAGAGGTATAACGGTAATGGTGTTGATTTTAACAAAATCAAATTTTATAATATTGTTATTATTTTTATAATTTACAAGTACAAGTATTTACATTGTATTTAGTAATAAAGACGTTGAATATTGTAATGATTTATGATCAATAAGATGGATCAAAGAAAAAAATGTTTATGAGATGTAATATTTTTGGTATGCCTGTTATTCTCCTGTGCTATTCGTGTGGAAAACGTTCTTTTTTTAAAAGATTTTCGGTTACGTAATTGTCGTTTTTTCGCACCCTTAAAATTATGTCCCGTATTTCTGGTTTATAAAAAACGGTCTGATTTTAGGATTGAATTTTTCTAAAAATCACCAGGGACTTCAAAAATACGATTAAAAAAAATAAAGAATGTCTTAGAATATTTGTCTAAAGCGGAAAAAAAAAATATATATATGATGCAAGTGGCCTTTTGGTATCCAGTTCAAGTCAAATATTTAAAGTACATGCTTCAGCATACTCACATGACATCCTCCAACAATTCGAAGCAAGTCAAAGCAAGACGAACTACATTATACAGACAGGAAGTATGCAATATTCGTACATTCGTACGTGGGTTCTTGAAATGTCTACCTGTAACCAATGGATAGATAGATTAGGCAATTCGATAGTAAATTATTGTAGATGATGATGTATACCAACTACCAACATAGGTTATGTGGGTACGAGATGCTTTTATTCAAGCGACAGAGATAAGACGTCTGTTTCCTTTCGTAGTCGAAGCACAATCCCTGCTACCGCTCGATGCACATTGTCAGGTTGTCAAGTGTCAAGTGGTATCAAGCGTCAGGTGACAATGTTATAAAAGTTAAAACGTGCCTACTTTGACTGAATAAGTAAGTATTTGCAGATATTTCTTTGTTGGGCCTAACCGCTTTAACAGAAGAATATTTTACCGAATGTCAAAATATTCAAGGGCTGCAAAGGACATAAGTTTAGTGATTAGAGTGGTATATTTTTATCTCTAGATCTAGATTGTTACTAACTAAAGGTATGGATAAACTGGGCTCACGTACGCGACGTGTGTCTACTATATTGCGTTCCCAAGCCTACGTGCACGCTTGTCGTATGCAAGCAATGCAAATTTAAACCTCATGATAATCAATGGATCTTGACCGGTCAGTGGTTGAGTGGGCATAATGCTTGGGTCCCACCCGAGCGTCGCGATTCGTGTTCGATTCCTCGGCTAGCTAAGTCCTCCATCACAACACAAGTAATATTTTCGGCTTTCTGTGATGGTAGTAAGAGATTTTCAAACAGTGTTGGGTTATTCGTAGGGAATGCAATCCCGCAAGACCACGTCAATCCAGGTATTTGCGGGACTGAACAATCTTAGTCCCGCTGGATCCAGGTATTTGCGGGATCCAGCAAGGTGGACTTAGATATCTAATCAATCGTATAATAAACACCTAATACCTCGATCTATCAACTTTGTTTTTAGAGTTTTAAATTTATACCTAATCAAACAAGTTCTTTGGGACATTTTAGATGGTTTATTAATATACCTTTAGTTAGACATAGGTAAAGTTTAAGTCATAAATTGGCAAAGAATAAGATAAGACATAAATTTACATAACAACTTAAATTTAAATAATAACTTTCACACGATAAACAATATTCTTGTGCAATAAGCAGCATACACGTAAGTTTAAACATTATTTTGGAAATAGCTTCGAAAAAAAGTTAACGTATTAATTGTGTCGTCTGATAAACGGCTTCTGATATCAGACACAAGGTAGCCAGCGGCTGAAAAAGCTCGTTCAGCTTCCACGCTGGTTGGCACAACAGTCTTTAGCGCATTGTAAGTGAATTGAAGGTATGCGTGAATATAAGAAACCTAGAAAGTTCAGTTCACTTTGATTAATCTAAAATAAAACAATGAATATTCAATGAATACCTAAATCACTGCGTTGTGTTTGTGTCAAACACACTTCCCTCCCAGTCTACGCGCCGCCGCGTGCAGAGTATACGTATAAACTACGCTTCTCTGTAATCCCGCCAGTCCAGCGGGATCCCGCAAAATTTTCTACCGAGATTAGTCCGCAAAATGTCTGCGGGATCTCGGTATTTCGGGATCCCGGTATACCGGGATTGCATTCCCTAGTTATTCGTAACACGGGAATGTTTGTCTTTCTTCCAAAATAAAATTTAAAAAATTTAAAAAAAAAATCTTATAAGTCACTTCATACGTAATAAATCGTGATTATATCCCATTTTATTTGTTTACATTTTCGGTAAATCGACAGTTTATATAATCTTATCAGTTGGACCATGTTTAGTATGCAACCAAAATAAACCAATTATGGATTTCCTCCTTGTGACTTTACTTCTAAGAAGACACATAATGAACCTCTCAAATATGACCTCTAATGGAAAAAGTACCTACTGATTAAATATTTAAAAAATATCACAAAAAATCGCTTTTGCGAAGCAAAAAAAAACATTTTATTTTATGTAGTTACCTTAGTCATGTAATAAAATATGGCAGGAAATAATATGAATTATAATTTATTCCAGAATGTATGCGGGGGTAGCGAAATTCAATACATTCCATATTTCGAAAAAACAAACGAAATTAGACAAAAAATAATAAGATAACGTAAAAAGTAAATAACAATATATATATATATATATATATATATATATATATATATATATATATATATATATATATATATATATATATATATATTTTAACTTAATGAGTAAAACCTCAAAATGAAATATTTAAATAAGGAAGATAACATTAGCGAAACTCGATCGAAAATCTGAAACAGAAAAATCAGAAAAAGGTACGGTCACATCACATCCCAGAAGTGATCGTATCTTATTATCTTTCGGTAATAAGACCATGATTCAGAACTGAAACGTTGCTTGAAATAGATTTGACCGTGTTTGGTGACTACATCTGAATATACTACCTTCCTCCCTACTACCTCACAACATATTCCAATTGGGGAAGCCATAATCTCACCGTCTCATCGCCTTGCACCGCAGTGGAAGGGTTGGATTCAGACGTCCGTTACTCCCGGACACACTGATACCCAGATCTACCCATCTCTCATTCCTTTTTCCTTTCCAGAACTTTCTGTCCTTCCTTTTCTTAAAAGACCGTCCACACAGCATTCCCAACGATAGCACGAGGAGAATTATTTTCCACAGAACCTCCCATGTAGTTATGTGGAAAAAAGTATATAATTTTTAAAAAAAATCCTACCAATAAATTATAAAATATCTACAATAATTAAATATGATATCTATTACAACATACAATATGTTACATTGAAAACAAGGTTAATATATTATATTTTTAAATGTATAGGTAATACATATAGAATGATTTTCTTATTCTTCCATCATTTTGTTATCGCCATTCCGCTTATATAACCACCTTACATCATGTTATTGTACATTGGGGGCTGTCTTTATTCGTAGATGCGTATATACATTCTTCGTTATTGTGTTTGGCAGAAGCCTCATGTTTTTCTTATGTAGGTATGTTATTGTATGGTGATTTTGCGAAAGCTCTCATTTATACTGGACATATTTGTTTATATTGGCGCTTGGTTTTTCTAGATTCGAGTTTCACATAATTTAGGCATGCCTAAAAAATTCCATTCAGTAAACATTCCTGATTTTTTTATGTTTTTTGAGTAATTTTGTTATAATATGAGAAAGATGGGTATAATGTGGTGTATTGGCTTCTTCTTTTAATGAATACCGCACCAGAGCCCCACTGCTCCCAATGGTGCGGATTCGGTTAGATTACGGCATCCCCAATTGGGGTATGTTGCAAGGCTGAAGGTGGTGGGGAGGGAATGGTGATGGGGAAAAGGAAGATCAGGAAGTATCTGACTATTCCGATCTGGTCACCAAATATGAACAAAGCAAATGCGAAAGTGTAATCTCTCATACAAAACCAAAGTTTTAGTTGAAATAAAATAAATTAAAATTGCCATTTTAAGCAAAATTTCGATTCTGAATAGTGGATTTCACCATGACAATACTTAAAGTATCTACCAATTGGTAACGTGCAGCAAAGAAAATAAATATTATTCTAAATTAATCCAATTGAATTAACTTGAGCACACTGGCATTTGAACCCGCAACCGCCGGCATCGTAGCAAAGGATCGTTGAATTTAAGAACCCGTCTGCGCCGCGCATTACCCGCCGCACCCGCCGCGCTGTAATTCGGTTTTTCAATTCAAGAATCTGTAAAAAGATGTCGCTACTTCCGTCAGCAGCTTGCATGTGGACGTTTCCCCCTTAGGTATAAGTAGGTACTACGGATTTTTAGAATTTAAGTATCTTTCTGGAAATGGAAAGATTGACGGTAATACTTGACGAGTTGTGAATAATAGTACCTATCACGCGGCTACATATTACATAAGACATGTGACGTCATTGCCTGTCACGGTTACTTTGTCACGGTTACTTTGTCTCGGTGACTAGCTTTCACTGGATGACAATGGATCCGAGGAACTGCCTATTTTTGGAACCAGTTGGATTTATAAAATGGCCACCACCACTCAAACTGTGCGCAGCTGAACTAAAACCCGCCCGCATGGCCTAGCAGCAAAAACCTGCGGAGCGGATTTTTAACTGCTAGTCATAACGCGCGATCGCCTCTCTGGTTCGACTATAACGGAATTCGGACGGAAAGATCCTTTGCTGTCGAAGACCTTATTGCGGCGCAAGGTCTGTTCATCCTCAATGAACCGGGCATGCTTTCTACTTTTTCAGGAGCCGGAGGCGAAAGCAACATTGATCTCACTCTATGTTCTAGATCTGTTGCGACTAAAATATCTCAGTGGAAAGTTCACGAGTGTGCGTTAGTTTCTGATCATAGACTTATAACCTTTTCTGTGGGTATTCCAAAGACAGAAGCTCCACGGTCTACGTGGAATTTCAGAACCACAAGGGCGGATTGGGATAAATTCGGGGAGGCGCTACGTCAATCATTAAGGGGCTTTCACGACGTAGCAGCTAGGGAACCGGACAATTTGGGGAATTTTTTCAACGCGGCGGTGGTATCGGCCGCAAAAGCCTCTTTGGGAAGAACTAACCCTAAAAAGGCTATTAGGACGCCGTGGTGGACACAAGAGCTGACTTTGCTGAAGGGTACATTTAAAAGCGCTTACAGGAATCTCAGTGTGGTCAGGCAGAGTTTATGCTCGCCCGAAGAGGCTATTGTCCTCCAAGCCCGCTTTAGGGCCGCACGAGGTGCCTATCGCTCGGGTGTCCTTTCGGCAAAACGAGCTGCCTGGCATAATTGGGTTAATGAAGTGGGTAACGCCAACCCGTGGGAAATCCACAGCGTCGTTGGAAAAACGGGAAAAGGATCTGAAAGTTACTTGTCGAGCGTGGTGCTCGGGAACGTTGAGAGTGTCGATGTTACCTCCACTCTTGAGACACTTCTGGGCAAGTTAGTTCCGTTAGACTCAGTAATAGGGGAAAGTGTTCACCATAAACAGATTAGAAATCTGTCACGGCTACCACCTAGTGAGCCCGCCCAGGGGAACGGCGTGCCACCGTTAAGTCGAATCGAAGTGGAGATAATAATTAAGGGTTTGGGTCCAAAAAAGGCACCGGGATTTGATAGATTGAATGGAATAATTGCGAAAAATGTCTGGATCCACGCCAAAGAGGAGTTCTACCAGGTGTTGGAGACGTGCTTGCGTAGGGGAAAATTCCCTACGGAATGGAAGAAGGGCGTGCTCCGGATTATACCAAAGGGCAACGGTAAGCCGAAGACGGACATAGGAGCTTATAGACCTATAACATTATTGCCAATTCTAGGTAAAATATTGGAAAACATCATCAAGCACCGTCTACACCTCACCCTAACGCCGCCTAGCGATCTTCAATTCGGCTTTGTCCCCGGCAAATCCACGGAGCACGCCATTAAATATGCGCTTGAATGGGTGAGGGTATGCCAAAAGAGGTACGTCATAGGCATCTTCTTGGATATCTCGGGTGCCTTTGATCACGCGTGGTGGCCGATGATACTTACCAAGCTGAAAAGCAGGAATTGCCCGCGTAAACTGTTTGAGATTATTAGTGACTACCTAAGTGGTAGGACAGTTATCATAGGGCACGGGGACGTTTTAATCACTCGAACAGTCGACATGGGATGTCCGCAGGGGTCGGTCCTCGGACCCGACCTGTGGAAAATCTTGTTTGACGACTCCTCCAGGTTGCCCTTGCCTGAAGGTTGTATATCGGTCGACTACGTAGATGACAAATTGTTTTTGGTCTCTGGGAACAGTAGAAGGGAAGTGGAATCTAAGGCTGAAGAAGGTTTACAAGTGATCCTTGAATGGGGACAGAGAAATAGACTGAACTTCGTTCCCCACAAGACCGTGGGCCTCCTTATGAAGGGCATGCTCAGCCGAGGCAGGAACCCCTTCATCACAATGGGAGGCACACCCATCCGATTTGCAGAAAACACCAGGTATTTAGGCGTAATTTTGGACAGATCTTCCTCGTTCCTAGCCCACGTCAAGAACGCCTCCGACAGGGCCCAGGCCCTGTTTCAGAAACTGAGAAGACTCTCAACTGCCGAGTGGGGATTGCGTTCTCCGGCGATTCGCCTGCTGTACAGAGGGGTATATGTGTCGCAAGTCTCATATGCTGCCTCTGTGTGGGAGCATCGCTTGGATAACGTCTTGATAAACTCGGCTCTTAAACGGGGTCAGCGGACTCCTCTGTTGGCGCTCTTGGGCGCTTATAGGACTGTGGCCTCAGATGCATTACCGGTTCTGGCCGGCGTCCTGCCGATTGACCTTGAAATTAGGGAAATATTGACCAAAAAGGAACTTATTAGAGGCAGGGCTGCTGTCCACCTGGGAGTCGAGCTGACACCGGTAGGAGTAGTGGCCCTCCCTGGCTTGCTCAAAGCGATGCGTGAGAGGACGCTGAGTGTATGGCAAGAGCGATGGGATAGGTCGACGAAGGGCAGATGGACTTTCTCCTTCTTTCCTTCAGTTAAATTCAGAATGGAAGGGGCATACATTAAACTAGATCACTACATGACGCAGATGCTTTCTGGGCATGGGGAGTTCAGGGGTCGGCTTCATAGCTTGACCCTCTCTCCTCACCCAAACTGCGCATGTGGTGATACTAACCAAGACGCCAAGCACATTCTGTGGCACTGCGAGTTGATGAAGGAAGCACGAGAGGAAATGTTGGATGGTTTGCGCGGAATAACAAGACCAGCGTGGAATGCTGACCTTGTGTCGAACAAAGAGAATTTCGAATGCTTGAAAAAGTTTGTCAAGTCCTGGGTAGAGAGATGGCCTGTACTTAGAGTCGCCGACCTAGACTAAATTCATCTTTGTTTCTGGTGCTACACGTATTGCTCCCGTCTTCTTCGGTCCTCCTCTATTACTCTTTATTTAGTGAATATGCTTTGAACTATCTATAATATAACTTATGTGACCTATAAATTACTGATTATGTTTGACTATTTTTTTTTTCTTCTCTGGTCTCTGCTAACAATGATTTATGTTTTTACCTCGATAGGTCATCTTGGTGAGCGATGGTAGTGATGACAGTATCGCTTGATACATTATCACTCTGTACTGATTCTGAAATTATGTTTTACATGTATAAATGCTCTTATTATTTTCTATTTTTCTTGATTAGTTTTGGTTTCCATTCTTTGGTGGCGCAACTGAACTGTGCATGTTATGTATCGTCATTCCCCCATAGAAAGGGGGTGGGATAGACCCTGTCCATGCACATTGCCAGGCGAACATACAACAGAGCGGTCTTCCCGCGATCCGCCCGCGCCTCCCCCATCGACATGCGTTGGCCTGAGGCGTAACCGTGCGGTCTCGATGTCCTTCCGTCCCCCCTTCGGTAACCCGACGCTCATCTTTCCTCAAGGTCTTCAAAAACTTCCCCTTCTCTCCCAAGTACATTTCTTCGAGGCAAAATCGGGGAACCGGCTAAAGGACGCGGACTTCGAGCATCGTCTGCGGTTGGGCCGATAGCTATACGCATTCTCATTGGGACTGCCCGGTGGTCTATGGAATACTTTCTCTGGCTTTTTTTTTTTTAAATTATATTTTATTTTATTTCCGCTACTATAGTAATTACTTACATTATAACATAATCATATAACTGTTTTTTCCTCATTACTTATTTTATTCACAGAAGGTTTCTTCGACTGGTCATAGCCGTTATTTTTATTTTTCTTTTTCTTTTACTAACACTATTATCTCTTTTTGATGTTACCTATTTCAGAAGAATTATTCCACGGGCTGCTACTTCTATTTATCTTTTGTATAATGTTAATGTAAGTACTTGCATACTGCTTACTAACCCCGTATGCATGGACATTGGAGGGTCTAGAGTCGTTCAAATAAATGTAGCTTCGTTCAAAAAAAAGTAGAGTCTTGACGTGTGCGGTGAAGGAGGAAACCATATGTTTCCTTATAACGCCGTTGGGAAAGTGGTGGGTCCCCTCCAATGCTAGTCATAACTACATAACTACTCAACTACAAAAGGCCGTCAACCAAACATCTGAATTAGACAGAGCAAAGCAGACGAACATTTCTATGCCACATTAGTTTGACTTAAAAAAGCTTTCTTGATAATATTATCATTCCTGGGACGAGTGTAATTCAACTCTTTGAGAGATCTCATGTTACTACGAAATGTTCTCGCAATAAAAAATGTTCTGAAAAAAAAAATTAATAGGCTAAATAAAATATTTTCTGTGTCGCTCTTATAAATATTTATCTAGTGTACCGGACAGCACACTGACGTGCCGTCACACTTTCTAAGCTGAATCATCTTGATAATAATTTTATCACCGTTCACGTGTTTTGTTTTGCCTTTTCAAATTTAAATAATTACTCGCACGACAACTATTACATATGTATTTGTTTAATTGAGGATCCCATGCATTTATCTCAGATATGGGGCTCCATCGAAGCCAGAGTTAAGTTAGCCTCTCAAAAACTGGGCGTACTGTACAGGGCCCGCATATACTTTAACCCTAGAAAGATAATCCACGTCTGTGCGACGTAAACGATACACATGAATTGCTGTCTTTTTTTTATTTTGCAACGTAGCGCTCTGTCTATCTCAGTTAGCTCAGTTGCCGAGCAGAGCTTGCGCGGGGCGGCACTGTCACTACTTAACTACGATAAGTACAATAATTATGGAGAAATAGATACAACATACGTTCGAAAGACGTATGATTATATTTTGTGTACCTTTCGGACTTATTGATATAAATGCAATTTAACGAACAAAAAAATATAAATAAATATTTTTTTTAAGTGTAAGGAAACGATTAACATTTTTTTTTCATTTTATAGCATGTAGAAAAATACGATTAAAAAAAAGTAAATCATTTTTAAAAAGACTCAATATTTTGTAGTTGATTGGTTTACAGAATTTTGTTATTTTTTTATTGTAATAATATTTTTTTATATTGTAATAATATGTATCGAAACGGTACCAAGATTCACATACCTTGGCTACCTGATAACAAACGACAATAATACCACCGAGGAGATCCAGAAGCCCATAGTGAACGCAAATCGCTGTTATTTTCGCCTACAAAACCAATTAAAATCCAGTCTTCTGTCCAGAAACACGAAGATATTAGTGTACAAAACACTTATCAGACCAGTACTTACGTACGCAGCTGAGCCTTGGGTAGGTACTAACTAAGAGGAATGAGCGAGCACTGGACATTTTTGAAAGGAAAATTTTGTGACGCATCTTCAGACCGGTTCTAGAAAATGGATTTTGGCGCAGACGTTTAAGGAGCTAAACGTCGCAAAATTTATAAAACTGGGAAGACTTCGGTTGCTGGGTCATGTGGAGAGAATGACCGAGCATCAAGCACCAAAGTCCCTGCTGAACTCAAGACCAATAGGGCGAAGAAGCCTGGGAATACCAAGATTTAGATGGAGCGACAACGTCCTCAAAGACATATCTATCTTGGAGCTTCTAAACTGGAGAGAGCTGGCACAAAACTGAGATAAGTGGAGGAAGACTCTTGAGGAGGCCAAGACCCACCAGGGATTGTAGAGCCAATAGTGATGATGATGATATATAATTATTTGGGTTTTATTTAAAGTACAAAACCCTAAACTAGTTATTACTTATTAAACTATTCATTCAACTTCCTTTAAACTGTGTACCTAGGTATGATAATATGTTAAATATTCACTTTTAAACTTCAGTTGGTACGTCTTCAAGACGTATAATTATCTTTAACGTGGGAAAAAGTAAGATTATTTTTCTAGGGCTAGTATACAACTGCTAACTCTGTACAAATCGCAAGTACCCCACTGTTGAATTTGGCAGCCATCTCTGGTCTGGAGCTCTAAAATACCTGAAAAAACCCACGACTCTGTACAGAAACGGGTGGTCCGTTTAAAACATTCTCCTAACTTAACAAACGGATTGCAATCTTTAGAGTACAGGCGTCGGGTGATATCCTTGTTCTATCGGTATTTCAATGGAAGATGCTCCAAGAAACTTGCTTCATTGATCCATTCGACACCGGTGCATAGTTGGGAAACACGCTAAACGCGCACCCAAATGTACGAGATTGACATTTGTCACTTGAGAACGAGTCGCTTCTTCGACTCGTTCTTGTGTTCAACGGCTCGGCTGTGGAACGATTTGCCGGCCTCCGTGTTTCCTCCTCCCTAGTATTGTCCCAGATGGGTACTATTTTAGAGTATATAACTGCATACTCAATACTCAACTTAAATTTCGATTATTCAGAGATGTTTGACTAATCAAGTAGACGATCGTTAAGTACTTATTATATTTTGCAATTGTAATTGTCTCTTCAAGTCCAATGTTCATTCCTTCCTCTCCTCAAAAAAAAAACCCTCCACACAGCATCTCAGATGACACAGGAAATTATTTTCTTCAGGGCTTCCTGTGCGGAGTTAATGTAAAAAAAAAATCCGTAGACAATGTACACTTTTAGGGAAGCAACTGGCCCCTTCCTAAAACCAACTCAAGAGAGAAATAAAATAGTTTATAATTTTCTTTTTATGCAAAATAAAACTGATTAATTAGCATAAAAAATGCAAACCTGAAGTTTGATAATATTGTTCAATAGGAAAAAAATCAACCACGCAATAATATGCAACGCCATCAGTCGGAACAAGGATAATATTCCTACTGACGTTTATAATGCTTACACCAAGATCCAAGCCCGCTCCACTTCCTACAAGATAAAACATGTCAAGTGAAACACTTGCAAAATATTGATATTAATTCAGTGTGGGTATATTTGTGGATGTAATTACTCAAGATCTAATTAGAGACCGAAGACGCGGGCATTGTTTTTGTTAGCTCAAGTTTGTGATTATCCAGAAGCGCTTTTTCAAGTTTAGTTCCCTGCACTTCTCATGGGAGGCATGAGCGTGGTAGTAGTTTAAAATACTTAATAATATACACCTAACCTAATGCGGGAAAACTTCACTCTGAAACTTTACGGCGGACAACTTGAAGAAAATAAATATACATTCTCAACTTTACACTATACTACTAAGCTTCCCTTTGTTTATGTTGATCTTTCTTTCAGAAATTGTAATCCTTCTCGGAGGTAAGGTGAAGTTTAACTCGCCTGAATCTTAATGCTTTGCACCCCAAAACACTTGGTTATGCTAATCAGAGGCTGGAAATTTAATTTGATACCTTCTTAATATGCTGTGATAATATTGTGATATTGTGTTTGTTGGAAACTGGAGAATTTATCAATATTGAACATGACGATGTGTTAAAATAATGCATAGAAATAACATAAGTACCGTTAGATTATTCTTCTCAGTAGATAAGTACAGATTGGCCTTTGGTTATGATTAATATTTTGAAAGCAAGTAAGTTTCTATTTCACATCGAAGATATTGTGTTGAGTTTTTTCTTAAGGTATTTGTATAAGGTAGGTACGTTCACAGAGGATATTGACTACCTTGTTTTATGAAATCTTTACCACATGAAGCTTGTTATGAAAGGACGAATAAACTCCATAATTAAAGTAAAAACCGGAAAATAATCTGAAATACCAGCAACGTGCCCCTTTGACAACCTCCGTAGTCGATGTGTAAGGTTTTTGACTCGCCGTACGAAGGTCGCGGGGTCGAATGCGCAGATGAATTTTATTCGATTAATTGTGTTGTTTAACAAATTAATTCATTTAAAAATTTTTTTTTTTTTTTTTACAGTGAATGCCGCACAAGAGTCTCAACTGCTCCCGTCTGGAGCCAGTGAGACTATTGCATCCCCAATTGGGGTATGTTGTGAGGCTGAAGGTAGTGGGAGGGAAGGAGGTGGGAAGAGGAAGGTTGGGAAGTACCTGGCTATTCAGATCTGGTCACCAAACACGGCTAAAGCCATTTTCAAGCAACGTTTCAATTCTGAATAGTGGTCTTACACCAGGGCGATACTGATAGTATCTTCCACTCTGGAACATGCCGCAAATATACTATATATTATTTTTAAATGAATTAATTGTGAAATAACACAAATTAATCAAATAAAATTTATTTGCGCATGCCGGGTTCGAACCCGCGAAATCAAAATTATCAAAATAATAAACAGTTTACCTATTTGCGGCACGTTTCGGAGTAGAAGATACTCTCAGTATCGCCCTGGTGTAAGACCACCGTTCAGAATCGAAACGTTGCTCGAAATGGCTTTATATAAATCTGAGTAGCAAGGTCCGTTCAGAATCGAAACGTTGCTCGAAATGGCTTTATATAAATCTGAGTAGCAAGGTCCGTTCAGAATCGAAACGTTGCTATAAATCTGAGTAGCAGGGTACTTCCCCGCCTACCTCTTCCCCCATCTCATTCCCTCCCCACTACCTTCAGCCTCACAACATACCCCAATTGGGGATGCCAAAGTCTCACTGGTTCCAGACAGAAGCAGCTGGGACTCTTGTGAGGGACTAACATAAAAAAGGGGCGCCTTTTGACCTCTTCAGCAGGACTAACTCGGAACATTGCCTTACACCGCAGTGGAAGGGATAGATTCATCTCCAGATTCCTATCCACCCCTCTTACCTTTTTCCTTCCCAGACCTTCCTCTCATTTTTTTCTCTCACGGCATTCTCAAAGATGACATAGGCCTTGAGGTGAATTATTTTTCTCAGGGCCTCCTGTGTGGAGCTTATGTAAATATAAAAAAAAAACAAACAAAGAAAGGTAGAAAAATCAGTATTCCATTGACAGCGCGCCGCGATATTTGAACTCAATTTATCACAACATTAATAGTCTAGCACCGTTGTAAACCTACCGCAGATTTTCTGTATTATAATTCATTATTAATTAAACTATATTTGTGCTATTAAAAAATCATTATTTATGTTTATGACAGTAACAAAAGAAACCTTTTGCTATTTTTAGTCCGCATGTTGCATCAATGATTTTTCTTTTATCGGACATATTGGTTGGGATGAGGTACTTCAAAAAACCGTCGCAATAAAAACCAAAATAACAGAATAAATAATAGGTCCTTTTACAAATTTCACAAAATTTAATAGGCATTATACCTTATTCAAGTCCAAGATAATACAAGCCCATTGTAATGAAAGATAATTTCTCGATGTTATGAAAAGGTTCTCTTTGTTATTGTTTAGGTTTAAGTAACAAGATAAACTTTAATACGAGTATACTAGAGTAGTAAATAAATAAAAATATTAGTTTTGAGAGCAGAACCTTTAAAAATATGTTATTGTCAATTTTCACAAATTTTGTTTGTTTTAGGATTCGTCGTTTGTGTTAATTTTGCACGTAAAAATAACAAAAGAAAAAAAAATATTTTACAATGCTAGAACCAATTAGAGTATTAATTAGCAGATTCAAATCCTGCAATGGTGTTTTATTTTTTAAATTCTCAAAAATTATAAATCTCAACATGAAAATAATCACCTACACAAGTGTTTCAAGCATCGTGAACCAGACGACCTCTGACTATAGGTGGTGGTTTAGAAGCCTGGCAAAGGTAAATAAAAACAAATAATTGCAGTATGATTTATTTCTGCACGTCATGTTGAATTTAAATAAGTTAAAATACTGCTTACTCGAGTCGAAATTCTTTCGTTTTGCTTTAACGAAACAACTTGATAAAAAATCGAAAAGTTGCTAGGAAAGCTTCATACGTTTGTACACCATAATATCTTAATGCTACTACCTTCCACTATCTCATCTCCTTTCCCTCTCAACTTCTTTTACCTCCCAGCATTTTACAAATTGGATATGATAAAATAAATATTTTTATTATTTTATTTGTCTCGGTGAAATCAATGACCACTGCAAATTTTCCTATAAAAGATTCTGGGAACAACGTTCTTTCTCGTCCCAAAAAGCTTAAATCTGCTTCGAAAGGGACTTTGAAGAACGCCATGAACATAACGATATAAGTTAATTTGAAAAGATGTTTTTGAAATATGTACGATTGTTTTATAAGAATATACCGGTCAATGGTTAAGTAGGCATCGTTTGGGATTCACAAGTTTGGGGTTCAATTCCTCGGTTGAATAAGTCCTTTATCATGACACAAGCAAAAATTTTCGCTTAGTATGGTGGCAGTAGGATATTATCAAATACTGTAAGGTTATTCCTGGGAATGTTTGCCTTTCTTTAAAAAATATAGATATCTTTTTATCGATGTTAACGTGTATTAATGTCTATTAAATAATTTAAATATACCTTAGGGATGACTTCATTTTGATCGAATGTTTAATTTTCTCCTAGAATTAATTTTCCTCGTGGAAAAGATAATATGAGAGCAGAATAAACAATGCATTCTCAAAGGATATAAAATAAATCAAATTTGTAGTTTATTGTAGCTAACCCTCTCAAAAATGAAAGATTTGATAGACTGCGATCCAGCTTCAACAAACCCTACGTCATCGGACACACATATGAAACTCCAGTTGTGAGGATAGACGTTTAGTAAGCCTTAAAAAGCTAATCTGCCAAAACGCCACTTGGAGGGTTCCACGCTGTCATGGAAATAGTAAGATTTTTTTTTCTACAAAACTACGTCATAAAGTAAATGAACGGGAATGGTTTCTCACGATGGCGGTGATTAGTAGATGAGAAAAAAAGGTCTGCCGACAGGCATTTAAAGTTAGCTAAAAATTGGTAAATTTTGCATCATCTAGTACATAAATGAAATCAGCGAACTACTGTAGTCTAGATATTTCCCGTTAGAGAATGTTACGGTCTGCCGGCCAACAACCAGGAAGATTATTTGTATACAATTTAAAAATTAATGTGCTTAATTTTTCTCATTAGCTTTATTATTTCAATTTTTGGTATTAAAATTAGCCGAGGATTGCCAATTGATTTTTTCTACATTGTCATTTCTAAATTAATAGCATATTGATTATTTATTACAGTATATTTACTGTTAATATATTATTTTCTTATTAACTTACCATTACATATTAATTTTCTAACCGAACCTAATTTTAAATATTATAGATAAAACGACTTGCAAAAAAAAAAATGTTATTTCAAAGCTAATTTCAACATATGGTCACTCTACATGTTTTACGTTATAATGTATTTGTTCCTATAGTGCAGTAGAGGCCCATTCTGTGGGATATATTATTGTAATAATATTGTCTTTCAACACATTATTTTGTGTACTCTATAAAATTGTTAAGCTCAAGTCAAAATGAAGTTCAAAATTTCAATTTAACCAATAACACCTAAATTAAAAAGGTAAAGAAACAATAAATAAATAAATATATATGGGTTATCGTATCCCATAACTTTGGCAAAACTAAAAGATCACACGGATGGCATTTCTAAGGTGTCACTTACACTATAAAATACAATCATATTTTAATGAAAACGGTCACTTAAATGGAATGAAAACAATAATGTTGTGATTCAAACGGTTTCTTTCATATTTATTTCATAATTATTTGATAGTCACTTTAATATTGCATAAGAAAGATTCGCTCTAATGTAATCGCTTATAAATCATTGTTTTGTTTCATTTATTATTTTTTACATATATTTAAAAAAAAAAAACCGAAGGACATATATTTTTTTAACTGTAACTATTGTTGAAAATGGTATGAGCTAATGATATAATGAATGAGAACATTTTGTCTGATCTCTTAACACTTTGTTATTAATTAATATATTTTTATCACTTATTATTTTCTCTGTTTATCATTTTATTTTTAAATTTTATTATTTTGCTTTTACTTAACTGTTTTGCATGACCGATATTTGCGTGTGTTATTTTTATTAAATTGTGAAATTATTAACCCCGATACAGGCGAACCCTAGTGGGGTTAATAATTACATGCTAAAAATTATATAGATTGTGAAGAAACAATAAATAAATAAATAAATAAAAAAAATAGATTGTCAAATTTACAAAAAATATGTACGTGTTCGAACAACCTGTTAATTTTGAAAAGTAGCTGGAGGAGTAGATAATTTATTTGATACACATAAAAGTGTTTTTTTTTTGTAAATAATTTCCCTCAGGGTCTATGTCATCTTAGAGGATGCTGTATGGAAGGTTTTTTAAGGAAAGGAAGAAGAGGAAGTTCTGGGAAGAAAATAGGTACGAGGTGTGGGTAAGAATCTGGGGGTCAGTATATCCAGGAGTGACGGACGTATGAATACATCCCTTCAACTGCGGTGCAAGGCGATGGGTCGAGGAATTCCGGCTGGAGAGATCAAAAGACCTTTTCAACCAGTCTCTCTCGATCCGGCCCGCAACGCAACATATGGGCAGACACATCGGCAGCCAAAAACTTGACAAACTTTACCCCATGTTGCCTGGCAGCCCTCACCAAACTTAACGAACCACTTGGGGTGACCTGTAGCAGAGATGTTGGTTATTCAATAAATGGTTCCCGGAGCGGCGGTACCCATACCCACCTCCCAAAATCATTATCACTTTTTTTTTTTATTTTAATCTGGCAATTTAAGTTTTTGAAACTATTTCGAAATAAAAATAACAAAAATTCTAATGAAAATTATAATTAAAAAATCATGCACAAAAAGCTCCCAGGCAAAAAACTGTTCGGCAAACCAGGACATTCTTCAATGGGATATCGGGACTACAGTTATTAGTTGGTTTCATTCATGTACTCGATGATGTAAAATTTGTAATCATTCAATTTTTATCCAACTTTAAGTCTTGCTGCCTGCGAAAGTCCAAGGCAGTACGATGTTGACGTATTGGTTTAGGGAGTGACGTAGGGTTTGTTGTAGCTGGATCCCTGTCAACGAGTTTGTCCCGCGGCAGCTGGTGACTGTTTCACGGTATCAGGTATCAGGTATAGCCGGTATCCATATCTGATGGAAACTATTGTTTTCTCAATGCATTTTAAATTCATATTGTTGGTTTCTTCCAATCCCTTCCGGTAACGACAGATGCCTGCTGGTAGCCGGTTATATAATGGATGAACGTACTGTACGGGCACAGTAGGGTAAACCGTCAAGAAACAATTGGGCGAAAATATTGAAAAAAAATATATATATATATGGTGTTTAAGTTCATTAAAAAACACAACGATTATAAAAAAAAAACATGCCAAAAAATTATCAAAACCTATTAATTATGTTAAATATCTATGGAGTTCATGTAATTTTTTTTTGCATACACCTCGTAGTTTAGGAGATATTTAACCACTGAAGCGCTTTTTGCCTCAGTATGGCACTATTTAAAATACCTCGGATTGCTTTGCTGCCAATTTTGGAAAAAATTCCTTTATTTGTAAGTAATTAAGTAGAAGTTAACGATTTTATAATATTTGTTTTTATAAAAAAAAAGTTGGTTGTTTTCAGGTGGAAAAAATATAATAAGCCGTAATTGTTGAATGAAATACTAGTATATATTGAATCATTTGGCGGGTATAAGATAAGCCGCCATAGCTCAATTGGGAGAGCAGCTGACCGGCAATCAGAAGGGCAAGGGTTCAAGTCCCGTTGGCGTCGTGTATCTTTTCTCGGAAGATTTTTCAATGTGGATGAGTGTTTCAGGCTGATAATAATTGCTTATAATAACTGTTACCCTTTGTGCTATGCATAAAAATCTTGTCTTAAACGTTAGTTTAACAATTAAAAATAATATTTGTTTTTATTAATCTTACGAATATGTGAGAATCGAAAAAAGATAGGTGAATTCATTGGCTGTATAGAACTATAATCAGTTTGTATATCTTCATATTTAAATTCGGAGGTATGATTTTTTTAATGTGGGCGGAAAATATTCAAAATGATCACCAAAAATTTCGAGCAATCGGAGAAAAATGTTTTAAAATGGGCTGGCGCTCCAGTGGTTAATAGAATTCATAAATTTTGATATATTTTTTTTTAAATCGTTGTTATTTTTAATTTTATCTCGGAACAAGTCTTACCTGTCTTGCGCTCAAATTTTAGAAAATTTAATCCACTTTCAAAAACGTTGTAACAATTTTTTCAAATATAGCGCGTGGCGCAGGGGTGCGCCGAGGTAGACAATTTGTTTTTTACATTACAGTTGCAACCCAAGTGAGATTTTGTAAGGATATTTGCTACATCGACTGGTATATTATATCACTAAAAATAAAATCTGCTCACATATCTACCCTACCCATGGTAAATATATTTTATACATCTCTGGAATGTTTTGATTTACTGATTATTGCAAAATTAATATTCTTTAAATGAGATCTTATTATTTTTAACGTACGCCTAATAGTTTAGGGTATAATTAACAAATATTTAAATAAGCGGTGTTTTTTTTTTAAGTTGTATCTCGGAAATCGTCATACCGATATAACTCAAATTGTTAAACTTTTTGTTGTGCTTTAAAAAAGATTTGTTGAATTTTTTCGGCAGATGTTCATTTTTTTTAATACGGCCAAAACGACAAAAGTGCCTAAATATTGCTATTTTGCCAGGTAACGCCGGGCCCGGCGGCTGACCGAATTAACCGTTTTGTTTTAACATCTCTGTAGCAACCCAAGCGATAAATCAAAAATTCTAAACTACCTAAACTTCTGCAAGGAATTGCCATTTTGTGTACTTTATCGACTGGACTAACAGTTAACAACAACCAAATATTACTTCCATGATTCTCTTTTTTGAATATGCATAGCAAATTGTGGATGAAATAATATCGATATTGAGTTACTTACCTCATTTTTTGTAGTAGGTACCTACATAACACTATATTTTTATGATTTCGTTAACTATAGAGATCGCCTCTCGTCATCGTCATTCTAAATCAATTAAAAAAACCCTTACACTTAGTGCAAGGCAAACCAAAGGGAAATACTCCGAATCTCACATTAGCACTCTCTCAATTAGTGTCTCTACAAATTGGTTTAACCGGTAATAAATCAACTCAGACACCTCCAAAAATTGACATTTAAAATCTTATAAATAAGTCGTCCGTACGTGGCTTCACCACAGTTTGAAAATGACCTTACAAGTCGAAACAGCTGTAACTAAAACACTAACCAAAAAACTTGCAGAACTCGATAATGACATTATCAAATTTAATTTTAATTAAATTTCTAAAAATTAAAATGGAGTTCTACGAATTAAACACAAATATAGAGATCTCCAATTGGGGCGAGTTGCACAGATCATGTAGCTTATAGCGGAACAATTTCGGTATATCTAAATCTTGCTCTAAATTGCCCAAACGCGGGAGACCGTCTTTTGACGAAATCTGAGGTTCCGTTCGCAGGTAATATGGCCTTGACAATTTTTAAAACTCCATTAATTAACTGCTAATACATGAAAATCTATGTTTGCATCTCGTATTAAAGCTTCGATAAGGGACCAATATATGTAGAAATAAATAATTTGTTGCCAAACTTTAAAACTATTGAGGCCCCTGAGAGAACAACAACTCTTAAAATTCATTATTATGGTCCACCCTGACCACCCTGTACACTAGTTCCACGATTTTTGTTAGCGGGAAATGTTTCAATACTGCCTCACCCGATAGATTTATTTACAAAGACAGAGCTAGTATTGGAAATGCTTCGAAAGAATTTTTGGCTCGGATTCGGTAAAATGATATCGTATTAGTTCGGAAACGTCGAGTTTTCCTTGAATTACATAAGTTATTAAAGTGCTCAAGATACGCGCGTTCTTTGTCATGCTATACCCTTACGCTTAATAAAAACACCTTGACAATTCATACAGCTAAAATTTTATCCGGATTTTTCATATCGAAATCATAAATTTCAAATTGATTTACTTATTTATTTGCGCATGAGATGGCAATCCACGGGAGAAATTGTTAAGGCGATCCACTAGTTCAGGAAAAAATTGAAATCGGAATTCACGCCCTTTATGGGAGGAGTTTAAAAATACTTGAGAAAAAGCTTTTGGAAAGGTTGGAAAAGGTATTTGTGAATTTTTTTTGCAGGTTGATTTCGTAAAGGCCTGTAAAACATATTTATTCCTGTTTTACGCATTGTTTATTGTAAGAAAAATGAAATTTAAAATTGATTTCACGAAACTAAGCGACGTGGAGTCACACGACTGTCTCCTGCGCTAGTTGGGGCGTGACTGATACGAAATAGGTGTTGCCCAGTGCTTGGTTCTTGTGCCCATGCCATAAGGGTCACTTCAAGAATCCAAATTCGTAGAGTGCAGGCCATATTGATTGATGTCAAAAATGCATATTTTATTTTATTTAATATCAATTTTTTTTGCGATTATTATAAAAGAAAATAAATTTGCCACATTATACAATAAAAACAAATCCGAAAAGGGGTTTATAAATAGGAGAATTTGGACTTGAAAGTGTTTTTATAGACCTTATACCTTATTTTTTTAAAGGCTTATTAAAAGACTTTAAAAAAAATGACCGACATTTTTAAGGGCCAAGGTATGTTCTACACACAGTATTTAATTGAAGCACCTATAATACTTTTAGGCTTTTAAATTTTCAAAACAAAAACATGTGATTTTGTAAGATTTTGCATTATTTACTAAGGCTTCATCTTAAGTCTACAATTTACACGCGTTCTATGATATTTTACACTTGCTCTGAAAAAAAAGTTCTCTATTCTAATGGATAAGATTAATGTAATCCAGTTTTTCTTTTCTTTATTAATGCAAAATTTGAAAAAAGATTTCATCTCGTACAGCAAAACTAAGTAATAAGGTGTTTTTCAAATTAGACAGGTAAAATCTTAGGAAAATTAATTCTAAGTATTAAAAAATGTAACATTTACTAAAGAGATTTATATCAGAAACTCAAATGTAACATTGTCACCAAATGGCCAATCAGCACCATTGCGTTTTTGAAGTTAAACTTCTTTATGCACGCTTGACTTGAGGAGTAAGCTGGCGAATGCGTGACAAGAGCGTTACGAAAAGCGAGGCGAATGGTAGTTGAGAGGAAGATATAAGTTAGTGAAGATAAAAAGAGAGAGTTACGTTTCGTATATTACTGTAGGGGCAAGAGAGAGAGATATACGTTTCGTATATCTAAGACACAGGGCAGACCTATTTTCTGTATCCCACTGTAGGAGCAAGAGAGAGCAGTGAACGCGCACATTTTCTTTCTCTGTTCCTATAATATAGATGGAGCAGAAGTTTTACTTCAGTCGTGTGGTCTAAAGCACACTCGTTTTTTTTGTTTGTTTTTACATTTGAAAAGTTCCCGTTAAGTGACAATTCTACGTGCGTTTCAGATTTCCATCGAATTGTAATTAGGGAATGCAATCCCGACCTCGCGGGATCTTAATCTCTCGAGATCTCGTGACATTTTTCGGGATCAATCCCGAAGCATAATAATATGACGAGATCCCGTTCGAGATCGACGGGATTGGGCGGCAGTAGTCAGCGACGCTACACACGTCTACTCAGGGCGCGAGTGGTGCGCTGACTGACTGACGGTCGGGCGGGAGTGTCGATCGAAGAAAGAAAACTATCCCGACTATTTACGAATATTAGCGACGGATAACGAGCGGGACAGATAATATAAAACTGTGCCGAGTGAGTGAGAAAGAGATAAAAAAGATAATGCGTGCAAGCAGCCATTTGTTTGTTTTAGTTGTGCAGTTATGGTCATTACTTTTTCTTAAATTATGCATTTTTATTGTGTATGTAATTTAAATAAACATTATTTTTGGATTCTTACGTTGTTAATACCTTAAAATGTCAAAAAAAGCCAGATCAAGTGTGTGTTGAGTTTAGCAGTCGTTTACCGGTATGGTGATACTTCAAGAAAGCAGTTAATAATTTGACTGCTCAATGCAATTTATGTAAAGCTGCTCTCAAAACCACATCCTGTTAATTATTTAGTAACTAATATTAAAGAATAAAGGTTTTTGTTTTCTTTCAAATTATATTTTCTTTTAATTAACGAGATCCCGAAAATTCCGAGATCTCGCGAGATTGTAATTTCTAATAACGCGAAATCTTGAATTTGCGATCTGGAGTCGAGATTGCATTCCCTAATTGTAATAATAAGTTTAAAAACATTATCGTTGTTGTCCTCTTCTGCAGATCGGAATTTGTTCAAAAGCTTAAAAGGACTTAGAATTTACATTTAACGGGAACCTTTCAACTGTAAAATAAACAAAATCGCGCTGAATGGGCATTTTATGACCTAACATTATTTTTCTTCAGATGTGCATCGTGCATGACTATATTTAGAATTTATTTTCACTAAATAGGTGGTTTCTCCGAGGTTGCCAGGAAATGTTAAGATGTTCATATAAAACTATTTAGCTAAATTAAAACATGTAAATCATAGAAAATGTGTTGGGGTAGCAAGGATGCGTATTCGAGATACATACTACTTAATAAGATTTCAAGATTTATACCTTACTAGCTGGTTCCGGGCACGCGTTGCAACGCCATATTCAAATTTAAAAAAAATGTTTCTCCCTGCCTGTCCAATTTCAACACCCGCGCGGTACTGACAGCCAAGTACTTTGGTCTCGTCGCCATATATTCGAAACCCGGATCCGCGCAAGATACGTGTCTACAACCGTGGAGTTTTCTTTAGTGCATGAGTGGAGACCCCGGGACATCACCAGCAAGGTAGGGTCATCTTGTTTTCGGTGGACATCCCATTTTTTCCCCTTCATCCCTTTTCATTCCAACAGTGGTAGGTAGAGATTTTGAACTCCGCGGAAGAAAATAACAACTTCCAATAGCTATCGAAACATCGCAAGAGTTTTTGTAATGATTAAAAAACTTTTCAGATGTATAATAATATGTAGTTGTAATAATCCAGAAACCTTCGCGGGGGCTTAAAAAAGGTCTTTTAAAAGTTTCAAATATTTCTCATGCTTATTATAGCAATACAAAGACACCTCATAAACTTATGTAAATACATATTCCCAAGCAAGCATATTTGATTTTTACTCGTGTATCTTATATATAAAATGAATCGCTGAATGTGTTGCTAAGCGCAAATCTCGAGAGCAGCCGAACCGATTTCGCTAATTCTTTTTTGAGAATATTTCTTAAAGAACGAGGATGGTTCTTACGGAGAGAAAAATTAAGAAAATTGCGCATAAAATTGGATAATTTCCGAAAACCTAACGACTATCGCACGTTTGACAGTTGGCGAATTTGAGAACGACATTTTGCAAAACAAGGGTTTCTATTTTTGAAAATCTTTAAGTTGATAAATTTATTTAAAGTAGGTACCTCCCTAATAGTTTGAATCGAATCAAGAATTTTAGATATTTTAAATAGATACCTATGTTAGGTACCAAATTTAATATACATGTAAAATGGAAATTTAAATTGTAAAAAGTGGCACGCGGGCTGTTTAAAAACTGAATGTACTGGGATTCAATATAATATGGAACGCGGGAGGAAGGTTGGCGGGACGAGGGAGCGGGAAAGGGAAGAAGGAAGGCGGGGAAGGTGGAAGGGGAACCAGGGAAGGGGAGGGGAACCTGGGAGGGGGGAGGGAGTCCTGGGCGGGGGGACGGGAACTCGGGAGGGTGGTTCACGAAACGGGGGAAGGCGGGGGGAGTGGAGTGGGGAGAGGGAAGGTGGAAGTGACGGAATGGGAGCGCGAGAGGGGAAGAGGACGCAGGAGAAGAAGGGGAGGCGGAAGGCGAACGGGACGAATGGGAAAGGACACTCAGGGAGAAACAATTACTTTATTAAATGGCATAGAAACGCATGCCGGGACCAGCTAGTATTATATAGATGTAGGTCTTTTTTTTTTATAGTTTTGTCCTTTTGTATATTTTATTTTATTTTATTTTGCAGAAACAAACCGTACATAATAAAATAGTAGAAAATAATTCCAAAGTTATAGAATTTAACACAATAATTGGTACCAATGACATGTCGCTGTGGTACATATGTTTTTATGTGATAAATTATACATTTTACCTAAATTATGTTAGTAAATTATTGAAGGAGAGGGGTGTGTATGTATGCGCGTGAGGGTGTGCGGATGTGTGTTATGTGTGCGAATTCAGTGTGCTGAAATGTTTTTCTTAAATAGAGGGAGCGAATCAAATATATATATCGGTATTTGTGGTTTTTTGAATTGAGTTGAATCCTTGAAGTATGCTAGAAATGGGGAAGTTGGCTGCAGCGTTCGTATTATTACTGGTTGTGTAAAAAAGGTTGGTGTGGCGAATTCTTTTAGACGGGATGTTAAAATTTATTTGGGATAGAAGTTCTGGGTAGTCTATTTCGTAATGTATTATTTTATGGAGAAATGTCATGTCAGCTACCGTTCGCCTGGATTTCGGGGATTGAAGAGTGCAGACACAATTATTGTTGTATTTGTAACCGAGATACTTAATAATTGATTGACCTTCGTTATACTTTTAAGAAAAGATAGCTAGCGTTAATAGTCTTTAATTGCGCAACGTAAATTGAATCATAGTTTTTTATTACTCTAACATTTATTGCTAAAATATATTTTTTAATTGTTCAAATTCATTGATGTTTGTTTAAAAATAAAAGTTTTAAGTTAAGTTTACGTTTGACTTCTGCTCTAAAATATTCTTCAGGGGTCGTAATTTTAAGCCCGCGATATTTTGTACTTAAGTGTCAAAATTGCGTTAAGAAAGGAGCCGATTTACATATTTGATCATCTGACAAGGCTTACAAATTTAATAAAATTCTAAACCTTTATTCAAGAAATTACCATGAATCAACTGTTCTCGCGACGCTCTCAATATTCCAATGGCTCTTCACAATTTGCAAAGGTTAACTTGAATTCTCATTATTCTGCAAAAAATAGCACTCCGCAACAATAAAAAAACGATTCACTCAAAACTTATTTTTTATTTATTTTACTGGACAAGCATCCAAAACAAGTACATAGTATCAGAACAATCAATAGAAACGATAGGTGTTGCCAATGCCTTTGATGATTGAGAAAATATTTAAAAAATCCTGTGTTTTGTAGTGCGTGAAAAGAAATTATTAAGGGTATCCCAACTCGATCACCCTTAAATATGTATAATCAATGACGTTATATAAATAGACTCGCCATAGTCTCACATGCTCTTAAAATAATGTGGCAAGTAAGCAACAGTCTTTTGCTTTCAGCGGTTTTCAGTAATTTCTTAATTCAAAAGTTATTGATATATTAAAAAGTTATGCTACATTCACACTGAAGACAAACTTCCAACTCGAACTTCCAACGCATGAACTACCCTTCTACGCAATCGTCCGAAAGTTTGAAGTTGGAAGTTGACCTCAGTGTGACCGTACCAAAAGACAATTAAAGAATGTGTGTTTTTTCTCAAATGACGTACAAAATTGTCGAACGGGGAACATGAAAATTAATTGTATTGCTTATAATAATCGATAATAATAAGTAATTTGTGTGTACATAATATAAATTAAATGTTATTTCTTCACTTTTACTAATAATTATTATAAGCAATAATTATCAGCCTGAAACACTCATCCACATTGAAAAATCTTCCGAGAAAAGATACATGACGCCAACGGGACAACAATTTGAGTGTTTCAGGCTGATAATTATTGCTTATAATAATTGTTACCCTTTGTGCTATGCATAAAAATCTGGTCTTAAACGTTAGTTTAACAATTAAAAATAATAATTTACTTTTCTTAATGTTTGCCGTGTAATGGAAACATTTTCTCATCATACATGAGGGCATTTTGGCGCTTTTTAAATGCAATTTTCCTACTGGTAAGACATGACCTTACTTGACGAGTGACAGTTTAGTACTAAAGTACTAGAAATCGAGAACAGTGCAATTGTCTTGCGTTTGGCTTCCCACTTTGAGATTTCTACCCCGCGTCTAAAGTATGTAACGTCTTTGTGTATACCTAATGTAATATTTTATATTTTAGAACAAAATCATGGACCATATCCATGGTTTGAAAGATTACTGTGTGATGTATATATTTTCAGTAGTATTGTTTAGATAAAGCATATGCGTGTTCTAAATTAAACTAAAACACTTGATTGAATCATGTAGTTGTTTATTTATTTAAAAGTTACAGGGAAAACAATAGCGCGTTAAAAAATACCCCGAACTGTTTTGATTGTTTTACCAAGCTTCTCTTGTTGGTTACCGAAATAGTTTATTTTCCTGACAACCTACAAGCGAAAATGATTGATATTTTTCGAATTGGTTTTAAAAGTATAGTACGTGTCAGGCGGTGCCACTAACCGCGGTAAGTTGGTACTACACACCTTGTAATCTACGCAGATCGCCACATATTATTGTTTAAAATGTGAATTTCACATAATAATATTCATTTGCATTATCATGACCACCGCACTAGGGTCTTGCCCTATGATGGAGTCGTATGTTGTCTATATTACAATTTAATAATAAGAATAGTAAATGTAAATAAAAAAACAGTATTTCGAAAAATAAAAACACATGTATAAATCGTAACCAAATTCAAAACTGAAATGAAACTGAATGATAAAATTGACATCTTATATATAAAAATGAATCGATGAATTTGTTGCTAAGCGCAAATCTCGAGAGCATCTGAACCGATTTCGCTAATTATTTTTTTAGAATATTCCATGAAGTACGAGGATGGTTCTTACGTAGAGAAAAATAAAGAAAATTGCGCAGAAAATTGGATAATTTCAGAAAACCAAACGACTATCGCACGTTTGACAGTTCGCGTGTTTGAGAATGACATTTTGCAAAACAATTCTATTTTTGAAAATCTTTAATTTGATAAATTTATTTAAAGTAGGTACTCCCTTAATAGTTTGAATCGAATCAAGAATTTTAGATATTTTAAATATGGAACGCGGGAGGAGGGTTGGCGGGACGAGGGAGCGGGAAAGGGAAGACGGGGAATGTGGAAGGAGAACGCGTGAGGGGAAGAGGACTTGTGAGGGGGGAGGGGAACTCGGGAGGGGGGTTCGTGGGATGGTAGAAGGGGGGGGGGGGAGTGGAGTGGGGAGAGGGAAGGTGGAGGTGACGGAGTGGGAACGCTAGAGGGGAAGAGGACGCAGGAGAAGAAGGAGAGGCGGAAGGGGAACGGGACGAATGGGAAAGGACCACTAAGTAGAAACAATTTCTTTATTAAATGGCATAGCAACGCATGCCGCGACCAGCTAGTTTCAAATAAAATAGAAATACATTGCTGAAATAATCGTAAAAAAGCAAGATTAAGAAACACACGCAAAGATGTATTACAAGACCTCCCTTTTGAAAGAAGTCAAAATCACAAAACTCATCACAACTCTAAAGAGCGGTGAAGAGCTCCCAAGAAATACAGAGCAGTGCAAAAGATGAATAAAATATATTAAAATTTAAGAAATGAACAGGTATTTGCATTGTGATGCATGAATTTATATATTTTTTGTAAATACCGCACAAGAGTTCCAATTGCTCCCAACCGCCTGAGGCCAGTGGGACTATGGCATCCCCAATTGGAATATGTTATGACGCTTAAGATAGTGGAGAGGGGAATGAGACGGGGGAGAGGAAGTTGGGGAAGTACCTGGCTATTCAGATCAAGTCACCAAACACGGCTAAAGCAATTTCATGCGTCGTTTCATTTCGGAATATTACGATTAGGATATTGAGAGTTTATTCCACTCTGGGACGTGTGGCGAATATGCCTTAAATTATTTTATTTAATTTTGGCAGCCAGTTCAGTCATAATTTTTTTTTTTTTTTTAATTTATGGGTAAAATCTCAAATTATAATATTTAATTAAATGAAGACAATATTTGCAAAAATCGGTAATTTAAATACATGTAGGATTACAAAAGATTTTTTAAATATTTATATTGAGGGATCAGTAGGATTTATAGGTTCAATTAGGAATTCCACAGAGCCGAACCCTCTGATATGAAAATATCTGGAGTCGGTGAATTATTTTCCCATATGGTCTCTGGTAGGTTGACATGTTGTTCTTGTATTGTTTTGTAATTATAATACTTATATAGTGCAATTGCATAACGTGGATTGACCAGATGATCATTTGGGAAGTGTGTTAATATATGCGTTAAGAAAATGAAGATAATGTTAGTAGTTCTTAGTCAAAGTATGACACAGTTAAAAGTGACAGAATTTGATATGGGTTCCGTAGCTCAATCGGTAGAGCACTTGCTAAGTAAGCAAAGGGTCCTGGGTTCGAGTCCCAGCGGAGCCAATATCTTTTTCTGATGTTTCTGTCTCCAGATTTTCGATTAAGTTGCGCTAATGTTGTCTTCATTTAATTAAACGTAAAATTTTAAATAGGCAATAATTGTTGAATGAAACACTAGTATATATTGAATCATTTGGCGGGTATAAAATAATCCACCATAGCTCAATTGGGAGAGCAGCTGACCGGCAATCAGAAGGGCACGGGTTCAAGTCTCTTTTCTCGGAAGATTTTTTCAATGTGGATGAGTGTTTCAGGCTGATAATTATTGCTTAGTAAAATTTTTACTTACGCACGCCAGGATTTGATCCCGCGACCTCCGGATCACTAGTCGAGAGCCTCACCCCTCGACCACGGAAGCCATGTAATCTTTACAAAAGATCGCTCCCTTTCTAATATTCAACGTTGCACACGGGTTGTAAAAACGAATAAAGAACTATTTTACTTTTTATTTTTTTAAGCGATGAACCATAGAATTGTCATTGAGCGAATGTGGTACTAGGTTTAGAGACCACGCAACCCAGGTTTGATGAAGAGCGAATGTGTGCTTGATGTTGTGGAGCCGCCAGTAGGTTATTTTTCCATACTTATCACGTGATTTTCTTATCTCAATAAATGTTTTTTTGCAAAAGTTCTTTAGAGAGGCGCGGTTGGCATTTAAATATAATTCTCCAAATTAGTTTTTGAACTGTCATAATTAGATTGTCTGCATACATGCATGATTACGTTTATGATATGAATACGATTCCATGGCTATGATGTTGACTAGCCAACTCAGAATAAAACCAACTCAAAACCATCTCAGAAAGGTCATTAAGAGTGATGATAAAAAAATATAAAAAATGGTTAAATAGGTTAAGTTAGGTTAGGTTAGGTTAGGTTAGAGTTACCGGTTATTTTAATATTATTATTTTTTCATAGCTTTTAATGACCTTTCTGAGGTGGTTCTGAGTTGGTTTCATTCTGAGTTGGCACGGAACCGGTTTTGATATTATTTATTACTAGCGAGAACTTGTCAAAAATCACTGGCTACTATAACTTCGATTTTCGAAAAATTGATATTATATCGAGGTACCTGCCTTTTTTTAAATTACGTTAGATCCATAAAGGAGGCTCAGAGAAAAAAATCTTCCGCAGTCTATGTTATCCTTTAAGACGCTGTAAGGAGAGTCTTTTTAGGGAAAGGAAGAAGAGGAAGTTCTGCGAAGGAAAAAGGTATGAGGTAGGAATATTGGGGTCAATGTGACCAAGACTGACGGACGTACGAATTCATCCCTCCCACTGCGGTGCAAGGCGATGGTCAAGAGAGTACGACTGGAGAGTTCAACAACCTCTCCGGATTCGGCCCACCGCGCAAAAGGTGGGCAAACGCATCCGCCGCCAAGACCTAGACAAACCTCATTCCATGAACCCGGGCAGGTGTATTATTATTATCTCAATTGTTCTGTGTTCTTCACACAGAACAATTGAGATTCAGAATTCAGTTCCTTCGATGATACCTATTTAACTTTTATCGTTTTTGTGTTGTTTTCCAATTTTTCTTTTAAGTGTGTTATTTCTTTTTGATACAGCGTTGTTCCTTTAAGTTCTGTTATTTATTATTTTTATCACGCGTAACGTTCGCTATTAATTTTTATTTATTATAAGAAATAATTGTTTGTATGTTAAATTTTTTAAAATGCTTATACGTTAAATTGTATATTTTATAATGTCATGGAAAGTGTGTGTAGTACTTGTGACGTTTGGATATATGAGTTTATTATTAATTTTATGTATTAGAATTAGGAGACATTACATTCATACAGTTTTCTTATTGTTTTTTTAAATGCCCGTTTAATTTATTGGTCGATGTTCTAACATTTTTTTTATTTAAATAGCTTCTTAATTATCTTTTTTATATTCTCCACATTTATGTATGTTTCGTACGCATTTCCACAGATTTCAAGTAAGTAATTTAGAAGTGATTGTAATAGGCTACGACAAGATGTGTTTTTTAATATTTTTTTTGGAAACGAATGATAATCTGCTAAAGACGCTATATAAGGGGGTGAATTTATAAATTTTATTCCTTGTATTATGTTTGTTCAGTGCACTTACCATGATATGCCTCATTTGCCAGGATTCTAAAATAGCTCTTTTTGAATTTTAAGTGTACATGAGGAGGAATTATTTTACTGATTAAGCTTAAAACCACGTATCCTATTTTTTTACATTCACTGTTAGGATGTTTATTTATAGCCAAACATTTATTTTATTTAAGTCGCCTTGTATATTTTTTGGAAGAAATTAAAATTTTTAAGCAGGAGTAGAAAATTGCAGCATCATCTGCACATAGTAAGTGTGCAAAATCAAAGGAAATACTGGACATGTCTTTCTTTATTTATTTATTTATTTATTAACGGTGTAAATATACCATAAATACATATTACATGTCACAAAATATTAGTTGCAGGTACATAGGAAATAATTTTTAAAAAGAGTTAAGCTAATTGTGGCATTTGATTAAGAAATGACACAAAGGGCTACAATTACATTCAATACTATAGTATAAATAAAATTAATATATTCCTAGGACTAACACAGTTAAATAAAGTGCATAACTCTAATAATCGAATGCTTGGACCTAGTATTTTATAGTAACCCAAATACAATAGTGGAACAGTCGGACGAACTGTTATTACCTTTTGATCATCATCACCCGTCTTTAGACATTATTATTACAAATGAGTCTAGAAATTTGCAGAACTTTAAAACTTCATCATTCAATTTTACTAAAGCTGACTACCCAAATATTGTTGATTAGTTGACCATTTAGATTGGTCATTTTTAAAGGCTGGTAATAATATAACTGATCAAGTATACAATTTTATTTATTCTTAAACACTTTGAAAGAACTTTATGTTCCTAAAATTAATTTTAAGGCCTCTCATTATTCCATATGGTTTTCAAATGAATTAAAAGAGTAAATATACAAAAAAAAACAATTGCACAAATTATATAAGCAATCTAAAAACGTCAACGAATATATAAAATTTACTAACTTGAGAAGGCAATGCAAAGACTTATCCAGAAAATGTTACAATGATTATGTTAGTTTAATAGAAAAAGAGGTTCGTCATAATGTAAAAAGATTATGGAATTTTTCTAATGCTCAGCGAAAGAATGATCGTAGTTTACCAATACTATGTATCTTAATAACAAATGCACTGACAGTATCGAAGGCATAGTCAATCTTTTTGCAGATTCATTTAAAAGTGTTTATGAGATGGATATTCTTGATAGTGAGATCCCTAAAGACCTCTTTAAGAATCACTTAATTTAAGCGATTGTTTCATTGAAAAAGCTGCAATAGAAAAGGGTATAAAAGTGTTAGATTCTAATTAATCTGCTGGACCGGATGGTTTTCCTCCAATATATTTAAAATCTTATATTAACAGTTTGACTTTCCCATTATTCATATTAATTAACAAGTCTTTAGCATCAGGGTATTTTCCAGATTAGTGGAAATAAAGCTTTTTAACGCCTATTCTCAAAAAGGGTGATAAAAGCGATCAAACTACAGACCAATATGTATATTGAGTGCTATTCCCAAACTTTTTGAATCATTAGTCCTAGATGTCTTTAAAAAACAAATTAATAATATAATTGTTTCCAATCAACACGGTTTTACCACAGGTAGAAATGCTTTAAGTAACTTAATCATTTATGAAAATTATATCACTGATTCCCTTGTCCTTGCATCAGGTAGATTATATATGCACTGATTTTTCCAAAGCTTTTGATAAGGTTAGGTGACATATTCTTGTACATAAACTAAATATGTTGGGCATTAAAGGAACCCTATTGAACTGGTTTTACAGTTATCTTAGTAAAAGAAATCTTTGTGTTAAAATAAATTCTGTAGAATCTTATATCTTCGAAGCCACAAGTGGGGTTCCCCAAGGATCTCACCTCGGACCAATTCTTTTTATTATTATTTATAAATTACATTGTTAGTATTGTTAGCATTGCCGCTTACTACGGCCATTTGCTAAACCAAACCTGGAAAGGACATGCAATTAATAGGCCAACAAAACTAGCTCAGGAAAGCCGGCGCAAGCAAGGTTCTCTCAAAACCAGGGCGAGTGCTTGTGGTTCGCTTGTGAATACCTCCTCCTCCTTTCCTCACAATCTCCAGGGTCTCCTTCCTCAATCAAAACACAGTATTGCACGTAAAGGGTTTATTCATTTAGAAGGAGACAGGGTTTTACAATTGACAGCATCGGCACACTACACATGGGCATTTGCTAGCACTAGAATTCTAACATAACGGGGAACTGTTCTCTCAACTCTCCACACGCGTTAGTGAATTTAAGAGCGGGACAAAGCACACAAAAGAGGGCTAGGGTACAGTTTACTCACAGCAGCAGGAAATGCGGTAGTCAGCAGACAGGCTACTGGTGGGCGGGAGCCTTCTCATGCACTATTCACATTATAAATACATCACGAGTTTAGGTTCTCGAGAGAACGCCTGAGCGCAATCACTTTGGGACACTGTTGTTGCGCCTGAGGCAAGCGGAGGAATGCGGGCTCGGGTGCTGGCGCGCGCGGGCGTTGTTCGGCACGCAGGATTGCCCGTCGAGCTCAGCGCGGTGCGGGGGGATTTTAGGAACTACGAGCTATTCTCGCGTAAAATGGGGGAACAGTGGGCTAGGGGAAACATTGTCACTTCGTAACGTAACAGTATATTTAAAGATGTACAAGTTTTATTCTTCGCTGATGATTTAAAAATATATAAAATGATACGTAGTATAGAGGATTGCCATATTTTACAATCTAATTTAGATAAATTGTTTCATTAGGTGTGTGATCAACTCGCTATTTCTTAATATTCAAAAGTGCCAAGTTATTCGTTTTCATAAAATCTAAAGTCATGTAACTTATGAATACTCTTTGAATTATGTAATATTGACACCAGTCACACAGATCAGGGACTTAGGTGTTATATTTGATGAAAAGTTAACATTTACTCTGCACGTAAATGAAATAACAAATAGAGCTATAAAAATGCTTGGTTTTATATGCAGAACAGCAAGTGATTTTAAGTCACTAGAATGTTTGAAAATATTGTACACTTCTTTAGTAAGAAGCCAAGTAGAATATAATTCGCCCACTTGGTCCCCATTGTATAAAATACATTTTGACAATATAGAAAGGGTGCAGCACAAATTTCTAATATTTATTAACTTTAAGCTGAATATTCCAATTCAAAATATTAACTATGTCCTTTTGATGAAACAACTCAACTTAATTACGCTGTCAGATAGGCGGATCATCTCTGACCTTGTACTAAAAACAATATCATTAATAATTGCATTGACAACCCTGAAATTCTCGCCAAAATAAAATTTTACGTACCGACCAGAAATACGAGGCAAAGTGCTACCTTTTTCTGTGACAATTTTAAAATAAACTACATATGAGGCTCATACACCTTTGTATAAATAGATTACAGCATTTTGGAAATAAATTTTGGAATATTGTAGACATGTTTGCAGATCCTGTATTAGTTATAAAACGAAGTCTTTGTGATTACTTTAATCAAATGTATGGTTTAATTTTAATTAATTTGATTTTTTACTATTAATGTAATCATTATATATTGTGTATTACGTACCAGGCTAGCTATTATTATCTATCTTTATAAAAGCCCAATAGCGTGTAAATAAATAAATAAATAAATAAGCGAATCTCACCATCTAAGTCAAATTGGGAAAAATCATGAAAGTAGATTTGGAATAGTAGTGGTCCTAGTATTAATCCCGGCAGAATACCATTGTTTATTGCTTTTTATTGTTAAAATATGTTCTGAATAGATTAAAAGCAGGAAATTTTCTTGAGAATTATATCATGACTACCTGAAACAGAAAGACTTTTAGAAGAATTAATTACCTAACTTCTTGTTACCGCGAACCTTAATTATAAGGATCATGTCAGGCGAAGTCTGATGTTTGCAAACTTACTTAGATTTCGCATTGTACTAACTTGAGTATAATATGCCACCGGTGCAACAGTTTCTCCATCAAAACTAAATTAATTACACTAAGGGCCTTATGTAGGGAAATGTTTTTAATGGTGTAATAGCATTCTGTACAACTGAAGTACTTGTTATCTAAAACTCTAAACATAACTCTCTTCACGAGAAGTAGTGTAAAAATATATTTCATTTCACCAAGGTTTCCCTTTCAATGTTTATTCTTAAAATTTTTCGGGAATGAACTCAAAAGTATGAAAGTTTAATCAAATTGCATGCCATTTACAAAAAAATGCTTAGTTTCTGTAATTCAAAGTTTTAAATTATTTGCAAATAATAATAGGCAGCGTTTGATTGTTTGGCTATTCGTTGACGATTTCATTATTTTTCAATCACATTAATATATTTTTAATATTTTGAAAGTGTTAGAAGGCGTTAACGACGATTTAATGAATTTGTTTTCAAAAAAATATAATTTTTTTAAGTAGTTGTTTAAACGTAATACTTAAGTCAAGCCATGTCAAAATTCGGAATAATAGACGAGTATGTGTGAGATGAGTTATGAATGTGATTGAGGCAAAGAGTTTGTGCCAAGACCGAGTTGTTTGGCTGTCCGTCCTCTCTGCCTAACTTTGCGGGGAAATGGCGTGATGGTTAGTAAGTTAGTTGTTTAATGTAATCTTTTTTTTAAATCTTACTTATTTAACGCGCTATTTATAATCTACACCGAGGAAGTGTGAAATAAATATTTTGAATATTTGTGAAATAAATATTTGACGCTTGGGCATAAACATTACCTTTGACTAAAATATCTCCGTCTGTGGCCTGCAAAATCCAAGCTTTCTCTTGAAACAGAAAACTCAGCTGCTCCGGACGATACAAGGTGTATATAGGCCAGAAAGATTGGACCATCTTCAATAGGATCCCAACACTTTAAAGCGGTCAAGCACGGCCACCCTGACAAATCGCCTGTTGTCGAGTACTTAATTGAAACCTCCCACTACTCTGGATTTCTCTTTGAAGTTTTGGGATAATCCAAAATGCATCAAGCACGCCTATTTGCCAAGTCAATTGAAATCCACATAAAACATTCATATTAATAGAGATGAAGCGGCTAAGCTTAATAGTTCTTGATATCCAATATTTAACGGCCACACCAAAGCTATACACCGAAAACCACGCCAATCAAATTAATATAGGTATCTATCGAATCTTGAACAGTGAACATAACGATAAAGTTATTTATAAATTTAAGTAAAAATGTGCTTTAATGGTTTTTAAATATGTTCAAACAATGTCTTATTCCATGGAGAAATAGTAAATAAATCTACCAACATTCTTAATTTTTCGTTATCAAATAAGCTAAGTGCATTACATATTTTAAAAAAGTTTTTGAAGGAAAGAAACCACAAACACGCTTCAGAATAGACTGATGATCTGAGATAAAAAATAGAAAATTCTGAAGACCTACAAAATATAGGAAAATTGCTAAAATTAAACAAGTTGAAACTGAACCTAAATACAACAAAATATATGGAAATATGAATTAAAATGTATAACACGGGGTTAAATTTGACAATTAATGTTGAAAAAATTGAAAAAGTAAATGAAATCATATATCTGGGTGTAATACTCGATTCAAAACTATCTTTCACGGCAAATTTTGAATATGTGCTAAAAAAGGTATCAAAAAAGTGAATTTTCTTAGAAGACCAAGAAATAAATTAAATAGAAACACACCACAGAACTCATTTATAAAACTATAGTTGGTCCCACATTTTGGTTACTGCCCTGCGATGTTATATTTGGCCAATGAAGGAAATTTGAATAAGCTAGAAGTTATACAGGACAGAACTATGAGATGTTTACTGGGGAAAGGCAAATACGCAAGGGTTAATCAAAGGAGACAGGAGCTAAATTGGATTCCAATAAAAAAGAGACTGATATTTAATGTGTTAATGTTTGTGCATAATATATAAATATGTGCAAGTTATGAAACACCAAATGCCTAAATACTTTAAGGATGAACTTGTTTTAATAGAGATGTACATAATTACAAAACACGAAACATTCATAGAGTTGATTGCCACTTATGAAAAAAATCAAATTCACTGAACTGCCTAATGTATAGAGGACTAAAGATGTATGATGAAATGCCTGAACGTATGAAGAATGAAGAAATAATGAATGTATTTAAGGGCTCGCAACCCGGATTTCTACCGATTTATTACATATTTCCCTTAAACAGGGTAAGTTTTAAGCAATTAAAAAAATATATGTTATTCTTGAAGACAATATCTAGACTTTGCCCGCGCCGAAACGCAAATTATATAAAATTCCCTCGATAGAAAAAAATCCAAAGTATGCTCCAAAAATTATTATTAACACGTTTGTTTCAGTTATTTTACAAGTTATATGTATGAAAAAATTTACAGTGTTTCTTTAAATGCTGTTTAAGATAATGCCCGCAAGATTTTTGCTCTATTTTAAACGAGTCGTGTTTTATTAAACATTTTCGCAATTTTCGCACCGATTTTGTCGCTGTAAATGTTAGCGCTCTCCTCTAACATTCGTAATTTCGTATCTCTCCATCTTCTTCTTTTTGATCCCGGTTGCGGAGCCTTAAAAAGAAATGTTATGCTTACTGTAAAAATATATAAATTTATCAAATGAAATGTTACATTGTGCTTAATAGGTTATATTCATGTAGTTCAAACTAACTCAATAAATAAAATAAAAAATTATACTAAAAGCCCTTATTTAAGAGAATTGACGCGCGTAACACGGCCATCTAAACAATCTGCCCTGATGATGAACACTCTTACCGAAACGTTATCTAAAGAAGGAGAAAGAGAAACATAATACCCGAAAATTAATCACCTAATTTTTTTTGTTTACAGTTTCTATTCAGAAAAAAAAACTTGCTTTCGAGCTAAATGATCTTCGTACCGGTCACTCCACACCAGTCTTAAAACATTAATTTGCTGATATAATATTGGAATAATGCTAGAACAGTTATAATCAATAATATTTCTCTTGAGTTCCATCAATTAAAATTTTCGAAGAGATAAAAATCAATAGGAAAATACTTGTTGGTTGTTATCTAATCAAGGGTTTATATTCAAGGTGAATTCTATTGTTCGTTAGCCAAACTTAATTGATTATGTGAAACACGTTCCACCTGATATATTTAAAGTGCCGGTCGTGTACAATATAAGCGAAAAACTTTAACACATTTGTTTCACGTTTTCATTCATCGCTTCGACACTTTTAGCTTTGTAAGCAAGCTTCGTCCCGGGTCATGTAAATGGGCGGAACTTTGGACAGGGTGGAAGTTTTCAAAATGTTGTTTGGTCGTGTGTTTTATAGAAACCTATAACTTTTGCACTGCAAGCAGTTGCTGTGTCAAGTAACTTGGAAAGTATTAGTAGAGTATTCCGTGTATCTGCTGATCATAATCGCGTGAATTTATGAAGCTCATTCCGAATATGGCGTTGATACGTCACATGGGACTAAATATTCTTTGAAATCATTAGATCAACTTTATAATCAAAGAAAGTGTTTGTTTAAGGTTACCTCTTTTAGCGGGAATTCTTTTACTAATGTTAAATAAACAGGAACTCCTATTTACTCCCGCAAGCGCCAGTTCTCTATATTGGTGTGGGAATTTTTTTTCGTCTGTAATTTAAAAATATAATAAAAGAATAGGTACCATTTAACACAGTTTTAGAAATCTTCAAACTTGTGGTTTCAAACCAATTCTTGGGTTTTTAATATTTCTAAGTAAATATCTGTAAATTTTTTAAATGTTTGTACTCATATATTCATACACCAAATGAATTAGGAGAACCTAGCGGTTTTGAAAATTTCCGCCAAGCGCAGATTACGATTTTTCGTAATGCGTACGTGTCCGATATGGTGATTATTTGCTATCTTTTCGATGTTCAAAATACTTTCGGATGTTGTAAATATTTGATTAATTTTTGAGGCATATTAACACCAACGTAGATGTTTCAAACAAACTTCGCGAACAACGCAGATTAACACCCTGTAAAACCGCCTTATTTTCTTTAAACTCCATCGTATTATTTCAATTTTTTTAAAGTTTTATGGGTAAAAGCCCTGCACAAAAGCTGGTGGGTTTTAAAAAAGACGAAAAAATTAAGAAAAGGCGAGATGTCGCTGCTCTCTTCATACACCTCTCCGGTAACATGAGATTGTCTCACAGTTGAAGTGAAACCCAAGGTAATACAGGCCAAAGTGTTGTGAGTTCATACAACGGTAGACGCGTAGTTGGTACCAAATGCAAACTGCTCCTTATGACGTAAACTTTCTACCGGCAGGAAATTGTCTCCTACCTGGTGAATGTTGTCATTTACATCCCAGGTAGACATGCATACATCTCTTTGAGATAGTGAGCAAAATCTGGGTAATAATGTTAACTGAATCTAAACAGCGTCACAACTTAATTAGGGGTAATGGACATATATACCGTTACATTTTTTGGTCGATATTATTATTTTGCTAAGTGTTTTGTTAAAAAAAAAGTAAATAAATTAATTAATATGGATGAGACTTAGACTATTGCCTATTCTACCTAAGATCAGGGATGAGAGAGACAGACTGACCAAGTGCAACTACCTATGCAAAAAAAACACTCTTTCTGTCTCATTCTAACACTGCTGCAGACATATTAGCATTCTACTAATCCCGCAGTGGCCATATTTCAGCAAAATTTAAGTATGTTAAATGATAAATAAATTAGAAAAATGAAACAATACAACTTTGTATAAACCACTTATATAATGTGCAAATCCGACCGGTTTCGGAACAAACGTTCCTTCGTCAGGGAAAGCTTATACTAATTTGACAGTTTAGAACAATGTTTTATTATGGTAGGGGTGGAGCCGTTGTTAGTTAATAATGTAGATTGGGTGGGTAGTGGGATTAGTGTAGTGTAGAGTAGGTGTAGAGTATTTTTCTATAATGGATAACCACAAAGTAATAGCTACATTCAAAAATATGATAAATAAATTGATTAAATAAACCAACAAAATGTTATGTTCGTGGTAAGGAAGTTAATTAAAAATGAGAAGTACCTCTTACTTTTGGCCCGCTTTGTTTACTTGAGTCAAGTCGGATTAGTTAGTATTGTTTGTAGCACAGTCAGTTTACGTCAATCGTTTAGGGGTGTAACCACTAGTAACAACTAACCACTGAGCAATCGGAAAAGCTATCCCGAATAACGTTTTTCCTGATTGGTTTGATACGCGATGCGGTGCCAATACTGCGACTTGGCATTAGGGTGGATCGTTAGGCCATTCGTATACTGAAATACTTACAAGCGACTCGAGTTTTATGCCCCTAGTATACGTTACGCTCATCAGTATCTGCCATGCTATTACTGACACGTCGGCGTCGTCTACAGGTTTGATGTCAGTGTACTGACAGTACTCTAGCATGCTATGCGGGTTGCATTCGAATCTACTACTCGTTTGACAGAAAAGACGTCAGAAAATGATTTGAATGTTAAATTTGTTCTGGAGGTGGAAAAATATCGAAGCTTATTTACCTATAATTTACCGGAATATATTAGAAAGGATTTAGCGAAGAAGGCATGGATTTAGGTTGGGGGCCATTCATTTATTACGTAAGACGATTTAGGGGGGGGGAGGGGGGTCGACCATGTCTTATTTTTTCTAACAAGGGGGTGGGAGGGAGTCTCAATAATTCTTACGTAAGATCACAAAAATGCGCAAAGTTAAAATGATACTTAGAAAAAGCGCGGGTAACCGCGCGAGTGCCGAGGTTCGCTCGGATGCGTATAGGTAAACGATTTCAAACAAACATTAAAACAAACCAAACGTGTATTCATTTTTTTCTTTAGATTCTTACGTAATAAATATTAAACAGGGAGGGAATGGGTCGGTCTATTCTTATTTTTTCTTATAATAGGGAGGGAGGGGGTCGAAAACCAGCAAAATTCATCTTACGTAATAAATTAATGGCCCCTTGGGAAAAAGGACATTTTGACTTTTTTCTCACTTAGTTCCTTGGTGGCGACGAACGCCCTACAGTTAATATTTATTTCGTTTTCCCAAAATATTCTGTTGATCGTCTTTTACGCTTTTAAATGAAGAACAATATTATTGTTTTCGCCGCTAGAGTCACTTGATATCGTATTAATTCAGTTCGGTATAATTCACGTAGCGCCCTGTACTGAAACCAGCTTTAAAGAGACATAGGTCCAGAGTAGGCGACTTGTGGTTGCATCACAGTCACGATAGCTTGGTATAATCTATACTGATCATTAATAAAGTTGTCAGTAAATTAAATAAGATCTTTCAATTTATTATCTGTTTTAAGAATTTCAATATTATAAAAACTTTCAGTATTGACATAGGGCATTCCAGACACGCCTACCACTTACTTTCATCGGTTTAACACTTCAACGAAAACCTTATAAACATTTTTTCCGATTCTATTCTAATCTTGGTCTTCAACCGAGGCATGCAATTTGGATTGATTTTGCTTTTGGGAACTAATAAAATATAAACCAAAATAATTATGTTCACGTAATATTAAAGTTCATACATTCAAAACCAATGTTTGATTGAAATAGAGACTGTTCGCATTTACCTTAATAATTGCCACTTTAAACCTGTCTCATGTAGATGTCGCAGGCCGATCGTAAAATCATGCAAATCATGATGCGTCTCAGGCACTTCACGATGTGGCAAGGCGCATCATGATCCGCCTGATTTTACGATCAGCCGCCGACATATACACTGAACACAATGAAATTATAAAACAAATTAAACTTCTTCATCCCAATAAAAATGCCGGTCCTGATAACATTCCACTATTACTCTTACACTATTTTGTGTCGGCATTCTTGCTTATCGCCTCTACATTTCTGTCATTATTTGTCGAAGAGTAGGTATATTTCCTGATCTATGGAATTATAATGTAAATGTCGGTGGCCGTTCGTAAAATCAGGAAGATCATGATGCGCGTAGCCACATCGCAAAGTGCCTGGCGGCAGATCGTGAAGTGCCTGAAGCGCATCATGATTTACCTGATATATACATACATACACTGATATTTAAATGTATAAACAACACCTATTTTCACTACCGGGGGATAAAAACGAGTAACTAATTATGAACCTACATGCTTACTATCAACAATTCCAAAACTTTTAATACGCCGTTATTGGATAAAATAATTGGCCCAACTAAAGGCAGTATATGTCTGAAACGGCATGGTTTTATAACTGGTAAATCAAAACTGACTAATCAACATTCTACATCAAAATTTCATTTCTGACGTAATGGCAAAGACGTTTTAAGTTTACTCAAATTAGACAGGCTTCGAAAGAAGGGAGACAAAGAATTCGACAAGGTTTGTCACGCTATTCTTGTAGAAAAACTGTTAAAGGTGGAGTTGGTGGAAATATGTTGCACTGGTTTATAACAGAAAAAAAGGAGAAAAGTTAAAATAAAGGAGATATCATCATATAATTTCTTTTGCATCCAGTGGTGTACCGCAAGGTTCCCACATCGGAACTGCATTTTTTTTTTTTTCAATTATTTCTGGCTTTCACCCTTCAAGGGTGTTCTAGGCCATCATTTATAATTACAGAGAAAGGAAAGGTGAATTTATATATTAATTTTATTTAAATGTGCAAATTTCAGAATTTTATGGAAGATTGGAGTAGAGTTCAGACTTAGAAGAGATGAGATGTTGAATGGAGGAGAGGCAATTTTTGATAACGCTTGATAGAAGAGAGGATATTTATTTAGAGAGGGACAATCAAAAAATATGTGATCTAAAGTTCCCACATCTAGACCACAGAACGTACAATCTGGGGAGTCAAGCACATGAATTTTATAAAGGTGAGAAGGAACGGAACAATGTCCGATTCTCATACCAATAAGTAAACAAATTTCTTTTTTGGAAAAATGGGGGAATTTTTGAAACCACGGTTTTGATGGGATAGTCCTTTGTATTGAGGCGTAGCGCGCACCCTTGGATTGACTAGCAATGTTCCAATACTCTGTCCAAACATTGCGGGATCTATCTTTGATGATGAAAAAAATATCAGACAGGGGAATATGGTTTACGAGGGTAACGGTAGGGTTAGACGCTCCTTGTTTTGCCAAGGAATCAGCAATATCGTTACCCACTATGCCAACATGTCCAGGAATCCAAATCAGAGTGACAGTTTTTCCAGAGCTTTGAATGGAGGTTATCAATACTCGAATAAGACATACAAAGTGATCATCAGGATGAAGAAGAGGACTTGTTTTAAGTTTTTGGAGGGAACTGAGAGAGTCAGAGAGGACAAGAGAATGTTCAAAATTATTTTTTAATATATATTTGAGAGATTCAATAATCGCAATGCACTCGGCAGAAAATATTGAAAATTGGTTTGAAATTGAATAAAATATTCTTTCATTAGAATTATTGTGGTAAACGTTAATACCAATACCACAGTTAGGAGAGTCCGGAGATTTGGAGCCATCAGTAAATAAAAGAGAAGAGTTGGGCCATTTAGAAGAAATAATGTCATTGAACATATTATTGACAGTACGGGCTGGGAGATTGGAATGACTTTTAAGGATGCCGATCCCTTCTAATATCGTTGGGGATAGGGTGACGTGACTATATTTTAATTTGTACAAAGGAAGAAGATCATTTTTGATAATTTGAAGCTCTGAGAGAGAGCGAAAATTTTTACAGATGGCAGGGAGAGGTTTAGTTCGAGCTCTGATTGTAGATGAATGTGTTGAGTCGTTGAACAACGAGACTCTGGGAATAATCTGATGACTTTTAGAATTTAAACATTTAAGAACAAATTTGTCAGCAAATAATTGACGCCTTAAATAAAGAGGAGGATCAGAACATTCTACTTGAAGGGAATTGATGGGCGACGATTGCATCGCGCCAGTTATTATTCGCAATGACTTAGATTGAATTTTGTCTAATTTACTGAGTGCATTTTTGGATGCAGTACTAAAAAGTGGGCAGGCATAGTCGAGATGACTTAGAATAAGTGCATTGTAGAGCAACTTAATGCAGATAGGATGAGCACCCCACCAAACGCCAGTCAATGATCTGATAATATTTAAATTTTTTTCACATTTAGTAACTATATTATTAATGTGGGAAGACCATTTAAGTTTCCTATCAAATGTTACTCCCAAAAATTTTACTTCGGAAGCATTGGGGATTGGAGAGTTTTTAAATAAAATTTGAACAGGGGGGTTATTATGACGATTTGAGAAGGTAACACACTGACTCTTTTGTACTGAAAGTTCAAGACCATTTAAAGTAAGCCATGTGCAAAGGGCATCCATGGCTTCATTAAGATATTTGACGGCGGATGGAATGATTTTGGATGATAAGAAGAAAGCTATGTCATCTGCGAACTCAACAACTTTTACTTGAGGGGGAATGGTGACATGCATATCGTGTGTGTATATATTATACAGTAAGGGGGATAATACATCGCCTTGGGGTAAACCCTTCCAAATTGACCTACTCTGAGGAGTAACATCTGGTAGCTCAATGAAAATTTTCCTATCGAGAAAAAGATTAATAATAGATTGGACAAACATGAGGGGTAAGCCAAGGCCTAAAAGTTTTTTTTTAAGAATTGGGATGGAAACATTGTCAAAGGCGCCTTCTATGTCTATAAAGACTGCAAGACATACTTCTTTGTTAGAAATGGATAAATTAATATCAGTGCTAATGATGGCAAGGTTATCTTGTGTAGATTTCTTTTTCCTAAATCCAAATTGGGATGGAGAGAGAAGATGATTACTCTCGACAAAAAATTCTAACCGGTTTTTAATTAATTTTTCATAAATTTTACTAAGGGTGGATGACAGAGCAATTGGCCTATAGTTGGATCCAGAATTGGGTGATTTGTTTAATTTTAGAATTGGGATGATTATTTGAGAACTCCAGTCATCAGGTATTATGCCAGTCTGGAAGATTTTATTTAAGATGCTTAAAAAGTGATTTAGAACATTATCATTACTATTTTTGATAATGCTATAAGGTATACCATCTCTGCCTGGAGATGAGTCCTTGACTGTTGATAAACAATTTTTTAATTCAATAAAAGTGAATGGAGAGTCTAGCCAATGATCAGACATAGGAGTGTTGTGGATTGGAGTTATTTCATCTAAGTTAGGTACGGAAGGGGGGGCAATTTTGTCCAAGAACTCGTCTATCCATTTAGAATGAGAAGCTCGAGGAGATGTTGGACTGAAGGAGGATCGAAATCTTCGAATCATAGACCAAACTTCCGAAATTGGAGTGTTCGGAGATACTGAACTGCAGAAGTTGTACCACCCGGATTTTTTTTTTGACCTCAATACCCTTTTGGCATTGGCTTCGGCATTTTTGTATATGAGATAGTTCTCCATAGTCATATTGTGACGATAGGAAAGAGATTTAGCTTTCCGAATTCTCACTACTTTGGAACATTCCTCATCCCACCAGGGAGTTGGAGGGAGTTTTTTGAGAGATTTGGTTTTAGGGGGAGGATTTGATTTATTGATTGCAGTTACGAGCATTGATTTAAAGTTATCGTAGTCATCTTTGACAGATAATGTATCGGTATAGGATAAATTTTGTATAAACTTATCCATATGTGAGTTAAATTCGTCCCATTTGGTGTGTTTTGTTTTGATCTTTGTCGAAATATGGGACTTGTCTGAATGGAAAGAAGTTTGATAAGTGATGGTGATCGGGAAATGATCACTGGAGCAAGGGTCGGGGGACACCACCCACGAGGAGAGAGGTGCCAGATTAATAGAGCATACGGAGAGATCCACTGCACTGGGGTTTGTGTTGGGGCGAGAGATTCTAGTAGGAGATCCGTCATTCAAAAGAAAAAGGTTGGATTCATCTAGGAAATCCATCACACTTCGACCGTCTCGATCACAGAAAGCAGAACCCCAGACGGGGGAATGGGCATTAAAATCACCCAATAAAAAGAAAGGAGGGCTTAGTTGACGGACAATTTGCAACCACGCTTGTTTATTGAAGTGCGATGTTGGGGGAAGATAGATAGAAACAAAGGAAGTGTCCTTTATTTTAGCTGCAACCATTTGAAAGTCAGCATTGGGGGGTTTGATATTATTTATTGGGAAAAACGGAAGGGATTTTTTAATAAAAAGGGCAGCACCACCGCCCGTACCTTCCGGGCGATCATCGCGGAGACAGGAGTACCCTCCCACATTAAAGTGGGTGGATGGAGTAAACCATGTCTCCGAGACAGCAGCCACAGAAACAAGGTTTGAATTTAATAGGTTAAGAAGGTTTGATTTGTTAGAAATAGCACTGCGGCTATTCCACTGAAGAATTCTGACATCTTGAAGAGCCATTTTGAATAAATGATTTTAATGTGGAAATAATAGAAGCAGCGTTGGACGGTAGATTAGTTTGAGAAGAAATTAGGTCGATTAGAAGCATAATAAGAGTTTGAATAAATGAAGAATTATCTTGGGAGAGTTGTTCAGAAAGCTTTTGATAGTTTGTTGAGGATGAATTATAATTGTTTGCGCACCCATTTGTGGCGTGTGAAAGAGGAGAACCATTGGGATTTAAGAGAAGTGAGTTGTGTTGTTGCTGATCGTATCCACGAGCCTGTTTAGAGATAGGGTTTTTGTATGTGAATTTTGTTGAACGGGAAGATGTTGAGGAGGAGGCGAGAGGGTTGGATGAAGAGTTACTGGATAAGACCTCAGAAAATGATTTTTTGACAGGCGGGAATAATTTAGAAGCCTGCAGAAAAGACAAGTTCTCAGAGGCCATAGAAATTTTTATATTTTTTTGGCGAGATTGTTCGGGGCAAGAAGAGTTAATGGCGGAATGAGCGCCTAAGCAGTTAAAACATTTAGGTGAAGAGAGAGAAGAACATTGGTCAGCCGAGTGGTTTTCTCCACATTTGAAACATCTGGGAGGGGATCTGCATGCAGCTTTGGTATGACCAAAACGGCAGCAGTTGTAACATTGAGTGGTGGGATAAGTGTACATTTCAACTGGTAAGGAGTTGAAAAATAAATAAATATGGGAGGGAAGAGATTGTCCTTCGAATGTGATGACGACAGATTGGGAGGGCTTCCAGGAAACGATACCCTCAGAGGTGTCCTTATAATTTAGCCTCCTGGCTTTTATGGGATTGCCGATATGTTGGGGGGTTGAAAGTGAGGACAGGATTTCTGGAATGGACAGATCGGTCGAGATACCCCTGACCAGGCCCATTCGAGTGACATTGAAAGTTGGGATGTACGCCTTGAATTTAGAATTTGATGAAATAAATATATTTTTGATAAAGTTGTTGGCGGCTGAACCTGACAGGAATTCAACAGAGATTCGGAAGCGACCCTCGGCTTTAACACCTCCAGGTTTAATCGAAAGGTTCTTGTTATTTGAAAGAAATTTACCAAATTCAAGAGGATGGATGGTTTTACCTTGTTCAGTTTTTTGCGCATATACAATGTAGGGGCCACGGGAATGAGTAGAGTAAAAGATTGTTGGAGGAGGTTGAGGAAGAGCTGGAGGGGACTGAGAAGACAAAGGCGAATCATGTTTTTTTGGGGAAAGGGGACTAAATTTTCTTTTTTTAATTGAGGTTAGGATGACAGATTCATTGTCTGAAATGTTTGAATGTTCTGAAAAGTCTATTTTATCTGAAATGTCTCCATCTGGAGGGTCAGGAGGGGGATCTGGGGGCTTTGTAAGGGGTACAGGAGGGAAATCCTCCTCCATTGTTCAAAAAATTACAGCTAATATAAAAAGTGACAGAAGTAAAAAAAAATATATAAATATCTGAAAATGAGCAGCAAGAAGTGACTCCTAGAAGATCAGGGGGGAGAAGATTCCAACACACTAAACTTTTTACAGCCAAAACACAATAAAAAGATTGGTTTAAGAATATTTTTTGAAAGAGCAAAACAAAAGAACTGATGGCAGCCAAATGTTATTGTTGCGAGTCGATCGGAACTGCATTATTTATCTTTTTTGTGAACGTCAATTGAGATATTTTAAAAGACGTCGACATGTTCGCAGATAATCTGAAACTTTTAACACGAATTCGAAACTGGGCGAGTTAGGTATGCTTTCTTAGCAAACGTGTTAAAATTATTTGAGTGGTGTAGCGAAAACAAACAGCATCTTGATGTTAACATATGTCTGTGAGTTTTTACAAAATAAAAGTCAGTTTTTTTTTTCAATTGGATACACATTAATTAATAACATCAATCAAAACTGGGCGTACTGTACAGGGCCCACAGACACTTTAATGATACATAACTGCCAACCCTGTACAAATTACAAGTGCGCCCCACGGTTGAATTTGGTAGCCACCTCTGATCTGGAGCTCCAAAATACCTGGAAAATATCCTCGACTCTGTGCAGAAACGAGCGGTCCGTTTAATAGATTCTCCCATCTTAACAGACGGATTTCAATCTTTAGAGCACAGGCATCGGGTGGGAAAGCTATCCTTGTTCTACCGGTATTACAATGGAAGATGCTCCGATGAACTAGCGTCATTTATCACCTTTGGCACTGGTGCATAGTCGGGAAACACGTCAAACGCGTGCCCAACATTTGTACACGGTTGACATTTGTCACTAGAACGAGTCGTTTCTTCGACTCATTCTTGTGTTCAACAGCTCGGCTGAGGAATGATTTGCCGGCCTCTGTGTTTCCTCCTTCCTACAACATGGGTGTCTTCAAGACCAATGTTCATTCCTCCCTCTCCTCAAAAAGACCCTCCACACAGCATCCCAGATGACACAGGCCCTGAAGAAAATTATTTTCCTCAGGGTGTCCTGTGTGGAGTTAATGTAAAAAAAAAATCAATCTCGAATCTCTTTCTAATTTTCCATGTTATGCTCTTAGTTAATGCCTTGTAGGTACCTACTGTAAGTTATATTATGTAAAAGCCGAAATTCCTTAACCGCCTTAATCTTAAACTTAACCTCGGGCCTATTTTGTCGGAAAGTCAAAATATTTTCGCTTTGCAATAAAATCCAAATAAATTGTAATTTTTATTATTAAAATTATTTGAATGCAAACATAAAAAAGGCTCGCTTTGCGTTTTTTCTAATTAATTTTACTGCTAACGAAAAAAAAAATGAAAGCGTATTTTTTTAGCAAATGTATTACACATATTTTTGCAACTCATTTTTTCGTCGTATCATGTAAAAATAATGAATTAATTGCCAAGGTTTCGTATTTTTTTAAATTGCGGTCGCAAACTTTAGTTTCATAATATTGTATATTTTAATTGTTTTGTGGTTATCTCATAGATTTGAATATAAAGCGTGTTGTTTTTTTTTCTTCTTTCTAACCCCGTTTAGATCATGTTTCTAACCATGATAGTAACTGAGACATTATGAGAACTTAATGAATTATTCCGAAAAGCGAACAAATTCGCTTGAGGGGTTATTGACACAAATAAAAAAAATATAAGAAGGTTCATATTTCTAGCCTTCCACTGAGAGCAATAATTATGAAAACCTCCGCATCACGAGCGAAGAGTCTAGCCGTATACCAACACCAATTCACAAAAACAATATTACTTTTTACTAGGGCTCGGATAAATATGTATTAAAAAATTCAGAATCCGTAGATTCATATAATATGGACTAAAAAACGTAAAATATGGAAAAAATATCTCTACACATTATAAATTAAAGTTCTCCGTGGCGTCTGTCTGTCTGTCTGTTCGCGATAAACTGAAAAACTACTGTACGGATTTTCATGCGGTTTTCACCAATAGATAGAGTAATTTGTGAGGAAGGTTCATGTATTTAATTTGTTACGGTTTTGTGTAAATTGGTTGAAATATAACGATAATTGTTAGAAGTGTCGGAAAAGTCAAGCCGCCTTGGAGCTTTCATCGAAAACACTACTTTATCCCTTTGAGATATAACAAAACAATGCATGGTGAGATATTTTTTTTTTATAGATCTACAAAAAAGTCCGCGACGGCATATATCTATCTTTTAAGGATAGCTTACTTTACCCATTCTATCTTCCAAAACAATTGGTCACGTACAACGCGATAATTGACTTGAAACTTAAATACGTTAGTTACCTCAAGCATTTCATGCACATTATTATAATCTTTCGCACCATATAATTTAAATGAATATCTTAGGAGTTATCGAATTCAAGCGCGTTACTCACACCGATGCGCGATGACGGGACTCGCTTGATGCGATGCGGGTATGCCCGTGGTTTTGATATTTTAGAGTAAAATTTCAAGGTGGCATGTTTGTTTTTTGTTGTCTTTAGGTAGATAGATAGATTTTTTTTAAAAATTTTTTTATTGGCAATGTTTATTAAAAATACATATGAAGTTACAACAGTTACAAAGTTACATAAGGTTAACAAAAAAAAAAAAAAAAAAATTGCCTTTCCTCACCATAAAGAGACAATGCTCTTGTGTTTGGTGAGGGAGTTCTAGCTCAATTAGTAAATTAATGATCGTGTAAGTTAGTAATAACGGCTATTGTAAATAATAAGAAGGTTAAAAAATCTTGTATAATTTAAAAATAAAAATCCTGAAGAGTTTAAAAAAATCATAATATAAATTAAAAAATCATTATAAATGGAAGAATCATGTAAGTTAATAACAAAAATTATTGTAATAAGTAAGTAAAGGATACGTAAGAAAGAACGCAAGATTTATACAATAGTAGACTCAGAGATTTAGAAACTAAGAAATGAAAGAAAAAAGAAGGAATAAATTATTTATAAAATAGCAGACTTTAAGATACAAAGTAAACATATTTGGGACTTTTATAGCAGTTTCAGGTAATTTTTTAATTTTTTAATATGATACTTATTAATAAACTGAAAATGCTTTTATTTCATTGAATTTTATCATATGTCAACGTTATTAGTCAATCAGAACAACAAAATCAGTGACAGACGTCATGTATAATTTTGCTCAGCATAAAATATATGACGATGACCATTAAAAACTTGTGTAGCAGTGCATCACAGTGCTGCAGTAATTTTGAAGCTAATATTATGTATGCACTGGACCTTTTCCTTAAGAGAAACTTAAGAGAAACTCATTTAATAACTGTGGTTTTTAACAGCGTGGTTACTCTACCTACACTATTTATGTCAATAGATGGCAGTAAATACCTACATACATTAATACTCCCCACTCCGCCTCCCCACACCGTCTCACCACTCCGCCTCCTCCACCTTCCCTCTCCCTACTCCACTCCCCCCTTCCCCCGTCCCGCTAACCCACTCCCCAGGTCCCCACCACCCTCAAGAGTTCCCCATCTCTCTACCATCCCCCCTCCTTTCCCCCCCTCCGCCCGCCCCTTCCCCTTCCATCCATTATTTGTGAAAGAAAATATTTGAATACAACTATTGTCCAATAGATGGTGATAGTTTTTATAAGCGCTAAATAATTTGTTTCGGTTGTTTTTTTTTACATCGTGAATCATTTTAAAGTTGATATTAAGGTCGCATTTTTTATTTGTTTTGTGTTATCATTTGGTATAATTGATTGGTGTAGTAAGTGCATAAGTAAGTATTTGAGTGAAATTTGTTGGAGGTTATTAATCCATATAACTGATTTATTTTATCTTTGAATTTTTTTTAGGTTGATTGAAAGTTCCTACACATGATAATTTAATCATGCCTCGGCCAAGAAATAATATAGGACGCAAAAAGTCGTCTGCCAAAAGAGTTCATTTAAGTCGAAGCAACGAAAATGATCAAGAGAGAGATGTTCGTTTATCGTTGAACCGTGAAAGGCATATTTCTCAAAGAGCACGAGAATCGTCGGTGGATCGCACAGTTTGTTTATCTTTGGACCGTGAAAGAATCGTCAGTGGATCGTACAGTTCGTTATCGTTGGACGTTGAAAGGCATGTTTCCCAAAGAGCACGAGAATCGTTGGTGGATCGCACAGTTCGTTTATCGTTAGACCGTGAAAAGCATGTTTCCTAAAGAGCACGAGAATTGTAGCGCACAGTTCGATTATCGTTGGAGCGTGATAGGCATAATGCTCAGAGAGAAACAGAAACGCCTGAAGTTAGACAACTCCGCTTAGCACAGAAATTTAAGGAATATTATACAACATATAATATTTATATAAGCGATTGCCATAGGCTCTCCGTCCGTTGTTTGTCAATACTGCTCAGCTCTTAAATGGAAAGATGAGTCCAAGGGTATATGTTGTTCCAATGGTAAAGTTAAACTAGACGATATAGTTGCGCAGATCCTTTAAAATCACTCCTTGACGGAAAACACCCAAAACGAATATAATTCATACATAATATTCGTCGGTATAATAACTCTTTTCAGATGACATCATTCAAAAGCCAACGGGTGGTTGAACACGGTTTTATGCCAACATTTAAGGTCATATCGACCTGATGACCACATATTTTTACAGATTTATTTTATTGCTGATCTAGAAATACAAACAGCTACTCGATGTAATAAACAGTTATAATACAAGAGCATCACTAGATAGCTCTATTCAGGTCTTTGCAAGACATGTTGCATTCACATAACAGATATGTACAATCGTTTAAAACTGCCATGCAAAGTGATCCACCTGATTCGAAGTCGCGACGAGAATCTCCATAAAATTTCTGAATTAGATCGCTAATATGACAGCTTACAATATCTTTTGATGTTTTGTAGAGGCGAAGACGGATATTCAATTAATATTCCACAAGTTAATCATGTTACTAGAAAACCAGTAAAAAAGAAAGTTTCATGTATGAACTATTATTGTTATCGTGTAATGGAACGCTACAACTATTATAACGTATTACTAAGGTACTGTATGTTATTTAATCAATATGTGGTAGATCAGTATGCTAAAATTGAATCGGAGCGGATGGCTTTTATACGTAGCAATTTGAATATCTTTGGTAGCAATCAAACAAAATTACTCGCTGAAAGTTATGTTCATTTGCAGGACGCTTTGCATTCAAATGAACAAGCAATGATATTGGACCGATGAATCTATATGAAAAGACACAAGATGCAATGACATACATTAGAAATGACGGAAAACCTGACCTCTTCATTACAATGACGTTTAATCCTAATTGGCCAAAAATAAAACTTAACCTACGTTACGTTGTTTTTTGGGTTAGCTGGTCTTATTATAAAAATGAATCCTATATCGCGCATAACTTCCGAACGACTGCACCAAATTGGATAATTCTTTTTTTTTGTGTTTGTTATTTTTAAGAAAAGTTTTGTATAAAACTACTGATAAGCTCTGGTATTATGAAATTTGTATAAAAAAAATTGCATTAGGTGGCACGCGAGCTGTTTGAAAACTGAATGTACTGTGAATGAATGGGGAGGGGGAAGGGGGTGGGAAGGGGGGGGGGGGAGGGGAAGGGGGTTGGCGGAGGGGGGGAAAGGAGGGGGGTGGGAGAGAGATGGGGAACTCTCGAGGGGGGAGGGGACCTCGGGAGGGGGTTCGCGGGACGGGGGAAAGGAGGGAGTGGAGTGGGGAGAGGGATGGTGGATGAGGCGGAGTGGGAACGCGAGAGGGGAAGGGAACGCGGGAGAGGAAGGGGAGGCGGAAGGGGATGCGGAAGGGGGAAGGGAACAGGATGAATGGGAAAGGAGACGCAAGGAGAAACAATTTCTTGATTAAATGGCATAGCAACGCATGCCGGGTACCAGCTAGTGAAGTATAAAATAAGAATATCTTTCGTATTAAACATTTTTTATTGTGAAAAATTACTACGCAGTAATAGTTACATTGAAACAGTTATAAAAAGACAGTGAAATGTTCAGGTAATTCAAATAAAAGAATGTAGTTTTTTTCATATTCCTCTAAATCTGTCTTATTAAATTGATTGCAGTACACAATCAACACGACCTTCATGTGCATGTCCCGTTGGCGTCATGTATCTTTTCTCGGAAGATTTTTCAATGTGGATGAGTGTTTCAGGCTGATAATTATTGCTTATAATAATTGTTACCCTTTGTGCTATGCATAAAAATCTTGTCTTAAACGTTAGTTTAACAATTAAAAATAATAATTCACAATCAATTCACTTGCCTTTTTAAATTATCAAAATTAAAACTATATGTGTGTATGTTTTGCAAATTTGAAAATCGCAAAGGTTGTTTATCCTTGGGCATTTTAAAACTAAACTGATAGGTACCTAGGCAGTAGTAGTAGGTGACTTGAGTACCTAAAAATAAAAAGACGCGCAAGCAACACGGCAGGAACGTCGCTCGTCGTTGGTGATCGCCGGCTTAGAACATGTAAAATTATATCAATTTTTGTGAAGTAACTCATGTGTTATGATATAAAAATCGAAAATATGGATGATTGCGATATTTATAAAATATGGACTTAACCATGAAATATGGAAAAATATGGAAAATAAAAATTAGTTTTTCACAATCTTTATGATAATCTAGGTATAGAATACATGCGAGACCGAAAATCGTGTAAATTAAAAATATGTAATTTAAAATAAAACAATAACTTTGTAAACACCACTTTTATTTTTATACTTTATGCCGACCGGGTTTTGCTACAACCGTAGCTTCATCAGGGCAGTATAATACTCTACTGTAGAGTAGAGTATTATACTGCCAGTAGAGTATTATACTGCCCTGATGAAGCTACGGTTGTAGCGAAACCCGGTCGGCATAAAGTATAAAAATAAAAGTGGTGTTTACAAAGTTATTGTTTTATTTTAAATTAATAATGTCACATCACAAAGTATCCGCTTCATATGAACAAAAAAAATAATAAAAATAAAAAATAAAAATAAATAAAAATTTTAAAAAAATTTAAAAAAAATAAAAATATGTATTTACATATTGGTTGAACATTTTACGTGAAGAATAAACCCAGCCAAGCAAGCAGAGTGCCACAAGGTTCTTTTCAAGGAGTTGTGAGCTTGCATTTTTGTTAGTTGTGCAGTGGTCAAACACATTTCAAAATACATACAAGGTCCTTCGACATCCACATACACACATATTAACCCGATCATACTTATTACTAAAAATATTTCTTTTAACAAAACTGTACAACGCATTAGGTTATAAAAATATACCACTTCACCTCTTTCCTTCCCATTGAATCATACTTTATTACTCCCTCACTTGTTTCGCCATTAGGATCAACTTGCATTAGTTATATTAGTTGTGTCAAGATTCGCTAGGATCGCTGTCTGCTGTTTCCGGTAAGTTAGCGCGGGATCCGGAAACGTCTTCCTCTCCATCCCCGTATCTTATCAGTAAACGATACTCGGCAAAACTTCGCCAAACTTCTTTCCTATTTTCTTCTACCTTTCCATTCCTCTTCACTCTACCAGGATCGTGTTACTTAGTTTATTTAGCTACCGATTCACCCGAAGCAAAAAGTTACCAATCAAAATATGCTGAATTGATTTATGCTATCCAATATCAAGTTTCGAAATATAATGGAAGAGATTATTTGGTCAAATTTTCACAACATAATATGCGCAGATTGTTCCTTTTATATGCTGTTTACAATCAAATCAATTCATCTGAATGAAAATAATTATTTGAATAATAAATAAAATAAAGTAAAAAATAAATAAAAAAGCCATTTATTTCTTACAAAAAATGCTAATTTGCAAAGTTAATTAGTTTTGTTAGTATGAAAAATATTTATAGTTTGTTATTTTTATATTAGTTTTTAAAATTTTATAAAAGAATTTTAGGCACGTTATTAATTATTTAGTGAAAATATTCTGTAGGAACCCCTTTGCGGGTAAAGGCCTCCTCCAAACGTTCATATGATGAAAGCGTTTTAACGTTGTAAGTCGGAATGTATAACGTATTTTGTGGTGTTGCTTCATTTTTCGGAGGGTTATTTGTTTAAAGTTATTGTTAGAGTTAGCTGGGATTAATTTGTAATATTGAATAATGTTTTTTTTTTCAATATTTAGTTCCTAAATATTGAAAAAAATACTACTCGTCTATCTACTCGTTAGTAAATTAGCTTTTTAATTTGAAAAAATACCTGTATACGTATGCATAATTGGAATAAATTAAGAATTTAAGTTGTTCCCATAAAATAATTATTAAAAAAAAAATTGACAAAATCTGTCAAAATCCAGAGAAACAGTTATACGGCCAACATAAATAATTCACAGTATTTTCTAGATTAAAAAAATTATTTTCGTCTCATAACGTCAATTCCTTCACAAAGTTGATTAATTCCTGCAACCAGTTACAAGAATACGGTAACGAAATTAAACAATATTGCAAAAACAAACAACTAAGTATATCTAAATGTAGACAAATTTTATATTTATTACCTTTTCACGTAGAAAACATCCAATTAATTATACTTACAAATTTAACATATACCCTTACAAGGAGTAGAAACAATCAGAGATCCGGAGGTACTAAAATATTATTTAAGGATCATATTGAAAGTAGTTTAGAAAAGCTTGTCAGCAATTGAGCTTAATTATATGCGTATTGCAAAGCCTTTCACTACAGCACATACACTAATTCTGTTATATATTTCATATGTAAGGTAAAAACTTATATATTTTTTTTAAACATACGAAACACAATGACTATGAAGCTTTTAAAAACGATATACCACCCACTAGCCCAATCAATTATCACTCACTCAAAACTTATATGGACCCTCTCGGCAAAGCGCAGAAAGCCTTAATTAAAGTTATTATTAAAAAAAACTTTTAGATTCTCAACAATGCAGTTATTTAAAGACTTTGCGGTATTCAACATACAACAACTGTACATTAAAATTACATCAAAATATACATTACCAAAAAAACAAACTAAACTATCATACTGCTCAACACAATAACGACACAAGACATAGACATCAACACATAACTCCGAAGACAAATACTACTTATGGACAAAGACATTACCATAATCTGGCTCCAAATTTTTTAAATTTAATTGAAAAAGATATTCACGTGATAATAAATGCAAATCTAAAACACAAAATTCATACGTGGATAGACAACAAAGGCATTGTATTTTATTTATTTATTTATTGAAAAATAAAAAATACATGAAAAACATAAGCTGCATATCTCACTAGGGCATTCCTGTATCGAGATATGCATTTTTACAATGTAATTTTTAAAAAAACATACATACAAACTTAATAAAATTATAATTATAAACCTACAAAAGAAGCACTGAGAACAATTATTCAAACATGGATTATAATCATTAATAATTTAATTATAGCTGGGCAGTATGCTCATAGTTGGCAACAATAACATTATACTGTAAACTAAAAATACAAGGTACCTGTTAGTTGTGGCTTACCAGATGCATTCATAGGGTGACCACCCACAGTAGCATTTAATAATAAACAAAAAATAAAGATTGGTAAATAACAACAGCTAAATAATATCAGGTAAATAATAATAAACAATTATGTATAAAAAAAAAATAATAATTAAGTAATAAATTTATATAGTTTATGCAATAAATATAATATATAAAGTAAATAAATATAAATACCTTAAGTAGATAATAAAATGAAACAATGCAACTTTGTATAAACCACTTATAAAATGTGCAAATCCGACCGATTTCGGAACAAACGTTCCTTCGTCAGGGAAAGCTTATACGAAGCTTAGCCTGACGAAGGAACGTTTGTTCCGAAACCGGTCGGATTTGCACATTTTATAAGTGGTTTATACAAAGTTGCATTGTTTCATTTTATTATAATGGATAACCACAAAGTAATAGCTACATTCAAAAATATTAAGTAGATAATATTATAATATAATTATGAGTAAACAATAATAAACAATTTATTAATAATAAGTCAATAAAAATTAAGTACATAATAATTATGAGTAAATACTTATAAACAATTATATAGTACAGTACCTAAGTAAATTATGATACGAAAGAAGTAGATAATAATAAGTAAATACTTATAACAATAAGCAGATTAAAAAGTATATAATAATATATAATTTAAGTACATACACAGTTATTAAATATGGAGTGTATGAAATATATCTTAATTCCAGAGTGATTTATGATATAAGCGACAACATGGGTAATCCAAAACCATCACTCTCAGTTAGTATACATATTTTGACCATTTTCTTGAATAAATGTAATGTACCAATAGTTTTGTAGCAAGTAGCTACTAGCTGCGTCTTAAAATGTCAACAACGCCCTTATGTTTCCTGATGTTGGTACATCACAAGCAGCAGGCAATGCTAGTTAGAGTTATTACCGCAAGCTTCAGTTTGGATTGAGCAAGCCCAGCGGAAGGAGCGCTTACCTGCGACGGACGAAACCAACATTTCCATGGCGCATCGAATTTGTAACGTTAATTGTCATCCTAACATTTTATTTAGATTAGAAACATATTCAAGGTTACCATTTTGGCTATACCATTTAATACTTGAGTGTTGTAGTTTAAATACTCTGGCGTCCAACTCTTCGTTTCATCTTCCACATATCTTAAAATCTTATTACGCATAATAGTTAGATTGTTGTAATTCTCCTCGAGAATTACAAGCACCCCTTGAGATCATATAATTTTATAAGAGTCTTTAATAAATACTTCTCTATGTTATTATAATCAATATTCAATAAATCACATTTTTATATATTTAATTTCCTTCCTTTTATTTCATTTGACTTTATATTACATGTTCTACTTTTCAGACTGTAGCTAGCCATATATTTTTAATACATACATAGCAATAATGGAACAATAGGTTCCACCTTTTTTTAATAATAACCGTTACAGTTTTTATTTTTTTCATTGAGCATATTATAAAGCAACGGAGCTTTATATGAAAAACTTCTTTGTCCAAAGGATGTTTTGGTTTGTACCGGCTGATACATTAAAGAAGAGCCCAATCTAGTGTTGCGCACTTGTTGAGATCGTTGCGGGCATATACAATACAATAGCACACTCGACGCATGTATTTTTTTTGTTTATCTCTCAATTATTTTTATTTCTTTCTTTCATCTTTTTTTCTATTTTTCTCATCTCTTTTCTTTTTCGTTTCTTTTTATTTTTATTTCATTATATTTATATTTAAATCACTTCTTCAAACTTAACAAAAATATTTTGTAATAAATTTTTTTAATAAATTACAATTAAATTAACATCTTGTCCTGATGAAGATAACATTGTTATTGAAACGTTTAGATGTTGTTAAATATATAGTGGTGTAAACGAAGTTAATTATTTTTCATTATATTAAATTAAAATTTTTATCTTATTTTATCTTCTAAGATTAAGACATCAAAATTATATTAAATTATTGCCTTCTTGGAATAGGTTCAGCCTAGTGAGGTGGTATATACCAAAAAATGTATATTGTATTTTATTGTAAATAAATATCTTGGTTAAAAAATATATTTTTTTAAATTTTAAAAACTCGAGTTCGCCTCAGTCATTTGAAATCTTCAATATCAAATACATATTGTTCGTATTTAAAATATCTAAAACAAATTTATAAAACACCTACCGTAACGCCTTAGTGATCATCGGTTTGACCCTATCGCTTTATATAAACGCAGAAAAATGTCTGATGCTTCATTCTTATGCAAAATCGTGAACTGTCTTGTTGATTCATCATATCTGCTAGAAAATATAGCATTTCGTTGCCACAACACAACATCGAACGACTTATTTATAATACCACAATATGTGTATTCTAAATAATGTACATCCAAATACGCCAAAACTCTTTAATAGGACTGTCCACAAAATTCACAATGTCTTACGGGATGTGGAAATTTTCAACATTTTTATTTATTTTTATAATTGTTATTTACAGATCATGTGCGCTACCCGACTCACTAGACAATATCGTCAATATCTGTTCTGAGCTGGGTAATCTGTAATTTAAAATCATTTAAAATGTAGCTCACTGAATTGATAACTTAAAAAAATTTTATTTTGAATAGTCCATCATGCAAAATTGGTATTTCTTTATTTATTTATGATTTATGTATTTCTTTTTTTATGAACGATATTATGCATTTCTTTATAATGTGTATTTTTTCATTTTGTCATTTGTAATATATTTTGTGGCTACAAATTCTAAATCAGCATTTAACTTAATGGAACTTTGTTCGGAAATCGAATAATGTTACCGTATTAGTTTAAGTAGATACCTATCTTTCTTTGGTCAAATCTTCTTAAAATAATAACTCGTATTCATTGGGCTCACACTTGACAAAATATCCCACATTCTAATTAACCATATCGCAAAATTCGCAAACAGCAATAACTTTCAAAGTTTTGCTGAGTTCAGACTCAATATTTAACCATATCGATACTCAATGCTTTCCCACCTCAATGAAATAGTTTGTAGCAAAATAGACTGGGTGAGCTCTGTAAACATATCGGATAAACTTTAAGCATCCAATTAACTGTTCATATTATCACCACTTCCAACTTTACTGACTTGCTCGACTAAAATACTCAGAACACCTGATTCTATAATTTCATCAACTTCCATACCGTCATACTATTTCTCCACAAAGGCGGACAGGGAGATGTAAAATATGACGTATAAATAGGTGTATTGTTTAAATATTTTTCCATCAAAATAATTAACGTCCCAACTACTCGGAGCCAATGGGGCTACGACATCTCCAATTGAGAAGTCACGATGCTGGATAGAATGGTAAAGGAAATTGGGTAGAGGAAGGAGGTTGGTATTAACCAGGTATTTAGCCTGTCTAGGTATCTAATCGATTTGAAAGCTAGATAATGCTGATGCCATTTAATAATAATTAAAAGATTAACAAAAAATATATATAGTTTTTCAATTGTGGTCAAAACAATGACCTCATTATGTAAGCCATAAGTGAAATTAAAAATGTATATAGATTAAGCAAATTTAAAGAAAAATGAAAATTTTAAGTATTAGAAATAATTAAAATGTAAAAATAAACCCATGTTTGTATTAAATCACAGGCAGTGAATCTATTTTATTGATAAAATGAATAAATTATAAAACATTTATTTCAGCATCGTAGGTACCTACCTGAATTATACACGGTCCCATGACGGTTGATCCGTCGACAATAAGGAACTCCAGTGAAAAATATTATCGCTTTAAAAAAATATGTTCATATAGAACAATAAACGCTGATTCTGAATATATAAGTTTTATTTCATAATATTAAACGTAGAGTTCTTAAAAAAATATTAAAAGGTTCATTTTTTAACGGCTCGTTAAAATACACTGTAAAGTTGGTACGATTGAAGGGTTAGCGCTGACGTCACGCGTCACCAGTCATTGTATCACATTGTTTTGAAATCAATTGAAATGTAGGTATGGCACAAGCCATCAGTATTAACAACATTTCATGTTATTCTTTATTTCATACTGTTTATAGAGATTTAGTTGTTGTGTTAATTGAAACAATATTTAGCCTTAATAATTCAGTATCAAAAATAGAGGTATCTCTATTAGTTTATCTCAATTATTTAAAATATTCAAAAACTACTGCACAAAAAAAATAGTAATGCTTCTTCTAGGGAGAATACTTCGAACAACGGAATTTCAAAATGGCGGTAGTTGATCAGCTGATTTCCTGATCCTATACTAATTTTTCAGGAGTGGTGACATCACACGATTTACCATATTTCCGGTGGTTTTCGGGGGTCTTGAAAAATTAAAACTTTGATAATTATTTAACTATTAAAACTAACTCTAAAAATAAAAATAAAAATGCAGTTATTTAAGTTAGAAGGTCATTATTAAAAAAAAAAAAAAAAAATGGACTGGAGTTCTCTATTGTCCCCCGGCATTCTTATATACAATGTGCAGTCGGTTTAGGGAAAATACTGTATCTCTAATTACACAAAATATAACTAAGTGACCCGAAGGGATGTGCAGAGAGGACGTACCACCGAATAACAAAAGTATAAAATATATTTTCATTCCAATGCATCAAGGAAAAACCTGCTTCTCTATAATATTTACTGTATTTACCAGCTAACAAGTACAAACAAATCGACAATTTATAAATTTGTTTGTCATTCATACAAACTTAAGGATATTTTTGAAATCGATTTTACATTTGAAAATAATAAATACAGCTCATATTTTTTTTAATTCATATTAAATATCATTTAGTAGGGCCAATTGTCGGTGGTTCAACTGTCGCCTCACCATTACACATTGAATAAAAAATAAAAATACAGATTTTTTTTAAATAATTTAAATTAAATATTTAATAAATATATTTAAATTTATTTATTAATAAATAATATTTATTACTTTCCAACATAATTAAAAAAGCCACTGATTTCATGGATATCTACATCTTATTGAGGAAAATAATTTGTCTGTAAAATACTCTCATACCATCTTTTTTACATGTAGAATCCTTGTCTTCTTATTATTTCTGTGAAAATGGTGTTTTTATCATAAATATAAAGCAGTGTATACTGAGATTCTAAGAAGAATGTAAGGTAATAGATATACGAAAAATATATATCAGCATCGGAATCGAATACTGCTTTATTGGCTTCCTGTTTACGTCAAGTCTTCAATAGACTTTTATCAAACACCTAAATAATATATCATCATATTCAAGAATTTACACTTTTCCGGGAAACGTTTTTTTTTCCTTTCGAATCTTCATACAGCGTAAAAGCCTAATAAATGCAAAGTATGGGAAACATAATTTATTTCAGAAAATAACATTAGTAATAACAAAAACAGTTTAATGGAAAACAAAATTGCCTTATTTCATGTTTTTTTACATTGCTTAAAATTTCATTTTTTTTATTATGGTGAGATTTTTAATGAATATCTCGTTCTTTTTTTCACATTAACTCCACACAGGAGTGTGAGGAAAATAATGAACTTTGAAAATGCTGTGTGGAGGGTCTTTTTTGAGGAGAGGAAGAAGTGAACATGGGCCTTGAAGAGCCCGTTGTTGTAGGAGGAAGGAAAAACAGAGGCAGGGAAATCGTTCCACAGCCGAGCTATTGAACTCAAGAACGAGTCATAGAAACGATCCATTCTCATGTGAATTATTAGTGAACAAATGTTGGATGCGTGTTTCTACAGAGGTCGGAAAATCGTTCCACAGCCGAGCTGTTGAACACAAGAATGAGTCGAAGAAACGACCCCTTCTTGTGTTCCTCTCGACGTATGTGAGCAGTTTGTCGTTGATCACACGTTCCATCACTTCTGGCAGAACAGATGTGATCGCTATGGGGCGGTAGTTGGCAGTTGGTATAGTGCCTAGTCACACGAGGACAGGATAATATTTTATTGTCCCAACTCCGGACTCATTGCCCTAGGCCCTAGAGGGTAGTACAGTAGCTTGGAGGATAAAACAGTGAACCAAGACGTTATTCTAGAGATAGACGGGAAGGCTATCTCCACAGGACAATGTCTTACCCCCATCACTGTGCCCGGCCACATTGTTTGCGTGTAAAAGAGCGCGGACAAGGCAGTCGGACAACAGCCAGTCGCTCTGATCTCGTATTTCAGCCATCGATTGATTGATCGAAGATTTCGGCATAAAAATGTTTCGTGAAGACATAAAAATGGAACGTGGAAGAATTTTTTTTTTATAAAAGAAAGACAAACATTCCCGGGTTACGAATAACCTGACAATACTTGAAAAATCACCTACTGCCACCACAATAAGCGGAAAATGAGGCTTATGTTGTGGTGGAGGGCTTAGCAACCCGAGGAAACGAACACGCAACGCCTAGGTGGGATCCAAACGTCAGGTCACGGAACGATCATCAGTGACTGAGTTACTTAAATACATAATCATATATAGTAAACACTATTGTTTATGGCGCATTGATTACCCATGTTCAAAAACAAACATCGCAGGAAAAACGCGGTGGGGGCACATTGTTTCTGCTGTGCAATTACCGGATTTACTGTATTTAAGGATTGAATGTTTGGCAAAACAAGGCATAGTAGCAATACAACGTGCTCTGTTGTCCTTCTAATGTACATTTTATAGGCCTAAGGTTCTTCCACTTCTTCTTATTTAAGGATCAATGCAGTCAATCCCAGTGAAGATCTGCGCTCCATCCAATTCCTAATCCACATTTTTTACTTTTAATTAATTAGTTCGTCCTCGAACAAAGCAACTTGGTACAAGTTTAAAAGACCTAAGTACTATTTTTCGTGATCTAGCTTGTAAAGCGCGTCGTCGTATAACCATTTTATCAGCGTCTTGTCTTGTCCTCAGTCTTGTCCTGTGCGGTAAAGGCTGTTCAGGGACTGGGACAGAACAATAATGTATTATTTTCTATATTATCCTCGTATGAGCCCGGCTTAAGATATTTTAAAGTGCTCTTGAAGTACAGTTACTTTATGATTCTAAATTCATTGTTTCTTCTTACGAATTGATTGTGTTTGCAGCTTTTACTTTTACCCAGAAAAAAAATATTTAAGGCAACATTTCTCTCTTACAAAATACTATAAAAATATATGAAAAATTCGATTGTGATTGTGATAAAACAGTAGGAAGCATAAAAAACATGTTCACGACAAAAAAATTAAAAGGAAAACGTTTTTTCAATCATCAATATTAATCACATATTTTCAACCTGGCTCATTTTGTAAAACATCACTGAGGTTGTGAATTTATAATACGAATACTTTCAAAATAAAATGTACTTAAATATTTGGATAGTTTATGACATCTTATGTATGAAATGTATGTAATAATAATTATTAACTTACAAATCATTACGCCATTTCTCTGCAGGAGTAGACAGCGGAAGGACCGCCAAACCACTCGGTGTGGAAACACTTTCCTTACCTCATACATATTCATACATCGTCTTACACATACTCAAATATTTGGTTCGCTTGATCGTGCCATGTCTTTCAACGGCATCCCCGACTTACCATTAGAATTCGCTTCACATATTAGCCTTATAATCCTTTCATTCGTTTATTCGCTCTACGTGCTCAAACCGTTTATCAAGTTAAGCTATAACTTTTCGTCTAGTCTGAATACTCTCTATGTAAACAATGTAACATTGAAAAATACACCACAATCCTAATAAAATAAAGTCCAATTCTCTGAATATCTTAAAAGCGTCGTCAACGCTGACGATAAAATTAATTTCACCGTAAGAAAAGTTTTCGGGTTATTATTAAATTAATTTCAATGATAAAAGCTTCATACAAAGTTATTCACGATAACTTTTCGAAAACGAAATAACGGATGCTGCAAGGACTTCAAAAAGCTTACAGCTGGATATAAAAGCTTTTATTCGTTAAATTTCTGTATTTATTTTCTTTGCCCAAAACTTTCCACTTTCCTCTTCATTCTTTTGACATTATTCTGCTACATTTTAGTTTATTTTGGAATTTGCTTTCAGAGTAATTGGCTTAAATTTTTTAGAAGAACATTAAAAACGGCCATTAAAATTTTCCCTGTTTTTTTAAATAAATGAATCCATCATCATGTTCTAGAAAAATTTAATCTTTGCCTCATTTGAAAACGTTTGTTCTTTCTGTGTTTTCTAATAATATCAATTAAGAATGAAATGTATTTCAAATTAGTTGTGGCTATTTTGTTTTTTTATTTTATTTTATTTTTTATTTTATTTAACTATGACAGGTGTTTTTGTTATTTTTAATTACTGGTGAATAAGTTGGTTTCCAATCATTTTTAATTTATTTATTAAAGGCGCTTATCATAAAAATGATACGAACTTCCAAATACCGACTCATCCGAAAAGATTAGAGTTAAGTATTAAAGGAGTGTTAAGTAGAGTAGACCTGTACAAAACCGTATACCGGGGTAAAACCTACTCTAAAAAAGCTTTATTACTTTAAATATTCCCGCCACGAAATCCGCCCAAATAAACCAACGCAAATCAGTAGAAAACTTGTCGGTATATGTCTGCTCGCTGGCGAGATACCACATGTTTTAAGTTTTCGGTATCCTGATGTAATTATTATGGATATTGAATTGATTATTAGTGAATTTATTATAATTTGCAGGTGAGCGAAATGTCAAATACCTACTATAAATATGTTACCTTTTTTTACGTGTAACTTTTGAGTGATTTTCGTAACACTTTTTACATTTCAGGTTTTTTTCTGATTTTCAACGCATTTTAGCGAGCTAGTAGCCATTAAAAAAAATTAAATGCAGTTCTCATTTTCTTTGTAAGACGCAACTTTTGAGACCCCGGGCGTTTCTGATATCAAAATTTGAAATAAAATTGACACACCCATAATGAAGATCAATCATATTAGGTAAGTAGATAATTTATTACCACATTGCAGTTATTAAAATACGTTTGAATACTTGAAACAAGATGTCAAGTCGTCAATCCCAGTAACATTATTTTAGATAATTATCTAAAACAATGAAAATGTTTTAATTTTCTAATTGTTTTAATTGTACAAGGTGGCGCAAAATTAATCACCCTACCGGAAGATGTTATAATTTATGCAAATGGCATCGTACGTCAATCATATTTGACATTTGTGAACTAGACAGCTGCAGAATACAAACAGACAAGCAATGGAGCGCTATACTCCGCAAAAGCGTGGACTAATTGTGTCGATTTAAACTTTAACGCGTTTAGTGATTTTGTGTCGAAAGTCATCATAAGCGACGAGGCGCATTTCCACTTAAACGGTTATGCCAACAAGCAAAATATTCATTTCTGGGGAACTTAAAATTCGCGTATGATGCAAGAAAAGCTATTACATCCTCTCAAGTCACTGTGTGGTGCAGCGTTCACGCAGGAGGAGTGATTGGGCCGCATTTTTTGAGGACGCCATTGGCATTATGGTCACTGTTACTGGCGAACGCTACAGGGCCATGATAAACGACTTTTTACTTCCGGGATTGGATGAGCGGGGCTTGGTGAACATGTGGTTTCAACAAGACGGTGCAACCACGCACACAGCACGAGCCACAATGGATATTGTGAAGGAAGCATTTCCTGGTCGCGTAATCTCTCGCTTTGGCGATTTGGTATAGCCAGCAAGATCGCTCGATTTAACCATCCCAGACTTCTTTCTTTGGGGCTATTTGAAGTCGCCAATTTATGGCAACAAGCCTCAGACAATCGCAGCCCTTAAGGAGAACATTCGACAGGAATGCGAACAGTTATCACCGGAAATCTTGGGTGAAAGTCATGGGAAATGCGATAAAACGGGCACAGATGAGTATCAACACTGGCGGCAGCCACTTGACAGATATCATCTTTCTCACTTAACAGAAAAAATTGTAAAAGTCCAAATAAAGATTTCTATTCCTAAAAAAATTTTTTTTTTATTTAGCAAATAAGTTATTCAAAAACAAAATTCGATGCTTAATTTTGTGCCACCCTGTATTTGACAAGATTCTTTGATTTTCCGGTGTGCAAAACAGCATAAACTTTCAATTAAGTCTATATGATATCTTTATAGAATCATGAAATTTGTTAAATCTTGCATTTATGAAAAATATTTGTAAATAAATTCTTGTAAATGAGAACAGAAAGGAATAGGAAGGTAACTTTCAAAGTATATTGGACATTAAAATAACCAAATTTGTTAATATTGTAATTTCAAAATAGATGTTGCAATAATGACAATAGTATGTGAGTCAGAAGCCTAATAATTTGAGAGACAAAAACAAACATGAAAAGATATAAATGTAAACAAGAATGAGTCTAAATTATTAATATAGGCAAATAAAATGAAGGTTAATAAACAGAGTAAAATATAGAAACTTATAATTTTGTGCGACACACCGATAAATAATGAGTATTTCTGCATTATGTGCAGTTCTGCTTCATCGATATTATGTATAAGCGCTGTTTTGCCACTATCTCCCACGAGAGCAAACCAAATTAACCGAAAACTTAATTAAGCAACTAAACCTATTTCAAAACCATAAACCAACATTCATAATAATACATTTGGAATTTAGGAATCTTAATCCAACAGTCGAAATGACAAATCGGTTCACGCCAAGAGGTAATTCTTGGGACAATGGTTCAATACGACCGACGACCTCCGTAGTCCAGTGGGTAAGACTCTTGACTCACAATCCGGAGGTCGCGGGTTCGAACCCGGCATGCGAAAATAAATTTTATTTGATTAATTTGTGTTATTTCACAATTAATTCATTTAAAATAATATATAGTATATTTGCGGCATGTTCCAGAGTGGAAGATACTATTAGTATCGCCCCGGTGTAAGACCACCATTCAGAATTGAAACGTTGCTTAAAAATGGCTTTACCTGTGTTTGGTGACCAGATCTGAATAGCCAGGTACTCGTACTTCCCAACCTTCCTCTTCCCCACCTCCTTCGCCTCCCCACTACCTTCAGCCTCACAACATACCCCAATCGGGGATGCCATATTGTCACTGGCTCAAGACGGGAGCAGTTGAGATTCTTGTGCGGTATTCACTGTAAAAAAAAAAAAAAAAAATAAACAAGCAGAGGTTGAATGCAAGTTATCGACGATCATTCCAAAAGGCGTTCATAAAAATCTTCCTTTTTAAAAAGAGAGAAGATGTTCTAGAATTTCGTACATTTTTAATCACACATTGCTCTTAAAATGTCACTCACGTATGTTTCTTTCGAATTACAAGCATAAAACATTATGGTAATAAAGTATAAATTCATAAAACGAACATTGCGGTAATAAAATTCACAGACGATGAGGTACTAATTTAGTATTGAATTACACACCAACTTATGCTTTAAAAATTGTAGCGTAAAAATAATAACGTGATATTATTATGCAATACCAAATTTCTCTGTGGTCTCAGCTCTCCTCTCCACTTCCCAAGGGGTAAGAGCCCACTGAGGTGGCCTCAACTCTCCTCTTTGCTAATCATAGATTCCACAAAGGCCCCTAGTGTTTTTTTTTGTTTGAATGGTTTATTTTTGATCCCACTAGCGTCTAGAGAAACAGAACGTCCACCTCAACAGAGCCCCAGTGCTAGGGTAAGGTCTAAATACTCCGAGACTGGATCCTGCATCTCGGAGGCACCGTTCGTGACACTGTTCCACAGTGTCATTCAGCCTGAGCACGGTAACTCACACTTTGACTTGGGCTTGCTGATCAAATTTGTATTCACATATGGCACATTGTTTTCAGTGCACCAAATAATGAAGATTGGTAGCATGTAAGTCGATATATTGATGATTATTGATGAAGATCGCTTATTTGTTTGCCACTTATTACATTTTTCTCAGCTTTACTTTGCTTGACAATTCTTTTAATTGTGGATTTTGAGGAGCTTTTCCAACCGTCATTTATATAATTTGTTTGTGCTTTTTTATGGCTCAAAATATTCATTAACATTTTGTTGTTAATCCCGTAAAAAAGTATTGTAAAGAAGTCTTGTTCTTCATTCACGCCAACATTTTCTTATAACACTTGTGCTACGGAGCCCACGAAAAACGGTTTTTTCTCCGACCAAGTTTTCAATTAACAAAAACTGTTAATGTGCAGTCGATCTTCTTTCATTATTGACTGACAACATAAATAATGTATCTGTGCCACCTTGGGAATTATCTTATCTTGACAGACTTTTCTGGCTTCAATTTGCTTCGTTAATATTTTCCAAGCGTTCTATACCCGTCATAACCTTTCCCCAAAACTCTGATTCCTGTTTTTTTTAATCTTCTGAACAACTGAAATATTACATTTCAGTGTTTAAATAAATATTAATATCACTTTGTGGGATTCACTCTCTACTTAATTTAAATCATCAGGTCTGGGGCATATTCTGTCAGAAGGTCAGAAAATTTTCGATCTCGAACAAAACCGAAATAAATGGGATATTTCTGAATGCATCCGAAAACTAAAACACTGTTTTTGAAAGGTGATAGAATGTGCTTTCAAATACTTATTATTAGAAATAAACATATAATTTATGAAAGATTGAAATTTTTAATGCAAGCATAATTTTTTTTTTTAAATGTCTCACCCATCGTTTTTTTTTTTCAATCTAAAATTTACCGAAAAGAAAACCGATACAGTTTTATTAGGCAAATGTATTATAGATGTTATTATTACCTCACCTTTTTATATTTTTTCCTCAAATTGCTTTTGGAAATTTTGGTTCAATGGAAGTGCATATTTAAATTTTTATACGGTTGAATTCTAGATTTGAATACAAATCGTGGAGTTTTCTCTTTCTCGTCATGACAGTAAGAGAGGAACAACGATTTATATGTGACCTATGTGAGCTGGGACAAATATGGTTTCCTGTAATTAATTATAAGGGACGATAGTTTAGATGTGCACGAACTGCGTGACACTAAAATGCAAAATTTTGGTTATAGGTACAGGTGGAGAAAGAAAAAAGAAAAGTAACTGTACGGTTAACTAATTTTCGTCAAAATCGTCACATGGTCCATATTAAATATGCAACGACGATATTACCTTCACCTTCTAAACCATCTCATCATCTCAAGAGAGAAAAGACATGTTTTAACAGATCAGATAACAAAATAAGGGATAAAATTTGAGTTATTTATTAAGGGTAGCGCAAAACTACGATGTGGTTTGAATCTTATTACACATTACAATAAGATTCAAAATAAAACGGTGGTTTTGCGCCACCCCATAGATAGATCAAAGAATTGAAGTAGTAATTGACGAGAGCAAATTAAAAATGAAAATAAAAAAGTACAACAAAATAACGGTACGAATTAATGTAGATGCTGTAGAATTTGATGCATTAGTAACGATTTAAGAGATAAGCAAATAAATCCTTCCTGCACGTACATTTAGTATAAAGTAAAATACTTCCGTCACCATGTATACAACAACGAACTCTGTGTTACAGATATTTAACAAAACAAAATAACTTCCTTCAAGAAATAAATGGAGGACAAGAAACGGGTTGATACTATGTGCAGATACTTCTCTACGACTTTTGATTGCGTGATACACTCAATTCTTTTGAAAAAGGTCGTCCTACTTGTTATGCTTGGCGACCTGTTTAGATTTTTTTTTTTTTTACATTAACTCCACACAGGAGGCCCTGAGGAAAATAATTTCCCTCAGGGCCTATGTCATCTGGGATGCTGTGTGGAGGGTCTTTTTGAGGAGAGGAAGGAATGAACATTGGTCTTGAAGAGACCCATGTTGTAGGAAGGAGGAAACACAGAGGCCGGCAAATCATTCCACAGCCGAGCTGTTGAACACAAGAACGAGTCGAAGAAACGACCCGTTCTCATGTGACAAATGTCAACCGTGTACAAATGTTGGGCACGCGTTTGGCGTGTTTCCCGACTATGCACCGGTGCCGAAGAGATCAATGATGCTAGTTCCTCGGAGCATCTTCCATTGTAATACCGGTAGAACAAGGATAGCATTCCCACCTGACGCCTGTGCTCTAAAGATTGCAATCCGTCTGTTAAGATGGGAGAATCTATCCATCGAGGTAATATCTGGTATCTCCCGAGTGTCCAACTTAAGTCTGCACTGCACATGTACTGTGGCGGGCCGGATTTGGAGAGACTAGTTGAGGGAGACCTTTTGACCTCTCCTATCGACCAATCGCTTTACATCGCAGTGGGAAAGATTTGTAATTTTAATAATTTGGATAGATTCATACGTCCATCACTTTTTTATGTAAATACTGCACAAGATTTTCAACTGCTCCTAGATACAATGTGACTATGACCCCCAATTTGGGTAATCCTCATCAACGGTGTCTACTCGAAGTCCATCGAGGTAATATCTGGTATCTCCTGAGTGTCCAACAAAGTCCTCTCATATTCAACATTTAAATGAAAACTGTATGTCCACGAAATAACTTAAACGGGATAATTAATTGACATTCTCTTAACAAACTTTATCTTAACATGAATATTGTGTATTTATTTTTTATTTATTGTTATCAAGTTCAATTTGTAGAACTCCATTATAATTTTTATTTTTTTTATTATGTCATCAATAATTTTATCACACAATCAGAACAAATGAAAAAAATTAAACAATAAAAAAAAAAAAACTTATAGTCAAAAGTAAATATTTTATACAAAATAGATTATAACTTACAACTTACGTAAGAATCGTGGCTCCCTTACCGGGCAAAAGAGCTCATCTTTTCGGATAAGATAGGTATCCATGACCAAAAACGATCTTTAATTCAAAATTTTGTAAAATATATTTGTGTATATATGTAACTCATATTTTTTAATATTACAATAAAAACCAATTATAAAAAATTAATAAAAATACTTTATTTTTAAACAAGTTCTGTTCTGTAATCATTATTACGCGTGACAGCTGTTTCGCCTTCTGAAGGCATTATCAAACTGCGGTCATTTAATACTAGATTCAAAGAACACATGCGATCATTTAAAAATAATAATAAAATTCAATCACAATTTCCTAGACATCTCTTAGATGAGAATCACTCACTTAGCGATGGTAATATACCAACTCCTTTACACATCCAAACTAAAGGACTTAAATATAATTCACTCTCCGCTTCTAGATATATTCAAACCAATTTTAAATAATGAATTATGCTTGAAAAGAAAACCATCAGTCAGCATTTGCAAATGACTCACAATATGATTAGATGCACAGCGACTTTCAGTAAAAGTGGGAATTTACAGTAATTGGTAAAATAATAACCATTAATAGTCTCAGTCATTTTTAATCAGAAATTAGAAATTAGTCATAGTAAATACCTCTCTAGAAATAGTATGAATAGATCGTCTGTATGTGGCATGACCACAGTTCGATAATGCAGTCAGAAGGTGAAACAGCTGTCACGCGTAATAGTGATAACACAACAGAACTTGTTTTAAAATGAACTGTTTTTATTAATTTAATAATAATATTATTGATTGTATACTAAAAAATAAAATTAAAAAAATATTATGTGTCAATCAATAATATTTTTATTGTATTAATACAGAATAATTCAGCCAATTATCATTATCTTTACTTGTACCAAAAAAGAAGATAATAAAACATTTATTATTATTATCATTTATTATTTATCCATATGAACATAATAACTCAATCCTTATCACTGTCGAAGAAATTAATGACCCGTGCAAATATTTCGGCTTTAAGTTAAACTTTATATCCCCTATAAATGCGACCAATAATAAAGTAATGAAAATGCTCAGCTTCATTCTTCGAAGTTCCGGAGGCTTGAATATTTTAACCGAACATTTTGTATTCATCTTTTGTTCGAAATCAAGTCAAATATAACTCCTCGATCTGGTCTCCCCATTTTAAAATACATTCAGATTAAATCGTAAAAATTCTACATACATTCCCAAGAGACGTAAATTTTAAACTTGGTATTCCCATTGAAAGCATAAACCATAAAACTCTCAGATCGAAGAATTACGTCTGACTTCATCCATGCTAATATTATGAATGCGAAAGTGCGTGAGTTTATTTGTTACGCGTTCACGCCTAAACCGCTAAATCGATTTTAAAAATTATTTCATCCATGGTAAGCTACATTATCAGCAAGTAACATAGGCTGTATATAATGGTAAGCTCTGGCGTTATGAAATTTGCATAAATGAAAATGTGTGTATATCGTATATTTTAGTCGCAGGGAGGAAAATCAGGGAGGAGGTGGGGTTCGCGGAGAGGGAAGAGACGAGGGAGCGGGAAGGCGGGGAAGGTGGAAGGTAACGAGAACGGACGGAAAAGGACATGCAGGGAGAATCAATTTATTTCTTTGAATGGCATTGCAACGGATGCCGGGTACCAGCTAGTATTTAATAATTTCAAATACCTGTGAGGACTGAGTACTTCAAACACTCGCTTTTATGTAGCCCGTTTAATCACAGGAGACCAGATTTGTCCCAACGCACATAGGTCTCACATAAGACGCCGTAACTCCCTTACTATCATAGTTAGAAATATGTTCTAATCGGTGTTAGAAAGGAAAAACATCATGCTTTATATTCCAATCTAAAAAATACCCACCAAAAAAGTAAAATGTACACTTTTATGTACACAAAGTTTTGAATCGCAAATTGAAAAAAAGAATTTGAAACTTCGGGAATTTAAAAAAAAAAAATTTCATAGAGCGACAAAAAATTGAGGTTACAATATGTGTTTTTTATACATTTGTCTAATGAAATATGCATGTGTTTTTATTTTTTATTATTATCAGTAACTTTAGTTAGAAAAAACATAAGGTGAGCCATTTTGAAAACTTTTTTATGTTTGTATGCAAAATTTTTATAATTTAAAAAAAATATATATTTTTCGAATTCTATAATTTGAAAGCGTATTTCATCACCTTTCTAAAACAGTTTTTGGTTTTTGAATGTGTTCCGAAATATTCCAAATATTTGCATTTTATTTTAAAGCGAAAATATTTTGACCATCCGAAAAAAAAGCCAAATTTTTGAAGGGGTAGGCTGCACAAAGATAGTAAGAGATGCGCAGAAGGGGCGGATCTATTTAACTGCTAGGAAGGCAGGTACGAGAAGGTTATGCTGTTAAATCTTTTCAATCAGTATTAATTTAATCCGCTGACTTAAGGAGATTTTTCACAAAAATGGTGCTCTACAAATTATCCAATTATTATTCATTAAACGCTTCAGATTTTATGTCCGGGTTAAATCGTTCCCGCAGGAAAAACTTGTAGCAGTTCCTACCGCTACGATGGATGGCAATATTTAATTTTACCACAGTGATACAATGGGTGCGGGCCACACTAAATGCTTGCAGTGACACCGGCAGGCGAGAAGAAGAAAGAATTCTTCGGATCAGTCAGCCTAGGAGCGAGCTACGACATGGATCTTCCAACAATCCAAAATTCCAACATCGGCCGACGGCTTGCGTACGCGAGATGGCGGGCGACTACTACGTAATATAATATCTTAGTTTATTTTATTCAATCACGGTTTACTCTTAAATTTAATCTCACTATCCTTTCTCATTGGGATATAAAATTGCAATGAGACGGCGTCCACACTTCTCGTATTACTTTATAATACCGATTAGATCTTTTCTAGAATTTATCACCTAACATATTCTTACTCTTATTTAACAATTAACCCGTAACTAAGGTTATCTTGGAGCCTTAGGCGACTTTGAGAAAATTTTTATGAATACCTTTTAATATTTAGAGTCCCATGCTAATTGCTAATTTTGCACTAATAATGCCCTTGCAACTTTTGAAGTAAATTAATACGATGTTATCTGAGCTAGCCATCTTTCATTTCATTGGGCACATATTTATTCATGTATTATTTTACAGGTTACACATTACACTCACATATCTCTTATCGTTACACTTTGACTATCATACATGAGGATATCATATATTTAACATCTTCTATGTTACAACCTTTTTACGCACTTTTCCACAAAATGATCACCCAGTCAATCCACGTTATGCACATGCACTATATAAGTATAATAAATACAAAATAATACAAGAACAACATGTTAAGGAGACCAAATGGGAAAATAATTCACGGCTCCAGATATTTTCATATCAGAGGGTTCGCTTCGGTGGAACTCCTAATTGTACCTATAAATCCTACTGATCCCTTAATTTAAATATTTAAAAAATCTTTTGTAATCCTACATGTATTTAAAATGACTGATTTTTGCATTTTTATATGTAAATTCTTTGACAAATCTAATATGCCTAAATTTTTAATGAGAGAGCTGGGTATAGTGCCAGTTGCCGAAATAACAAATGGTAATATTTTTATAGTCAGAGAATGCCAAATTCTTTTAATCTCATTTCCTAAATCTCCATATTTTCTTATTTTTTCAGAAACAAATTTTAGAATATTACAGAAATTTGGATTAGCGACATCAATGACATATGTTATTTTTTAAAATTTTGTCATGTAAAACTATATCAGATCTATTATGAGTAATTGTTGTGTCTGTTAGTATATATATTATATAAAATTCATTTTCTAAAAATAAATTTGGTTCATATTCATAATATGGTACTATATTACGGAAGTCAATGAAGTTATGTTTAATTACCAAAATTTGATGAATTATTTTTAAAATCTGATTGTGCCTAAATGTATACTCGGACGGCGCTAATACAGAATATCCCGATATAATACGTTCTATAGTTTCTGTAAAAGCCAAAAATTTTCTACAAAAATAATCAATTTGATTTATATCTTTGATTAAATGTTTCCTATAATTTTTAGTATTAATGACTCTATCTTGAATGGCAAGCATAAATCCTTCTATTTCTGTGCTCAACTCTCCAATACTCAACCACTTGTTTGACGAAAGTTTGTCAACATACGTTTGGTTGAGATAATTAAAGTGTTATGCGTGAATAATTTAATTTAACCAGGAATCTAATAATTCCTGGTTAGTATTTGCTTTATTATTTTTATTAAGTGAACTTAACAAACATATTATGATTTGCATGTATCATTTACTTTTATATCCATCAGAAATTTCATTCATTTTATTCCCTCTGATATCATTTTACGTTCAAGTGCCACAATTAATCAGTGTTATCCTCTTTTAAAATATTTCAAATATTTTCGTAGGCTTTTCACTGTGATGTGCATTAATTATTTATAATAGGTTTACTTATTCCGTGGGTTAAAATAAATAAATAAATTATTTACCACATGTTACCAAAATTTCAGATGTTGTAGACTAAATTAGGTACTCGGGAATTTACTAATTCATTTAACTTACATCCCGTGTGTATCTGTTGAAAGAAGATATATATAGTTACGAATTCGTTGGAATTAATTAAAACGAGAGCCTTGGGCAAACCCCCCATGAAGGTTATGATGTCTCCTCTTAACCCAACATTCTTGTCCAAACTCCGAGGATATTCCCTTGGATTTTAGGGGATATTGTGAGGCTCCTAGTGCGCCTAGTTAGGCGGCTGAAACTCTGGTGGGGTGTCATAAAAAAATGTATATTATGAAGACAATATTAGCGAAACATAATCGAAAATCTAGAAACAGAAAAATCAAAAAAAGATACGGTGACATCTGGGGCACAAACCCGGGACCTTCGGCTTTCCGAGCAGCAACTCTACCAACTGAGCTAATGGGTCTTTATTCGGCCATTTTTAACTATATCAAACTTTATTTTTTTTTTTAAATTTATTTATTTATTTATTCCATTTTTACAATTTTACAAAGTTAGGTATAAGTACAATTATTTTTTTAATTATGTACATGTATTGCAAATATTTTTTAATGGTGGTAATAATACCTCTCTAATTGAGAATTTCTCGTGTTTAGGGAGGGAGTACTAACTTCTACCAAGATTAACATTATCTTATTTTAAGGAATTTATTATTGGCTGATATATTTATGTATGATTCACATCCGAACTAAACGCTGTCTAGATAGTATATTCGATAATTTTTTTATCTAATTATTCAATAAAATTTCCCAGATGGGAACGTGCCTTTTTCTAATTTTACTGTTTCCAGATTTTCGAGTTTCGCTAATATTGTCTTTTTTTAATTAAATGTTACAATTTGAGGTTTTACTCATTAAGTTAAAAATTAAAATAAATATTCATCCCAGACTTGCCGAAAAGTCAAAAAAATAAAAATGGATTAAAAATTTATCCCAGAACTATCTATATAGTTTTTTTTTAATTTTTAAGAAGCAATACGCCACATCATTTGTATTTTTTTATAACTTTCGTATTTTTCAGTTAAAAAACGTTACTGCACTGTATTCCGACTCATTACAGAATAAATCAATTCCCAATTTCACGATACACCGTTCAACCGCGCGACGGCGGTCGTAAGTCAATGGTATGATTTTCCACAGCCAAAGTTTGTTCAAGTCTTCCCTCCCCTCGGTTCACTCTGATCAGGGCTTGCCCTGCCTCCATCTATTCTTATACCACGTCCCACTCAGTCAGTGCTTGAACCCGAAATGGTACTTTTACCGGAATTAACGCACATTTCAATCTGGGAGACGGGTATGGGTACCGCCGCCCTGGACAATAATTATTGGATAACCAACACCTCTGCCATAGGTCACTCCAAGAGGTGACTTTGGAGGAATACCTGGGTTCACGGGGTGCGGATTGTCTAGGCCATGGCGGCGGATGCGTCTTCCCGGTGATACTGGGAGTATCTTCCACTCTGACTAAATTTTCCGCGAAATGGCACAATTTAATCAATAAAAAATTATTTACGCACTCCGAAATTTGACCCCGCGATTTTCGGATTACTTTCGAGAGCCTTACCCCTCGACCACGGAGGCCATCAACTCCTGGACTCACCCCCCAGATTCCTAAGCACCTTACAGGCCTTTTTCCTTTCCAGATCTTCTCTCCTTTCTGTCCTTAAAAAAACCTTAAAGATTACGGTTTCACGACAACTCAGAATCAACTCAACTCAACAGCTCTTTGAAAAGTCATTAAAAGCTATGAAAAAAATATTGAAACATAGACCGTAACCTAATCAACGTAAACTATTAGTTCATTCTGAGTTGTCCGATCACATAGGTCCTGAGGGAAATTATTTTCCCCGGGGCCTTCTGTGTGCAGCTAATGTAAAAAACTGGTTTTCATACCTTGGAAATTTTTTAACAATAACTATAACAATAATTGGAATTAATCTACTACTTTTTAATTATGTGGATATTTGTAAATATCTTCATACATGCATAGAGTCCCTCTTTCTATTTTATTGCACTCTCTTCTGATCATTCGTATTATTCGTTTTCTTAAGCCTATATTTTGTCTTGTCTATCATTTGGTTTGTTTTGGTCGGTTGTATAACCATCCATTACGCTTGATGCTATTTTTTTTAAATATTCGTTTGGTTGTAGAACTAATATTTATTAAAAATGGTATCAAGCCTAACGAACGGATGGTTATAAAACTAATCCTTAAGAGCGTTTAACCAGCCAGCGGACGAAAATCCACATTTCGTCGAAAGTTGTTCTTACGATCGTGCAGGGCGGTTACAACGAGAAAGAATAATTATTCTCCGTACCAGCTTTTTAAAACTATAACTCAATATCGAATTTATTTTAATTCAAATTAGCTTTAATTTATACCTTCATCCAAAAATGTTGAAAGGCGTGATGATTAAACTATTAAAATAATGTACTTTTTGTAGTTATTTTTTGATTATAAGTGTTGATCATTTTTCAATAATGTCTAAATTTAATAAGAATGTTAAAAAATCTGAAATATATTTGTTTGTAAGTGCGCAAATAAATACACAAATGGACCAATCTTCGTCAAGAAACACATGTACGTACATATTTTTTAATGATTTTATTGAAACTAAAATTAAAATTCTAAAACATGCGTTTGCTAGATAATGTATTGATTTATTTTACTGCATGATTGTATTATTTGAAATGGGTGTGGTATAATACAAAATCTTTTTTGAAAATTTAACAAATCTGCCAACGACCTATGGAATAACCTTATTATACTAAAAATTTAAAAAAATTCTCAAAATTTATTACATGCGAATGCTAGATAAAAGAACAATCTTTCGAAATCCATTTATAATTTTTAGTGGAAAAGAGTCAATACGTCTAAAATCTGATTTGAAAATGACATATTTCTGGTTTTCTCTGGTAATGCCCTCTTAATGGATTATCTATTAATTGGGTTTAAATATAAATAACCATTAAAAATAACCATTAAAAACCATTAAAAAATGGCATCCTATCTTACTATGAAAGAAAAATAGGTGTTACAAATGACGTTGGGAGCTGAATAATGGCATGAGAAATCGAGCCAACGGAGGCAGATCTCAGAAGCACAACTTAAAATCATCATGTTTATTTATTTATTTTTTAAATGTAAACATCGCACAAGAATCTACAACTACGCGAAGTCAGTGGCCTTGTGAAATCCCAATGCGGAATTTGGGTAGATTGTAAGGTTGAAGGGAGAGCAGAGGGAAAGGAGATGGAGAGGATGCAGGTGGGAAAGTACCTGACTATTTAGATATTTATTTTATTTAACGCCAAAGGGGTTTTTACATTATTCGAGGAAGTATAACTTTAACACGAATAATAATTTTAAACATGGGAAAAAATAAAATTATATTACAACAAATAAAAATACATACATGGAATAAAAATAAAAGGGATTACAAAGCGACAACCGAAGGTTTAAGAATAACGTTGGAATATCCTCAGATATTATGTTCACAAAGTTCGGCAAAAGCCATTTATATTCTGAATTTTGGTATTTCATCTGGACAATACGGAGAGTAATCACCAATCGTCGCTAATGTACCAATTATAATATACCTTTTTAATAATTGGTATTTTTAATAATGCAAATTTAAAATGACGCCATCTGGTTTCAAACTGGCGATCCACAGTGCATATAAATCGAAAATTGTTAATATTATATTTTACTGGTTTATTTGAATTGGTGAACTGATTAAATAATTAAAACTCTACCAGAAGAGTACAATCAGAACTCAATTTTCTATCGATACGTTTATCTGAAACCACTACTCTTCTAAGCGCGTTTTTCAATTTAGAAATTTTCCGGAACCTCAGATTCGATTACGTCCAGATTTTAGGCGTTTTCCGTTCGGTTCTGTTTTATTAAAATCCCATTTCCATCACCCTTCTCATTTCTATTAGGAGCTCAACCGCTCCAATGATGAACTGCCGATCTCCACTGAATGCGGTGCAAAGTTTGGTCTGAACTCTGACACGAACAAAAGACTTCGGAGCTCAACTTGATCTGGAACAGGGCAGTTTCGTTCTGCTTAATTAAATTTCATTGACCATTTAAATCAAACCGCTTAAATAAAGCATGGTATCTTCAGAGATTGATTTCGGTGGATAAATTATTTGAGCTTAAACAATTTACGATTCTGTTAATAAACCCACCAATACGTTTAATTTATTTAACGTAAGCAGGTGGGAGGATAATTCTCAAATCCATGATCTGAAAAAAAGTCTTTGTTGTAATAATACGGTTTAGTTCTGTTTTACTTGAAAGTAATTTTTTTTTTAACATTTATGGGAAGGCCCGAATATCCAATTATAGTGAAAATTTGTGATAATTACACCTCATAATTACATATTTTGCCTATTTTTCTATTACTGCCTCTGTGATTATTTTTTATTACTTTATTTCATTACTTTATTTAATTATAATTTTATTTCTTGATCTTTTAATTTAAATAAATTTAAAAACCAACCATTTTATTTAGATTACCACCTTTATTGTATCTTAGGTAAAATGGGAGCCTCTACACAAGGTAAATACCCTGTGAGGCTTAAATTACCAAAAATTATGTTTTAAAATAATAAATTGTAAATGAATCAATGACAAAAATAAAATATAATATTTACAATGTACATTTTATTTTGCCTTTTTGACTGCTCAATTTTTAATTTGCTAAATGGGAGTGGTGAGCGACTTTTCTGGAGACAACTAATCGTATTAGCTTATGTTTCCGAAACATTTAGAAGAAGTGTGTATGTCTCTTCCATAATTTTGTAATTAAAAAGATATTATATCTTTATACTTGCGGTCTAATTGAAAAATATAATCTACAAATTTCCACGAATTTCTTAATGTGATGTGCCTAAGATAGCTTAGTAGATAAAAGTGGATTGGTCTCAAAATTGTAGTTTTTACTTCTACGAGACAATCATGTCGTCTTAGAACGAGCATTATCATTAAAAGCTACCCGTGTATATTACGCGAAGAAAGCGACGTCTATTTCGAGCTGGCATTAGGGTATAAACGTCAAGCAAATGGCTTCATTTAAAATGAATATCAACATTCTTGAAAGAATGGCGTTGACTATATGTCCAAGTAATTTCTCGCTGTACTCACATCTTGAACACCAAGCAACTGACTGAATGGTCTTCCGCTCGTCCTTTCATGTCCATTTGGGCATAGCTACTTAGTACTTGTTGCTCCGAATCACATATGTCGGGGGTTTAATTCCGTTATTTCCGTTGTTAATGTCTATAAAATTTTCAGTAGCGGTTTGAATATTTCGCTTATCCTTACTTACAAGGTTTCGAAGAATTTTGTGGGAACACAATTTTAAAATTATATTTTAATCTGTTATCCTTACACTTTAACCAGTATTTCCTGACATTATTTGGAGTAAAAAATGCAAAAGAAATCTTGGTCTCTGGTGGCTTTTTTATAAGAAAAAAAACTCTTCCACACCATCGCATCGTCACTGTGTGATTACACTCAGTCGAGTAACTATGTAACCTCACACCCAGATCCTATATGTTTGATACCTACTGATATTATTTAAGTTTTTAGTTGAAAAAAACATCAATAACGTCACTGGAGACTAAAATCACATTTACATTGTTTACTCCAAATAATGTCAGGAATCACTGTTTTTTTAAAAGTATTTACAAACGAAAAAACATCAAAAGTCACTCAGCAAACAGTAACCACCCAACTCCTCATCCCGACCAGTGAAATACCAACAGATTTCTTATGTTTTAGGTGTAAAAAGAAGTCACAGGATGCCAAAACGCCATCTACATATATGTATTACTCCAAATAATGTTAGGTATCACTGAGTAAGTCATTTACCAACGTCTCCAACCTGCATGAATGAATAACTATAAAATTTTAACTACAAAAACTTTGTTAAACTCATTGGGATGGTATTATTTTATACATCACAAAACCTCTCCTAAAGTACTTATACAGCAGGATTAATTCCGAGAAAACACAACTCCTTTGGGTACCAGCCACGAGATGAAAGGAGCATTTTGTTTTCAGAAGAACACAGCTTCTCTGAAAGATACGAAAGTTTGCTTCAGTTGCAGAGATATCCGCTTCCTCCTTTCAGAACAGATCTCTCTGAAGACTTTCTGCTGAGATGTTCCTTGGCTTTAAACTCAACTGTCACTTTCAATCGACTATTAATTTGAACAAGGCAATTACCACAACAAACAGAACCTAATTGTTTTGCTTGTAGTGCACAAATTGTGCAAATCGTGCTAAATAGTTTTGGTATGTTTGTGATAATAGAATAGACAACGGACGATAATAATAATTGATAGACGACCTCAATAAGATATTCGACTCTTGGCTTTGTGGGTGCACATTTAGGTTAGGGCAAATAAATTTATGTAGTATCTAATTAAGTTTTTTATCAGTTAAGTTTTAAGATTTTCACGGCCAAAAGCATTTTCGTTATTTGTTTTTGGGGTGTTATACTGTTATGCCGTGTTGCGCTACCTCCTTCTTTAGCCAACGTTTCGGATATCGTTGCAGTGTCCATCATCAGGGTAGATCCGGTAGATGTGTAATTTTTAGTGGTGAAGTGTGTGCTTATTTACTTCGAAGCGATACCGTGTCGCCAGCTCCACTAGCTTTCACCGCTAAAAATAACCGTGATAAGCAATGGCGTCATTGCCGCCGAACGGAATAGAAAGTTCACTAAATCGTGGTATTTATGCTAGCCAGGGGCAAGTCCGTTTGCGAGTTGCCGACGGAAGTGGCTCCATCTCTTAACGAATTTTAGAATTAAAATTACAACGGTTAAAGCGAATTTAGTCAATATAAAGGTATAAAACAAAATGGTTAAGTTAAATGGTAAAGAAGGAGGTAGCGCAACACGGCATAACACCCCAACAACAAATAACGAAAAAGTTTTTTACTGTTGTTTTAAAGCGAATAATGAAATTTTTATTGTACTGTGCATTTTTATCTCATCAGATACTGTTATTTTAATTTGATTTCGTACAAAGCTCCGTTTGCCAGGATTATTGCCCAATTACAAAAAAAAATGTAAAACTATTTCTTCCCCATTTGTAGAACGTTATTTATAAGACGGAAGGATGTTTTATACGAGGAGGGGAAAGGGTAGAAGAAGGAAAAGAAAACACTCTTTAATGCGAGTGGTCACTAAACACAACTATAGCCATTGCAGGAATCGTTTCCACCTGGAATTATTGTGATTTGTTTTAAGTGTTTTCTAATAAAATGAATAGTAGGTATCTACCTAAATGTGAATAACATAATGTTTTATTTGCTCACACCGGATTTAACCCGGCGCGGCATGCAAGCTCAATAAGATTATTCGGGATTTACACATTGCTTAAAATGACTTTAGCTATGTTAAGTAACCAAATCAAAAAAGTACCTACTTCTCAACATTTCATCATCATAATCTACCTCAATAGTCAATCTTCTAGGTCCCGAAAATTATACCTGTACATTATAAACCTATACACACGGACTTAACTAATAAATGTGTTTTTTAATTTTACCCAACTGCTTATTTTTCAGCTGTGTACAAAACACGTTTATTAGTATGGGAGTAAAAATCGGAAATAAAATAACACGCCGACAAGTTTCAAATAAAGCGAGATGATTAAGAAATCTGATCTGTTATTTGAAAATGTTATTGATACATTTTTTCTTGAGTTAAGAGACACAATTTTATAATTATCGTGAAATAATCTTGAACCTGTTTAAATATTTCAAGTCTAGGCCTGGGAAGATAACCAGTTTTCTGTTTTTAGATCTTTGTAAAAGCCAAATTTTTGATAATTCTCAACATCAGATACGAACTAAACTAACTAACTAACCATCAGGCCGTTTCTCCGCAGGGGTAGGTAGGTAGGTAGAGAGGACGGACCGCCAAACAACTCGATCTTGGCACACACTCCTTGCCTCGTTCACATGCATACATCGTCTCATACATGCTCTTCTATTATTCCGACTCTTCACATGGCCCGACTCAAGTATCTGATTCACTTGGTCGTGCCATGTCTTCCTCGGGCGTCCCCGATTTATTCTTCCATTCACATTTGCGTCATATATTCTCCTTACACTCCTTTCCTCGTTCATTCTCTCTACATGCCCAAACCATCTGAGCGTCCCTTTCTGATCTCCACATTTCTCACACGATCGTACATGGTTTTACCACACATCTCATCAGGGATCTCATTTAAACAGCATTCAGTCTACTTTCATCCTTCCTCTGCCAGTTCCATGCCTCACTGCCATACATCAGGGTAGGTATCAGCACTCCATTATGGACGGCTAACTTCGCTTCTTTGGACAGCTTTTTGTTGGCGCCAACGGCGTTCAGTCCTCCATTAATAGAGTTGCCTGCACTTACCCTTCCGATACGAAATAATTCTATAAATTGTTATTTTTACCTTATACATGTCAATATCGGAGAAGAGTAATCGAAAGGGTGACAGAAATATAGCTCCCTTTATAAAAAGTTACCTTGAGTGGTTCATCTTGATTTATTGGCTTATTGGGGAGTCAGCAGTTTCACTTTGTCATGTTTGTTATTTTCTGACGCGAAACTTTGAATTGTTTCAGAAACACCAAATTTCGGAGAGGAGATAGGAAACGTAACGGCGCCGCTAGGAAGAGAAGCAATTATTACTTGTATAGTAGACAATCTACAAACTTTCAAGGTATTTATATTTTATTTTATTTATTTATTTATTTATCTATAATAAAATATGTTTACAATGGTTTTATTTGTATGCCTGTCTCACTAGGGTATACCTGTGTCGAGACAGGCGTACAGGTATATAAATGAATATAGTAATTACAAGGATATTTCAGGTAAAATACATATTATGAATAGAATTAAAACAGAAGGGTGATTGGAAGGGTAATAAATCTTTTAAAGAGAGTTATTTTATAAATGTTGGAGATGGAGTAATGAAATCAATTCTGCCTAGTCTATTTATAGGTTAAATTTGACAGGATTCCATTATTTTCATTTGTTTTATATGGGTTAGGTTGTATGTGAAAAGTTATTTATGTCTATGTGTGATTTATTTTACAGATATTCGTGATAGTGTGGCGTCCAATACTTATAATCCATTTTTTAATATCTTGTTTGAATTTTGTAAAGGAGTCACTTTGTCTGATCGTAGTTGGTAGTGTATTGTATAGTTTGCAAGCTATGTATTTAGAGTGTCTTTGCCCGAAGGTGGTTTTGAAAAAAGGAGTTTGGAGAAGTTCGTTGTTTTTGGCTCGGGTATTGTGTATTGTTTGTGTAGCTTTGTATGGTGTTTTGTTGTTTTTGTGTAAATTAAGTAATATGGATCTTGAGTAGAGCTGTTTTATGTCCATAACGTTGAAGGAATTGAAGATAATATCAGTGCTGGTAGTAAGCGGCATTTTAAGAATTATTTTTATGATTAGTTTTTGTGCTTTCATGATGGGATCAAGGGCATTGGAATATGCATTACCCCAGGCTAGAATTCCGTATTCGATGTGAGATTGGCACAATGAGTAATATACTGTTTTTAAAAGTTTTAGGTGAAGGAAATTGCGTGTTTGTTTGAAAAAGTATATAGATTTTCGGATTTTGTTTGTAGTATTATGTATATGTTGCTTCCAATTCATAACCTATAATATTTATACATCCGTACTTGTTTGCATTTTTTTATTGTTTTTTAAAGTACAATCCCGTTAAACCGCAATTAAGCAGTTTTTCAACCGGATGTTAATGTTCATTTACTATGTTTACAATAAAATTATGGATGTTAATGTTTAATAGTCCAGTCAGCGGGGAGTTTTAACTTGCAAAAGGTCAAGTAGTAACGATTTTGATATATGTTGTTAAGATCGGGTGTCTAATGAAAAAAAATAATTACATGAGCTCCACACAGGAGGCCCTGCGGAAAATAATTTCCCTCAGGGCCTATGTCATCTTTAGGCATGCCGTATGGAGGTTTTTTTTAAGGAAAGGAAGGAGAGGAGAGATCTGGGAAGGAACGTTGTTTAAGGGGTGGGTTCAGGGTGTCCTGGTCATCAAGCTGCAAGACCTAGACAAACCTCACCCCATGAACACAGGCTCCCCTGCTAAATCACAAAACGCAGCGAACCACTTGGGTGATCTATGGGAGAGGTGATGGTTATCCAATAAAGGTTCTCGGGGCGGCGGTACCCATTCCTGCCTCCCAAATGGTTCCACTGCGTGAATCGCAATTTTTTATATTACTTGTTTACATGTTAAATATTTTGGGCCCGTTATATTGCAGAGTTTGCTGTCCGTATTTATTAAAATATTTTGGAACAAGCATTCCTTCATTCTTTGTTAGCCTGGTATTACGTTCATGTTCCTCTTAATTCTATGCGTAATGCGTACAAAAATGATGTTTCGTCTCTGTGAAAAAATATGTTTTGGTTCTAGTAATTTAATAATAGAAATTTGTACTGATGGTAGGTAGCTTAAATAAGTTATACAAGAGTTATCCCCAAGTGGTTATTCCATGCCGTAAAGGTTGATTTTGATTTAATAATTCAAAAGTTGAATTATTCATTTTTTTTGATTATACTAATATTTCGTTGATTTTACTAATATTTTGTTGATTATACTAATATTTCGTTGATTTTACTAATATTTTGTTTACTTATACCATTTAATTTTCTACTTACCGAAGGAATCACGTTTTTGGAGTGCTAATAAAAACACGTTAACAGTAGTTCAGTAACGATCACTTTCTAGTAAATTTATGCACACTTTTTATGGTGAGCCTTTTGTAAATTTTATATGACCGGTCAGTGGTTGAGTGGGCATCGCGTTTGGGTCCCACCCAGGCGTTCCGTGTTCGATTCCTCGGCTGGCTAAGTCCTACATCACGACTCAAGCAATATTTTCGGCTTACTGTGGTGGCAGTAGGATATTTTCAAATATTGTTGGGTTATTCGTAACCCGGCGATGTTAGTCTTTCTTACATTTATAATTTATATATTTTATGATATGTACTTTGTCGTATTGTTTGAAAATTATTAACAGCACGTATATTTTCGACTGCCTTATTAATACATTTGTATATATGTAAATGAGGCGGTAATTTATACGACCATCATGCCAGAAATAAAAATTCGGAATATTAGTAGGTTAAGGGGATATTTCACACATTTGATTAAACTGCTCCATGAACTACTCGTCAAATAACTTTAATCATGAGATTAACATTCCGATTTGAGAAAAAAATATACATTCATTTGAAAGTAACGTTAATCAACGGTGATGAAGTAGAAAAGATAAACTTTTGTATTCAGCTAATAAATACTTCAATATGATACAGATGTTGTTCAATATATATAAAAAAAAAAAACAAGAAAATACTTAATGAAACACCGCTTTATTTCGAGCAATTTCCGACCAGTTTCGAAACCGCCGTCCCTTCGTAAGGGTTAATTTAATATGTAGCGTTATCACGTATGACGGCCGGCGTGGTCTAGCGGTAAGGCTCTTGACTCGCAATGCGAAGGTCACGGGATCGAATCCCGGAGTGGTCAAATAAATTTTATTTGAATAATATGTGTTATTTCACAATATATTCATTTTTTTACATGAGCTCCACACAGGGGGCCCTGAGGAAAACAACCTCCCTGAGGGTCTATGTCATCCTTGGAGATGCTGTGTGGAGGGTTTTTTTAAGAAAAAGAAGGAGAGGAGGGTTCTGGGAAGGAAAAGAGCTTAAGGGGTGGGTAGGAATCTGAGGTTTAGTGTGTCCTAGTCATCAGACCTAAACACACCTCACCCCATGAACCCGGGCACCCCTGCTAAATCACCAAACGTAGCGAACCACTTGGGGTGACCTATGGCAGAGGTGTTGGTTATCCAATAAAGGTTCCCGGGGCGGCAGTACCCATTCCCGCCTCCCAAATTGAAAATCATTTAAATCAATAATGTGTAAGTAGTAGATATATTTGCGGCACGTTCCAAAGTGGAAGATACTCTTAGTATCGCCCTGGTGTAAGACCAACATTCAGAATTGAAACGTTGCTTAAAATGGCATTAACCGTGGTTGGTGACCAGATCTAAAGAGCCAGGTACTTCCCCACCTTCCTCTTCCGCGTCTCCTTCCCCTCCCCAATACCTTCAGCCTCACAACATACCCCAATTGGGGATGCCATAGTCTCACTGGCTCCAGACGGGAGCAGCTGAGACTTTTGTGAGGTATTACTACAAAAAAAAAATTAACCCTTATGAACAAATGGTTATTCCGAAACCGCACGGAAAAAATTCTCTAAATAAAGTTCTAAGTGAAATTCTGTTATTTTTCAATAAAAATATACTTGATAAGTAGATGTCGGCAGTTTGTAAAATACCCACTCAAAGAAAACTGAGATTTCGGCGAAGTATCACTAAATTGGCCAAAAAGTGAAACACTTATACACATTTTTAACTGTTTCTCCACTATCCAACACTACGTTTGAAAAAACCTTGGATTGAAAAAAAAAGTTAATGCCTTGTGGAACCGAACCCGATGAATACTTTCTCTGCCACAGGTCACCCCAAGTGGTTCGCTACGTTTGGTAGTTTATCAGGGGTGGCCGGGTTCGTGGGATGAAATTTGACCAGGTTTTGGCGTCTCCGGCGACAGTTGGTCCGGCGACATTTGATCCGGCCGACATTTGGTCCGGCCGACACTTGATCCGGCGGACAGTTGATCCGGCGGACAGTTGGTCCGGCGACAATTGGTCCGGCCTGATCCTTTAGAAGATTTTTTCTTCAAGTATGTAAAGAGAATATACGGCCGTAAAACCGAAATCGATGTACTTATATCTGAAGGCATCTTGAGTGAAAATCCGCTGTAAAAATATTTTTACTAACAATAATTTCGACTCTCCGAAGAACCATGCGGCAATAAATACAAAATGTGACATACTTATACGGGCAGTTGGTTTAACAAAAAAACCGTAAAAGATTCCTGCTTGTGAGGAGGAGGAGGATATGTGAAAATTTCTCCTGGCTATTCAGATCTAGTCACCAAACACGCCTAAAGCTATTTCAAGTAACGTTTCAATTCTGAATGAATACTGACGAATAGCAAAATATGACATTCTTATATGTGCAACATATACTTAAGATTTAGGAGGCGGATATGTTTACCGTCGCCCCGGGAACCATTTATTGGATAACCAACATTCCTGCCATAGGTCATCCCAAGGACTCCAGATACTAATATCTACAGCCTGTATGTCGGACGAATATCTACAGCTCATATGTTGAACTAATATCCACGAACTTCAGAGTGTTGACTAATATCTACAGAGCGTAGGTTGGATTAATCAGCTAAATGTGTCCAATAGTCCGATATTAGGGATTTTTACACACATACTTACAAAAATTAAGTTTTTTAAACTGCATACGCAATATTACGTTATTCCAATGTGCTATACATAATTGCAAATCCAACCTTTGCCAGTGCTGTAGATATTCGTCAATACTTTGGTTCTCATAGATATTCGTCAACACTTTCCTTCTCATAGATATTAGTTCGATTTTTTCAGTTTTTGGAATTCCTGTAGATTTTAGTAGACGCCTCCATCCCAAGTGGTTCGCTACGTTTGGTGAATTATATTATTATATTGAATGTTATATTTATGGTGAATTATCATATCATGTTGTGCGGCTGAAGATAGTGGGAAGGAGAAGGATATGTGGAACATTTTGCTGATGTGAAAAAATGCTATTCAGATCTAATCACCAAACACCTCCAAAAACATTTCAAGTAACGTTTCTTTTCGAAATACTGATGAATAGCAAAATACCACATACTTATATGTGTATATCTGAAACTAAGATATGTACCTACACTATATTCTAAAATTTGAAAAATAATGCACAAAATATAATATTCTTTAAAATTTGTACCAAAAACCGCCCGCTTATAGGTATTTCTTGAAAAACTACTACACTTCTAAGACCCTTTGTAGAGTCTCGGGTAATAAAATTATACCTGCCTGGAACGGATTATTATATTTGGTTTTAAAAAATAAGTAATAGGGGAAGAGTGGCGTGGTGGATTCGTTATCTACGTTATCTACCATACGAACTGGGCACTATCGTGGACAGTTTTGAATTTTTAAAATTAGTGTCACTGTTCATAAGTCATCCACTGTCTTTTGACAGAATACAGACAGTTTTTTTTTAAATTAATAATCACCGTGCCTCCACCAGACGCTTCCTATGCTAAAAAGTATATTTCCGATCTTAACATTGCTGATTTACGACTCTATCTGTCGTAAGTTATATTTATTTTTGAATTTTTAAATACAATGATTTTTTTTTATAACTCCTTGTAGCCTGCTTTTGTTTTTTCTATGTTTTAAGCGAAGGTTATATCCGGCTCACTGAGCTATCAAAAAGCCTGTAAAGAAAATTACGAAAATTGGTTGAGGACTGATTGAAACTTAAAAAAATATATTTTAAGAGCCCTTTTAATAATAATAATAATAATAATATTTGGATAACTTGTACATCGCTGTTTTTGTGAAAAATCACCTCAAGGACGCTGTACAAACCTATAATATTTTTGTGACAGCTTTCTGTCACAAAAGGGCAAAAATATGTGTTTTGTAAAATTATTGTGTTTCTTTCTTTCGTGTTTTTTTTAATATTAACATTTCGCGATTTGATTTATTTAAAAAAAAAACTTAATAGAAATAATAACCTTGTCTATTATTATTATTAGGTGTGAGAACCATTTATATTTACCATCTTGGTTTCAAAGGTAAATTTTCCACACTACAGTGCAAAGCGATGGGTCGAGAGAGTAAGGCTGGAGAGATCAGAAGGTCTCTCTCAACCGGTCTCTCCTGATCCGGACCGCCATGCATAAGGTGGGCAAAGGCATCCCCCGCGAAGACAGCTTTGAACAAACCGTGGTTTGTTTATGTATTATCTTATGTAAACCCGGTTACCAAACGTAGCAAACCACTTGGGATGACCCATGGCAGGAATGTTGGTTATCCAATAAATGGTTCCCGGGGCGACGGTAAACATATCCGCCTCCTAAATCTTAAGTAGATGTTGCACATATATAAGAATGTCGTATTTTGCTATTCGTCTGTATTCATTCAGAATTGAAACGTTACTTGAAATGGCTTTAGGCGTGTTTGGTGACTAGATCTGAATAGCCGGGTAAATTTTTCACATATCCTTCTCCTCCCCACTATCTTCAGCCTCACAACATATCAAAATTGGGAATTCCATAGCCTAACTGGCTCCAGACGGTTGGGAGCAGTTGGACCTCTTGTGTTATACTTAAAAGTTCTAAACAATAAAAATAAAAATATTAAAAAATTTATATCATTTGATTTTTTTAATTTGTTCGCTGGTGTACAGTGTATGTAGGTTTAGTCAGATTACTTGAAATGACTTCAGCCTTGTTTGGTGACTAAGATCTGAATAGCATTTTTTCACATCAGCAAAATGTTCCACATCTCCTTCCCTTCCCCATTATCTTCAGCCTCACAACATAACAAAATCTGGAATGACATAGTCTCACTGGCTCCAGACGGTTAGAAGCAGTTGGGACTCTTATGTTAAATATAATATATGAAAAAAGTTATAGCACATGATTTAAAAAAAATTTTCGCTGTTGTTCAGTGTGTGTAGGTTTAGTCTGATTACTTGAAATGGCTTTAGCCGTGTATGGTGACTAGATCTGAATAGCCAGAAAAATTGTGGTGCAAGGCGATGGGTCGAAAAAGTCCGGCTAGAGAGCTCCTGATTATGTCTGCCTCAAGCAATCTCTCCCGATCCGGACCGCCACGCAGTAGGTGAGGAAAAGCATTCGCCACCAAGACCTGGACAAATATTACTCCAAGAACCCGGGCAACCCTTATAATTCACCAAACGAGCGAACCACTTGGGATGACCTATGGCAGGAATGTTGGTTATCCAATAAATGCTTCCCGGGGCGACGGTAAACATATCCGCCTCCTAAATCTTAAGTAGATGTTGCCCATATAAGAATGTCGGATTTTGCTATTCGTCAGTATTCATTCAGAATTGAAACGTTACTTGAAATGGCTTTAGGCGTGTTTGGTGACTAGATCTGAATAGCCAGGAAAATTTTTCACATATCCTTCTCCTCCCCACTATCTTCAGCCTCACAACATATCAAAATTAGGAATGCCATAGTCTCACTGGCTCCAGACGGTTGGGAGCAGTTGGGACTCTTGTGTTATGATAAAAGTTCTAAAAAATAAAAATCAAAATTTTAAAAAATTATATCATAAGATTTTTGTAATTTGTTCGCTGGTGATGACGTGAATAGATTTGAATAGCCAGGTACGTTTTCCACATCTCCTTCCCCTCCCTACTACCCTCAGTATCATAGCATACCAAAATTGGCGACGCCATTGGCACTCGCTGACTCGAGACGGTTGAGAGCAGGTTGGGACTCTAGTGTAATTTTCAGATAAAAAAGTTATACGCAAGTAGGAATCTTTTACGGTTTATTGTTAAACCGACTGCACGTATAAGTGTGTCGTATTTTGTATTGCGGCATGCTTCTTCGGAGAGTCGAAATGATTGTTAGTAAAAATATTTTTACAGCGGATTTTCGCTCAAGATGCCTTCAGATATCAGTACATCGACTTTGGTTGTACGGCCGTATATCCTCTTTACATACTTATTTGAAGAAAAAATCTTCTAAAGGATCAGGCCGGACCAATTGTCACCGGACCAAATGTCGCCGGACCAAATGTCGGGTCACCACCAATACATATATCCCAATGTATTGGTATATTGTGTAATGATATTCAGCTTACAAAATAGAATGTAAAACCCCATTAGGTCGTATTTGAAATAAATAAATAACATTACAACTTTTCACAGTTTTCTGAAAATCTTCCATTTGTTTTGAAAAATGATGACAGAAAACATCTTACGCCATAATTTATGGAATATGTAATCCGTTTTTCAATAGCTAGCTGGTGACTAATGCAATTTGTTTTCGGGAGACTAGTGAATTGACTCAAAGGAAATGTGCGAATCATTTTGTTTTACCTTACAGAATATTTTAGTTATTCTCGGAAACTTTTGGTTTTCAATTCTCAATTTTCAATTTCAACCTCAGCACGGGTAAAGCTCCCAGTGAAGCCCACATTATCAAATAATGTTATAAATATGTAAATTTATTGTATCAAATAAAAATAATACAACACTGAATCACTCAAAGGAGATTTTTTTAACTTTATCTGCACACTGGAGGCCTCTGTTATCTATGAAGATGCTATTGCCTGGGGGGTCTATTTATGGAAAGGAAAAAGAGGAAGGTCTGGGAAGGAAAAAAAATATGAGGGGGGGGGGGGGGGTAGGAATCGGAGAGTCAATGTGTCCAGGAGTGTCATATGAATAATTTGAATCCACCCTCCAACTGCGGTGCAAATCTCCCTCAACCAGTCTTTTCCGATCCGTCCCACCATGCACTAGGTGAACAAACTCATCCACCGCCATACCTAGACAAACCTATGTCATCAAACGTAGCGAACCACTTGGGGCCACCTCTGGGATGGATCCAATATTATCGTTGGTTATCTAATAAATGGTCTTCCTCCTAAATTGGCGTATTTGGAATTACCGGCGATACCCATACCAATAAATTCTCTTAACAATGTAGTTTAATTCGCCCTGAAATTCTAATACATAGATCGTAAATCAAAAGATGCATTTTCCAGTTGAATTCATGACTTTTAAAAACGCGAACACCATATCTTTCATCATTACTTGAAGAGATTCCTTCATAACTTTTATTGCTTTACATTATACATATCTAGACGATTAGGTATCTACTTCTTTAGAACTGCAGCTGATTTAGTAACCAATTTATGAATGTTTTTTAAGGTTGCCTGGCTAAGGGTAGATACCCAGACGATACTGACGATAGCAGGTCACGTGATCACCAAAAACCACCGCATAGGAGTGTCCCAGTCTGACCGACGGGCTTGGAGGCTCCATGTGAAGGAACTAAGGGAGGCTGACAGGGGGTGGTACATGTGTCAACTCAACACAGAGCCCATGCGGAGTCAAATGGGTTATTTGGAGGTTGTCGGTAAGAATTTATTTTGAAATTAACTTATTGTATTTCTTTTTTCAATCTTTTTTGTATCTGTGCTGAAGAGCACAAATCGAAAAAGGTTTTTTATATGTGCGCAAAATTCATAAAAAATTCTGACTGCCCGTAGTTAGAGAATCGTTAATGTCCTATTTGGCTTTATTGGCTGAATAAATAATGATGGGAAACCGACAAAAGAAGAAACACTGGGAACCTGGTTAATCAGACTTGGTCAACAACGATAGCTAAAAAATTTTATATATATATATATATATATATACGATTATGTATATTTCACTGAGGGAAGTGACAATATGTGTTGCAGTTTTTTAATAGACACTCAGAAAATCAAAACTGTGTGGAGTCAGAAGTACTACGGCATCTCTAGCCGGGGATGTGTGGAGCGCAAGGAGAAGTTAAGAGGACGATTATGGAATTAACTGACAGTTCACTTTAAACGGTAAAAGCAATTTTAAGCAATGTTAAACCAATTTAAACAACACGACGCTTCGATTCAGAATTGTGGTCTTTCACCGGGGCGATAATGAACGTACCAACCACTATGGAACGTACCGTTAATATGTAGATACCTACTATAAATACGGTTTAACGAACAATTTATCCGTAACATATCAGTAAACATTGTTGGTAAGTAGTTGATAGCTTGTTTTGGGTGCCTTGTTCTTTCAGAATTTCTTTTTACCCCTACCTTATTTTTTTAATTCTAGACAAGACTGCTTTTGGCTTTTATATCATAGTGTTTCCATACAAACGAAGTATTGAAAATCCGTAAGTCTAAGCTTTAACTTTAGGGTGCACAGTTTTTACCCGCGCTGTGCAAGCGGGTTCCCCACAGAGCATCGGACCATCCCATATGATAAAATCGTCTACGATGAATTAATTTATTTAAGCGGTCTGCAAAACTATTAATAAATATTACTACTTTGTACTTTGCAATAGCATTTGAGAATCAATAATAACAATAAGACTCGTAATAAGAAAATATATTTATTCGAATTGTGTTTAAGACCAGGCAGTGTCCAGAAAATATAAAAGTGACCAGTTAACTTTTATGGTACAAATTTTGAGACAGGCAAAAATACTCATATCATAATCATATCATTTTTCATGAAATACTTCTAGGATTTGAATAAAATGAAGCAAAATCTCAGTTATTCTCTTATAGTCCGGAGTTTCTGGGTGTGAGATATCCTCCACAATAGGCCACTTGCATCACATTTTTAAAAAAAAATCCGGTCTACGCAAATATTCTAAGATATTCTGTATTTTTTTTTCAATGTGTTTTTGAAACCCTGACTATTTTTTGAAAATTTCAATCCGAAAAATCAGACCATTTTTTATAAACCGGAAAGACGGGACACAATTTTATAGGTGCGAAAAAACAATAATTACATAGCCGAAAACAATTTTAAAAAAAAGAACGTTTTTCACACGAATGGCACAGGAGAATAACGAGGCATACCAAAAATATTAAATCTCATAAATATTTTTTTCCTTGATCCATCTTACTGACCATACATCATTATAATGTTCAACGTCTATATTACTAAATCAAATGTAATATACTTGTACTTGTAAATTACATATTATAATAATAAGAATATTATAAAACTTGATTTTGTTAAAATCCGCACCATCATCATTATACCTCTAAAACACGCACGGACAACGTAAAATGCACGGGGTTCTCTTCACAACATTTGTCAAAAAATCAAACCAAATGATACGTTCGCAGAGAACAAACAATAAATCTAGTGAACGTTAAATGTCAAATTCAAAAATTCGCCTGAAATCAAAGTGATGCCATACAAAAAAAAAAATCAGTGTGGAATTTTATAAAATTAATAGGAACATTTTCGGCGACGGGACATTTTCATGTAGTGACGTCACGAGACCAAATAATGGATTTATTTATTTAAAAAAAAAAAAAAAAAACTGAGATACGATTTTAGATTTTCACGGCGAAAAATTATTTTGTTATTAGTTTTTGGAGTATTATGCCGTGTTGCGCTACCTCCTTCTTTAGCCAACGTTTCGGACAGCGTTGCAGTGTCCATCATCAGGGCAGATGTGTTGGCTAAAGAAGAAGGTAGCGCAACACGGCATAATACCCAAAAAAAAAAAAAAACTGTACATTTCTAATTTTTTTACTAACATTTTCGTAATCTTAGTGAAAAAATCTATCCACACCATTTTTTCCAAGTCGTTATGAAGTCCATGCAAGTGGCCTATTAAATGTAGTTATGACCTTGGCAGAAGACGTTCAGAATATTTGTAAATATGAAAAAAACTTTTTAAATTACTGAATGTCTTTCGAATGGGTTCGAAAATGCTAAATATTTAAATCCAATTCTGATTTTCTCCACCCACTCTCTCACCATTCCACCCATTCACCTGCCATTCTACGGTTCACCTATACCATTCTACCATTCACATGCCATTCTACTGTTCACCTACCATTCTATCATTCACCTGCCATTCTATCCCATTTACCCGACATTCTATCCATTCACCTGCCATTCTACCATTATCTACCGTTCTACTAATCCACTTACCATACTACCCAATCACCTGCCAATTTACCCAGTTACCTCCTATTCTTCCCATTCACCTATTACTTTTTACAAATTCACATACCATACTACCCATTCACCTACCAATAGTGAAAGAATGCATGAATAAAAGAAAGGATAATCTTTCTTTCATTCATGCATTCTTGATTACGGTATTGAACTAATTGCTGGTATCATACTTCAACTGGTGCTTTTTTTAAAATATTTTGTGAATGCAGCACATTGCTAAAGGTAGTGAATGACATAAAGGTGAAGTACTAGACGATGGTTGTAAAGCATTTAAGTTCCAGTTTAGGTAATTTTAATCAAACACCAGATTTCGATTCGAAAAGGAAGCGAAGAAGAAGTGACTTGAAATTTCCGATAACTTTTTTATTTTATTTTACCACCGCAGTGCCGCCTGATATAGTGGACGCTGCCACAAGCTCAGACGTGGTAGTCAAGGAGGGTGCCACAGCTCAGCTGACGTGCGCCGCCCGAGGATCACCCCCGCCCAGTGTCACCTGGCGGAGAGAGAGCAGCCGCCCTGTGCCTCTTCCCAACGGGACGGAAGGTAAGGGTCTGCAGCACTGTCACTTAATTCACCCATCGCTTATTGTATTACTGACAATTTCTCAATAAAATATTGAAAATGTCTTCAAGGCTTCTACTATTTACGTTGACAGGCTATGGCGATACCTGTCAACGGGATTATGTTAAATAGCGATATGTGTATTTTTTTCTACACGTAAAAAAATTTTAACGGTGAAGAAAATTTTACGACTGCCAAATAGACATGCCTGGCACAAGGCGAAAATAAATTATTGGTAGATATATTATTATACCATAATATGTTCCTAGCCTTTTTAAGATCTATGTAAACATGACGTTACTTAAGAGTGATTGATTTGAATGTCCTTTATCAGATAATAATAAAAATAACACGTAATAGATATATGTTATCATTGATAGACTGGTTAGTCAAGCGTACAAAAAACTCTGAAGGTAAACACAAAACACGGACAGACACCACACTTTTTCTTGTATATTCGATGCTTAATTGATTCTAAAACCTAGTACTCGACTGTATCATACATATATTATAATTAAGCATGCATGTACCTAAATGCAATTTGTGAATCTTAACTTTACTCAAGGTGGTACACAACTCTAATAATTTTTGTTTGCTCAAAACTCACATTTTAATAATTGCCGGCGAATTCGTGACCATAATGACTCTTTTTTTTCAAACTGACACCACGAGATGTAAGTTTTTTATATTTAAGATTGATGAAAACAATACCTAACCATTAATATATTTTACGTACAACGATTTTAAAACTTTATATCCCGTTTTTCATCTATAAAGTTAGTGGTGAGCACCAGATTTTATTTTTATAGAGGTTGAATTAATAATTTTGGGAGGTATGCATCTAGAAACATCTTAAACATTAAACATTAGTAACACGTTCTTCAGAATTAATTAAAATAAACCCGGCGGAAAGGTCGAATCTCCAGGCCTACTAGGGTGAATTCGACCGTACGTCCTTCCAATACGCCGTGCCGTGGGCGCATATTTGTTTACCAATGCTTTCTACACTTACGTCGTTAAGATTCCCACATTATTTTTCTTCTTCTTTTCTTTCATTGGGCAACTTAGACAGTAGGTCCGTCCAATACACGGGTCGCGAATCGCAATTTGTATACACGGCTTCTTTACTTACGTCGTGAAGATTCTTAATATATTTTAGGATATAATGTCGTTTTAATACTATATTAATCATCATGTACTCACCTACCTAACATGAACGAAACCTATCAATTTGACTGTTCTAGAACAGGAGACCTTCCTAGATGGACTGCCAAAGCTTCTCTATACTGTCATGAATTTTTATAACAAATAAATAAATCACCACAAATACCAAGCAAAAACTTTCAACAATCTTTCACTAGATACAAAAATAAGGAAAGCAAAAAAAAACAGATTTAAAATCAAACGATAGATTAAAGAACAATGGAGGCAGTATTACTAAAACTTTATAACGTAAAAGAATAAAACGTTTATACGTAATAAACTATACCATTCCAGGCAACTTTGGCAATTTGTGAGTTACTGGAAACATTTCTACCAATTTTCTAATTTTTTTAAATAATTTTACTTAAATATGTTTACCTACACTTACTAGACTTCATTTCAAAATACCATGATACAGGCAGCTGCCTAGTATGGTGACCTAACGTATCTTCTCAAGTAAATGTATTAATCGTGTAACATGTACTTATAAATAAATAAATACACATTGTAGCGCGCCGTTTTTACGCTTGCCACTACACCATCTCTTTCCCCCGTACAGTGCCATCCTGCTCACCCAAAACTAGGCGAACCAGGCTGCGCAGACGCCTTCTGCGCATTTCCTACTCTCGAGTCGCTACATAAACCACGCCCCGCAACAAGGAATGGCCTATATAAAGAGCTGCGAGCCCTAAATTAAACCAGTTCGTCTGTAGCTCGCTCTTGACTAGTACGCTCTCTTAGTTGCGCTTCGTCCTTTGGCACGACCCTCTAAGGAGTATTCTACTACCATAAGTAAAGCACCAACCAGACCCCGACTGCTGTCTTAGTTGCGCTTCGTCCTATGGTACGACCCTCTAAGCAGAACCACAGTCAGTTTTGTTGCTCCCAAAGACTAAACAGCAAGGTTCCCTCCGATCCCTTGCTCAGTTAATTATTATTATTGTGAATTGATACATTGTGACTATTTTTACTATATGTGATCTGTGAACTTACTTTAAATAAATAACATTTTACCAACAATTGTTTTATAACATATCTTTACATATAACCGTAAAATTTCATAACCGCCTTTATGTATTTTATTTTATTAAATTTATTGTTTCTTATTGAATTTTATTATATGGTAAAAGCGGGGCCTCAACACCGAGTAAAGCATTCAGTGAGGCACACATTATCAAATAATAATGTTTTAAAATATGTAAAGTTATTGTTACAAATAAAAAAAAATAATAACATTAATTATTTGATTTGATTTGAATTGATTATATTTTATATGAATCGATTTTATTTTGTATTGGAGTTTTAATATTAAGATTATTGGCTTTTATTTGATTTCCGATTTACATAATTAATATTTTTTTATTAAATATTTAATTTTTATTTCTATTATTTATTATAATATCTTTATTTGGAAAACAAACAGCTTTACAAAGATGTTTATGATAAAAACATGTTTTCCCTGATATTTTTTTTTTAGTAGCTAGACAAGAAAAACATAAAAACTAAGAAAAAAATAGTTAAGAGAAGCTAAATGCTTAAATATGGATGATAAGAATATATAATATATCTTTATTCTTATAATTAGAGATTTGATTTTATAATTTTTATGGAATTTAATATTATTATATTTATTTAATTGTAATTATTTTATTTTGTTTTTTTTTTATTTTTTTTTTTTTATTCACTTTTATATTATTTTGGCACTACTGAAAACCAGCTGCTTTCCAGGAGAAATCCTGAATTGTAGATGAGCAGTGACCTTTTCATCAATAGAATAATGATAAGAGAAATAAATGTATATTGATCAATAAACGTTTTTATTATACTAGCTGACCCGGCCACGCGTTGCTGTGGCTAATAAAACACAACGTCATCTACTGGATCCAACCTTTATAACCACGGCCGTCTTTGAGTTTATCGCAAAGAGACAGACAGATGCCGCAGAGGACTTAAATTTATAATACGTAGAGATGGTGTGAAAGATTATAATAATGTGCATGAAATGCTTGGGTAACTGACGTATTTAAGTTAATAAGGATTAATACTGTATCCCTATATATATATATATCACTACCCACCCACTCTACACTAATACCTACCCACCCAATCTACATTATTAACTAACAACGGCTCCACCCCTACCATAATAAAACATTGTTCGAAACTGTCAAATTAGTATAAGCTTTCCCTGACAAAGGAACGTTTGTTACGAAACCGGTCGGATTTACACATTATATAAGTGGTTTATACAAAGTTGTATTGTTTCATTTTTCTAATACTGTATCCGTCTAAATAACTTTTCAATTACCCAATGTACGTGACCATTTTTTAAAAAGATAGAATGGGTATAGTAAGCTATCCGTAAAAGATAGATATATTCCTTCGCGGACTTTTTTGTAGATCTATAAAAGAGAAATATCCCACCGTGCATTGTTTTGTTATATCCCAAAAGGATTAGGCAGCGTTTTCGATGAAAGCTACCAGGTGGCTTGATTTTTCCGATACTTCTAACAATTATCGTTATGTTTCAACCAATTTAGACAAATCCTTGACAAATTACATAATTAAACATTCCTCACGAAACACTCTATCTATTGGTGAAAACCGCATGAAAATCCGTTCAGTAGTTTTCGAGTTTATCGCGAACAGACAGACAGACAGACGACGCGGGGGACTTTAATTTATAATATGTAGAGATTTCAATGATTAAAGATGTGCCATTTTTATGCAACATGACATCGAGGTCGCTATATAAATTTATTTTTTATATGGCTTTATCCTTCTTCTAAGCATAGAAACTGCATCCACTCATCAGTGAAAAACGCAAAATTATACAGGGTGTCCGGGGGTAAAGTGCATTAACTTCGGAAGGTGATTCTACGTGACAGTACAAGTAAAAAAGAAAAATAACTTTTTTCAAAATTCCAACTTTTAGGGGTAGTTTTGAGGTAAAAAGATAAAATTAGTCCGGCGTGTGCGGCCAGATTTATTATTTTCCGCTGTTACGATACGGGCCAATCACAATCGAGTCGGGCGCCCGGCAGGCTCTCAACAAGTAAGATCGTACCTAACACTAAGGATTTTTAGTAGGTACGTCTTTTTGTATGGGAAAAAATGTTGGAATTTCGGAAAAAGTTGTTAATCTTTTTTACTCCTACCATCATGTAGAATCACCTCCCGAAGTTAATGCACTTTACCCCCGGACACCCCGTATAATAATATTTTATGTACAACAAACGTATTTCTCATAATATTTATGTATGTTCCCCTCTTACTACCAAACGTGTTTTAAATTTTTTGGATCACTAGTGTTTATTAGATGAATCGTATATGTGCAATTTTACATTGAGAGGATATTATACTCGTAATATTGGGAATGCTTTTTTTTAATCCAGTTATTTATTTATTTTAATATGTACGGCATTTATTCTTTGTTTTAATGACATAAAAGGCATTATTTCAATAACGGCATAAAAACAGTGATTTGCTTAGAGCTTATCTTCCTAAAACAGTAATTCGTCGTGTGAGTTACCTATCATTCAATATCTAAAAAAAAACTGGTAGGTACCTAACGATAAAAATCTATGGGCCACTAATGGCGATATCGAAGTAAACACAATTATCCGGTTCCTTGGCCTAAGATAACATAAGGTAGGGGGTTTATTGTCTTAAATAGATTACGCACAGAAGCAGTACCAGTGACGTACCATGGCTAATGATTTAATTAATGCCTCCGTTAACGGAGATACTTACAAGATACTCGATCCTCGTGCGCGTATCATACGCGCCGATCGTAAGTACCCCCGTACGATTTTGCTGGTGCCCGTTCACGGAGCTACGCGGTGGCTTTGTCGGTTTCCAATCAGTATAACGATACCGACAGTGCTGATCGCACGCGACGCTCGCATCATTTGTGTCTGATACTTATTCGTTTGACGTTTGACAGAAATGGCGTCGGAACATGAAAGTAATGTTAGATTTGTTTTGGAAGTGGAAAAATGCATGTTTACATAACTATACTTTACTAGAATACGTAAGAAACGATTTAGTGGAGAAGGCATGGATTTATGTTGGAAAAAAAGTCATATGAGATCGCATGACAGCGTGTTTACTCCACGGCTGCACGTGAAAAATGATCAAGTTCAGTACATTTCAGATAGCGCCGTGTACGGAGACCAGCATTAAAAAGTGGTATATCAGCAGGGTACTTGTTGTTTCGTCACAATTACGTAGATTGTAAGTATCTTCATGAACGGGGGGCCTTAATGTGATTTTTTGCTTAACGTGAGATTTTACTAATTTGGAGGGTCAATATTATCTTAAATTTGAGAGGCAAAATTTATCGAATGACCGACAAATATATGTATATATATATAACATTTTCAAAATTTTAGAGGTTGTCATGGGTACCGCCGTCCCGGCAACCATTTATTGGAAAATCAATTCATTGAACCCGGGTTCATGGGTGCGGTTTGTCTAGGCCGGAGAGTCTGATTGAGGGAGATTTAAGGTATATGCCCACTACACCGTTCCATACCATGACCGTAACCGTAGTGGCGCATGCAAAAAAATATTTTTTGTATCGATCAGTATGAAACGCTGCCCACTAGACCGTTCCGTCACCGACCAACACCGTCGCATACCATGACCGGACTGACGGCGAATTCTCTATGACAATATTTTGCAGGTGCCGGTCCGCTCTATGCATGGCACGCGACGGTGTTAGAACGGGGATCATACGCGTATGATCCCCGTTCTAACCGCGTTGCCACTCCGTCAGTTCGTGATTTGTGTTCATTTTTCGTGTTTATATCCAGGTATTTTAATGATATGACACTATGCTTCTCCTGACGCGTCAGTCCGATACGAAAACACAGGCGAAATGATATAACAGGCACCGATAGAACGGGCACGGTACACCTATCGAACGGGGATGGTACGGACACTAACCGTAGTGTATACGGTCACTATACCCGTTACGTACGGGTATAATACGGTGTAAGCACGTTCTAGTGGGCATAGTAGGGCGTAGCGTGTTTATTTCGTGGCTGATACGTTTATAGTATGGTCATGGTATGGAACGGTGCAGTGGGCAGAGACCTTTAATCTAGTCCTCTCCAGCCAGACTTTCTTAACCATCGCCTTGCACCTCAGCGGGAGGTTTGGATTCATACGTCCGTCGCTCTTGGACCCCTCATACCTTATTCCTTCCCAGAACGTACTCTACTTCTTTTCCCTAAAAATCACCCTTCAGTTAGCATCCTAAAAGATGACACAGGCCCTGAGGGTTTTTTCCTCTGCTTACTGTGGGAAGCTAATGTAAAAAAAAAGCTGAAGTAAAAGGGGAACGAAACATGATAGAAGAAGAAGCAGCAAAAATCGTGGAAGAGAGACTTGACTGGTTCCGGCCGGGCCGAAATGAAATAATTGTTCTAATGATAGCGAACAGATAGGAGACGGCGTATAAAAAAGTAATTTTAGATAGGAGAATCAAAAAGTAACTTTTATTATACGATTTTTTTCAGGATATAATTTTCGATCGACCACTTTAACCCCTCCGCAACGTACGCAGATAGATATAAGCGTTAGAAATAGGACAGCAGTCAAGTACAATAAGCGTTAATTGTTTTTGTGTTTAATTCGTAGAACTCCATTTTAATTTTTAGAAATTTAATTAAAATTAAATTTGATAATGTTATTATCGAGTTCTGCAAGTTTTTTGGTTAGTGTTTTAGTTACAGCTGTTTCGACTTGTAAGGTCATTTTCAAACTTTGGTGAAGCCACGTACGGACGACTTATTTATAAGATTTTAAATGTGAATTTTTGAAGGTGTCTAAGTTGATTTATTACCGGTTAAACCAATTTGTAGAGACATTAATTGAGAGAGTGCTAATGTGGGATTCGGAGTATTTCCCTTTGGTTTGCCTTCCACTAAGTGTAAGGGTTTTCTTAATTGATTTAGAATGACGTTATTGCTATGACTCATTTAAGTGCATTATATTTTTTAGGGTTGGTAAACATACTAAGTAGTAGGGAATATATAATTTTCCTTACTTTATTAATAAGCGTTATGTTGGGGTCATTCGTTCGTTTATTGATTTCTAATTGTTCAAGCAAATTTAATCTAAGACCCTTTCGTTCTATATGTAATGGTTTTGGCTGGTTATTTTTAAGTGGAACGTGATTATTCACTAAGAGATGTTCGGCGAATTTTGAAGAGGTGTTTTTATTTTTATAACATCTTATATGTTCTTTGAATCTAGTTTGAACTCCGTTATTGTTTTAGTTACATCCCTAAACCAAAAAGTAAAAGGTCGATAGTAGATCAAGCTGTACATCTCTGTCAAGCTGTCTATAGAAATACATAACAGGAATCTGCTGTCAGTCGCGTAGTTGACAAAAATATTTTCCCGCGCAAATTTACTACCGGCAGCTCGTCCGCGCTCGACATTTTTAACTTTTATTAAATATTTTTATAAGAAATGATAAAAAAGTGAGGTGACAAAAGTGTTTATTACACATGTATACAATAGAATAAGTATTGTTGTTTACATAATCTGTGATTTTAGTACCGTTTTCACATTAAAAACATCACGTGAGTCATTTTTACTTATTTTTAATGTTTGCATGCTAAATTTTAATATTTACAAATCTTAATATTTATTTGTAATATAATAATTCGAAAGCTTATTTTATAACCTTTCTAAAACAGTTTTTACTATTCGGCTACGTACAGAAATGTTTCATTTATAGAGCTTTAATTGTGAAGCGGTAATAACACAAAGTTTTCGTAAAATGTCATTTTGTTTTAGACAACTCAAGTGCATATTGGCGAAAATTCGGAGGGGTTAACAAATTTTTTAAAAAACGTTTGAGGAAAAAAAATCAGAGCACGCCTCTGTATCGTGCGCAATCTGATTTCTAATTTCATTCATAAATAATTTCATTACTATTGTAATAGATGCCATGGTGTTGGTTTAATTGTCTCTAAAGGGTTCAATAGTACAATGCGAAATTAGCTACCTTCAGTCATCAAATCAGTTACTCTTGGAATGCCCTCCGAAAACGAAACCGCTGTCTCGCCATTGCAGTAGCTTAAGGCTCTGCAACCGGGCCCGAAAAGAAGAAGACGGAGAGATACGAAATTACGAATGTTAGAGGAGAGCGCTAACATTTACATCGACAAAAACAATGCGAAAATGTTTAATAAAACATGACTCGTTTAAAATAAGGCAAAAATTTCACGGCATTAAACAGCATTTAAAGAAACACTGTAAATTTTTTCATAAATATAACTTGTAAAATAACTTGCGGATAACTCAACCCTCGATGACCAAGGTGCTGTCCCGACGTCGGTTCCTCACTGCGGTTTTCGTATGAAAAAGCTGAGGATCCGGCATCGGGAAGTACTCCATGTTTTACGAGGGCTTGATGTTAATAAAGCTAGTGGGCCTGACGGAATACCTGCCCTGGTACTGCAAAGGTGCGCTGCAGAAATAGCTCCAATTTTGACGAAGCTTTTTAAACTGTCCCTGAAGACTGGCTCTGTGCCCTCTGGTTGGAAAAAAGCGGTTATCCATCCTATTCCAAAGAAGGGTGACCGCTCCAACCCGGCCAACTACCGCCCCATAGCGATCACATCAGTTCTGTCTAAGGTGATGGAACGTGTGATCAACGACAAACTGCTCACATACCTCGAGAAGAACAAAATTATTAACGACCGTCAATACGGATTCCGGCGGAACCGCTCGTGCGGTGATCTTCTCGCGTATGTGACGCATGTTTGGGGGCGATGCCTGGAACGTTTCGGTGAGACCCAAACGGTTGCACTGGACATATCCAAGGCCTTTGACCGGGTTTGGCACCGAGGACTTGTCAACAAACTGCATTCTTACGGACTTCCCGCATCCTTGTGTACGTGGATTGCCGACTTCTTGAGGGAGAGGTCGATTCAGACGGTAGTCGATGGTTTCACCTCTTCCTCTCACTCGATAAATGCTGGAGTCCCGCAGGGATCGGTTCTGTCTCCAACTCTATTTTTGTTGCACATCAACGACCTTTTGTCATGTGCACCAATTCACTGTTACGCGGATGACAGTACAGTTCATGATAGCTTTTTGTTTGACAAGCCCCCAAAGGGCTCACAAACTCCAACAGCTCGTAAGGCTTTGAAGCAAAGAATGGACGGTTACCTCGAGAGTGTTTTCTCTTGGGGTAAAAATAATCTCGTTGAATTTAATGTTTCAAAGACCCAATCTTGTCTGATTACGTCTAAAAGGGATCGCAATGAAAATCTAGTCTCTTTCAACGGAAGCAATCTTCCGAACAGGCCCTCCATTGATTTGCTTGGTGTAACCCTAAGTGACCAGCTCAGGTATGGGGGCTCCATCGAAGCCAGAGTAAAGTTAGCCTCCCAAAAACTGGGCGTACTGTACAGGGCCCGCAGATACTTTAAAAGTACACAACTGCTAACCCTGTACAAATCGCAAGTGCGCCCCACGGTTGAATTTGGCAGCCACCTCTGGTCTGGAGCTCCAAAATACCTGAAAAATACCCTCGACTCTGTGCAGAAACGGGCGGTCCGTTTGATAGATTCTCCCATCTTAACAGACGGATTGCAATCTTTAGAGCAAAGGCGTCGGGTGGGAATGCTATCCTTGTTCTACCGGTATTACAATGGAAGATGCTCCGAGGAACTAGCATCATTGATCCCTTCGGCACCGGTGCATAGTCGGGAAACACGCCAAACGCGTGCCCAACATTTGTACACAGTTGACATTAGTCACATGAGAACGGGTCGTTTCTTCGACTCGTTCTTATGTTCAACAGCTCGGCTGTGGAATGATTTGCCGGCCTCTGTGTTTCCTCCTTCCTACAACATGGGTCTCTTCAAGACCAATGTTCATTCCTTCCTCTCCTCAAAAAGACCCTCCACACAGCATCCCAGATGACATAGGCCCTGAGGGAAATTATTTTCTTCAGGGCCTCCTGTGTGGAGTTAATGTAAAAAAAAAAAAAAAAAAAAACTGAAAACAACGTGATAATAATAATTTTTGGAGCATACTTTGCGATTTTTTTCTATCGAGGGAATTTTATATAATTTGCCTTTCGGCGCGGGCAAAGTCTAGATATTATCTTCAAGAATAACATATATTTTTTTAAGAGCTTTAAAACATACCGTGTTTAAGGGAAATATGTAATAAATCGGTACAAATCCGGGTTGCGGGCCCTTAAAATCGTAATTTAATTTTAAATACTCCTATTACCTACAAATAAATCGGGACAAAATTAATACTAAAAGATAAGTGAAAATAATCATTTGACTGCAAAAAAAAATATTTGAAGAGTTAACTCTTGAAGAAGCGAAAAAATTATATTTTTATATACCTTTATGCATGTCTATCGTGATTCGATGTATTTTGTAAGATAGACGCCCTCCCCTTTATTAAAACACTGATGTGAACTAATATCCCCGTGCAAAACGTTTGTCAGCAAATATATTATACGCTTCTAAAAATGACGATGTTTCAGTGCTTCACTTTCATCAAAAGTAAATTCTATCACAAGTAATAACAGCATCACTATTATAAATAACGGTTTTCCTATAATGATTCTCAGTATGCAACGAATCTCTCGCTCCCGGGCTACAAACTACGAGTAATAGCCGACTTTGCAGTTACGGACACCCGTAAACGTGTGCAGTCACCTTTAAATGCATTTTTAACCGATACTACGGAAAGCTGGAGAATATTTCAATTTCTAAGTATTGATTTTAAAAGCTTGTTTTCCTTTAGATCTGGGTAACGTAACTTTGATTTGCGAGCTTACGCGGTGGCAAACAAAACGTTGATTGAACAAATTACTTAATATTAATAGGCAATAAAAAATTGTGACAGTTGAGAATGCCGCACTTCGCGTCTTCTAACTACGTAATGTGATTCCCCGCAACCTTCGAAATATGAAGGCACTAGAAGAAGAAAAAGAAGTGTTGATAATAGCATTATGGTGGAGCATCAATATATAATTTTATTGGTAAATAGTCCCCAGGTGCTTTTTATCTGATTCCGTAACCTCAATAAAAGGGTACTCAATTATCTTTAAATTATCATTGAAATCAGCGCGAAAAAAATAATAGGCCACTTTCATAACGACTCGGAGAAAACCGTGTGGATAGATTTTTTTACTAAGATTACGAAAATGTTAGGAAAAATTTTTAGAAATGTAAATTAATTTTTTTAAATAAATAAATAGATTATTTGAGGTCGTGACGTCACTACATAAAAATGTCCCGCCTCCGAAAACAATCTATTAATTTTCTTAAAGTCCACAATGATTCTTTTTTTTTATATTGCAACACTTTGATTATAGGCGAATTTTTGAATTTGACATTTAACAGATTTATTGTTTGTTCTCTGCGAACTTATCATTTGGTTTGACGTTTTGACAGATGTAACGAAGAGAACCCCGTACATTTTAAACCTTCTGTACCTGCTTTAGAGGTATAATTGTAATGGTGCTGATTTTAACGAAATCAAATTTTATAATATATTTTTTTATTATCATTTACAAGTACAAGTATATTACATTGGATTTAGTCATATATAGACGTTGAACATTATAATGATTAATGATCAATAAGATGGATCAAGGGAAAAAAAAATTTATGAGATGTAATATTTTTGGTATGCCTCGTGATTCTCCCGTGCAATTCGTGTGGAAAACGTTCTTTTTTTAAAATGATTTTTGGCTATGTATTATCGTTTTTTCGCACCCGTAAAATTATGTCCCATCTTTCCAGTTTATAAAAAATTGTCTGATTTTTCAGATTGAAATTTTCAAAAAATCGACAGGGTTTCAAAAATACGATTAAAAAAAAATACGGAATGTCTTAGAATATTTGCCTAAACCGGAAAATTAAAAAAAAAAATGACAAGCAAGTGGACTATTACAATCATATTAACGATTATTATAATTAACAATCCTATTAAATGAAATGAAAGAGGTTATATGAAATAATATGAAATTTATTCCTTAATACGAAGTTTAAAACAACTTCCAAAGTAAAATTAGGACTATATTAATGACTCGCATTATTAAGGGGTTGTTTCAAAAGATTTTAACAATTCATCAAATATTTGAAGTTCTATTAAAGTTCTGTGATTATTTCAGCTTTATGAAGTAACTGGCCTATAATGATATAATAACATAACTTGTCTAGAAGTTACACAGAACGTGAAAATTAACTTAAAATATTTGATGAATTTTTCAAGTTTTCCTAATCATCAGGGTGTGAATGAAACTCGAATATGACTTATTTCGTTAATTTATCTACGTAAATATCACAAACGATATTAAATTAAGGAGGTTAATAAAAGGTTGGGTGCCATGTCATTTAAACAACATGATAAAAAATTACAAAGGTTAATATGGTAAATCAAGATATATATAAAAATAGTGTAATGATGGTTTCGTTACGTATCAACTCGTTTCGTTACTTTACGACCGCCCAACACTCTTGCCCAGGGCATCCCCAAATTATGAAATATTACAGGGCTGAGAATAAAAAAGAGGTGAAGGGCAAGGTTTTCGAATTCGTGGCCACTGAGACTTGGTCACTAAACCTATCTAAAGCCTTTAAAAATAACATTTTGATATAAGCGCATTTTCCACCTATTTTTGTTGTCGTTTATTTTACATACTAACCAACTATATAATATGTTCGAATATATGTTTGGAGATCAAAAAATTCGGGAGGCAGGTGGGAACCGCCGCCACGTGAACCATTTATTGGACAACCAATACCACTGTCTTAGGTCGACCCAGGTGGTTCGCTACGCCCGGGTTCATGGGGTGATGTTTGTCTAGGTCTTGAAGGCGAATGCGTTTGACCGCCTACTGCATGGTGGGTCGGATTGAGAGAGATTTGATGAGGGAGACCTAACCTAGACCTCTCCAGTCGGACTCTCTCGACCCATCACCTCGCACCGCAGTGGGAGAGATGGATTCACACTTCCGACACTCCTGGACGTGTTGACGCCCAGATTTCTACCCACCTATCACGAGTGTTTCCTTTCCAGAACTTCCTCTCCTTGCCCTAAAAAGACCCTCTTCACAGCATCCCCAACGACAACACAGCCCCTGAGGGAATTTTTTTCCCTAGGGACCTCCTGTTTGGAGCTAACGTACAAATGGTCATGTTAAAGAGAGAGAGAGAGAGAGAGAGAGAGAGGGGGGGTGGGGAGACAAGTAGAAGCAATAATTGGTAGAGAAAGAACGAGATCATTCTATAATAACGATGTTATAATTTAAAATCAATAAGCACACTTAACGCATAATCCCATATTTTACATGTTTCCTGTAAACCTTCGTGATCCTCTCCCTTTTCCAAATATAGGTATCTCTTTCAGATAATAAGAAATACCTGTATTTAAATTAAAAAAATAATCATTTTCATCTGTAATCACAGTTTTCGATACTTTAAATGCCAGCCGTAAAGAAAGCCCGATTGGACCATACACCGCCTAGCTTACAACTAAAACAAATTAATAGTTTAATTTTAATTAATTAGTCATAAACCCAAATTCATTTTAATTAATCTCACTTTTAAGCCACGCCATTACGTTTAGACCATAACAGTGAGAGCCTCCGTAAATTCAGCCCTAGATTAAATTTCATATTTTTATTAACTAGGCCTATCAGTTTGCATTATGAGTCAAAGCTCTCCAATGAAGTTGATGAGATCCGTCAGGCTTACTGATTCACATATATAACCACCGAGAGTTCAGCGAATCGTATATTATTATTTTAAATACGGGTTTCGTCAGAATTTGATTTAATTTTATAATCCGAATGATCGGTAGATTTCAGTATTTATTATACGACACGATAAACCCCTTTTATTCGAATCAAATATAGAAAATCAGCGGACATAAACTCGTATAAAATTTAAAAAAAAAAACTCTAAAAGAACTCGCCACACCAACCTTTTTTACACAACTAGTAATAACACGAACGCCGCGGCCAACTCCCCCATTTCCCGCATCCTTCAAAGATTCAACTCAATTAAAAAAACCACAAATACCGATATATTTTTTGATTCCCTCCCTCTATTTAAGAAAAACATTTTTAGCACACTGAATTCGCGCACTTAACACACACATCCACACACATCCACACACCCTTACAAACACTCACAAGCGCACCCTCACATATACAAACACTCTAACACACCCCTCTCCTTCAATAATTTACTAAATTAATTTAGGTAAAATGTATTATTTATCTCACCAAAACGTAAGCATATAACAGCGACATGTCATTGGTACCAATTATTGTATTAATTCTATAACTTTGTAACTATTTTCCATTATGTAACAATGTATTGTTTGTTTCTGCAAAATAAAAAAAATAAATAAAAATAAAATAAATAAATAAATACCTATCACAAACAGCACTAAATATGAAAGTTTTTTTTTTAATGAAAACTTCTTCAGCACCATTGTGATTTGAAACTCTATGAAACGAAAAATAGCGACACTAAAAAGAGACAAACACATACGTCCACGGGATTTAGCCTGCGAAAGAATGATGTAGTATAATCGGTCTCCTATTTGTGCGGTGCTTCGTAGCCTATCGGTCTCCTCTTAGTGTGGTACTACGTAGCCTTCCCACTCTTCTCTATTTAAGTTTTCTGAAGGTTTCGCTTCTACCGCGTGTGAATTGTTTATGTTAAAACTTAGCAATGGGAGCCAGGGAGACTATGGCATTCCCAATTGGGGTATGTTGTGATGATAAAGGTAGTGGGGAGGGGAAGGAGATGTAGAAGTGGATGTTTGGGAAGGACCTGGTCAGATCTGGTCACCAAAGTAGGCTAAAGCCATTTCAAGCAACGTTTCAATTCTCAATGGTAGTCTTAAACCAGGGCATTATTTAGAACATCTTCCACTCTGAAACGTGTCGCAGATATACTACACATTATTTTGAATTTATTAATTGTGAAATAACACAAATTTATTTGCGCCCGCCGGGATTTGAACCCGCGACCTTCGGATTGCTAGTCAGGAGCCTTACTCCTCGACCTTGGATGCCGTCAAATGCGTATGCTCGAACACTTGCAATATAAATGTCAAAACCGATATTTTCTACTTCCTTGTAAGGTACCTGTCTGCGTTCAGGTCACCAATATGTCACCGGATTGCAACGGGTTTGAAACAAAGAGGTAAAATTTATTTGCATAGGTATGTACTTATGATCTGTTTGTAGTGAAATTCAACTAAATGGCATTGACTCCCGGCGTGGTCTATCGGTAAGGCTTTTGACTCGCAATTCGAAGGTCGCGGGATCGAATCCCGGCGTGAACAAATAAATTTTATTTGATTAATTTGTGTTGTAATATATTTACAGTATATTTGCGGCACGTTCCAGAGTGGAGAATATTCTTAGTATCGCTCTGGTGCAAGACCACCATTCAGAATTGAAACGTTGCATGAAATGACTTTAGCCGTGTTTGGTGACCAGATCTGAAGAGCCGGGTACTTCTCGACCTTCCTCTTCCCCATCTCCTTCCCTTCCCCACTACCTTCAGCCTCACAACATACCCCAATTGGAGATGCAATATGATGCAAATGCACTGGCTCCAGACGGGAGCAGCTGGGACTATTGTGTTGTATTCATATAAAAAATATAAAAAATAAACAGGAATCGGGCCACTTTTACAATAGTCTCTTCGGAATACTTCTCCATAATGTCTTATTTCTTTTTCTGAAAACATTACGGAAATACTAGGACCGCTTTTGCAGTTTCCACAAAACTGAGTTTGTAATATCTCACCTCATAATATAATTAATTATATAGGTACAATATAATTAATAACCTTCTTTAGCTTCTCAACATACCCCAAATGGTGATGACACAAGGGAAGTTGGAACATGAATATTCAAAACATTAAAATAATTAATGAACATAATAACAATTTTCAATTACAATATAATAAATATACATACTAGCCGACCCGGAAAACGTTGTTCAGCCATATAAATTATTTCTTGTGAATATTTTGGTTGTTAAATAAAAAATAACGAATGTATTGTAAGTGTGTGGGGATGGTATCTATGACAGAAAGAGGAATGGAGCGCTGTAGACGATGACCGCCGATAAAAACAAAAAAAAACATCTACCATTCATTTTCTCAATTCAATGTATTTCATTAAAGCAACGGACATATTCATTGTTTGAACTTTTAAAAGTTAAAAGTAATGGGAAAAAAAGAAATATATATTTTATCCTAAAGTAGGAAAATGAAATAAAGAAAATCAATATTAATTTCGAAGAGCAATTGAGTGTACGATATTTTTGTCACTCCGTCTTTAACCAACACAGATAATTCATCCGCCATCTGTCATTCACGACGCTAAATTTGTTCATTCAAAAATATTAAAATCCTGATTAAAAAGTGGGAGGGTGGGGGTGGGACGGTAAAAATTTGGTGTTGTAGGTATTTTTGATACCAATGAAAAAAATATTTTTAAAAATTGTCAAACAAATTTCTGGAAAGGGACACCCTAATCACCTAGCGGTATGAAATATACTTTACGACCTTTTCTCATACCTACCAAATATACATAAAAAATTCATAAAAATCGGTCGCGCCGTTTCGGAAGCGTGCGACCAAACGCACCGTGACAAGAGATTTTTATGTATACAGGTATTTATTTGGTAATTTATGCGATGCTAGACGGTAAATCCGTTGATTCTGGCACTATCAACGATGAAATCACACACATATACTCGTATTTAGAATCATGTCTATTTAGGGGAGGGAAAAGATTTAATATACAGGAGACGGCTTAATTGTTATTCCAACGGCAAGTGAGGTAGCTTCAGAAGAATCGGAATTAAGTATCGTTCTACAAAATTGTAGTTAATTCTTACCCAAGTTATAAATTGAGAAATCGAAGTAACATATTTACCAACTAGAGTAATCAATACAGGAATCTACCTGTTTTCTCTAAAAATTAAACATAATACATTAAGAATTAAGAATCTTATCTTCCAAATTATTTAAAAATATATCTTCTACTAGAGGGCTAGTACTAAAACCCATTGCTAAGCCATCCTTTTGTTTATGAATAATAATATTATCAAATTGAAAAATAGTTTTTTTTAAGAATTACATTGATATGTTTAGATAAATCCTAAGTTTACGAGAATGTTTGAAAAATAATAATAAAACAAATTTAAAATTAGTATACGCTTGCCCTGAAGAAGGAACGTTTGTTCTGAAACCGGTCGGATTTACTCACTATATAAGTGGTTCAAACAAAGTTGAATTGTTTCATTTATCTAAAACAAATTTAGTTTTAATAAGAAGAACACTTGCAAATAAGTAAATTATATCTAATGATAATAACTAAGCATTATTAGGGATATCCAGAGATTTTAAGTTATCAATAATTCTGGGGAATTCTTTTTGTGTATTTGGCGTTAAAAAATTTTGTCATCAAGAGTTAACCTGTTGATTGTAGATACCAACTTATAGCTACGAGCGTTACAATTAGATACAACCAGCCTAAAAGGTTTACCTGGCATATGAATTCATAATAAACAATATAATTTTGGAACTTGGGGTTTTTTTATCGTTAATTTCTTGTTTTTAAAAAAATTATAATTTTTTTACTTTTGTATTTTTTCTAATCATCAACAATTTGGGAGGCGAGAATGGGTACCGCCGCCCCGAGAACCTTTATTGGATAACCAACACCTCTGCCATAGGTCACCCCAAGTGGTTCGCTACGTTTGGTGATTTAGCAGGGGTGCCCGGGTCCATGGGGTGAGGTTTGTCAAGGTCTTGGAGGCGGATGACCTGGACACATTGAACCCTAGATTCCTACTCATCCCTTAAACCCTTTTTCCTCCCCAGAACTCTCATCTCCTTCCTTTCCTAAAAAAAACCCTCCACACGGCATCTCCAAAGATGACATAGGCCCTGAGAGAAATCATTTTCCTCTGGGCCTCCTGTGTGGAGCTCATGTAAAAAAAAATACAATTTCTTAGTATTACTTGCACGTTTTTTTCTTCATATTTTCTTTTTTAGTTACCATTATATTAATTAAATTTAATGTTTTTAATATTTTTTCTTATATTGTTGATTTAAAGCACAACTTAGATGAATAGCCAACAATTCTAATTGTTTCTTATTTTCAATTAATAAATATATTGACAAAATTGCATCTTTGCTTTTGACCATAAAATCATCTCCTCTTTTTTAATGTGGTTAGTTAAGTTTATGACACGATCATAAATATGTTTATATTTTTTATTAATGTAAAGTATTTTTGTGTGAATATGTTTGTTTTCATTATTAAAAGATTAATTATTTTTTAAGTGAAACTTCTATGGCCCTGTTGTGATTAGGAATTCGGATGAAACGGAAATGACGCATACAGCACCTGCAAAGCATAAAACTCCTATCAAGGCTCCTATAGGTTGAGATATAAAACGGAAATGGCGCCAGGCCAGGCGCGAGGCAAGAAGCTCATTGGCTTCTTTGATTATTTATTTATTTATATTTTATTAACGCCCTAGTGGGCTTTTACAAGAAAAGAAGCAAATATATAATTAACAATATTAATTACATGTATTACATAAACAATAAAACAGAATAAATATGAATGCAATCGACTCGTTAGGTAAAGAATATTACAACATAAAAAAGAAATGAAATGAAATATGACCTCACTTATGAAATATGACCTCACTTTTCAAGGATCCTTGGTTTTTTCATAGTTTGAGATTGTTTTGGTAAAGTTTCGCTTCTACCACGTGTTAACTGCACTCGGTTTTTTTTTAGATTATCTTTCAAAAATATTCTACTATATTTCTAAAAAGTAAATTATCATTCACGTTTTTATTACGATTTTTATTGTAAATATCAAATATGGCAATGAACCCAGCATGGTCCATTACAAAAGAGTTCCATTACAAAAGATGTGAAGAACCAGCCAATTCCATATGGCAAATTTTAATTTAATTTTTAATATTTTTAAATATATTTTTATAACTATTTTTATGTCTATGCATAACAAAGATTTCAGAAAGTTTTGGCAAAAAACTTCAACTGTGCTGAAAGCCAAGAGCAAAGTTCCACTATGCGTCAACAACATTACGGGTGATGAAAACATAGCCAACGAATTTAGAGACTTTTTCTCTTTAAGCGAGGATCAAGGAGATACCATGAAACCTTCGATAATGACATGCCCGCCTGCGGCCAATGATGACCTGGTCATGAATGTTACTCATGAAATGATTGAAAGCGCAATTAAGCAAACCGCCCATGGTAAAAGTCCAGGATACGACGCCATTGGTATTGAGCATATAAAATACGCAGGAGATCAACTTCATACTATTCTAGCCGCCCTGTACTCAAGCCTCCTAAGACACACACACATGCCGATGGATATGAGCAAAACTATTATCGTACCAATCCTGAAATCCAATCAGCTGGATGCATCGGTATTAGGAAATTACCGACCGATTTCCTTGGCGACAATGCTTTTGAGACTATTTGAAAAAATCTTATTCGCGCTAGTTAAAGAGAAACTATTTACCCTTGATAACCAATTCGGCTTCAAGAGCGCCTCATCAACCGATATGGCCATTTATGGAGTAAAACAAACAATAGCCTATTACAAAAAAAGAAAAACCACAGTCTATGGGTGTTTTCTTGACCTAAGCAAGGCGTTTGATCGTGTCTCCCATCAATTATTATGGGAAAAACTCATAAAGCGAGATGTTCCAGCAGCAGTGGTCAATATGCTGGCTATTTGGTACGGACAACAGGAAAATCACATTCAATGGGCAGGAGCTTCTTCAAGACCTTTATTCCTTAAGAGCGGTGTCAGGCAAGGGGGGAATATGTCTCCAACTCTATTTAATGTGTACATTAACGACCTCTTACAAGAGTTGAACGATACACGAATCGGTTGTCATATCTGCGGACAAGGAAGTAACAACATTAATTACGCCGATGACATGGTGCTGCTTGCACCTTCGATTAAAGCGATGAGACGACTTGTGCAAATATGCGAAGAGTACGCAAACTCTCATAACCTGTTGTACAATTCTAAAAAGTCAGTCATCGTCGCTTTCAAACACAATAAGGAGCCATCACATATTCCTCCAATATATTTAGAAGGAATTGAACTGCTTGTGGCCTCACAGGTTAAGTATCTGGGACATATCCTAACCCAAGACATGAAGGATATAGAAGATATGGAACGACAAAGAAGAGCAATTAATATACGGGCCGGAATGCTCTCAAGGCGGTTCTACCACTGTAGCGAAGATGTCAGAAAATTACTATTCAAGACATACTGTACTGCCCTGTACACGTCAGAACTGTGGACACAATACCCAGCAGCGCAATGGGACAAACTGAGGGTGTGCTACAATAATGCATACAGGCAACTTATGCAACTACCGAGGTTCTGCAGTGCCTCCACGATGTTCACCGAGGGGAGGGTGCACTCATTCCCAGCCCTACTTCGCCACCGACTAGCCAGCTTCTGGAGCAGGATACGGACTTCAACCAATATCATTGTCGTGGCTGCATCCGAGTGGCTCAGTTCCCCATTAAATGAGCGGTGGATGCAGATGATGAGGCGACCTCCATGATGGACGATCCCAAAATATCTTTTTATTTTTAATTCTGTCTACTTATTATTTATTTTAATTTTATGCTTATTTTTTGTTATTTGTGTGATGAATTTTGTTTTCATTTTATGTTTAATTAGGTACCTACCTAATATTTAAACTTTTTTTTTTTCTTTTCTTTTATAGTTGTTTATGTAATATGGCAGACTGGGATTGCACTACCCTCCCAGTCTTGCTGGAATAAAAACTTAAATAAAAATAACTTCTTTGAGCCAAGCCATTTTTGCTATTTTAACAGAATTCGAAAAGGATTTAAATTTAATCTAGTTTTTTTATATTCACTTAAAAAAAAATATTTAAACAAATGATTCTTCACTTAAATATTATTTTTTATAAATAACATCTTAAATAATTGCCAATTCACTAAATTAATTAGTTATTATTTACTACATATTTGTAAAAATCATTAACTTTGTGGCTCGCCATAATTAACCAAAAAAAACTCATAAATTTGTTAAAGACCACTTTATTTTAAACACTCTACCGGTTTCAGAAGCACCCTTCCTTCGTCAGGAGAATATTATTATAACGTGGTCTTACACAAATTTATGTGTTTTTTTTAGTGTATATTATTTACTAGTTTAATTAAACTGTAACTTTTGAACTTTGAAGGCGTTAATATCTTATATGGCGTAATGCTAAAATTCGCCGTCTAGGACTTTTAGCGGTAAGATCAAATTTTTATTTTGCTTTTAAGCGTGATAACTATACTATAATATCTCTTCTCTAACGTTTAAATAATTCCGAAATCAATTTATCTGTATTCGGAAAGGGAGGTGCTTTAAGATAATAATCCTTTAATAATTAAGTTTCCCAGGGATGAACTACCTCGACCTAATTGTATGTGTGCGTAGGATAACAGGCAGATCTTACGTAATAAATTATTCATATGAAGAGGTGGTTAGTTGATTTTCTGAATCCATTGAATACCTGTACTACAATGGGCGTCATTACTTGAATTTGCAACAACTGGAACACAGATACATCAATTCAATGGGTTTAAATACGTTGGCTATGTGCGATTGGTTTCTGTAGCATAACGGAATTGAATATAATTATTATTAGATATTTTCATGCAAATTTGTTTAGGTGAACTTATGATCTGAAGACACTTATAACCTTCGTATATTATGATACCCATTTGACATGTGGGAGTCTGAAAGAGGGAGATAGATGTCTCAAGAGTGAGGCGCAAATGTGGAACGTTCGAAAGAGAGCCTAAGCGATTGCTATTCAGGGGCACAATTCTTCAATAGCGACCAAGAGTAATTAATACTTTATTCACCATCCGTGAACTAAAAATTACCTGAGGTCTCGACGAACTATATCAAATGTTTCATTTTAACGTATTCTTGAATGTCTAAGGGTTGAAGAGATGCTTGCAAACACGACATTGCAACGTATCATTAGGAAGTTAATGTTCATGTGAAAACTATGTACCCACCAACGAAAATTTCTTATTGGTCTCAAAGCATCTGCTTCAGCTTGCTCTACACCTACACTATGTATTTCAGCCAACATCGCCGGTAAATCACCCATTACTTGGAACCTCAAAACAATTTTGTAAAAATAAACGATTCCTATCCTCCAAAGAGGATAGAGGCAAAGAGGTGTCGACTAGTTCGACCCACTCGTTGTTCCAGTGGAATGACTTTTGATGTTTGGCGACTAAGTAAGTACCGTCGGCGATATTCGAGAATAACAAAGTCGACCAATGATACTTTAGACGATGATTGCGAGCAACCTCGATTGGAGAACTGAGCCCTAGCTATGTAGTGTTCTCAACCACCATATATATTGGTATCTCCCATTTTGATGGTTGGAATTCTACTTCTATTGTTACTCTTCATCAGGAGTCCCATGGTCTTGTGGGGAGCGAAGGTCAGCCGGTTTCTCTTTCCCCATTCTAAAATCACATTTAAACTTAGTGATGCAACGGAAGTGTCTTAACCATAGCAGAAGCGGAAACAGATGTCAAAAGTAAATCTTAGCCGACGCGGAAGTAGAAGCGGAACCGGAAGCGGAAGTGGTAATACTATGAACAATTTTATTTTTTAAGATTTGTTTAAATAAAATGGTATTTTATACTTTTAGTACTCGAAATTAAACAGAGGTAAATTATATTTAATAAAAAGTAATTTGGCTGCTTTTACACCTTTGGGTCTGTTTCGGTGTTCTTCATATATTAAACCAGCTGCACTAAATAATTGCTCACTGCTGGGGGGAGCTTATAATTATTGGCGAACTATTGGCAACATATGGGGGTATTTGTGCGAATTTACTTTCCACCACATAAAGGGATCCTCATGGAGAGGTAGTCTCTTCTCTTTCTGTATCTCTAAAAATAAATTGTCACCATCGTTAGTTGTAGAAGAGTTCTCCTCCCGGTCTACATTTACACTTAACATCGATTCCAATATTTGTAATGATGATGATTTTGAAGTAGAAGGCTGGACTTCGATATCTTCAATCGCAAATTATTCTTCTTTAGAGTTCTGTTACAAAGTTTGCGGAACCAGAAACGGAAACGGAAGTGAAAAAATTGCGGAACTTCTGCAGAAGCGGAAGCGGAAGCAGAGTTCTGTTGCAACTAATTTAAACCATCTTCAGCTTTACTCTCAACTTCCTTTCTGCTGTTCCCCAGTTCCGCGAGAACGGATGCGTGTGTTTGTTGTATCGAATTTTGTAATATTAAATCGTGTAATATTAAAAACGTGTTTATTCTGGAAATAAATGGTAAATTGGAGCTGGACTTATTTATCTATTTCACCGTGGTTTAATAAGAATTAAACAAAAAGGTACAAAATATTTATGGACTTTGATTCACTTTGACCCTATCAGTTCATGATGAACGTTCAGATACCGATATATGGCAGTAAGGCAGTAAACCGAGAGGAATTAAGTAAGGAACGAGAAACCTTTGTCAGGCATATGTGAGAAAAATCACTATTACTTATGCGTGTTGTCGAAATGCATACATGGATGCAATTGTATTTAATACGAAATGATTCGAAACAGGTAAAAGATAAATAAAAATAAGTAATGTGTGAAATAAAACTCTTCAAAAGAAAATGTTTAGAAATTGTTGCATAGTTAATGCCCAAGAAATAAGAAAATAACACGATAAAGATAGAGATGCTTAAATGGTATGGATTTGTAGGGCCAATCAGGAATCTATCATGGTTACTTAGTTTGTTAAGCATCATTCCGCTTAAAAATAATTGGCCATAATTTTTATTGAAATACCGAGAAAAGAAAATAGGTGGTGTCCACGTTCTCTCCATGAGAATTTTATATAAATATAATAAAGCCTATCGCCTATTATTCATTCTGTTTATTTAGTTTGTTTTACGTTTGAAGTGTTTCCAAGAAACAAGGTAAAAATATAAATCAGCTTTTTCGTATTATTATTTTTTTGAGAAAACGTCAATAAGACACTTGTCAACCAAGTCTCGTGATAAAGATATAAATTACATTTTCCGAATTTACCTCACACTGTTATGCTTTTCTTTGTACGGTGTAACTGAGAGGCTGAATAATTTATTAGGTTAGTGTACTTACTTACACGAGGGCACATCCTATCGAGCACAATGAAACCTTTGATATCGCGATTGAAGGAGAAACGTATTTAACTTTCATCACATACTTCTTGAACTATCTCTCGATGAGAGTTACATAAAATACCGTCCCTTAAAATGTTCATCCACTTACAATTATGTAAGTACGTAAAACATTTTATTAAACACGGAAAATACATGCTTTTTTCATATACCTTACAGGTATACACCCTTTTGTAAAAGTACTATGAGTTTTTACGATTTGGAAGAGCTTATATGGATAACTATGGGTTTCCTGTACAGGAAAGCATTATGAAATATTAAAAACTATGTTCAAACCAAAGATATTCAAATTATATTTCAATATCTTTGGTTCAAACCGATATGCTGGAACATTTTCGCGGAAAGTGTCTCGTTATATTATTAAATTTTCTCATTAAAATCGTCATATTTTCACGGATCCGTACGTCTTAACTCGACAAAATAGCATACGGACAAAACATCCCCCACAAAATATCTACTAAAACCCAACCTAACCTAACATAACCTAACCTAACCATACCTAACAAAAAAAAGAATTCAGCGTAGTGGAGATACATTTTGTCATTGGGATATTATGTGGAGGGATATTTTGTCGGGGATATTTTATCCGAGGATGACTCGCGGTACCTATTTTCATTGTGTTAGCATTTGTTACCTTATTTTCACAGTGTTAGCATTTGTTACCTTATTTTCACTGTGTTGGCATTTGTTACCTTATTTTCACTGTGTTGGCATTTGTTACCTTATTTTCACTATGTTGGCATTTGTTACCTTATTTTCACTGTGTTGGCATTTGTTACCTTATTTTCACTGTGTTGGCATTTGTTACCTTATTTTCACTGTGATGGCAGTTGTTACTTTATTTTCAATAACTTTCCCCACCAATGTCAATAGCACGATATTTGCAAGCAATAGCTCAAATACTGTGAGTGTTAAATTATTACTCATTACCCTGAAAGCTTATACCAAACGCACTTATGAGTATCTTCCACATATCAACAAGGAATACTCGATCAAAAAATATTTTAATTGCACCGACAATGTCAGGACTGAGTCATGTGAGTGGTTTGGTTTATTTATGTGGGTCATTTAGATACTCGCTTGTACCTAGATTGCATGCAATTGACATCTCATAATTATTAGATGTTCATCTGCAGGGAATTTAGTTACAAGAAGGCCATAATAACATACCTCATAAAAAAATATTAATTTTAGCTTTTATTATCCTTCAGCATGGTTTCCATTATTCTATAATTTCTTTTACATATTTAACTTCTTAAATACTGTTCCACTAAATCATTATTATGATGTATATCACATGTTCATATGGGTGTATAATATAAAGCAATAAAGATAAACCTCGCGTTTTCCACAATAGTCCACTTGCATGGACTTCACAACGACTTGGAAAAAATCGTGTGGATAGATTTTTTTACTAAGTTTACGAAAATGTTAGGAAAAATTTTTAGAAATGTACAGTTTTTTTTATTTTTTAAATAAATAAATCCATTATTTGGGCTCGTGACGTCACTGAAAATGTCCCGTCTTCGAAAATGCTCCTATTAATTTTATAAAATTCCACAAAACCGAAACTTTTTTGTTTACATGAGCTCCACACAGGAGTCCATGAGGAAAATAATTTCCCTCAGGGCCTATGTCATCTTTGGGGATGCTGTGTGAAGGGTTTTTTTAAGGAAAGGAAGGAGAGGAGAGTTATGGGAAGGAAAAGGGTTAAATCGGTGGGTCGGAATCTGGGGTCCAGTGTGTCCTAGTTATCCGCCTCCAAGACCTAGACAAACCTCAACCCATGAAACCGGGCACCCCTGCTAAATCACCAAAATCACCAAAAAAAATCGACAAACCACTTGGGGTGACCTATGACAGAGGTGTTGGTTATCCAATAAAGGTTCCCGGGGCGGCGGTATCCAGTCCCCCCTCCCAAATTGTGAAACTAAAAAGAGACAAACCATTCATCTACAGTAATAAGCCTGCGAGAGAATGACATAGAATAATCAGTCTACTCTTTGTGCGGTGCTTTGTAATTGTGAAACTAAAAAGAAACAAACCATACATCTACAGTAATTAGTCTGCGAGAGAATGAGATAGAATAATCAGTTTACTCTTTGTGCGGTGCTTTGTAAATAATCGACCTCCTCCACACTCTTGACTATTTAAGTTTTCTGATGGTTTCACTTCTACCTCATGTGAACCGCACACTTATATTTTTAAAAATTTTTACTCTATCATCGGACATGAAAGCATATGACAATAAATGCTCATATCTTGTAAACGTTATTTTCCAGGTAAGTTTGTAGGAAAACACAATTTCCTGTATATTTAGTAAATCTTGATTACTACCGCATTTTGATTTTATTTCCAAGAATCAAAATCTAATCACAAAATATAGCTCTTAAGTTCCCCCCCCCCCCCCCTTAACATAATCTAAATTTGGAATTACACGGAACACATCATTATCACGAGGATCTGTAGTACTGGTAGATTTTAGTTAGAGATCTGTTAGATTTTCTATTTGTATAATGTGCATAGTTGGAAATGGGGTTTAACATACTTACATTACTGAATAATTCACAGACTTTATAAAATGGAGCAGTGGAATTCTATCCATCCGAACTAATAATAACGACCACGAACAATCGATAACTTCCGATAAACGAAAAAGTAGGTAAGTAGACACTACTGGCTCTCTAATTTCTCTAAAAAAATAATAATCTCTCTAAAAAAAAATTGTATTCAATAGCTCAACACATTAGGTCCTGAGGGAAACAATTTCGTCGGGGCCTGTATCGTCTTTGGGGATGCTGGGTGGAGTTTCTTTATAGGGAAAGGAAGGAGAGGAAGTGATGGGAATAAAAAGGGATTGAGGGGTTAGTGTGTCCAGAAATGACGGACGTATCTATACATTCCTCCCAATGTGGTGCACGGCGATGGGTCGAGAGGGTCCGGCTGGAGAAATCAAAAGGTCTCCTTCAACCAGTCTCACCCGATCCGGCCTGCCACGCAGTATTTGATCAAACGCAACCCCCGCCAACCCCCGATGACCTATGGTAGGGGGTGTTGGTTATCCAATAAATGATTCCCGGGGCGGCGGAATCAAATATTATAATAAATATATATAATCAAATATTTTTGACATGTCTATTGTCACATGTTTGTTATAAATGCTTTTAAAAAAAACATATAAGAACTCTATCTAAGAATACGAATATTTTTAATTTTTTTTATTTATTACCTTGAAAAAGTGTTACAATTTCTTTATTTTTATTACATAGCCCTCTTCATTACTTTACAGTTTGTTTTTGTTGATTTGATCCAGCTTTTTAATTTGTTTTTGAAACTTAGGTGGAATAATTTTATACAATTTTAGTCCTATGTAGTACCAACTATGCAATTTGTTTTACAGTAGTTATTCATTGCTGGTATTAATATGCTATTTGTTTACATAGATAGTCCAAATGTATTTTTCGCTCGAATTTTGGAATCTTAGAAAAATATTATGTTAGGTTAGGTTAGTTTATTATTCTCCCAGAAATCGATATATAAGTTTTATTAGGTAGTTGTAGCTATACTCGCATGTTATAATAAAAAACGCGGCTCTGTGTCTCATACTTTCTAGGATTTAATTTATTTTCAATTTTATTTTACGTTTATCCTCTTAGTTATTTACTGGTTTACTTAAAAGTATATTTGCATCATGAAATTTCCCAACACAATCAACAAGTTTGTGTCTTTTTTTATTTTCTTGTGAAAAATGGAATTTGATACAAAATGATTGATTTTTCGAAGGAAGTACGAAATAAATTGCTTCATTTTAATAATAAGATAACCACACAAGAAGCGATCTACCTTGATACGATGAAACTAAGTCAAACCCAGCTTTGGGACATGTTGTAAGACTACATGAAAAGAGGGAGAATAAGATAAATTAAAGGTTCGAAAGATCCTCGATATTCGGATCTAGAAACTAAATATGGTTTTAACAACGCCAAAGTTTCGATTCTCAATAAATGTAGTCTTTCAACTGCGATGCTGCGTTTTTTATGGGGTTCTTATTTTGAACTTAATTTTTACATTATTCCGTTATTTAAATTATGAAAAAACTCTATCATATTAAGTAAGTGTTTTTGTTTTTTATTTTACTGTTGAACCAGTGATCTGTGGAATAAATTCTCAATAGGAAGTAACCGCTTTGCCACGGAGGACATCGTGCAACATTTTCCAAATGTTTTAGGATGGCCTTACGAAAACCGAAGTTTTACATTAAATGATACTTTTACATAATAAAACTTTCAGCTTTAGAACGTTTATATTTAAATAAGACCCTGATAAACTTATATATAAAAATGAATCGCTACATGCTATTTGCTAAGCGCAAATCTCGAGAGCAGCTGAACCGATTTCGCTAATTATTTTTTTAGAATATTAGATTTTTAGAAGTACGAGGATGGTTCTTACGGAGAGAAAAATTAAGAAAATTGCGCAGAAAATTGGATAATTTCAGAAAACCTAACGAATATCGCACGTTTGACAGTTCGCGTGTTTGAGAATGACATTTTAAATCAGGATTCTATTTTTGAAAATCTTTAAGTTGATAAATTTAATTAAAGTAGGTACTCCCCTAATAGTTTGAATCGAATCAAGAATTTTAGATATTTTAAATAGGTACCTATGTTAGGTACCAAATTTAATATTGAATAAAAATTGTAAAAGATGGCATGCGGGCTGTTTAAAAACTGAATGTACTGGGATTGAATATATGGAAAGCGGGAGGGAGGGAGAGATGGGAGAGGGGGGGAGGAAGGATGGGGGAAGGGGGGAGGAAGGATGGGGGAAGGGGGGAGGAAGGATGGGGGAGAGGGGGGGAGGTGGAGTAGGCGGAATGGGAACCCCCCTTACACCATGGGAGCGAAGCCGCGGGAAATAGCTAGTATATTATAATAAAACGAATATAAAATTTTATTCCACTTAATTTTATTTGCCATCTTCAGACTGGTCTTAACTGGAAGATGGCTTTAACGAGCTGAAACCGGTGACGGTCAAATAAAATTAAGTGGAATAAAGTTTTACATTCGTTTTATTATAATATATTATAATGGAATTCCACCATGAATTTTCACTCTCAAAAATAGAAATATTAAAAAGACCCTGATAATTTTTTATGGATCGGAAAATGTGTTTTATATACAAACCTATCATATTCATGCATCGATATGATTGATTCATGCTAGTTTGAAATTAGCAACGGTTATTAGTTACTCGTGTCAAACTAAATTTTGTATTTATTGGGTATTTATGGCAAGCAAAATCCAATTGTGTTAATTTCCAAAGAAACACATACTAAATAAAAGTACTCTGTTTTTCAGTCATCAATCTCTCTGTGAATTCTAGATTTACTCTCGATGTTTGATGGAAAACTCGATCAAGCATCTAGTGTAGAATTATTTATTGAACAAATTTCTATCAAACACTGATTTACATACTCGTAAATGATTTCGCAAATTGGTGTGTACCCGTTTCTCCCTTACAAAGGGTTGTGAGCAATACCTGATATGGGGTCGTACGGAGAAGGGCGTATTTACCAACTGCTTGTGGAAATCACGAGTTAGGTACTTACCGATTTCCTACATTCACAGATCGTTCGATGATTATTTGTTTGAATTATCGTCAATTTGAAGTCAATAAATAGTGATTAAGGAGAAACTAACTGTGTTATTTGAAATAAAGTAACTCCTAGTAAAGGTAAAACACTTTAATAAAGACATTTACTTATTATATGTATCGTAAGACAAAAGTTTTATTCATTACTTTTATGTTTACAAGGTCTCTAATAGTTAAAATAAAAGAATTGTGACAAAAGAATTAAAATATATTTTTCAATTAAACGAAAATCAGAACATGGACTTATTTTTCAATTAAACGAAAATCAGAACATGGACTCTAATATCTTAATTAAATTAACATAAATATTACTGATCTAATATTTTAAACTCAGGGTGGTGTTTAGCCTAAAAGAAAGTAAATAGTTAAAATTATTTGAAACAAATAAAATATATCGACAGCTTGTAGTACTTAAAATAAAAAAAGATCGTCACGTTGTGAAAATTAATGTAGAGTGCCAGTTCCAAAAATTGAACAGAGTATTAAATGGTAAATCAAATATTAATATATTTCTCAAAATTAAATGAAGTATTAGCTCACAGGTCGACGGAGTTCCACGGAAGTATATCTTCGTCGTCGAAACACACGTCCAGCCTCTCTGACTATCTATTCGGAACTGACTCTCTGACTATTTAAAACGTATCTTATTCGGAACTGTTTATAAATAAGCTTGCAGAAAATATGTTTTAGTCCACAGAAGAATGCAGGATTCCTTGGGTTTAAATTTTGACTCTCCAAATAGGAATTAAAATTCAATTCCAATTAATGCGTAACAACCGATTTTATAAATGGGTGCTTACTTAGCATTATCAATTCAAACTGTTACAATAAAGGTCATTAGTTATCTCACGTATTAGGGATCAACATATAATTTCTTTCGTATTAAAATTATTTTATTTTTCCATTAATACAGAACAAAATTAGGGCATTTTAGGAACAGTTCGTTATGACAAAAAGAAGCATTGTTAAGCAACCTTTGGATCATTATGTACGAGTATTTTAAAAAAAACATGATGAAAAAAAAATGTATAAACAATTTTTTTTATTTCAAACATATTTTAAACCTCTCAGGCTTCGACCATATTTATTACAATATTTCCGCGTTGCAATAAAAACCAAATAAACAGAATATTTCTGAACAAACCTGAAAACTAAAAACTGTATTAGAAATGTGAGAAAGTACGATTTAAAATTTTATCATTCGAAATTAGCTTCAGAAGTATAAAATTTTTGCATGCAAACATAAAAATGTTTTTAAAATGGCTCACCTTACGTTTATTTAATTAAAATTACAGATAACAAAAAAAATAAATACATACGTACATATATGTACATGATTAATTTGAAAAATATATTATTATATATTATATATAGTTTTGTGAGCTTACTTTTCAAGTAAAAATAATTAATAAAAAATTCCCAATTATTCGTAAATTTATTTCAAATTGCGATCCGAGCTTCGGTTTCAAAAAGGTGTAAAAGTTATTTTGTGGTTAACTTTTTGATTTGTGTATAAAGGGTGGTGTTTTCTCTTTATAATTTTAACATCGTTTATATCATATTTTTTACTGTGATAGTAAGGGAGACACTACGATTTATGCGAGAACTATTTAAGTTGTTTCGAAAAACGAACGGTGCCTGATGGGTTCAGTAAAATTTAAAATTTAAAACAAGGTCGGGTTAGTTACACCATTTATAACTCGAGAAAGGCTGGACCGATTTTATGATCTTTGATTTGTTGGTTTGTCTCAACCCCGAATAGCAGAATAGCTACTTATTAAAAAAAATTTCGAAGAAAATTCTTTTCCTCATACATTTTTTATGGAACGAATTCTCATTTTTGAATTGTGAGTGAATTCCAAAAATTCAAAAACGTAAAATGTCAATGCGCTGATTGTTTTGCTTTTGTTCTTAAACATGTAATGCTGCCCCTCTTTGTTACACATTAAATGTCAACAGTCGAAAATGGGACAAACGGAAAACGTATGTCTACACCCCTAGAAAGGAAAAATACAAAAATTATATTAAGTCTGTTTCACATGTATAAACAAAATGAAACGCAATTCTGATAAGTAACTTGAAAAGTAAGAGAATCACAAAAAATATTAATCCGTACACAACGCCATCTCTGATACTGACAAAAACAAAACACGGGCAGTTGCGCATCGATAATTGCTTCATTGTGTAATTTTTAACTTAATAAAAAAACTTAATTTAATTCAGCTAATAAGTTAACACAACAGTTATTGATTCTGAGGCGGTACGAAGTTCGTCAGGTCGGCTAGTATTTATATTAATTTTAAATGGAAATATTTATCAAAAAATTATTTATTTTTAAATGTTTTAAACTTACCAACATTTAAAGGGTGTTAGATGAACAGATTCACAACATTTTGTATTCGTAAGAAATGTTGAGAAAACCAATAACGAACGAAGTAAATCCTTGTCTTATTTATAATCACCAGCAACTGTCCATATTGATTACGTGGTTTCTCCATTCTCTATATTGTGTTTGACAAATTATTTAGCTCAATTACAAATGTAACGCAATATTTCTTCAATGATTATTCAACCACTTCCAAAACTGTTTTCATTATTCATCTAAACATTTAGCTGTTATAACATTATTATCATGCAAACGATTTTCTCATTTAGGCTTTCACTAAGTATGGTGGATTTTAAACCTATTCTTATTCTCGTACTTGGTAGGGAAATGCTGGATGGGTTATTAAGATCCGTCATTAAATTTTCTTTCAATCATCTTTAAATTGAACCAACAACGCGACACCACACGACCCGTACGATATAGGTGTAATAATTCAAAACGTTCAACTTTTTTCAAGTAAACAAGCATTCTAACTACCCGCGTCAAAGGAATAGGAGAGAGAAAGGGGGTAGTGTAGATGTAGACGACCTCCATGGTCGAGGGGTAAGGCTCTCGACCAACAATGTGAAGGTTCAAATAAATTTTATTTTGAAAAATTTTGGGTTATTTCATAATAAATTAATTAAAAATAATATATAGGTAGTATATTTGCGGCACGTTCCAGAGTAGAAGACGCTCTCAGTATCGCCCTGGTGTAGGACCACCTTTCGGAATTGAAAGGTTGCTTGAAATGACTTTAACCGTGTTTGGTGACCAGATGTAAATAGTCAGGTACTTTCCTACCTTCCTCTTCCCCAACAATCTGCCTCTCCCCAGTACCTTCAGCCTCACGACATACCCCTATATGAGATGCCATACTTTCCCTGGCTCCATGCGGTTCGGAGCGGTTGGGACTATTGTGGGGTATCCAAATAAAAAAATAAAAAAGAGGAAGTCTGAGAGATACATGGGTTCTCAGATCTGATGACTTAACACGCCTTTGTATTAATGAATAGTTAGCTCTTTACAACATTGTGAACAAAAGTGTACGATGAAGTCCTATCCTATCTCCTACTAATATTATAAAGGTGAAAGTTCGTATGGATGTATGTTTGTTACTCTTTCACGCAAAAACTACTGAATAGATTTTTAAAATTCTTTCACTAATAGAAAGCTACATTATTTGCGAGATCTATAGGCTATATATATTGGTAAGCTCTGGCGTTATGAATAATCTCTGGCGATATGAAAATATTTATCATACGTTATCTGTCGCTAACAAAATCGATTTATTGCAAGCGCCAAATGTCGCCTTGGAACCGATGTTTTTTTTTCAAATTAGGTTACTATGGACATCCCTTTGATGTTAAAATTCAAATATGTATAAAATACTAATTCCTACTTTACAATAATGTAATATATATACTGAATAGATTTTAATGAAACTTTACAATAATGTAAACATATAGGCTATATATAGCTCAGAGCTCTGGCATTACGAAATTTGTATGAAAAAATTGCAAAAAGTGGCACGATTAGTAAGATATCTATAATTCTTTAATCGATTCAAATTATTAGGAAAGTAGGTATTTCAAATAAATTCGCTAATTTAAATATTTTCTAAAATAGAATTTTTATTTAAGAATCTTTTTTTTGCACAATGTCATTCTCAAATTTTTACATTTTCTATCACACAACAATTATTGTTTTAATTGGATAGACAGGTATTGCATTTTTTAAGTATAAACTGCCGTACTGGATTTTTTGGAAGAATATAAAAAGAGGAATAATAATTCGTACTTAATAACTATCTCTAAAAATGAATCACAGAAATGTATGTATGCGCATAAACCCGAACGACTGAACCAACTTGGATAATTTTTTTTTTGTTCGTTTTTAGTATACAACTACCGTTGAGTTCTGGCATTATGAAATTTGTATAAGAAAATTATTATAGGCGGCATGCGAGCAGTTCGGAAACTGAATGTATCGGGAATGAATGAGTGGAATGCGAGAGGTGAGTGGGTAGGAGTGGGGAGGGGGGTGGGGGTGTTGGGAGGATGCTGATGGAGGGAGGAAGGGGTGGGGGAGGAGGGTGGGGGAGGGGGTTAGGGGAGGGAGAGGAGGGAGGGAAGGAAGGGGAAAGGGGAAGGATGGAGGAAGGTGTTGTGAGGGGTAGGGGGTGGGGGAACGAGGTTGATGGGGGGAGTGGTGTGGGGAAAAGGAATGTGGAGGAGTAGGGGTTGCGGGGAGTGGTGGGTAGAGGGAGAGGGGGAGGGAGTTGATGGGGGGAGTGGAGTGGAGAGAGGTAAAGTGGAGGAGGCGGAGTGGGGCGGAAGAGGGGGGAGGGAAGGAAGGAAGGGGGAGGGTGGAGGAAGGTGGGGGGGATGTGGAGTGGGGAGGGTGGGGGGTGGGGGAGGAGTGGGTGGAGGAGGGTGAGGGAGAGGGGGGTTGATGGATGAGTTGTGCGGGGAGATGGAAGGTGGAGGGGGGAGGAGTGCGGGAAGGGGTGGGTGGAAGGGTAGGGGGGGAGTGAGGTTGATGGGAGGAGTGGAGTGTGGAGGGAGAGGGGGATTGATGGGGGAGTGGAGTGGGGAGAGGGAAGGTGGAGGCAGCTGAGTGGAAATTCCCTAATACCATGCGAGCGAAGCCGCGGGAAAAAGCTAGTTTAGAATAAGTCACGAAGCGCTGCTTTATTGTTTTTTTTTTTGGTACGTTGGTATTGTTTTTGTTTTTGTTTCTGTAGCCGATTTTATCATGGTAAGGAATTTAATTTGAATCATATTGAATGTGGTGTCATCGTGTTCCCCCATAAACTCGTACGGAATGTAATTAAACCATATAATCGTATGTGATATGAGTATAAAAAATTCTAAAAATAAAAATAATACATATTTTTATATTTTCAGTACCTAATATTTATTATGCAGCCGTTCTTATAGTAGTCAGTGGTGTAATAGTCAACATAGTTGCCTTCAAGCAGTTAATAGGGGTTCGATTCTCGACCGTTGCAATTTTTTTCTTTTTAAGGGCCCGCAACCCGGATTTGTACCGATTTATTACATATTTCACTTAAACGCATATTATATAAAATTCCCTCGATAGAAAAAAATCACAAAGTATGCTCCAAAAATTATTTTTAACACGTTTGTTTCAGTTATTTTACAAGTTATATGGATGAAAAATTCACAGTGTTTCTTTAAATGCTGTTTAAGATAATGCGCGAGATTTTTGCTCTATTTTAAACGAGTCGTGTTTTATTAAACATTTTCGCAATTTTCGCTTCGATTTTGTCGATGTAAATGTTGGCGCTCTCCTCTAACATTCGTAATTTCGTATCTCTCCATATTCTTCTGTTGGGGCCCGGTTGTAGAGCCTTAACCCAAGACCACAAACGTTCATCGAATCGACGACGCAGGATTAAAAAAAAAACCGATAACTTTTGCGCGCGCGACCGTAATTCTTTCATACTCAGGCTAATCTCAAACGGCCCGTTACTTCTGCGATAGACGGTAGTGCGGATGATGAGGGGAGTCCACGAGCGCCAATTCAGCAACGATGGCTCATCGCATCGACGAAGGTTAGTGATAACGTGACTTTTTGCTTTTGCTAGATTTTCATCAAATTTTTATTAGTTTCTAGATTTTCACCAAAATTTTTATTTTATGAGCTAATTCAAATCTTGGTTTTTGATATTTAAATAGTTTTTTTTTCAAAATTTTGTTATAACTTATTCAAATACCAACTTAAAAAATATAACAATTGTTGATTTGGCATGAAAACTATGATCTCATTCAAAAGGCTGTTGATAAATCAATTTGTTATTTTTCTTCATCTAAATATAAGAAATAATATAAACAAATACAGTTCATTAATAACATAAAGAAATATGTGCATGTTTTGTTTTAATAAAACCCTTAAACCCCCTTTATTAAGTACCAAAGTCGAAACGTTGAAGGTTTGTGATAAGCGTCGAAAAATAAGGTTAGTTATCTAGAGTTAAAATAAATTTAGCAATTATTTATTTATTTTAATTTTTACTTTAATATTTCTATACTTATTTTAAATTGCATACTCCGAGATTTTCCGGTCTGCACTAGTAAATAATAATAGTGTCGTAAATACATTAGGTCGAAAAGACAACTCGTTTTATGGGTCGTGTTAAAATATGCATATGCAGTGTTCCTTTGTCCTCTATTACTCTAGACTCTCTGGAGAGAGAATAATTTATCTCGTTGTGTGCTATGAATAAAATGAACACTTTCTTGAAATGATATTTCGATCTTTTCGGCTGACATTTTAAACTATTTATTTGACGGCAGATCATAATGTATTCATAATTGTTCCTCGGTTAAGGACGTCTAATAAATAAATAAAATAGGTATTTTACGTAATTTTTAACTAGATTTTCACCATTGCGAGCTTGATGCTTTTTGTAAATGCCCTGGAGATGTTATCGTGGGACGAGGTGATAACAATGTAAATAAAATTATTATTAAAATAAATATAGCGCGCCATTTAAAGTTGTCGAATGAAATGAGCAATGAAAATTCCATTATTGTAACACTGCTCTAAAAACCTGATCTGTAAAGGACTGGAGTTTTGCATTCAGAATAAAAGAAGTTTTGTAAATACAAGATTTATTTCAGAACAAAACATCCTCATTTCAAATCTGTCTGACACACCCACACCCCGAAACCATAAGTAAAAATGTATCTAAAATTATGCACACGCCTCCCAAAATCCTTCATGTGACAGAAACTCTAGTGACTTTATTTCCATAATGATAATAATTTGTTTCGGTGAAATTTAAAAATACCTACTGTTTTAAATTATACGTTTTTTCCAGTAACACTGTCTCGCCGCAACACTAGGGGTGGGTTTCTTCATTTACCGAGAATGCTAAATGCAATGCTAATTGTAAAAGTAAACGGTAAAATGCATAGAAATGGGTTTTTTCATTTGACATTTACCGTTTACTTTCACCTTACATTTTACAGGCCTACAATGGTGCTGCAAATGCGAAAGGAAAGGTAACCAAAATGGCGGCCGTTGTCTAAATGTCACTTTGGTGACAGTTCAGAGATTTTCTTGCTATCTATTTTAAGGTATTTACTAGTATTTTATCATTATGTTCGCAACAAGTGATGATTCATCAGGTTCTGACGATGAACTAATAATTAGTTATATGACACGACGTGTAAAGCGACATAATAAACGCAGGAATTTCTATCTAATGGAAGATGTAGATTTCTCGTTAATAAAGAAACTGCTCGACTTTTGACTACATTAATTGCAGATGTGATATGATATGTTATTCGAAAGAATTACGCATTGCTAATAATTTTATTACAATTTAAAACGTGATCCCTGAGATGTATGTGTGGTAAAACAATGTACGATCGTGTGAGAAATGTGGATATCCGCAAAGAATGTAAGGCTGATGTAAGCATAATGCGTAAGATTAAGAAACGGACCCTCAGATGGTTTGGGCATGTAGAGCGAATAAACGAAGAAAGTAGTGTAAGAAGAATATACGACGCGAATGTGAATGGTAGAAGAAGTCGGGGATGCCCGAGAAAGACATGGCACGATCAAGTGAATCAGATACTTGAGTCGGGCATTTCAAAGTCAAAATAATAGAAGAGAATGTATGAGACGATGTATGAATGTGAGTGAGGCAAAGAGTGTGTGCCAAGACCGAGTTGTTTGGCGGTCCGTCCTCTCTGCCTACCCCTGCGGGGAAACGGTGTGATGGTTAGTTAGTTAGTTAAAACGTGAAACAAATAACAACGCAACCATAGATGAAGCAATTCGCAAAAAATGTTTGACATTTATTGTGTAGGTTGCCACATGAAAAAAATATATACACAGTTCCCAATACGAAAGTGTGGGGATTAGGTTAGTTTTTATGCTGTCATCCCTATTTACTTTTACCTAAGCATTTGGCATCGTGAAAAAACCCATTTTACCGTAAATGTCAAATGCACTGCGAAAGGAACTGTAAACTGCTAAGCTAAAGTAGAGTGTTAATGAAGAAACCCACCCTAGGGTTTTCGTAAAATTCCAATCACTCATTCAAATCAAGTTTATAATCTCTAGGTTGTACGTATCACTTGATAGTCAATAACAGTATCGGGGAATGCCAATAATTTGATACTATTTTTTATTTGCAGAGTATTCTTGTTCCTTGTTGATAAATCCCCTAGCAGTTGCTTTTATACTAGATACAAGTACCTACCTAATATCCCCAGCACCTTTGGCTAAGACCTAATTCATTGATCTTTAGTTAATATTAAAAATCTGCGAATTTAACAGTGGTGGTTTTGTCGCTTGGTGCTTGGTCCCAAAAATTTTGATAAAAGCTTATCTGATGCTTTCATAATCAACACAACCTTAATGATAATCAATTTGGGAGGTGGTTATGGGTACCGCCGCCCAGGAACCATTTATTGGATAACCAACACTCCTGCCGTAGGTCACTCTAAGTAGTACGCTACGTTTGGTGACTTAGGGGTGCCCGGGTTCATGGGTGAGGTTCTTGGCGGCGGATGCGCCTGCCCACCAACTGCGAGGCAGGCCGGATCGGGAGAGACTGGTTGAGTTGATTTTTTTACCTCTCCAACAGAACTCTCTCGGAACATCGCCTTGCACCGCAGTAGGAGGGATAGATTCGTATATATACGTAATTTCTGGACCCACTGACCTCCAGATTCCCACCCACTCCTCATACCTTTTTCCTTCCCAGTACTTCCTCTTTTTCCTTTCCTGAAAAATACCCTCCACACAGCATCCCCAAAAACGACATAGGCCCGATTTATTTTCCTCAGGGCCTCCAGTGAGGATCCAATGTAAAAAAACCTCGCTATCTACAGAAAACTAATTCGATACTTACATAGGATATTAAAATTCATGGATTGATCATCAATCTAAAGTTTGTCAGTTTTAACCACAACACATCAGTACTTCTATAAAACTCCGTATCTTTCAAATACGTACAAGAATACAAGAATTTGAATTGTTTCGACTAAGAATATTATAATAGTGACATGTTTACAAGATCACTTTAACTCATCTTATGACACGAACATGCTGATTGAAAATTGCTGTTCGTCGAAGATAACAAAATTAATCCGACAGCAAACTCAAACGATTTTGACCCTCAAAGCACGACGTTTTAATGGAATGGTTATTTTATGATTGTCATTCACAGAAATGAACTGTTTTGTCATATTTCATTTGGTAATATTATAATATATCTATTATTGTGTTGAAATAATTAAAACCCCAACAATATAAATTATTATGATCCAACCACATTATGATAGAAATGAAAAACCCACATATCGTCTGCAAAAACGATGTAGTGGAATAGATTGGATTTGGGTTATATAGAAGTGTTGTTTGTCCTCCGCTCACGGGGCAACTGAAAAAATACCAGTTGGCAACTCAAATCACTATCAACAAGATAGCGACTTGGAAATATCGATTTCATTCAGGAGGTTGATAAATCAAACAGTATTAATAGCCTTGCGTCTGCGTGGTTGAATTTAAGAACCCGGCTTCGGATGCATGTCTGCCGCCGCGCCGTACCCGCCTCACCATATAAACATCCATATACGTGAAATTTCAAGCAAAGCTGCCGATGTAATTCGGTTTCGAATTCAATAATTCGCCAAAGATGTCGCCACTTCCGTCAGAAGCTCGCATGGGGATGTTTCTACGAATAAATTGTAAATTCTACGAATTTGTGAATTTGAGTATGTCTTCGGATACGGAAAGATTGACGGTAATATTAAGTTGTGTTACTTATTTGTGAATAATAGTATCAAGCCGCTATATATTACATATGACGTCATTGCGTATCCCGGTTAGTTTATCCCGGTGACCACCTATTACTGGATGACAGTGGATGCGAAGAATGGGCTATTTTTGGAACCAGTTCTTATCGGATTCATAAGATGGTCACCAACACTAACCTGGCGAAGCCAAACCAAAAGCCGCCCGCAGGGCTTAGCAGCAAAAACCTGCGGAGCGGGTTTTTAACTGCTAGTAATTAATTATTATTATTATTATATGCTAAGGTTGATAATTGATAAATTATTAGGTAAATTATTAATCCTAACTAATATTATAAAGGTGAAAGTTTTTATGGATGTATGTTTGTTACGCTTTCATGCAAAAACTACTGAATAGATTTTAAAAATTCTTTCACTAATAGAAAGCTACATTATTTGCGAGATCTATAGGCTATATATATTGGTAAGTTCTGGCGTTATGAATAATCTCTGGCATTATGAAATTATTTATCATACGTTTTCTGTCGCTAACAAAATCGATTTATTGCAAACGCCAATTGTCGCCTTGGAAACGATGTTTTTTTTTTAATTAGGTTACAATGGACATCCCTTTGATGTCAAAATTCAAATATGTATAAAATACTAATTCCTACTTTACAGAATGGATTTTAATGAAACTTTACAATAATATGAACATACAGGCTATAGCTCAGAGCTCTGGCATTACGAAATTTGTATGAAAAAATTGCAATAGGTGGCACGATTAGTAAGATATCTATAATTCTTTAATCGATTCAAATTATTAGGGAAGTAGGTACTTCAAATAAATTCACTAATTTAAATATTTTCTTAACCAGAAGTTTTATTTAAGAATCTTTGCTTTGCACAATGTCATTGTCAAATTTTGACATTTTCTATCACACAACAATTATTGTTTTGATTGGATAGACAGGTATCGCATTTTTTAAGTATAAAACTGCCGTACTGGATTTTTTGGTAGAATATAAAAAGAAGAATAATAATTGGTACTTAATAACTATCTATAAAAATGAATCACCAAAATGTTTGTATGCGCATAAACCCAAACGACTAAACCAAATTTGATAATTCTTTTTTTGTTCGTTTTTTTTTGTATAAAACTACTGTTGAGTTCTAGCATTATGAATTTTGTATAAGAAATTATAACAGATGGCATGCGAGCAGTTTGAAAACTGAATGTATCGGTAATGAATGTGTGGAATACGAGAGGTGAGTTTGGGGAGTGGGAGGGGGGAAGGGGAGGGGGAGGAGGGTGGGGGGGAAGGGGGTTAGGGGAGGGAGAGAGGGGTGGGAGAGGGGGGAGGGAAGGAAGGGGAAAGGGGAAGGATAGAGGAGGATGTGGGGAGGGGTAGGGGGTGGGGGGAAGGAGGTTGATGGGGGCGGAGTGGAGTGGGGGGAGGGGTGGGTGGAGGGGGATGGGGATTGATGGGGGGAGTGGAGTGGGGAGAGGGAAGGTGGAGGAGGCTTAGTGAAAATCCCCTAATGCCATGCAAGCGAAGCCGCGGGAAAAAGCTAGTAAATTATATTTTTGTTAAACAAGCTGATATAATTACTGAAATCGTGAAGTTGAGTTTCTCCGTGTAAGAAGCTTTTTTAAGATGCCAAACAGTAGTTTGGTTTCGGTTTCTCCGTGAGCGAAGGGCCTAAGTAAGAGTAAAGAACGTAAATGTTCATATTTTTAAAATATCCCATTTGTTTGTTTCAAAAAGTCGTTAAAAAAAACTGTTAAGAACTCGGACGTGGTCGGGTGGTGAAGTTAGTTAATTGCCAATTATTATGTTTTTATATGTTTATATTACCATCGTGCACATCAAATGGAAATGCGTTTTACGTTAAATTACAATAAAAGGTACACTCTATGTGAAAATCCAACTTAAAATTTATCTTACCAAATATGCGTTTTACAGAAAAAAATTTGAAAACTACATGAATTCATCATCACCATCCATACAGTCTATGTCATATTTGGTGACGCTGTGTGGAGGGCCTTTTTAAGTACGAAGAGAAGTTCTGGGAAGGAAAAATGTTTATAGGTGGGAGTCGGGTTGTCAATGTGTCCTGGAGTGACCGAAGTATGACATCATCCCTCCCACAAATTAAGGCGTGGGTCGAGAGAGTCCGGATGAAGAGGTCAAAAGGTCTTCCTCAACCAGTCTCTCCCGATCCGACTCGCCATGCAGTGGGTGGGCAAATGCATCCTAGACCGCTAAGACCTCACCTCATGGCCACCCCTTTAGTCACCAAAGGTAGCGAGCCATTTGGGGTGACCAATGGTATCCAATAAATTGTTCCCGGGATGGCGGTATCCACTGCCGCCTCCGAAATTAAAAATACGTTTCGAAAATTGCGATCGATTAAAATTCACATTCCAGAATTGGGGACCTAATCTTTTTGGTAACGAACACTTTTTACAGGTATTCAAAACTCCATTTAATTTTTCTCACAAATCTTTAACCTGCAGAACCATGCAGATTTAAGTTTTAGGTAGAGTAGGTTCAGGTTGCGCAATTAGAATTGAAGCGACCAACGAGTGGGTGCTTAGAATATTACGGTGTGTACTTTTTATATTTCCTGCATATTAAAATTGAACTTTTTTTTTTTATTTTAAATGAAATTTTCTTTTCTGAAGTAGGATAACATATTGGAAACATGCTGAGTACAATTAATAAATCTGTGTGAGTGTTATCAATAATAGAGAACTCCAGTCCATTTTTTTTTTTTTATGAATAATGAATGACCATCTAACTTAAATATCTGCATTTTTTAAATTTATTGTTAGAGTTAGTTTTAATACTTAAAATAATTGTCAAAGTTTTAATTTTTCAAGACCCCCCGAAAACCACCGTATGTGTGGTGAATCGTGTGACGTCATCACTCTTGAAAAATTACTATAGGATCGGGCAATCAGCTGATCAACTGCCGCCATTTTGAATTCCGTTGTTCGAAGTATTCTCCCTAGAAGTAGCGTTACAATTTTTTTGTGCAGTAGTTTTTGAATATTTTCAATAATAGAGATAAACTAATAAAAGAAACCTTTATTTTTTACACATTATTTAGGCCTAAATGATGTTTCAATAAACACAACAACTAAATCTCTATAAACAGTATGTAAATAAGCGAATAAATCAATACGATGGCTTGTGTCATATCATACATTCCCATACAATGACTTTACAGTGACGTTACACATCGAACAGTGACGTCACTACTAAAATTTCAATAATGACACCTTGACGGCGTGTTTTAACGAACCGATTAAAAATTGACTTTTTAATATACTTTTTAAAAACTCTGCGTTTAATATTATTAAATAAAACTTATATATTCAGAATCAGCGATTATCGGTCTGTATGAACATATTTTTTTAAAGCTACAATATTTTTCACTGGAATTCCTTATTCTCGATACCTATTACACCTTATTCACTTTTTTTGATTTTTTAATTACACCGCAATAACGTATTTCAACTGTGATTATCTTCAAAATAAATCGACAAAATGCGAACATTTCGTTTGCTTCAAAGAAAAGTTTTTGTGTTAATTTTCTTTGGGCCTGAGTGCTGTTTGTTTTGTCATCAAAACGTATTGACAAGGATTTCTTCTTCTTTTACTTACTCAGCTGGTTGCTGACCCGTCTGAACCCCTGAATGTCCAAGCTGAGCAAAGAGGTCGACAAAAAATATTTTTTTATACCCTAATAACAAAGTAATTAAGAATTATTTAAGAAACTACATGCATTTAATAGATAATTAAATCTTAAATGGTAGATTAAAAAAAAACAGTTAAACCCCTAAAAATTATTTTAATTGATGAATCTGCTCGCGGATAAATATCAACGAAAATGGCCTTCAGCAAAATCCAACGCGTACAAAAAGACAACAACCTTATAAAGTAACTTCTGATGCATCTTTTAGATGTTTCTAGTCAAAGTTTTTATTCACCACGCACAAATTCAATATTTATGACGGACACCGATTGGGTTATGTTGCTTACCCGAAGAAAGTAAAATTCACAATGATTTAAATCTTCGGTCCAAAAGGACACACTTCTGCGACATCCACGGCCCAATGTCATCATTACGCCTTACAAGCACAATACAAATTAACGTCTCCACTAGGCCACGGAGATCGCCATAATATCACTTTTAAGATAAAAACTAGTTTTTATTTTATAATCTAGGTCAATAAAAAACACAAAACCATATTATGATGCCTAACCACCTACCCGAAATCAGTGTTGCCTGCTTTGCAGCAGTTTTTATCTGAAGGTGTGATGAATTGCATTGATCAACAGTGAGAATTAGAAAATATCGTAGCTTCCCACTTTAATTTAAAAAGAAAATATCAATTACTTATAAAACGGACACGTCTACGACATCTATCGGATTAGAGTAAAGTGAATTCATATTTACGGTAGGGATCTATAATTAGACAAAGTGAGACGAGTATTGATAAAAAAATCACAGATGGTATCAACAAATAATCAAAGACAGGGACTCCCAGTATGCTTTAGGCCGTGATATATTGACAGCCAATTGAATTGCAGCAAAAGCGATTAAAAACCAATTCAGCCTATCAACGGGAAGAGGGCCGAGCCCATTTTTAGAACAAAGGAACGACCTTTGGACTTGGCAATTAGTAATGTGATTAATGAGTTTGACGTTCCCACCAAACCGAGAGGTGAATAAACTCCATGGGAAGAAATAATCTGTTCAGGGACAAAAGTACGGTGACCCCAAGAAATGTTATCATTAACCGGTACGTTCCAGGGATCAGAAACCCTAGTTCTCGAACGCATTAAAGCATATAAGGTGCGGAAAAAAGGATACACGTAAACAACGTTTGAAAAGTTTAAGTGAAAAATTGCACAGCAAGTGACGAAAACGTGTTGTAAGGTGTTAGGGAGATTTCATCTATAATACGATTGTTTGTGACGACCGGAGATGATCGATTCGAGGGAAAACGTGCTAAAGGAAATGGAAATGTTGAAAAAACAATGGAAAATTATTGTTATCAATTCTAGACGGAGCTAGGATATTACGATGAAAGATTTAGGGAGGAAACGTCAAAAAAAAATGAGAGTTTTAAAGAATAGGCGAGGGTATATTTCAGATGTCTAGAGCAGTAACAAGTGTTAGAGAAGAAATAGAGTGCAGTACGGAGGGGAGTGGAAAATGCTGAAAACATTGCGATAGAAAAACTCAGGAAAAGGAGTCATTTTACGTAATTAAAATGGAGTTTATAGAGTAACATAGTACGCGATTGCAGAAAAAAATGAGGCATTACAATGGTTGTCGATCCCAGATGTATTTTGTTGTGATAAACAAGGAATATTCGAACATGAAAATTGTTTATATAAGGACGATTAGCCGTTAAAAAGGTAATAAAAATTATCATGGGTCTTATGAAATATTTACATTAAAGAATTCTCGTAAAAGTTAACGACACTGAAATAAAAAAGGATTTATTGCCAGGAGGGTACAGGAACTAATGTATACAACTGTCAAGGCATATAGTTTATGGGATTTTGCGTAAGAACGGGACAAAATTTGGGAGGCGATCTCTATGAAGCAATAAAAATGACAGGAATTTAAGGGCCGAAGTGGGGGTATCTCCTATAAAGATGTTAAAAATGATATATTTATTAATAACAAATAGAAAATGAAATTTTCCAAGAGGCAGCAAACATCAAAAAACGATATGGTTATATCAGGGAAGTACGGGGAAGTGAGGGGAAAGGAGATACGACAGAGAAAAACAAAGGAAATCTTAGATTAACAGTGAATAAAATAAATACGGCTTGAAATATAAAAACCTATAGAGATATGAACAATAACGTAAGGATAAATAAGGAAATTCATGGAAAGAGTGTCGTGAATAAAAGAAAATTCGAGAAAAAAATGGAAAATTCAAATATACGACGTAAATAGAGAAAATTCGGTTTTAAATGGAAAGGTTCATATAGAATACAGAAAAACTCGAGGAAAAATAATAAAATAAAAATGAACAATTTGCGAGAAAGACTTCGACATGAAGATATCTCTGATAGGCGAATTTGGGGACAGATTTGGAACATATGGTAGATGCCGTACGCACGGACATGTTACGGAATAGATGAAAATAGAACTTTAAAATTATTAAATTCAAGCTAATTTTGTATGAACAACAGGACAAAGGAAGTTGGGCCATTAAACATGGATCTTACTAAATCCGGATCTTGTAAGTATGAGAGTACGAGACAGAATTGAAAGTATCAGACGCGGAAGGTACTAAGAGACCACATTCGACAATAATGGAGAGGTTTCAAGAAATTACGAGTTGATAGTAATTAGATTGGTTTATTATAGGAGATTCAGATACGATCTTTTGGACCTGAGAGGGGTATAAAAGTCTAGACAAATGCCAGTTGAGGACAGTCTACGTCGTGGTCGAAAAGGTTGTAACTTCGCGGAACGTGACGAAACGGTGGGTGACTTAAAGTGGAAAAATTCTAAGTGATAATTATTTTGATACTTAGAAAAATTTCACATTCTAGTCAGTGATATACAGGAAAAAATACTTTGCAGTTAGAATCAGTGAAAAAATAAAAATTAAAGCCAACGCATTAATTACTTGTGAAAAATAAAAGTGCTCGTGATAAATACAATTTGTTTTAGTGGAAAATTCGGATTTTATAATCACTTAATATCGTGTTTTTAAACTTAGAAATTTCGCGTTCAATATTAGTGCAATAAATAACTGAAGTGATGTGATAATTTAGCGTGACGAAGTTATAATTAAATACGTGTGTTCAATCTAAGTGAAAGTGTTCTAACAAATAATAAATATTTAAATTAATTATCTTAAATAATAATAATAAAACAAAATAATATTTTATTAATACATAAAAGTTCGGAGGGATAAAAATTTAATTTAACAACAATTTACCATCTCTAAATTAATCGTGAAGTAACTATCATTTAAAGTGTTATCTAACCAACGAGTTTTGAGATAAAATACAGTTTAGAACGATAGAGTTCATACATCATTTTAATTAATTAGATTAAATGAAAAAAAAAAAATTGAAGTCAAAAAGATTTAATTAAATTTAGGAAAATAAAAAATTAATTTAGGAAAATCGCAGCAAGGTTACCGTGTATTTCCCGGTCGGAAAAAACCTTGGTAGGGGTAAGTCTTTTCCGTTATAAAATTTTACAGATTCCAAGGAGAAAGCGGAATGGAGCAAACATTGGTATTTGGATTAATTATTTGACCAAGATATTACTCGCTTAATATGTGATATGTAACTATATTAAAATATTATAAGTATAATAAGTATATTTTATATATTTATATATGTAAGTATATAAACATATATATATGTAATTTTTGTTCCCAAGAAAAATTATAATAAAAAAAAAAAAAAAGAAAAACACTTATATAAAAAGAGGAAAAGGGTATCGATTCCTACCTCTGAATTCATCAATAACTATTAAAAGTAGTTATGTGTGATAAATTTGCAAATCAATATTTTATATTTAATGTTATGTATGTATTAATATAATTTCAGAAAATCCAGAGCATTTGAAATAAGTTATGATATTAGAAATTATTTCAATCATAAAATTTATGTATGTACATATCCATATTATAAATTATTTATTGAGACAAAGTATATATAAATGAATAAATATGTATACGTAATCGGGTATCAGACTAGACAATTGCGCTAAGTACATCATTATCAAACAAAGAAAATTTTAGAGTCATCTCACACGTCTCCGGAATGTCTAAAGTAAACATACCTCATACGCTTGAATCTAGGTCACGAGGCCGTCGAGAATGTTTACAAAGCTCAAATTGTTTACAAAATAAGTCGGTCACTGGGGCACTAGTTCGAATACAGTAAAAAGAAAAAAAAAAAAAATGACCTTGATTAGTGGATATCGTACTTAGGTATTAACTTCTAGGAACGAAATAAAAATTATTATATTGCGCAATTATTAGGAACAAAAGAAAAAAAAAAATTTAAACACTATCTTTAATTTGAACGTAAAGAGGTATCTACAGACCTAAGCAATTGAAAATTAACAGATTTATTATAGCAGTTCAAAAAGGTGTGTTGAAGATTTACATGAAGCATTTGATAAATCACGGGATAGTTCAAAAAGGTGTATTGAAGGCTTAGATGAAACATTTGATAAATCACGGGATAGCTTAATAAGGGGTAATGAAGGCTTAGATGAAGCAGTTGAAAAATCACGGGATAGCTTAATAAGGGGTAATGAAGGCTTAGATGAAGCAGTTGAAAAATCACGGGATAGCTTAATAAGGGGTAATGAGGATTTACATGATTCAATTGAGAATCACGGGATAGCAAGAATTTATCAAAAGTTGAACATTGGAGGGGAGGGAAAGAAAAGAAAAAAAAATACAGTTCAACCAACAGAAGGCAGTGTTCGCTTCTGTAACAAGGACCATTAATCAAACCATAGAGATGGCGGATCTCTCAAACAAAACCGTCAACAAAACCAAACAAAAGCTTGGAGTTATGGCGAATCTCCAGAACACATCGCCAGATAAGATCTTATTGTACTAGTATATATTTATATTTCACACTATTCTTACGTATATATTCGGTATCAATCTGAGGATTGTGCAGAATCCGATGGGCGAGATCCGAGCTCGGGATGCGTTGCAAGTAGCTTCGTATTGCGAGTTATAAACCTTCCCAAAACGTATGTTTACATATATATCTTTTTATGTACTGTTCATTGAATGAAACGAACTCACTTACAATTAGTGCTTTAGGCCTGTCGGGTCACTCTCGTCTCATTTCTTGAACGTGGAGGGAGGATTCACGACCCGTAACTCCACACAAACCCGTGAGTATATGATTGCATATAGGACGAAACCGGTTCGCCCTAAGTAAATAGTAAACTTTGGAGGAGTAGGAATTTGGAGGTATCTGGGCTTGGGGGAAGACCTGAAGGCAGTGCATGATGGCGAAGGAAGGTCAATTGGGACGCGATAACTTAGGTATCAATCAATTGAACCGTGCCAAAAGACTGTGCGAATTTTGGGTTGACTTCTGATCACCCTGCTTACTTGATGGAGGCAGGAGCCAAATTTTGCCAGAAAAAGGGTTATTCTGAGTTCGTCAAATATGCAATTAACAAATTACATTAACCTACTAAATCCATCTTTATATGTACCTTATAGCAGCTGAATCTAAACGGGGGGCGCCCAGCAGATACGAGATACAATCATAATCAAATTTACTAACATTTAACCATTTGAGTTATATTTAATTATCTGTTCAATTAGTCATGTGTAGTTTCGATTAGTATTGTTTATTCATGAATTCATTAGGATGTAGGGAATCATAATAAACGTCAAAGGGAAGTTAGTTCATTTAGAGAAATACTTAAGGTTAAATTTGCAAGAGAGAGACCAATACAGTTTTGAAATTCAACACTCTGTTTAGAATCAAGAGGGTTACCACAAAATTTAAAGTAATTAAAGTCCTATATCATAAATCAAAAAATTACACAACGTTTGATGGAGTTTAATTACAACCTAAATACGAAAATATCTACGTTCAAAGTCGTAAATAACGTATTTATTAGTTAAGTACATATATCGCTAGAGGTATGTAGTACAAGGGAGCTTTAAGTAGCTTTCTGTAGTTATCAGATGAAATAAGGGTCCAAATTTATAAGGGCTTGTGTGACGTAGGGGAGGAATTTTCCATCCCCACCACACATATGCAAAGCCTTAAGAATTTAAATATCGATCAGAGCCAAGAGAAAAGAAGAATATTACGACTGGTGCCAAGTGCCCAGGAGTAAATAAAATACAGACAAATATAAGAGAGTAGAAAAGACATACATCACAACTGCACAGCCGTGACAGGAGATCAGAGTTTTACAAGTTGTTTTAGAAAAAAAAAAAAAAAAAAAAAAACTTTTATTGGTCAATCTATTGCAAAAAAAAAAAAAAGTGAAAAAAAAAAAAAAAAAATAATAATAATAAGTAGGACGTTATGTTAAATGAAGTGATAATAAAAATAAAATAAAAATCAGAACAGTGCGCCGTTAAATAAACACGAAAAAAATATATAAATAAATAAATAAATATACGAAAATAAATATATAAACAATACATTTAAATATAAAAAAAAGTGTTAACGAATAAACTCTACATGTTTTAAAATAATTTATAAAAGTGTCGATATAAAGTTAAATCAAGTGACCATGAATTTGTTGATTGCTTATGAGATTATAAATATCGTAACAAAGAATGTAGGTCAGATACAAGCGTAAACAGTTTATTCAAGGCAGGCCATAAATTGACAGAATAATGGTATTGACATTCCTGAATCCAGAATGTTAATGATCGTAATGTAAACAATCTGATACGAGATACCGCGGTGTTTGTAAGCATCGAAAGATTGATAACCTAAGCATCGAAAGTGATAACAAAACATCGAAAAATTTTGAAGTAGGCGACATCGGGGGTAACGCGCATCGCTTTAAGAGATTGTAGAATAAACAAACTCGAAAATGATATCAACACTCGGTTACGGAAAAAATAAACAGACTTTACAGATAAAAACGGGGGAACTTACCTACATAAAGTGACCCTTTGTTTATAGTTAATGTTGTGGGTTTGTATGTGAGGATTATCACATAAAAAGTCATAACATAAAAGATAAGGAACATAAAATAAAAATAACATAAAATATTTGATTGGGGATAGTGTCGAGTTGAGAACTTTAATATCACAGGCGAATGTTTTATAGGTATATACCTATTTAAGGGAACATTTGATCATTCGGACCAAAAAAGGAGGGGATTTGACGAAATAACATCAAGATAGGTATTGCGAACTCTAAATAGATTTTGCGAAAATATCGTAGGTATTGCGGAACTTGAAGGAATGGTTGGCATTCTAAGCAATGAGTAATTATTGGTTGAACGAAAATCACGGGATATTCATTAACATTGGAGTAACAATATTCATTCCGTTTTTTTTTGCAATTACCTACATTTAATTGAAATGAAGAGTGATGGTAGAGTTGATCTAATTTGGGTTACAATCATCATGCAAACAAATATAAATAATTGAAAATATTGTGTTTTATAGGGGGACAGGTTCCAAAAAAAAAAAAAAAATAAAAATAAAAATAAAAATAAAAATAAAAATAAAATAAATTATAAATATATATATAGGTATATTTATAATAAATAGTTGGTATTGAGTTAAATTCATTAAAAATTTTAAACAAAAAATGGCGGAAAAAAGGAAAGTGGATGCGACGGAATTAGAAGCTAAAGAAATACCGTTGGGAGATGAATTACGGGAGATATTTAGACGTTCAAAGAGGTCTAAGTTACGAGTCGAGGATATGATAGAAGTCGTTCAGCCAGAGGGGGAGACCGACACAAAATCGGAGGAACAGGGCGAAAATAAGCGAGAGTGTGAAGAGAGACTCACACATGGTATGTTACAGGAAAAACCCGAGGAAAAGGAACAAGAAAAGTTAACGAAGTAAAAGGAAAAATAAAAAAAAAAAAATAAAATAAAAAATATAGAAAAACGAGAAAATTGAAAAAAAAATAAAATAAGTAAATAAATAGAATAAGGAAGGCAACATAATTTACATAAGGTAATTTAGGAAATTAAAATAGAGATTATAAGGTTGTCGCTTAATAAGATAAAATATAAACATTAACCAGGCGGCACTCGGAAAATAAAGAAAATGGTTGGGAAACGTGGAACAAGTAGACGAGCCCAGGCTTTAGTGACAGCAATCGGGGAAAATGTCACAACCGAGACTTCAACAATAAACATAGGAGATATAACTACAATAATTCAGGCAGCTTTGGCACCGCTCGTCAATAAGATGCAAGAACTCGAGAAACAATTGGAAAGCCCAGCAACAGTGGCGGTGATAGGAGAGGATAGTGCGCCGAAAAGCGTTCTCCAAGTAGTGGAAATGTTACCACAGCAGGAACGACCATCATTCTCCGGTGGAGATCAAAATCCCATTAGTTTCCTGGAAGATTTAAAAGAATACACTAGAAAAGTGAAACGAACGGATCCATTAGTCGTCGTACGGGAAAATTTGAAAGGGGAAGCTAGATCGTGGGCAAAATTGTACAATAAACGATGGGAGACTATGTTAGATTTCGAACGAGATTTTTTAGCTACCTATTGGGGAGACATAAAGAAAAATGAAGTTCGCCGTCGTCTTGCAGAAGGGGTATATGATGCCAAGAAAAATATACCCATGCTTACTCATTTCGCAAACTATTGGGAGCTAGCGAAGGCTTTAAAGATTATTGACACACCGTTGGGCATAGTTGACGAAATTATGAGACATTATCCGAAGGAAATTCAATCGCTATGGTTTTCGGGGCAATCAGGAGATGAGATTGTCGCCGCTGAGTTTCTACGAAAACTAGATACAATGGTATGTACACCAGAAGAACGGAACATGAAGAAGAGGAGTGGGGAGGAATCCAGCAAGAAGGACAAATACCGTGACCGTTACCGCGCCATAAAAAGGAGGATACACGCAATTGAAAGTGTGGGCGAAAACGCTAGTTGCAGCAAGTGCACCGAAGTTAACAGTTCACCAAAAGAAAATTCTACAATAACTACAGCCGGGAAGGAGCTAATGGTCGCAGCCAACTCGGGAGATAAAAGGAGATTATAGCGCTTTACATTTAGCTAGATATTACACAAGTAATAAGAAACAAAAATCAGGTTTACAGTTAGTGGAAATCAACGGATAGAGTGCGAAGTTTACAAATATTTGTAAATGTTAATAAATAAATAAACGATTGAGAAATACAAATAAAATTATGTTAGGGTACATTATAATTGGGGAGGGGGAAGAAAGAAAATTACTAAAATATTAGATTATCAGATTGCTTGCGAGGGGCGGATCGTCGTTAAGTCTTTGAGGGTGAGTGGACAAGTTCTTAATAAGCGACAATCATATTCAATTATTGAAATAGAGTAAGGCAAATAAATTCGTTAATTTTGATTTTCTAGTTGAAAAAAAAAAAATTGACTTTTTTTATGTGTTAATGAGAAAAAAAAAAAAAAAAAAAGGTTAGATAAGTAAGAACACTCGAAGGAGAGAATTAGAGATATTATATGGCACACAAAAGGGACATTTTGAAAAATAAACAATGCCTAGGAATTTTTTTTTGAAATATTGAAATAAGAAAGTTTATCTATAGATATAGGGTAGACATTAAGTATAGAGATAAAAAGGTAACATTTGAATTAAGGTATAAATAGTTTAGATTTCAAAAAAAAAAAAAAAAGGAAAAAAAAGGAAAAAAAAGGGAACGCTGAACCAATTTGAGGATAATAAAGAACATTTATAAAAATTTAAATATTAGAGTGGACAACACTTAGGCTAGAACAACTTTGGATGAATTAAGAAATTACAATTAGAAATTAAGAATTATAAAATAAAGTTTAAATAAATAAAGAAAAAAAAAAAATTGCTGGAAAATTTATATGAAACATGTATACCACTGATTGTCGGATTGGGTGAGGTCGTGCGAAAACCCACATTTCACAAAAAATATTCATACTTACAAAACAAAAAACAATTAATTGCACACCAAGAGACCACCCGCTTTTCAGTTGTTCGAAAGGCCGCGAGATTGTAAACAATCTTTACTTAAATCATTGTAAGGGAGGTCTTAGTCCAATTTGGTTGGGGACCACCAAAACACGCGAGTCGAGGGGCGTGTTCCAGCAAAAAGAAATTAATTTTGAATCTATCAAAATTAAAGAAAATTTCATAAAGTAAAATCTACGCGAAAAGAAAATAAAGAATACAATGAGATTCAAATTCAAGATTGTTAACAATCCGAACAGAATGAGGAGGGGGAGATAGGAAGTAATAGGATACGGAAAAAAGATAGGGGATAACAAAATGAGGAGGGGGAGATAGGAAGTAATATGACACGGAGTAGAGATAGGGGATAACCAAATGAGGAGGGGAAGATAGCTAGTCTAAATTTGAACACAATTTCGGTGTCTAACGAAAAAAAAAAATTAAAAAAAAAAAAAAAAAAAAAAAAAAAAAAAAAAAAAAAAAAAAAAAAAAAAGAATAGGACATTAAAATAAAATACAACGTTAGCCACAGCAAATTGAGTTCAGAGGAGGGAACTGTGATGAATTGCATTGATCAACAGTGAGAATTAGAAAATATCGTAGCTTCCCACTTTAATTTAAAAAGAAAATATCAATTACTTATAAAACGGACACGTCTACGACATCTATCGGATTAGAGTAAAGTGAATTCATATTTACGGTAGGGATCTATAATTAGACAAAGTGAGACGAGTATTGATAAAAAAATCACAGATGGTATCAACAAATAATCAAAGACAGGGACTCCCAGTATGCTTTAGGCCGTGATATATTGACAGCCAATTGAATTGCAGCAAAAGCGATTAAAAACCAATTCAGCCTATCAACGGGAAGAGGGCCGAGCCCATTTTTAGAACAAAGGAACGACCTTTGGACTTGGCAATTAGTAATGTGATTAATGAGTTTGACGTTCCCACCAAACCGAGAGGTGAATAAACTCCATGGGAAGAAATAATCTGTTCAGGGACAAAAGTACGGTGACCCCAAGAAATGTTATCATTAACCGGTACGTTCCAGGGATCAGAAACCCTAGTTCTCGAACGCATTAAAGCATATAAGGTGCGGAAAAAAGGATACACGTAAACAACGTTTGAAAAGTTTAAGTGAAAAATTGCACAGCAAGTGACGAAAACGTGTTGTAAGGTGTTAGGGAGATTTCATCTATAATACGATTGTTTGTGACGACCGGAGATGATCGATTCGAGGGAAAACGTGCTAAAGGAAATGGAAATGTTGAAAAAACAATGGAAAATTATTGTTATCAATTCTAGACGGAGCTAGGATATTACGATGAAAGATTTAGGGAGGAAACGTCAAAAAAAAATGAGAGTTTTAAAGAATAGGCGAGGGTATATTTCAGATGTCTAGAGCAGTAACAAGTGTTAGAGAAGAAATAGAGTGCAGTACGGAGGGGAGTGGAAAATGCTGAAAACATTGCGATAGAAAAACTCAGGAAAAGGAGTCATTTTACGTAATTAAAATGGAGTTTATAGAGTAACATAGTACGCGATTGCAGAAAAAAATGAGGCATTACAATGGTTGTCGATCCCAGATGTATTTTGTTGTGATAAACAAGGAATATTCGAACATGAAAATTGTTTATATAAGGACGATTAGCCGTTAAAAAGGTAATAAAAATTATCATGGGTCTTATGAAATATTTACATTAAAGAATTCTCGTAAAAGTTAACGACACTGAAATAAAAAAGGATTTATTGCCAGGAGGGTACAGGAACTAATGTATACAACTGTCAAGGCATATAGTTTATGGGATTTTGCGTAAGAACGGGACAAAATTTGGGAGGCGATCTCTATGAAGCAATAAAAATGACAGGAATTTAAGGGCCGAAGTGGGGGTATCTCCTATAAAGATGTTAAAAATGGTATATTTATTAATAACAAATAGAAAATGAAATTTTCCAAGAGGCAGCAAACATCAAAAAACGATATGGTTATATCAGGGAAGTACGGGGAAGTGAGGGGAAAGGAGATACGACAGAGAAAAACAAAGGAAATCTTAGATTAACAGTGAATAAAATAAATACGGCTTGAAATATAAAAACCTATAGAGATATGAACAATAACGTAAGGATAAATAAGGAAATTCATGGAAAGAGTGTCGTGAATAAAAGAAAATTCGAGAAAAAAATGGAAAATTCAAATATACGACGTAAATAGAGAAAATTCGGTTTTAAATGGAAAGGTTCATATAGAATACAGAAAAACTCGAGGAAAAATAATAAAATAAAAATGAACAATTTGCGAGAAAGACTTCGACATGAAGATATCTCTGATAGGCGAATTTGGGGACAGATTTGGAACATATGGTAGATGCCGTACGCACGGACATGTTACGGAATAGATGAAAATAGAACTTTAAAATTATTAAATTCAAGCTAATTTTGTATGAACAACAGGACAAAGGAAGTTGGGCCATTAAACATGGATCTTACTAAATCCGGATCTTGTAAGTATGAGAGTACGAGACAGAATTGAAAGTATCAGACGCGGAAGGTACTAAGAGACCACATTCGACAATAATGGAGAGGTTTCAAGAAATTACGAGTTGATAGTAATTAGATTGGTTTATTATAGGAGATTCAGATACGATCTTTTGGACCTGAGAGGGGTATAAAAGTCTAGACAAATGCCAGTTGAGGACAGTCTACGTCGTGGTCGAAAAGGTTGTAACTTCGCGGAACGTGACGAAACGGTGGGTGACTTAAAGTGGAAAAATTCTAAGTGATAATTATTTTGATACTTAGAAAAATTTCACATTCTAGTCAGTGATATACAGGAAAAAATACTTTGCAGTTAGAATCAGTGAAAAAATAAAAATTAAAGCCAACGCATTAATTACTTGTGAAAAATAAAAGTGCTCGTGATAAATACAATTTGTTTTAGTGGAAAATTCGGATTTTATAATCACTTAATATCGTGTTTTTAAACTTAGAAATTTCGCGTTCAATATTAGTGCAATAAATAACTGAAGTGATGTGATAATTTAGCGTGACGAAGTTATAATTAAATACGTGTGTTCAATCTAAGTGAAAGTGTTCTAACAAATAATAAATATTTAAATTAATTATCTTAAATAATAATAATAAAACAAAATAATATTTTATTAATACATAAAAGTTCGGAGGGATAAAAATTTAATTTAACAACAATTTACCATCTCTAAATTAATCGTGAAGTAACTATCATTTAAAGTGTTATCTAACCAACGAGTTTTGAGATAAAATACAGTTTAGAACGATAGAGTTCATACATCATTTTAATTAATTAGATTAAATGAAAAAAAAAAAAATTGAAGTCAAAAAGATTTAATTAAATTTAGGAAAATAAAAAATTAATTTAGGAAAATCGCAGCAAGGTTACCGTGTATTTCCCGGTCGGAAAAAACCTTGGTAGGGGTAAGTCTTTTCCGTTATAAAATTTTACAGATTCCAAGGAGAAAGCGGAATGGAGCAAACATTGGTATTTGGATTAATTATTTGACCAAGATATTACTCGCTTAATATGTGATATGTAACTATATTAAAATATTATAAGTATAATAAGTATATTTTATATATTTATATATGTAAGTATATAAACATATATATATGTAATTTTTGTTCCCAAGAAAAATTATAATAAAAAAAAAAAAAAAGAAAAACACTTATATAAAAAGAGGAAAAGGGTATCGATTCCTACCTCTGAATTCATCAATAACTATTAAAAGTAGTTATGTGTGATAAATTTGCAAATCAATATTTTATATTTAATGTTATGTATGTATTAATATAATTTCAGAAAATCCAGAGCATTTGAAATAAGTTATGATATTAGAAATTATTTCAATCATAAAATTTATGTATGTACATATCCATATTATAAATTATTTATTGAGACAAAGTATATATAAATGAATAAATATGTATACGTAATCGGGTATCAGACTAGACAATTGCGCTAAGTACATCATTATCAAACAAAGAAAATTTTAGAGTCATCTCACACGTCTCCGGAATGTCTAAAGTAAACATACCTCATACGCTTGAATCTAGGTCACGAGGCCGTCGAGAATGTTTACAAAGCTCAAATTGTTTACAAAATAAGTCGGTCACTGGGGCACTAGTTCGAATACAGTAAAAAGAAAAAAAAAAAAATGACCTTGATTAGTGGATATCGTACTTAGGTATTAACTTCTAGGAACGAAATAAAAATTATTATATTGCGCAATTATTAGGAACAAAAGAAAAAAAAAAATTTAAACACTATCTTTAATTTGAACGTAAAGAGGTATCTACAGACCTAAGCAATTGAAAATTAACAGATTTATTATAGCAGTTCAAAAAGGTGTGTTGAAGATTTACATGAAGCATTTGATAAATCACGGGATAGTTCAAAAAGGTGTATTGAAGGCTTAGATGAAACATTTGATAAATCACGGGATAGCTTAATAAGGGGTAATGAAGGCTTAGATGAAGCAGTTGAAAAATCACGGGATAGCTTAATAAGGGGTAATGAAGGCTTAGATGAAGCAGTTGAAAAATCACGGGATAGCTTAATAAGGGGTAATGAGGATTTACATGATTCAATTGAGAATCACGGGATAGCAAGAATTTATCAAAAGTTGAACATTGGAGGGGAGGGAAAGAAAAGAAAAAAAAAATACAGTTCAACCAACAGAAGGCAGTGTTCGCTTCTGTAACAAGGACCATTAATCAAACCATAGAGATGGCGGATCTCTCAAACAAAACCGTCAACAAAACCAAACAAAAGCTTGGAGTTATGGCGAATCTCCAGAACACATCGCCAGATAAGATCTTATTGTACTAGTATATATTTATATTTCACACTATTCTTACGTATATATTCGGTATCAATCTGAGGATTGTGCAGAATCCGATGGGCGAGATCCGAGCTCGGGATGCGTTGCAAGTAGCTTCGTATTGCGAGTTATAAACCTTCCCAAAACGTATGTTTACATATATATCTTTTTATGTACTGTTCATTGAATGAAACGAACTCACTTACAATTAGTGCTTTAGGCCTGTCGGGTCACTCTCGTCTCATTTCTTGAACGTGGAGGGAGGATTCACGACCCGTAACTCCACACAAACCCGTGAGTATATGATTGCATATAGGACGAAACCGGTTCGCCCTAAGTAAATAGTAAACTTTGGAGGAGTAGGAATTTGGAGGTATCTGGGCTTGGGGGAAGACCTGAAGGCAGTGCATGATGGCGAAGGAAGGTCAATTGGGACGCGATAACTTAGGTATCAATCAATTGAACCGTGCCAAAAGACTGTGCGAATTTTGGGTTGACTTCTGATCACCCTGCTTACTTGATGGAGGCAGGAGCCAAATTTTGCCAGAAAAAGGGTTATTCTGAGTTCGTCAAATATGCAATTAACAAATTACATTAACCTACTAAATCCATCTTTATATGTACCTTATAGCAGCTGAATCTAAACGGAGGGGCGCCCAGCAGATACGAGATACAATCATAATCAAATTTACTAACATTTAACCATTTGAGTTATATTTAATTATCTGTTCAATTAGTCATGTGTAGTTTCGATTAGTATTGTTTATTCATGAATTCATTAGGATGTAGGGAATCATAATAAACGTCAAAGGGAAGTTAGTTCATTTAGAGAAATACTTAAGGTTAAATTTGCAAGAGAGAGACCAATACAGTTTTGAAATTCAACACTCTGTTTAGAATCAAGAGGGTTACCACAAAATTTAATGTAATTAAAGTCCTATATCATAAATCAAAAAATTACACAACGTTTGATGGAGTTTAATTACAACCTAAATACGAAAATATCTACGTTCAAAGTCGTAAATAACGTATTTATTAGTTAAGTACATATATCGCTAGAGGTATGTAGTACAAGGGAGCTTTAAGTAGCTTTCTGTAGTTATCAGATGAAATAAGGGTCCAAATTTATAAGGGCTTGTGTGACGTAGGGGAGGAATTTTCCATCCCCACCACACATATGCAAAGCCTTAAGAATTTAAATATCGATCAGAGCCAAGAGAAAAGAAGAATATTACGACTGGTGCCAAGTGCCCAGGAGTAAATAAAATACAGACAAATATAAGAGAGTAGAAAAGACATACATCACAAAGGTAACCATAGATGTCGCTGAAAATGGTCTAACCAAAACCTAGTTTACCCCAGCATAGAATATTCTGGTGAGGAAGACTAAGAAAAACATCTTAAATCTGCTTTTTATATTTGTATTTCACTTAATATCTTCTTGACTGTAAATGCTTGAAGCACTTCAAGCCAAATTTTTTCGGCAATATTGTTACTTTTGGCGGTTTCATATAAAATAAATGTGTAATATGTTTACTGATTTACTCATTATCAAAACAGAAAACTAAATTTATGCGTAAAAATTTTTCAGGTTGTTTAAAAAAAAACTTGCAATAAATTTTTTTTTTTTCTTTACATGAGCTCCACACAGGAGGCCCTAAGGAAAATAATTTCCCTCAGGGCCTATGTCATCTTTGGGGATGCTGTGTTGTGGGTTTTTTTAAGGAAAGGAAGGAGAGGAGTGTTCGAGGAAGGAAGGGGGTTTAAGGGGTAGGTAGGAATCTGGGGTTCAGTGTGTTCTGGTCATCCGCCTCCAAGACCTAGACAAACCTCACCCCCCATGAACCCGGGCACCCCTGCTAAATCACCAAACCTGTGTTAGTTATCCAATAGAAGTTCTTGGGGCCGCGGTACCCATTCCCGCCTCCCAAATTGTATTTAATTAGTTTCAATATTCGGTTTTATCAACAGGGTTTTACCTAGTAACAGTCGATGTCGAAAATTATAAGGTGATTTCTCATTAATTTCATAAAAAAATGGAATTTCTGGTGCTTGATTTTTTAATATTATTTGTGTAACATTCACCAGGTAAAATTATGTATTTTTTATGTTTGCGAACAAAAGTAAATAACGAAACTTCTTTAGCCCCGTTGTGATTTTAAAATTAGGATGAAACCAAAGTGCCTCACTAAAATTTATTATTTGACGGGTCCTCAATTCTAATATAATGCGATAAATTCACGGCTCCGCGCAAGCCTCCAATAGCGTAGCGGCGTAAAGCGCATGACAAATCTCAGCAGCCATAGACATCCAGCGAACGGAGGTTCGAAACCTACGAAATACAAAAAAATAAACATTTTTATTTTTAATTATTATTTTTAATTTATAAACTAACGTTTAAGACAAGATTTTTATGCATAGTACAAAGGGTAACAATTATTATAAGCAATAATTGTCAGCCTGAAACAGAAGGACACGGGTTCAAGTCCCGTTGGCGGCAAGTATCTTTTCTCGGAAGATTTTTCAATGTAAATGAGTGTTTCAGGCTGACAATTATTGCTTATAATAATTGTTATTTTTATTTTTGTAAAATCAATATCCAATCTTCAAACCACTTTAAAATAAACAGGCAAAAAAAAAGAAAGCGACATCTAGCGACTTTCTAGTTTCACCTCTACCGCGTGTGAATTGCACACCACCACTCTGATTGTTTTGAAATGTTTTCTTTGATTACATGTATTAAATGCCTTCGGGGAGAACTAATACTCCTAAACTACATTTCTTCTAAGATAGAAATTAATATTTTGTTTAACATAAGGCTGCATCCCTAAAGGGAGTTTCAAACTGGGCTAGTAATTTAGTCGAGTGGCGAGCAACTCGCCACTTGACTGATCAAAAAGTGTTCACATTACCGTCGAGTATAATGATTTATTGGAAGATGATCGGGCTTCAAAGTAACAAAGTAAATTGACTAAATAAGCTGATTGTAATGGATATTTTAGAAGAGGTGGAATAAGAAATTAGTGGAATGAGAGCAAAGAAACTATGGATACGAAAATACATCAATAGAAGAAAAATTAAAGAATTTTAGAAAAAAAGCACCTTAGCATAAACGAGACGACATTTCTGAGGCAGCTAACGAACTATACTAAAACAATGGATTCGGACTTGTTTAGTGGTTGAGCCAGTGGGCAGTGACACAAAATGATAAATAAGATTGAAATAAAAAGGGTTTACTATTCGGCATCCTCCGAGTTACAAAACATATTTTTTCATATCATAAGAAACACAAAATTTGGCGTCTAAATAAATTGATATTGCAATGCTCACTGTAGATGTCTTCACTAGCAGAAAAAAATATTTCCCAAAAAATTGCGAAAATAAAAAATTAGTGTACAATTAATAAATTATACGTTGATGCAAACGGATTTTCTTCTTTATAAAATTAACGTTTACCCAATCGCTGTAACAACATTATCTAAAATGAAAGCTAATCCCCATCACAATGCAAGTGCATCTGAAACAATCTAAGATTATGATGCACGAGCCACTTACGAAGAAGCCTCAGGGCGAAAGGCCCCAATAGTGCAATTCCAGGTTAATCTCCAGTAATCCACCGCTGGAGGTACTTACTGCGCTTTATCCTCGGGCAAGAGAGACTAAAACAACACAGATAACTGAAAACCTCTGTCCGGTAAATGAAAACAAACGAGAGTTTGTCAAAGAAAATAGGGATCGCACGGCAAGGAGGGTATCTTGGCTTGTGCGACGGATTTCAAAGAAAATCAACAGAAATACTTTGACAATAATAACCAAATTTAGGAGACAAATTTTAATTCCTGAAGCTTTGAGAAGATTTACTTTTCCACAGAAATTAAAATACTCTGTTAGATTTCTAATTATTAGATTATTTAAGGCATCGCTTATTTTATCAAATCATCAGCCAAATAAGACTTCTAAAAATAGACTGGTTAACTTCGGGACTAATAAGGTTAAGAAAGGTTTTTTATTAAATTCAACATAATATTAGTATATTACGATTTTTAAAAGCGATTCTGTTCGCAGAATCCTTAAATTTATCTTACTTTATTTAAAATCTTTAGTTCTTACACCTTCCCTCAGGCTGACCTTTAGGAAATTATGTGATTTAATTAACAAATCAAGATTAAACTCGCGAAATTAACAAGTCTCGAATTTCACTGAAGCTTTTTGTTTATTTCTCCCATGAAATAAATGTCGTCTTACATCTGAAGCGCTTATTTTCTCCCTTGTATCTTTTTCACTTACCATTAACCCTTGATTTAAAAGTCGTTTTTAAATTGGCTAAGATATAATTATACATAGGAAAGGGGAAATAAGTGAATATTTAAAGGGTGGATCAGTCCAATATTAAGACCGGTGGAAATGACTTTGCTCTGATTTTAAACAAAGGTCTATTGAAAAACGGAATAGGGGTCTTAATCAACCGTGCCTTGCACTTTGTTCCCTGGAAATAAGGGTGGTTTGGGGAATCTATTCGGGAGTCTGCACGTTTCTTCACTCTCAGTGAATGAAGCTTCACAAACTGATTATAATATCTATTTCCATGGATGGCCCCGAAAGAAGCTGATAAGGAACATTGCTAAGAAACCAATAAGAGATGATCAGGTTTACATTTCGAATATTACTTCAAACTTTAATAATCGGGAATTTAACAACACTACTAAACTTATTAAAGACAAACACCATTCGTGGATACGGCAATGCTCAGTGAGGAGTTAAATACAATAGAATTAAATATTAAAATAATAATAACGCATAATATTTGTCAGAATGGGTGGCACTTTCAGCGTCGCCTTGCGAATAGCTTAATTATGTCACTTGTTCCTTTCAGCGTATATATGGCCTCGGTGGATTTTTTCAGTAGCTGAAAAGTTTTCAATCTGGCAAATAAACTTCAGATTTACTCGATATAAAAAAATGTTATATAATGTGTTCTTCTTCCACACTCTTCTTCTCAATTAATCAAATAACATTTAGGAAGATCATGTATTTGTTAATGTTTTCTAGTGAAAATCGTAGGTGTAAATTAATAATTCGTGCTCAAGGGTTGTTTATTCATTCTAAAAACATTATTAAGAGTTCGATTCTATGAAGGATAAATCCTGAAAATCAAAAATAAAAATAAAACATACTACGCACCTTTTCGCTTGTAAACTCTTACACATTTACGGAGATTCGCTATCGCTATAATATAACAGCAAAAAGCAAACAATAATTACAATCAAGTCGAAATGAAAAAGCGGCAAAAAATAAACAAAACTGTTATCTAATGAAAAGTTTGTAGAATCCTGCAGCAGAGAAAATTAAATCGATTAACCCCTATAATAGGGGAGACTTTTAGCCTGTTTTCCAAAGCCCGCTCCAATTTGCGCGACTGTCGTATTGTTTTCTTTGTACACAGTGCCTTAATGACTTTAAAATTCTCACTTTTGCTCCCCTTCGACACGCAGTTAAATTTCATTTAGACATTCGGAAGAGTTTTATGGTAATTTTAAGCCAGGATCTGTCTAAATGACAAAACTTTGACTTTGGTCTAGCGAGGGGTTAGAAGGCTAAGAACTGTCTGTTCAGGTAAAGATTAGGATGTCACGACTTTGTTTAAGTTCAACTGTATCGCTAATTAACAGTTCCTACTTATTTGTTGCGAACGTTTCTTCGTCTTGGATGAGAGCGATTTCGAATTCTAGCTAAGCAAACTTCGCAGTAGATGGTTACGCTTAGCTTTATATATTCAATACATACACTCGTAGGTAAGGTGTGTGGCTAATTGTTTTGGAAATTATCCATGACAGACTACAAAAATAAGAAGTTTCCATAAAACTACACAGACGTGAAGCTGTTTTCCTTTTCCAATTATTTTAAATTAACCGTTTTTGCAAACCTCTGTGGCGGAGCTCTCCGGTATTCGACCTTCTGAACGCATCGATTCGAATCCCGGCTGGTGCGAATAAAAAAAGTGTTTTCCATATAGGTTATTTCGTAAATATTATTAAAAATGGTTTAGAAAATAGTATACACGTGTTTACATCTCATCCCAATCTCTCAATTCTCACTATCGAATTACTGAGATATCTTTTTTAGAAATCTTAACATCGCTAGAAATTTATTTAACTACGTTTATGAATACTAGGTTCACAAAGATTGAAGTGATGCATGTTTCAAAATATAACAATAATTACGGGCGAACCCTTGAATATAACATGCTCAAAATATTTAACAAGTTACCAAGTAATATAAAAAATTGCGATTCTACAAATAGATTGAGATATATGCTGAAAATATGGTTAATAAAAAGAAACGGTTTATATTAAGTCTGTTATTGTTAATTGTGACAATCTGTATAGTTATAGTAATAGGTAAAATTATGTATGTATGTTTAAATTGTAAATAAAGATTAACATCCTGTTGATAAACTTATTAGTCGTGGTTTAACAGGAAAAACATTTTTTTTAAATTTAGGTAAATCTGCATTTCGCAATCTTTTTTTTACCTTCTTTAAATACTACGCTTCTGTCGCGCGTCGCGCGTCGGTCTGATAACATTCCTCAAAAAATGAGGATGCGATTTATAGTACTACTTGCTCCGGACATAAATGTGTAACAACCTCAGAAATATGATTTTATTCTTTGAACAAAATATTATTACATTGGTGATACTGATGTACTTTACCTTTCTCGCTAGGGAATCCTGGGTTACGAGTGGGATAAACTGACTTGTGTCGCTTATAAACGACATTGAAGTACCCACCACTGTCCCACCCCGATATAGGCAACTTATGGCCGCCCCTTCGGAGTTCTCGCAAGAATCTAATTTTTTTTTAATAAACGGCTCTACATTTAATGTAACGAATCTAGACCTTCAATGTCCCCTCATACTGTGTTAGGTGGCGGTATGCGGGCGCGCCTACAGGACTGTACTGTAATGGTCATTACTACATTTCTAAAGCCCATGGAGGTGTCAATGCAAAAGCAGTGAGCCTCATGGACAGTCAAACAAGTGGTTAGTAACATCAACATAAAAAAAGTAAAATAAACAAAATAGACAGCAGCCGTCTTGAGTTATCAGCTCATGACAGCGGGAGACATGACCATACGTAATCCGGCGGGCGGCACCGAGCACTGTACGTAAAAGTAAAAGGAAACAAAAGTAAAATAACATATGTACAGATAAGAACTGGTGTCACCGCAACCTGGCTGCGGCTGCCGGCAGTCCCCGAGACAGTGAAGGAGGCTGATTGTCCGCCCCCCGACAACCGGCAGCGTCGTCCTTAAGCCAGCTAGCCGACTTATAAACGACAGGTAGATACAAATTAGAGAAGCCACGAAAAGTGATTTTGCCGAATATTCGGCTAGGCTCTCGGCCGAAGCGCCGAATATTCGGTGACACTTAGAACATTTTGCGGGTGACAGATTCCGACCTGCATCATTGAAGTGCGTGCGGTGACTACGCTGTAGGCATATTTGTTTCATTTGCGAGTAGGTCGTGTCACAACACGCATTATTTGATGATTGTTACATCAAATTGTGACACTTATAGTGTATAGACCGGTCAGTAGCTGAGTGGGCATCGCGTTTGGGTCCCACCCGGGTGTCCCGTTCGGCTGGCTAGGCCCTCCATCATGACACTAGCAACATTTTCCGCTAAGTGTGGTGGTAGTAGGAGATTTTCAAACATTGTTTAGTTATTCGTAATCCGGGAATGATTGTCTTTTTTTTTTAATAACCTATATCTTTAAAAAATCATTGAAATTTGTAGTATATATTTAAAAAAATACATGAAAACTGTTCGCCTAGATCGGATAGCAGACTCTTAAAAGTGGTGGTCAGCAAACGCAAAACAGTATCCAAGCCAAACAGAATTTGCTAAGATTTATTTATCATCTCCCGGTAGCAATGTACGCAAAGCGCAATCGTTGGCTATCAACAAATCCCAAAAAAAAATGTTTTCATTCGTCATAACTTAACACTGATAAATTTTCAGTATTAAATATGCTGATTTTTTGTCAACATAAAAAAAAAGATTGTGAGCAATATTGTGCGTTTTTTTTTTCATGTTTTGATATTCGGTATTCGACCGAGTGGTTTGCAATATTCGGCCTAATACCGAATAGTACAAAAGTAGCCGTATAGGCCGAATACCGAATAGTAGCCGAACATTCGTGGCATCTCTAATACAAATCTACATTAGTATAGTTTAGCAGACGCAGTAAGAATCAAATTACGCTTTGTCGTGAATTCACATTTCATAAAACATTTTCATTAATAGTCCTCCATGTAAAAAAAAACTGTCTCTTGAAAACTCGTAATTAAAATAACTGTATGATTGCATTTTTCAGGAAGTCAGTTGAGATTTAATGGCACGTTTATTGAAATAGGAATCCGTTGCTCCTTGCGCGCTCGCTTGCATTTAAAGTTTAATAATTTATAATTGACGGTTCAGAGTGCCAACTACTTTATCAGCGCATCTACGTATTTAGCGTTTAGTAGTTTTTTGTTGTGTAAAGCTAAAGTTGTGTTAACGAATATTGCATTAATAGTTAATTTTATTTTATTAATAATTTTAGTTTAGTAACACATAATATCTAGTATCCTATATCTAAATACTCGCTTTTATCACACATACTTTGTTAAATGTTCATGCCTACTTTGTTATTGATAATCTCCTGTGTACCACTGTATATTTTTTATAATACCATGTACCTATCACTTGAATGTAAAAGCCATGCTATGGCGTTTAAATAAATAATAATGATAATAATAATAACGTAGTATTTATATAGCACAGTTTTGTGATATGTCACTTCAAGTGCGCTTAATTATAATACACTTAAAATTAATCCTGTAGTGTTCCTTACAAAATACAATATTAATAAAAATAATTCATTAAAACTAAATTATAATAAAGAATAAGAGGCAGTTTACGTTTAGAAATAATAATAACAGAGTGCACATAAAACTATGTATAGTAAGGAGGTAATCGAAACCAAACAATTACCAGAAACTTGAGTAACATGGCTTATTATAGTAGATTGAAAACGAGTGAAAATTCATGAAAGGTACGATTTTTTAAATAAGTTTGTTTTTAAAGCTCTTTTGAATTCAGCCATGTTCTGTAAATTAGTAAAAGCTGAGTTAAGTTTGTTCCAAATGAGCGGGCCAGTTACACGAAAAGATCGAACATAATAAACGGCTCTATTTGACCTAGAAAGTTCAATTAAACGATTAGTAACATCTAGATCTGCTGACCTTAGAGTAAGCTGCCTATCGCTTAAGTTTTGTCGGACACATAGCTCCGATATATAGGCTGGCGCCATTCCTTGCAATGCTTTAAAGGTCATTAAGCAGATCTTGAACTCTATTCTTTCAGGGCATCGAAGCCAATGAAGGCGATCCCTTAGAAGCGGGGTAATACGGCAATACTTAAATTCACAAATAATATCTTACTACCCCGTTTCGCCTAAGATTTATATTTCACTTCACAGCTCGTGGTGGAAAAGACTAAAGAATGAATATTTAAATGAGAAGGACACCAGAGCTTATCTTCAGAGAATTTTTGCTATTTCACAATCATATTCTTCTGTTAATTTTTCAACCATTTTCTTAGGACCCATCCTCCAACCCATTACTCCAAAAAATTTGAACAATTCATAAAATATTTCAAGTTAATTTTCACGTTCTATGTTGTTTTATTCAAGTGTTATTATTATATCATTACTAGCTGACCCGACAAACGTTGTTCTGCCATATAAATTATTTCTAGTGAATATTTTGGTTAGTAAATAAAAATTAACGAATGCATTGTAAGTGTGTGGGGATGGGATCTATGACAGAAAGAAGAATGGAGCACTGTAGATGAAGACCGCCGATAAAATAAAAAAAAACACCAACTAAAGTAGGAAAATTAAATAAAAAAATCAATACGAATTTCGAAGAGAAATTGAGTGTACGATATTTTTTGTCGATCCGTTTTAGCCAACACAATTAAGCTTGATGGTTTTCCTACTCGAGAACATGATGCCGAATGAAATATCTAAATGACGCGACGTTTCTCGTGAATGTCTTACGCATGTGTGGATGAAAGTTCGATGAGGTGGACGTAGCGCCATCTGTTATTACATAAATAATTTCGTTCTTTATGAAATACGAAAATATATTAAATATGTTAATCCAAAAATACTAAAACCGCGATGAAAAAATGGGAGGGTGGGGGTAGGAGGGTTAAAATTTGTGGTTATACGTATTTTTTGATGTGAAATAAAATAAATACAAAAAAAAAATTGAGTTTTTTTTCTAGATATGGACACCTTAATCACCTAGCGGTATGAAATTTATTCTTTAAAACCTATTCTCATACCTAACAAATATACATAAAAAAATCATAAAAATCAGTCAAGCCGTTTCAGAGGAATGCGACCACAAACACCGTGACACAAGATTTTTATATATAAGATATGCCTGTCTTGTATATAAAAAAAATCGCTGAATGTGTTGCTAAGCGCAAGTCTCGAGAGCAGCTGAACCGATTTCGCTAATTCTTTTTTTTAAATATTCCTTGAAGTACGAAGATGGTTCTTACGGAGAGAAAAATTAAGAAAATGCGCAGAAAATTGGATAATTTCAGAAAATTTAATGACTATCGCACGTTTAGCGGGGTGGGGGGAGGGTGGTGAGAGGGGGGGGGGAGGGGGAGAGGTGGAGGAGGCGGAGTGGGAACCCCCCCCTAACACCATGCGAGCGAAGCTGCGGGAAAAGCTAGTTGCTTCATAAAACTGAAATAATTATAGAACTTACACAGAACGGTAAATTAACTTTAAATATTTGATGAATTGTTCAAGTTTTTTGAAATAACCAATACCGTATTTTGGAAAGGAATTTACAAATTATAAGTCAGAACATAATCTTTTATTTTTTTTTTTATAAGATAGAGTTTGTTGTAATTTTTTAAACTACCATACTAAACTAATGCCCGTGTTGTGAAAAATAAATAAAATATAATTAATGTTTTTATTTTCGGTATAAGTACCTTTCAAATTATGAATGTTTATTTGGGTCCATGTCTATGACTAAATTTTAAAATAGTCGTCACTCTCTCGTTATTAAATATGTTAATTATGTGTAGTCAAAACTATACACGGTGTCCGGAAACTCGTAGTACAAGCGGGAAACTGGTAAATCTACACCACATTCCGAGTAGATTTGTGATATAACTTTTTTGATTTGAGCTTTCGTTTTCGAGTAAATCGGGTCCGAAGTTGGAATTTTTTTGGTTAAATTGGAAAAAATTGTTCACTAGGGGGTTGATTTCAGTTGTCTAATGTCTTATAAAATGCATCGAAGGGTAAACCGGCCTCAAAAGTTTTTTTAACCCTTTAGTTGCCGAAAAAATGGAAAAATAGAAAAAAAATAATATTAAAATCGAAATGCACAGATCGAAAAAAATAAGTTTTTTGGGTTCTCTACGTGATGTAGATTCACCAGTTTCCCGCTTGTACTACGAGTTTCCGGACACGTTGTATAAAATGAAGAGACAAAATATCCGACTAGAGCACAAAATAAAGTATTTCTCTTTCCTAATCTCCAACATAAATTGTTTTTAAAATAAAACACAGCTTTATCAAGTCAAACACGACAAAATTATAATATCACAACATTATTTCCAACGGTTATTTGCCTGAATTATTAAAACAAGCCACAAAACAAGTCAATGTGATCCGCCTCGTGAAAACATTTACATGAATAAAATGAGGAGATCCAAATTTTCGGTAAAGCTACTCATATGCGTAAATATGTATGAATAATTCATAAACGCATATTTTTCCTGGGCAAGTTGATACTTTACTGGGTGGGTGAGTGGGAACTGTAATAAGGTAGGGTTTGTTTTCGACACTCGTAGTCATTGCCATCTCCTTCCGTACTCCAATTTGAACAATTCCAGATATTTCAGAAGTTTTTGTGGAACAGGGGCTCCCAATATGGTCACGGTGGAAGCAAAAGAAATGTTATAAAAATCATAAATGAATTAATAAATATTTACTCTTTTCACGAGAGTCCCCAATGCGGAATCGGTGAGACTATGGCGTATGGTTCGAGGCTTTGAGTTTCAGAAAAAACACTGGATTCGATCTGGTCACTAGTCAAAACTTATGCTTTGGCATCAACGTTTCGATCAACGGTTTGGCAACAGGGTGATATTGAGAGTATGTAATATTCTTGAACTTGCCGCAAAGGAGGTTGTAATTCTTATTTAAAAACAAGAGTTTTTTCAAACCAAAAATTTTTAAGTTACCACTCTGCGTCTCACCCCGGCCCGTAATGTCCAATACCAACTGATGTTTTATATTTTTAATTGAATAAAAAAACATCAAAAGTCCACCGAAGGCCTAAATTTCATTTGAATTTTTACTTTTAAAAAAGTCCGAAATCGCTGGGTAAGTCGGGTACGTTCCTTAAAACCCTGTACAATCATTTCAAAGTGATTCTTGCTTATCTAGTGGTGTAGTACTGAATCGTGAGAATTCTGGGTAATAGGGGCGGGTGTTCTAAACTATTTCAAATTAATTTGAACTACTCACTGTCGGTATGCACATATATAAATGTTCGCTCTTAAAAATGATTTTACTATACGTAATCTTTTTATTTACGTGTGAAATAATACGTTAAAATCAAACTTTTAAGTATTTGCCCACGCCGGTATTAGAACCAGGGTTGCCAGGTGTTCGGTATTCTACCGAACCGTTCGGTATTTTAGCACCGTGTTCGGTATACCGAAAAATACCGAAGTATGGGCGGTTCAGTATTTTTTTCTGATTAATTTTTCTCCCTAATAAACGATTCAATTGTCAGATTTGACGCAATCGGCAATCGATGTTGCGTAGCGTCCCTACTTAGTTTGTGCGGTGTTGCCGCTTCGTGCACGCGCTCACTGTTTTCGAGCCATTTCGCGGATTAGTGTTGCACATCAGGTGACTACGTACTTGCGTAACGCGGGTTACCGAAATCTAGGGAAATTCTCCTCGAAAATTTTTTTTGCTTACTGTTCGGTATATATTTTGAAAAAACCTGGCAACCCTGATTAGAACCCGCAACCGAACCCTCTGGGTTCGGAGCCGCTCAATAAAAATATTAAAGTTATGAATTTTTAATATCCCGTCAATATTTGAACACAAATGTTTCGAATAAACTTAGCCGACTATAGTACAGGCCTTGGTACTCGACGGATTATAAAGTGTCGCACAATCAAGTCAGTGCCATCTAGCAACGTCAGTTAGCAAATGGCGGAGATTGTTGATGATGATTGTTGTTACTGCTGCATACGCCTGCCATAACACGGGCAAAAAGCGCCTAGGGTCAAAAAATCCACAAATGGTGTAACCATTCAAAGCAGTGAATAAAGATTTTTTTAATTAATTAAATAAACAGTGTTTTAAGTAGTGAAGTTAACTTAGCGGTAGCACTGGCAGGTCTGCACTCTAGTACTCTTGAGTTTTGCATTATGACGTCACAAACCCATCAGTTATGGGTTGGACCGGTAACTATAACGTAAAAACTTTATGAAATATTGGTTTAACACGTACCCGTGTCCATTGTTTAATTATTTTTAATACTCTGTCGGAAATCCAACGGATTTAATTTACATAATATTGTGAATAACGTCAATTAATTCATTCCACTCATAATAACATTTTCAACAGAATTTATGTGTTTTTTAATACCTGTACTGAATGAATTTGTTCCTTTAGTGCAGTAGAGGCCCATTCTGTGAGAAATATTATTGTAACAATATTGTCCTTCAACACATTACTTTGTGTACTCTATAAAATTGTTAATCTCAAGTCAAAATGAAGTTCAAAATTTCAATTTAAACAATAACACCTAAATTAAAAAGGTAAAGAAACAATAAATATATACGGGTTATCGTATCCCATAACTTTGTCAAAACTAAAAGATCACACGGGTGGCATTTCTAAGATTTCTAATAAAGGTGCGATTCCGTGCCACGCGGCAGTGGGCAGACGGCGACAGCAGACGGCGACTGCAGTGCCGCCGACGGCAGACGGCACTACTTAACTCTATGCACTTGTATTGGACCGTTTCCGACACACCACTACAAGTGCCGCGCGGCACTTGCCGTCGATGACTGACGCGTGGCGGCAGACGGCACTCGGGTGCAAACATAGTACTGCCGTACTGCCGTCGACTTCAGACACAATGGACGTGTTGACAGACGGAGAAAGCGAGAGTCTTATTTTATTTTAATTTTATTTTTATTTGGAAAACCAACAGTTACATTATTTACTTAGGTGTATTTACATTTGTATATGTTATTGAACCAATAATAGGTTTTCACTGGTGTGTATGAATTAGAGAGATTAAAAAGTTATAAAAGTTATAATAGTTATAATAGCTTATTGGGATGGGATGGTGGGCGGGAGGGGAAGGGGACGGATCTAATCTGGGAGTGAATAAGTTATTTGTATAGGAGTATAATAGTTTGTATATGTTTAGAAGTTATTTATTGTTTATTTTTTTTAGAATTTGGGGTGCTGTGTTGAATAAGTCGAATTCATTGTATGAATTGTTAAAAAAGTGTGAAACGCGGTTAATGAATGTGTTTTGTTTAGAGTTAGTATTGCATCGAGGTGTGTTAAGTGTATGATTTAGTCTAGTTTGTCTGGTGGGCACTCTTAATTGAATTCTTTCAAGTAATTCCGGGCATTCTATCGCAGATTAATTAATTTGGTGTCTAAAAATCCGTGCTTATTTGATTGCAAGAATGTTCATTATAAAGATCAAAGGATAAGAGAAAACGTTTGGAAAGAAATCGCTCAAGATCTCAATTTTATTTAAACGACAATTACTTCTGAAAATGTCTTCACTCTCATTTAGATGTCTTTTTATCAAAGTTTCATAAGCGCCTTCTTCCAATCTATTTAAGTACATTGGCAGTATAGGCTTTCTACTTGAATAATAGTACAATAATAAATCATCGTCGTCTTCTTCTTCTTGCAATAACACTTGCAGCATTTTATTATTCATAATTTTAAATGGAAGACACAACCGTCGGCAGTACGCAGCGGACGCAACTGCAGTGCCGTCAATCGGTCAATGCCGTCGACTTTGGAACCTGCGCGTTAGTGCCGCCTGCCGTCGGCGGCACTGCAGTCGCCGTCTGCTGTTGCCGTCTGCCGACTGTCGCGTGGCACGGAATCGCACCTTAAGGTGTCACTTACACTATAAAATACAATCATATTTTAATGAAAACGGTCACTTAAATGGAATGAAAACAATAATGTTGTGATCAAAACGGTTTCTTTCATATTTATTTCATAATTATTTGATAGTCACTTTAATATTGCATAAGAAAGATTCGCTCTAATGAAATCGCTCATAAATCATTGTTTTTTTTCATTTTTTTATTTTTTACACATATTAAAAAAAAACCTAAGGACATATATTTTTTTAATTTTATCTATTGTTGAAAATGGTATGAACTAATGATATAATGAATGAGAACATTTTGTCTGATCTCTCAACACTTTGTTATTAATTCATATATTTTTATCACTTATTATTTTCTCTGTTTATCATTTTATTTTTAAATTTTATTATTTTGCTTTTACTTAACTGTTTTGCATGACCGATATTTGCGTGTGTTATTTTTATTAAATCGTGAAATTATTAACCCCGATACAGGCGAACCCTAGTGGGGTTAATAATTAAATGCTAAAAATATATGTATATAAATTGTGAAGAAGCAATAAATAAATAAAATAAAATAAAATTTATTATTTATTATATTTATACCACATTCTATTATTCTTAATAAATAATTAACATAAAAATGGGTGCGAAAAAAAAATACCTGGTACAATATAACGAATATTGATTGATGTTCAAGTGGGATTTAAAAATAAATAAATTGAGGTCTGCATTTTTTGTTATTTTTTTTTGTTATATTAACTCCACACAGGAGGTAAATAATTTCCCTCAGGGCCTATGTCATCGGAGATGCTGTGTAGAGAGTCTTTTTGAGGAGAGGAGGGAATGAACATTGGTCTTGAAGAGACCCATGTTGTAGGAAGGAGGAAACACAGATGCTGGCAAATCGTTCCACAGCCGAGCTGTTGAATACAAGAACGAGTAGAAGAAGCGACCTGTTCTCATGTGACAAATGTCAACCATGTACATATGTTGGGTACGCGTTTGGCGTGTTTCCCAACTATGCACCGGTGCCGAAGGGATCTTCCATTGAAATACCGGTAGAACAAGGATAGCATTCCCACCCGACGCCTGTTCTCTAAAGATTGCAATCTGTCTGTTAAGATGGGAGAATCTATCAAACGGACTTCCCGTTTCTGCACAGAGTCGATGGTATTTTTCAGGTATTTTGGAGCTCCAGACCAGAGGTGGCTGCCAAATTCAACCGCGTGGCGCCTTTGTGATTTGTACAGGATTCGCAGTTGTATACTATTAAATAATCTGCAGGTCCTGTACAGTACGCCCAGTTTTTGAGAGGCCAACTTTACTCTGGCTTCGATGGAACCACCATATCGGAGCTGGTCACTTAGAGTTACACCAAGCATATCAGTGGCAGGCCTCTTCGGTAGATTGCTTCCGTTGACGAAGACTAGATTTGGTCTTTGAAACATTGAATTCAACGAGATTATTTTTACCCAAGGAGAAAACACTCTCGAGGTAACCGTCCATTCTTTGCTTCAAAGCCCTCCGAGCCATTGGAGTTTGTGAGCCCTTGGGGGGCTTGACAAACAAAAAGCTATCATGGACTGCAAGGGCGGATTTAGAGGGGGGCGGGCACGGGGGCACGTGCCCAAACCCCCACCCAGACGGTATTTTTGTGTACTGTGGAGATTCCATCACACTACATACTTAGAAGCTAAAGCTGTCTTTAATAAACATTTAAGATGTAGTTATATGTGAAATCCTATTTAGATACTATTTAGATTAATCTTTACGACGAATCGGCTTACAGTATGAATATCAAAAAATATGCTACGGATAATTTGAAGCTTTTGCTAGCTTTTCTATGTAATGGAATTACAATAAAATTGTTATCTACATAACAAAAAATATAAGCGTAAACCATTAATAAAAGTGTTTTTTCATGACTAAACTATGAAGTAATAATTTTTTTTTTTTTTAAATATCCCTTTTTGGCTAAGACTATTTTTAAGGTTTTCTATGTTCTAACTTTTTTTCGTTCTTATAAAATTATGCACAAAATAAATAAAAACCACTTTTCGCTTACTAGCCTCGTGCAAATAAGACGCTCGATTTTAAATTTTGCAGGCATGAGTATCGAAATATTTCTAGCGTTTATATTCCTCTTAATTTTTCGATTGTTTTGATACTTTCATAAACCTTCCTATACATACTTGAACTTGTAGAAATAAACTTGAAGTATTTATTTTATTTTATTTTAGTTTATTTAGGAAACAAACAGTTATACATATTTTAATAAGAAAGTAACATATTACATGATTGCATTAACCAGCGAAGTTTTCGCTACAATTTATAATATATAAACATGGATTAAAACATTAAAGAAAACATAAAGCGGTAGAAAAAAAAAGAAAAAAAAATATAAATACAACAGAAGTATTGTAACAGTAACAGTATCTTCATTGTAACAGTAATAAGCCACTTGCATGGATTTCATAACGACTTGAAAAAAATCGTGTGGATAGATCTTTTTACTAAGATTACGAAAATCTTGGTAAAATTTTTTAGAAATGTACAGTTTTTTTTTCATTTGTAAATAAATAAATCCATTATTTGGGCTCGCGACGTCACTACATGAAAATGTCCCGTCGCCGAAAATGTTCCTATTAATTTTGTAAAATTCCACATTGATTTATTTTTTTTTATGGCATCACTTTGATTTCAAGCGAATTTTTGAATTTGACATTTAACGATCTATTGTTTGTTCTCTGCGAACTTATCATTTGGCTTGACTTTTTGACAGATGTTCTGAAGAGAACCCCGTACATTTTAGATGTCGATACGTGTTTTAGAGGTATAATGATTATGGTGCTGATTTTAACAAAATTAAATTTTATAATATTCTTACTATTATTATAATTAACAAGTAAAAGTATATTACATTCGTTTTAGTAATATAGACGTGGTACATTATAATGATTTATGAATTTATTTATCAATAAGATGGACCAAGGAAAAAAATATTTATGAGATGTAATATTTTTGGTATGCCTCGTTATTCTCCTGTGTCATTTGTGTGGAAAACGTTATTTTTTTTAAATGATTTTCGGCTATGTAATTATCGTTTTTTCGCACCTATAAAATTATGTCCCGTCTTTCTGGTTTATAAAAAATGATCCGATTTTTCGGATTGAAATTTTCAAAAAATCACCAGAGTTTCGAAAATACGACTAAAAAAAAGAATACGGAATGTTTTAGAATATTTGCCAAAACCGGATTTTTTTTTTAAAAAAGTGATGCAAGTGGCCGATTGTTGATTATTTTGCCCGTCCGCCCCTTGTGCCCGCCCAGAAAACAATCCTTACATTAATTGTTGATTTCTTTGCACGTCCGCCCCTTGTGCCCCCCCCCCCCCCCAGAAAAAAATCCTAACAGAAATTGTTGATTTTTTTGCCCGTCCGCCCCTTGTGCCCCTCTCAGGAAAAAATAGTAACACTAATTGTTGATTTTTTTGCCCGTCAGCCCCTTGTGCCCCCCCCCCACCCAGTAAAAAAAATCCTGGAATAATCTTTTATTTTCTGGGTCTTGTTCTTTTTCATATTTTCGTTTAGATTATTAATATTATCTTCTTCTTCAACGGTATAAAAAAAAAGTTTGGTGTTTTTTTCTGAGAGCATTCACTACCGTTAACAAAGGTATTATATATAATAATATCATTTTGTATCTAATCTCCCACAAGCCCCCGACCACAAAACTGTTGAGAATCCCTGTCGCAGACAATAAGGGGTGGAGGTTTCACCTACCCTTAAATAATTAAGCTTCGCTACGTGGCTTATGTGTGCAACTAAGAGCCAGATTTATTTATACGTTTTCTAGCATTTGTGTTGTTCCTAATGGTGGATGTATTTTTTTTATTTCTCTTCTTGTGTTCTCCTAGTAGAACTATTAAAGTACGTTCATGTGCTTTGCTTTGCTTCCAGGGGCGGGCTGAGAAAAGATATGCACCTCCCAATAATAATAATTACTGCAATGAAAACGATTTACAAAACATATGCGTAAAATATCAAATACGCCTATCACGACAACCTTATCTTGAGCACACGGTACAATCAAATTGCATGTGTTTTCCGTACATTTTCTCAATATTACTATATATTCCATAAAATATCCATTATTTAAATTCTAGACATTGGTTTCTCAAAATTGACAGTGTCCAGCATTCGAATTTGTGTTTTATTTAAGCAATAAAATCGCAGGGCACGATTTCCAATTACTCCAAGGCCGCCTGGAGCTAATGGGACTAAAGCATCCCCATTTGGGGTATGATGTGAGGCTAAGAGTAGTAGGAAGGGAAAAAAATGGCGAAGAGAAATATTAGAAGTACCTGATTTTTCAGAGCTGGTTACTAAACAAATCTGAATCTATTTCAAGCAGAGTTTGGTCTATCACCAGGGCGGAACTGAGAGTATTTTCGTTTCTGTTTAGTATCATAAACGTATGCTTATTAACATCTGGCATTCGGAATCTAAATTCAAAAGACATTAATTATTTATGCACTCCCAAATAGTTCATAACTTTTCTCAAGGCAATAAGGAACTCCAGTGAAAAATATTATGGCTTTAAAAAATATGTCCATGTAGACCAATAAACGCTGATTCTGAATATATAAGTTTTATTAAACAATATTAAACGCAGAGTTTTTAAAAAAATATTAAAAAGTCAATTTTTAATCGGCTCATAGAAACAAGCCGTCAAGTTGGTATTATTGAAATGTTTAGTGTTGACGTCAATGTAGGTATGACATAGGCCATCGTATTAACAACGTTTCATCTTATTCGTTTATTTACATACATAGTGTTTATAGAGATTTTTTTTTTAATTAGGCAATTCACCCTAATAAGAGTGCTTTGTGATTATACAGGGTGTTAAGGAATGTACTTGACTTTCTTTAACTAGTGATTCCTGACATTATTTGGAGTAAAAAATGTAAATTAAATTTTGGTCTCCGGTGACTTTTTTCTACGACTTTTTTTTTTCAAAAATTTTTTCTTCAAAATCAAACAAAAAAAATTTCTTCCGCATGTCGTCATTGGTCACTCAGCTGGGTGTCCGACAAACCCCTTACCCCGCCTCCAACTGTTCAACAACTACCATTTTTTTATGTTCTTGTAGAAAAAAAAAAAAAAAACATAAAATTTTTTTTATTCCAAATAATGTCAGGAATCACTGGTTAAAGTAAGTCAAGTACGTCCCTTAACACCCTGTAGAGATTTAGTTGTTGTGTTTATTGAAACATTATTTAGGCCTAAATAGTTCAGTTTCAAAAATGAAAGTATATCTTATTAGTTTATCTCTATTATTGAAAATTTCAAAAACTACTACAAAAAAAATAGTAATGCTACTCTAGGGAGAATACTTCGAACTTTGAATTTCAAAATGGCGCCAGTTGAACAGCTGATTGCCCGATCCTATAGTAACTTTTCGGGAGTGATGACGTCACACGATCCACTACACATAGGGTGGTTTTCGAGGGATCTTGAAAAATTTAAACTTTGACAATTATTTTAACTATTAAAACTAACTTTGCAGTTATTTAAGTTAGAAGGTCATTCATTATTCATTAAAAAAAAATTAAAAAATTGTAATGGGGTTCCTTATTGTTGTAGAAAATACTGAAATGAGAATGATTTTAACAAACCATTCCTTCCCCTTGCTGCGTATTAAGGAACCTGAAATTATTACATTCATTATTTAGCTTTTCTTTCTTCCTCCATAAAACACGTACATTATTATGTTAACGACTAACTGGCTCCAAATACTGATATTTTGTCGGTTTGGAAATATTTATGGAAATGAATATGTGTAATAACGGTATTTCAAAATAAACACCAAACTTATAGTTTTTGTGCAATAAAATAATCGAAAATCCATTTTTTGAAGGAAGCCAAAAAGGGGTTAGCGGAACAAATTACATATAGAACCAACCCCTTCTTTTCCCCTCCCTTACATACTTAAACCAATAAAAAAATTATTTTCCTCTCTTATATGTACTTGCAACTCTCTCTGTCATTATGTTATTTTACTCTCAACCTTATTAAAAAACCCAGTGAAAATTTTATTCAATTGACAAACGGCCGCGGATGTGAAAACATTACTAATTAAAAATTTGTTCTCTGAAAGAAATACACGTGGTTTCCACGGCCTGAGAGGGTAGTTTATCTCTGTTTTAACCATTGATGTCCGAACGATATTTGTATTTTTTCCATAGTATTTTGAATGTTCTATATATTTCTTATTTTTGAAGGTGTTGTAAAAACAAATACCATTTATGAAAACTAGATAAAATTACCTTTTAGATTTGTGTATTTGAAATACACTTTAGCTTTCAAAAACTGCCATATTTTAAGATTCAAACTCGGAAAAAAATGGAAAAATATTTCCTCCCACAACATTTTTGACCAAAATGTAGAGAAATTTAAATAAAATCAAAATTTAAAAAACACAGTCCTTTTATGTAATAAATTTGGAAGGAAACTATCACCTCACTTTTTCATCGTGTATACAATAAAAAAATATTAAAAAATTTCAAAGTTTTTTTTTATTGCCAAAAAAATAACTTAGAAATAATACCGAAATTTAAAACAGATTTCTTGCATCTCTAAAGACGTTAATTTTTTTGATACGTTTACGAACACATGTATTAGATTTTAATGTTATAAAAAATTATCACTTTTAAGAAATTCTCTTAAAATAAAGATCTTAAAATGAAAATTTTATCTTTTAAGTAACCTAAAAAAAACAATATTCTCACAGTTCAACTTTGAAAGTACGACATTTGTACAATAACTTAATTAAACTGATGTAAACCACACAAATAACATGGTAAATATATCAATTATCTGAACAGAAGAGTAAATTCGTCACTACAATAGAAATTATTAAGTAAAATCACAAAATTTTCGATATCCCGCCATAAAACACACCGAGGTGTTTAGTCATCGCGGGCTGTCGCGGGCCGAAGAACTAATGCATAGGCGCGCCAATAATGCCCCTTGCGGAGAAAAATTAAAACAATATTGTTTCCTAGTAAATTAAAACCATATACAACGTTGTCACATCTTCAATGCGTTTTAACGGCGTGACCACGTAAGAAACGTTATTGGTAATAAAACGTGTTTTAGTGTATACGAGGTTTATTTATGTTATTGCAATAATACAGTTAATCGGTCGCGCTGTGGTTTTTTTTTTAGTAAGGCTGTATATGTTTATATTATGTCTCTGTTTAATTGTAATATTATCTAACATTATATATCAGACCCATGCCCTAACGACGTTTAATTAAAACGAAACCCAGTCGTCACCCGGTCTGTTGTATATAAAAATGAATCGCTGAATGTGTTGCTAAGCGCGAATCTCGAGAGCAGCTGAACCGATTTCGCTAATTCTTTTTTTAGAATATTCCTTGAAGTACGAGGAGGATGGTTCTTACGGATAGAAAAATTAAGAAAATTGCGCAGAAAATTGGATAATTTCAGAAAACCTAACGACTATCGCACGTTTCACATTTCGCTTGTTTGAGAATGACATTTTGCAAAACAATTCTATTTTTGAAAATCTTTTAGTTGATAAATTTATTTAAAGTAGGTACTCCCCTAATAGTTTGAATCGAACCAAGAATTTTAGATATTTTAAATAGGTACCTATGTTAGGAACCAAATTTAATATTGAATAAAAATTGTAAAAGGTGGCACGCGGGCTGTTTAAAAACTGAATGTACTGGGATTGAATATATGGAAATCGGGAGGGAGGGAGAGATGGCGGAGGGGGGGGGGGGGGGGGAGGGGAGATGGAGGAGGGGGGAGGGTAAAGGGGGGGGAGGTGGAGGAGGCGGAGTGGGAACCCCCCTTACACCATGCGAGCGAAGCCGCGGGAAAAGGCTAATAATAAAATAAATTCCATAAAGCGGTGTACCTATGCATAACATTTTGAAACCCATTCCATGTTTAAATTTAAAAGTGGTAAATATTTCATTAACATTTTTATGCACATGGGAACTGGTCACAATAAATTGTCATGTATTTTTATTTTTATTTATTTTGGACTTAAATTTTGAACTTGTTTTTTTATTGGTCAATTGTTTGACGTCCGGCGTGGTCTAGCGGTAAGGCTTTTGACTCGCAATCTGAAGGTCGCGGGATCTATTATTTCATGATTAATTCATTTAAAATAATATATAGTATATTTGGGGCACATTCCAGAGTGGAAGATACTATTAGTATCGCCCTGGTGACAGACCACCATTCAGAATTAAAACGTTGCTTGAAATGGCTTTACCGTGTTTGGTGACCAGATCTGAAAAGCCAGGTACTTTCCTACCTTCCTCTTCCCCATCTCCTTCCCTTCCCCACTACCTTCAGCCTCACAATATACCCCAATTGGGGATGCAATAGACTCACTGGCTCCAGACGGGAGCAGCTGGAACTCTTGTCAGGCAATCATATAAAAATCAAATATGAATGTATGAGGTTCATTGACATAAGCAGACCCTGCGCAGAAAAGTAAAGTTCGCTAAAGTATGGCAACGATTTGCAGCGCAGTCCATTGTAGAACTTGTCTGCGCAGGGTCTGAATATATGTTCGTTTTCAAAAATAAGCGGTGTATGAGAATTATAACATGTAAGAGTGTCTTACTTACTAACACATGAACACAGCGTAACACAATAATTCGATTTTCGAAACCAGTCCGTTCTTATGTTTACCCAATTTGACATTTGTGCTCGTAGTTAAGTTTTATGCGCAGCTGGCAATTGTAAAAAGGACTAATTCATAAGCAAATTTTATTTTCCAGGTCCAAATAGGGATATTACAAAGCAAGATGCCTGTTTACTATTACGTCATTTATTGACAAATACCTGTTTAATTCATTTATTGACAAATCACAGAAAGGAAGACGGCGCGCGCACTATGGAGTAGCCCGGAACGAGACCGGTCTCATAAATCGGAAAACTGTAAATTTTTTGTCAGATGGTCGATAAGTTTTTAATGGTTCGAATTTTTTTTCTTCTTTTCTTTCCTATATTTAAAATAATATCAGTCAAAGTACGGGTTCAGGCTAAGATATTTAATTGAATCAAAATGTGAAATATATTATTATAAAAAAATATAAAACTTAAATAAGTTTTATATTTTTTTTATTATAATACGGTCAGTCAAAAAGCAGTCTCCTATTGTTTTTCTCTTTTAATTGTCAAGAAATAATAAATTCAATTACCCTGGACTAAAACCACACCATTGACGATTAAGTTATCGCTTTTCAATTTATATATACAGGGTGTCCGGGGGTAAAGTGCATTAACTTCGGGAGGTGATTCTACATGATAGTACGAGTAAAAAGGATATTTTTTTTGTATATATATATTTTTTTATTTTTAATAAGGTTTACATGGTATTTACATGATAATTTTACATCTCAGGTTTTTTTTACTACCCTTCCATTAAAAGCACTTGCTTGTGTATGGAAGGGGAGTGTACATAAATGCTTTTAGTTATTAGTTATAAGTTAGTATTTAAATAATTCATTGTATATAAATATATGTGAGCTGCAGTATTTATTTTGATAATGGTGTGTATTTGAAAAAAAAGAATGTTATGAAAAACTTAGGATATTTGTAAGATTAATTGACAGTAGTTTTTTCTTAAGAATATGTTTAAAATGTCTCTTGACAGAGAGCAGTATTCGGGAATTATCATTAATGCTTCTGATTTCTTCTGGTAGACGATTGAAAAAAGTTATAACCTGGTAAGTATAATGATACTGTGCAAAAGACGTATTTAGTTTTGGGCATAGAAAAACATGTTTAAGTCGTGTTCTGTTTTCATTTAAAAATGGATATTAGTATAGTCGCAGGATTTTTTTAATATAATTTTAATAATTGTTCTTTGTATAATTTCTATTGAAAGAAGGTTACATTTATACGCGGATCCCCAACTAATAATAGAGTATTGTAAAGTTGATTGAACTAAGACATAGTAGATTAAATATAGATTTTTTTATCGACAGAAAATTTCTAATTCTTAAAAATATATATATTAATTTTCTGATTTTGTTTACTACCTGACATATTTGTTCCTTCCATTTCAGATTTTTATCGATAATTACTCCGAGATATTTAATTTTGTTTGTTGTTTTTAATATTGTACAGTTTGATTTGCAATAATTTTGGCTATGAATTTTAGTATTATCGTGTATGACAATGTTAAAATTTTTGGGAGCATCGTTTGGATAGATTGCAAATGGAATTACAAATGTCTTTTCACTATTTAGTGAAAGTAAATTAGTGTCGAAAAAATTCTTAAGCGTGTTGATGTCTTCTGTGGCATTTGATTCTACATTTTCCCAAGTATAGTTGTTAAGTATAGGCATTTGATTCTACATTTTCACTTATTATTAATACTGAATCGTCGGCGTATGATGTAATTTGACCATTTAAACGTTGAAAAAAAATATCGTTTACATATATGGTAAAAAGGATTGGTCCAAGCACTGTACCTTGCGGGATTCCAAAGCTTGAAATCTCTTGATCACTATTAACACGATTGATTTTTACCACTTGAGGGCGGTTTTTAAGTAGTTGGTGATCCATTTAATCGCGTTGCCTTTTATGCCAATATTATTTAACTTTTTTAATAGCATCTCATGGGATATGCTATCGAATGGCTTTCTGAGGTCAATAAATATAACCGCACATTTTTTACCTTTATTTAATGATTCGTAAATGTATGAAGTTACGTTAGCAATGGCATCTTGTGTGCTGAGTGATTTAATAAAACCAAACTGGTTTTTGTGTAGTATTTTATTACTATCTAGGAAATTTACCAATTATTTTTTTACTATTTTTTCAAAGATCTTTCCTATGTTAGAAATTAGACAAATTGGGCGATAATTCGTTACTTGGTGTGGATCACCAGATTTGTAAATGGGTGAGATTATTGTGTTTTTGTAGTTCATTGGAAATATTCCTTTCGTTAAACTCAAGTTTATTAAATGAGTGATGGGTTTTATTAAGTAAGATTTCATAGATTTTAACATGTGCGCCGTAATATAATCAAAACCGGGAGACGAACCTCCTTTCATATTTTCTATTATTTTTAAGATTTCACATTCTGTTGTTATTTCAAATGTTGAAAGTATATTACGTTTCTGGAAATTTTTATTTGTATGTTTTTCCGAGTTAGAAGGCTTATGAATGGAATGCAACAATAACATTTGGCTGTCATCAGTTCTTTTGTTTTGCTCTTTCAAAAAATATTCTTAAACCAATCTTTTTATTGTGTTTTGGCTGTAAAAAGTTTAGTGTGTTGGAATCTTCTCCCCCCTGATCTTCCAGGAGTCACTTCTTGCTGCTCATTTTCAGATATTTATATAATTTTTTTACTTCTGTCACTTTTTATATTAGCTGTAATTTTTTGAACAATGGAGGAGGATTTCCCTCCTGTACCCCTTACAAAGCCCCCAGATCCCCCTCCTGACCCTCCAGATGGAGACATTTCAGATAAAATAGACTTTTCAGAACATTCAAACATTTCAGACAATGAATCTGTCATCCTAACCTCAATTAAAAAAAGAAAATTTAGTCCCCTTTCCCCAAAAAAACATGATTCGCCTTTGTCTTCTCAGTCCCCTCCAGCTCTTCCTCAACCTCCTCCAACAATCTTTTACTCTACTCATTCCCGTGGCCCCTACATTGTATATGCGCAAAAAACTGAACAAGGTAAAACCATCCATCCTCTTGAATTTGGTAAATTTCTTTCAAATAACAAGAACCTTTCGATTAAACCTGGAGGTGTTAAAGCCGAGGGTCGCTTCCGAATCTCTGTTGAATTCCTGTCAGGTTCAGCCGCCAACAACTTTATCAAAAATATATTTATTTCATCAAATTCTAAATTCAAGGCGTACATCCCAACTTTCAATGTCACTCGAATGGGCCTGGTCAGGGGTATCTCGACCGATCTGTCCATTCCAGAAATCCTGTCCTCACTTTCATCCCCCCAACATATCGGCAATCCCATAAAAGCCAGGAGGCTAAATTATAAGGACACCTCTGAGGGCATCGTTTCCTGGAAGCCCTCCCAATCGGTCGTCATCACATTCGAAGGACAATCTCTTCCCTCCCATATTTATTTATTTTTCAACTCCTTACCAGTTGAAATGTACACTTATCCCACCACTCAATGTTACAACTGCTGCCGTTTTGGTCATACCAAAGCTGCATGCAGATCCCCTCCCAGATGTTTCAAATGTGGAGAAAACCACTCGGCTGACCAATGTTCTTCTCTCTCTTCACCTAAATGTTTTAACTGCTTAGGCGCTCATTCCACCATTAACTCTTCTTGCCCCGAACAATCTCGCCAAAAAAATATAAAAATTTCTATGGCCTCTGAGAACTTGTCTTTTCTGCAGGCTTCTAAATTATTCCCGCCTGTCAAAAAATCATTTTCCGAGGTTTTATCCAGTAACTCTTCATCCAACCCTCTCGCCTCCTCCTCAACATCTTCCCGTTCAACAAAATTCACATACAAAAACCCTATCTCTAAACAGGCTCGTGGATACGATCAGCAACAACACAACTCACTTCTCTTAAATCCCAATGGTTCTCCTCTTTCACACGCCACAAATGGGTGCGCAAACAATTATAATTCATCCTCAACAAACTATCAAAAGCTTTCTGAACAACTCTCCCAAGATAATTCTTCATTTATTCAAACTCTTATTATGCTTCTAATTGACCTAATTTCTTCTCAAACTAATCTACCGTTCAACGCTGCTTCTATTATTTCCACATTAAAATCATTTATTCAAAATGGCTCTTCAAGATGTCAGAATTCTTCAGTGGAATAGCCGCAGTGCTATTTCTAACAAATCAAACCTACTTAACCTATTAAATTCAAACCTTGTTTCTGTGGCTGCTGTCTCGGAGACATGGTTTACTCCATCCACCCACTTTAATGTGGGAGGGTACTCCTGTCTCCGCAATGATCGCCCGGAAGGTACGGGCGGAGGTGCTGCCCTTTTTATTAAAAAATCCCTTCCGTTTTTCCCAATAAATAATATCAAACCCCCCAATGCTGACTTTCAAATGGTTGCAGCTAAAATAAAGGACACTTCCTTTGTTTCTATCTATCTTCCCCCAACATCGCACTTCAATAAACAAGCGTGGTTGCAAATTGTCCGTCAACTAAGCCCTCCTTTCTTTTTATTGGGTGATTTTAATGCCCATTCTCCCGTCTGGGGTTCTGCTTTCTGTGATCGAGACGGTCGAAGTGTGATGGATTTCCTAGATGAATACAACCTTTTTCTTTTGAATGACGGATCTCTATACTAGAATCTCTCGCCCCAACACAAACCCCAGTGCAGTGGATCTCTCCATATGCTCTATTAATCTGGCACCTCTCTCCTCGTGGGTGGTGTCCCCCGACCCTTGCTCCAGTGATCATTTCCCGATCACCATCACTTATCAAACTTCTTTCCATTCAGACAAGTCCCATATTTCGACAAAGATTAAAATAAAACACACCAAATGGGACGAATTTAACTCACATATGGATAAGTTTATACAAAATTTATCCTATACCGATACATTATCTGTCAAAGATGACTACGATAACTTCAAATCAATGCTCGTAACTGCAATCAATAAATCAAATCCTCCCCCTAAAACCAAATCTCTCAAAAAACTCCCTCCAACTCCCTGGTGGGATGAGGAATGTTCCAAAGTAGTGAGAATTCGGAAAGCTAAATCTCTTTCCTATCGTCACAATATGACTATGGAGAACTATCTCATATACAAAAATGCCGAAGCGAATGCCAAAAGGGTATTGAGGTCAAAAAAAAAATCCGGGTGGTACAACTTCTGCAGTTCAGTATCTCCGAACACTCCAATTTCGGAAGTTTGGTATATGATTCGAAGATTTCGATCCTCCTTCAGTCCAACATCTCCTCGAGCTTCTCATTCTAAATAGATGGACGAGTTCTTGGACAAAATTGCCCCCCCTTCTGTACCTAACTTAGATGAAATAACTCCAATCCACAACACTCCTTTGTCTGATCATTGGCTTGACTCTCCATTCACTTTAATTGAATTAAAAAATTGTTTATCAACAGTCAAGGACTCATCTCCAGGCAGAGATGGTATACCTTATAGCATTATCAAAAATAGTAATGATAATGTTCTAAATCACTTTTTAAGCATCTTAAATAAAATCTTCCAGACTGGCATAATACCTGATGACTGGAGTTCTCAAATAATCATCCCAATTCTAAAATTAAACAAATCACCCAATTCTGGATCCAACTATAGGCCAATTGCTCTTTCATCCACCCTTAGTAAAATTTATGAAAAATTAATTAAAAACCGGTTAGAATTTTTCGTCGAGAGTAATCATCTTCTCTCTCCATCCCAATTTGGATTTAGGAAAAAGAAATCTACACAAGATAACCTTGCCATCATCAGCACTGATATTAATTTATCCATTTCTAACAAAGAAGTATGTCTTGCAGTCTTTATAGACATAGAAGGCGCCTTTGACAATGTTTCCATCCCAATTCTTAAAAAAAAACTTTTAGGCCTTGGCTTACCCCTCATGTTTGTCCAATCTATTATTAATCTTTTTCTCGATAGGAAAATTTTCATTGAGCTACCAGATGTTACTCCTCAGAGTAGGTCAATTTGGAAGGGTTTACCCCAAGGCGATGTATTATCCCCCTTACTGTATAATATATACACACACGATATGCATGTCACCATTCCCCCTCAAGTAAAAGTCGTTGAGTTCGCAGATGACATAGCTTTCTTCTTATCATCCAAAATCATTCCATCCGCCGTTAAATATCTTAATGAAGCCATGGATGCCCTTTGCACATGGCTTACTTTAAATGGTCTTGAACTTTCAGTACAAAAGAGTCAGTGTGTTACCTTCTCAAATCGTCATAATAATCCCCCTGTTCAAATTTTATTTAAAAACTCGCCAATCCCCAATGCTTCCGAAGTAAAATTTTTGGGAGTAACATTTGATAGGAAACTTAAATGGTCTTCCCACATTAATAATATAGTTACTAAATGTGAAAAAAATTTAAATATTATCAGATCATTGACTGGCGTTTGGTGGGGTGCTCATCCTATCTGCATTAAGTTGCTCTACAATGCACTTATTCGAAGTCATCTCGACTATGCCTGCCCACTTTTTAGTACTGCATCCAAAAATGCACTCAGTAAATTAGACAAAATTCAATCTAAGTCATTGCGAATAATAACTGGCGCGATGCAATCGTCGCCCATCAATTCCCTTCAAGTAGAATATTCTGATCCTCCTCTTTATTTAAGGCGTCAATTATTTGCTGACAAATTTGTTCTTAAATGTTTAAATTCTAAAAGTCATCAGATTATTCCCAGAGTCTCGTTGTTCAACGACTCAACACATTCATCTACAATCAGAGCTCGAACTAAACCTCTCCCTGCCATTTGTAAAAATTTTCGCTCTCTCTCAGAGCTTCAAATTATCAAAAATGATATTCTTCCTTTGTACAAATTAAAATATAGTCACGTCACCCTATCCCCAACGATTTTAGAGGGGATCGGCATCCTTAAAAGTCATTCCAATCTCCCAGCCCGTACTGTCAATAATATGTTCAATGACATTATTTCTTCTAAATGGCCCAACTCTTCTCTTTTATTTACTGATGGCTCCAAATCTCCGGACTCTCCTAACTGTGGTATTGGTATTAACGTTTACCACAATAATTCTAATGAAAGAATATTTTATTCAATTTCAAACCAATTTTCAATATTTTCTGCCGAGTGCATTGCGATTATTGAATCTCTCAAACATATAATAAAAAATAATTTTTAACATTCTCTTGTTCTCTCTGACTCTCTCAGTTCCCTCCAAAAACTTAAAACAAGTCCTCTTCTTCATCCTGATGATCACTTTGTATGTCTTATTCGAGTATTGATAACCTCCATTCAAAGCTCTGGAAAAACTGTCACTCTGATTTGGATTCCTGGACATGTTGGCATAGTGGGTAATGATATTGCTGATTCCTTGGCAAAACAAGGAGCGTCTAACCCTACCGTTACCCTCGTAAACCATATTCCCCTGTCTGATATTTTTTCCATCATCAAAGATAGATCCCGCAATGTTTGGACAGAGTATTGGAACATTGCTAGTCAATCCAAGGGTGCCCGTTACGCCTCAATACAAAGGACTATCCCATCAAAACCGTGGTTTCAAAAATTCCCCCATTTTTCCAAAAAAGAAATTTCCTTACTTATTCGTATGAGAATCGGACATTGTTCCGTTCCTTCTCACCTTTATAAAATTCATGTGCTTGACTCCCCAGATTGTACGTTCTGTGGTCTAGATGTGGGAACTTTAGATCACATATTTTTTGATTGTCCCTCTCTAAATAAATATCCTCTCTTCTATCAAGCGTTATCAAAAATTGCCTCTCCTCCATTCAACATCTCATCTCTTTTAAGTCTGAACTCTACTCCAATCTTCCATAAAATTCTGAAATTTGCACATTTAAATAAAATTAATATATAAATTCACCTTTCCTTTCTCTGTAATTATAAATGATGGCCTAGAACACCCTTGAAGGGTGAAAGCCAGAAATAATTGAAAAAAAAAAAAAAGGCTTATGAATATTTTTCGCAAGATTTTTTCTAACATTTGCAAAGAAGGATTTAAATATGTTTGCACATTGTTTAGGCTGTATATTGGCATCAATAATTTTTTTATCATGTTCGATGTACTTAATTTTTTGTGTTTTTTTTTTTGTATTGTCTATGGCCAAATTCACAGTTTTCCACATTTGTTTATGGTTATTTTCTGAAGATAATATTTTATTTTTAAAAAACTCTTCCTTACTTTTTTTAATATAAGATGTTAATTTATTTTTATATTTTTTATAGAAAACATATGCTTTTTCATCATGGCGATTTTTTTAAGTTGTTTTATAAAGTTTTTCTTTGTTTCTGATAGATAGATAAATAACTTTTTTCGAAATTCCAACTATTAGGGGTAGTTATGAGGTAAAAAGTTGAAATTAGTCCGGCGTGTGCGGCCAGATTTATAATTTTCCGCTGTTACGATACAGGCCAATCACAATCGAGTCGGGCGCCCGGCAGGCTCTCAGCAAGTAAGATCGTACCTCACACTAAGGATTTTTAGTAGGTACGTCTTTTTGTATGGGAAAAAAAAAGTTGGAATTTCGTAAAAAGTTGTTAATCTTTTTTACTCCTACCATCATGTAGAATCACCTCCCGAAGTTAATGCACTTTACCCCCGGACACACTGTATATATATTGAAATTGACAACTATATAAATATCTCCATCCATTTCCAAAGTTTAGGTCCATCTTTTACAAGGATATTTATGTAGAGTGGTAAAAAGCACGGTCCTGCTTCCTAAGGCCAGCCGCTATGGCTTTTGTTGGGCGAAAGACGTGCCTTAAGCTTTTTAAGGGTTGTGATGTATTGGAAAGAATTTATTATGCATCCCTGCTCCAAAAAATCAACCATAATCAAACCCTCCGCATCTCTGAGTACCGTCGCTATAACTTTCCCTGCCGATCGCAGTTTTGAATGTTTTCCTTCTCGGTGAGTTTGTTTTATGCCATTCTATGACTGCCTCTTTGATTCAGGTTCCATGAAACCCACGTTTCGTCTCCGGTCACGATTTTTGTGCAGTTGCATCACCGTACACATTTTTTAGTCTTTTATGAAGGCGAATAGGTGTTTAACCTTCTGCATTCAAGAATTCAATCATAGATCGCTGGCAAATACGAACATTGATATCGGCCTTTTGCAAGCGACTGCAGTGCTGCCACCTGTTGACGCAGAAAGTTACCATTACAGTAGATTGTAGATGAAGGTTTGAGGAATAGCGCCAAATTATTTTTTTATTTAATTAGAAAACAATAGGAGGCATTAGTTTTTGCCTGACCCTACTATATTATAATGGAATTCCACCATGAATTATCAGTTTCAAAAATTAAAGCATTTGAGCTAGATTATATATGGTTTGTTATATTATATCATCGCAAAAGTTTTTTAAGCTTTAATAATACGAATTTTTAGTATTTTAGTTTTAATAATAATGATTTATAAGCTCCCTTTAAGCCAATGGTACCTAAACCAGATTTTGACCAAGTTCAGGTTAACTTTCAACTGGTCGCACGGTTTGCCCCTGTAGATATTAAAACACCATTATACAATGGAAACATTTTTTCAATGCGTTCATTATAAAACTAATCGCCCATCTTCGCCATCTCCCCGTCCCATTTCGCTTGTGGGTTGTTCTATCAATTTAGATGTCTATGATCAGGAATTAGGTGTCATTTTGCAGTCCGGTGACATCGTGGTATGCGCTCCGCCTTGTTCCAACAGCGATGGATAAGAGGAAGCTTGAAAAGTACCTGGCTATTTAGACCTGGTCACCAAATACGGCGAAAGCTATTTCAAGCAACGTATTGATTCTGAATATTGGTATTTTACCAGGGCGATTCTGAGAGCAATTACCGTTCTGAAATTGAACGGACTATACGAATTTCTACCGATTTCTTACACATCTCCCAAACATTTGAAGTTTTTAAGCTCTTAAAAAATAAATGTTATTTTTTAAGACAATATCTTAGACGTGTTCCACGCCGAAACGCAAATTATATGAAATTCCCTCGACAGAAAAAAATCGCAAAGTAGATATGCTCCGAAAATTATTATAAACATGTTCATTTCACTTATTTTAGAAGTTATATGTACGAAAAAAATCACAATGTTTCTTTAAATGCTATTTTTGATGTTCCCACGAGATTTTCGCTGTATTTTAAACGAGTAGTATTTTATCAAACATTTTCACAATTTTTCCTTCTATTTTATCTTTTTAAATATTAGCGCGCTCTCTCCAAAATTCGTAATTACATATCTCTCCATCTTCTTCTTTTTGAGCGGGGATGCGGATCCTTAAAATAATTATTAGACGGTAAATAAAAATTTTAGCAACTTTATAGAATCGACATTCATTTAAAAAAAAAATAATAAAGGTCAGTGGCTGACTTGCTACCGCATTTATGTCCCACCCAGGCGTTGTAAGTTCAATTTTCAAAACAACATTTTCCGCTTACTGTGACGGTAGTAGGAGTTTTTTAAACGTTGTTGGGTTATTTTTAACCCGGGAATGTTAAAAAAAAAAGAAAAAAAAAATCTGAGTTATTTACGTAGGTACTATGTTAATTGATGCTAGTCGGTGCTACTCGTTCCCATTTTAATGAAAAAAATTGGTTACTTTAATTTGTACATTTTATCGTTAAACTGTATATACTTCGGTGGCGGTATTTCTTAATAAGGCATTATTATCACGAAGATTTTATTAATATCTATCGTAATTATGATCAAATTTTGATTCTACCACATTCGGCTGAGTGCGAGTTGCAAAGCCCACACAGGTACCAGATTATTTTGGCTTTGCGATGTTATTAATTTTGCAAGTGAAAACTGTTACTAATTATATTAGATTTTGTGTGGCTATTCCAGAACTGCATTATAAATTAACAATGCAAGTTTTATAGGTGAGTGTTAACGAGTTATTATCCTTTCGCAGTTATCTTTATCCGCGTTTTTTTTTTACATTAACTCCACACAGGAGGCCCTGAGGAAAATAATTTCCCTCAGGGCCTTTGTTCTCTTTAATTTAGTATTTGTTTTCTTCTTATCAATCGACACACTTAATTTTGCGATCGAGTGTGTCGCCACTATTCGGTATGAAGAAAAAACTAATTTTCGATATTTTAGTGCATACCTCATTCCTCTTAGCTACGTTATCATTTTAGAAAGGTTTATTGAGACATCGTGTGGGTGTTGATGATATTGAATAAATGATTTATTTTCATCTATGTATTTTGAATGCGTCATTAATTTTTTTAACATTAGGTAAGTCTATTAAGTCCACTCAGGAGGCCCTGAAGGAAATAATTTCTCTTATCTTTGTGGACGCAGGGTAGAGGGTCGTTTTGAGGTCAGAAAGGAGTGAACCTTAGTATTAAAGAGATCCGTGTTTGAGGAGGGAGAAAACTCAGAGATCGACAAATCATTATATTGCCGAGCTGTTGCATGCCAAAACGAGTCGTAGAAGAACACTTTCTCCTGCGACAAATTTCAATCATGTACAAATTTATTTCCCGACTATGTATCTACCGGTGCTGAATGGAGCAAGGGCACTGGATCATTTTAGCATATTCCATTGAAATAATGGTAGAACAAGGACAGCATTCCCATCTGACGTCTAGATTGCAATAATTGAAAATATAGACACACAATTGAAAATCTTAATTTTTGGGTGCGAAGACGAAGACTGAAGAATCACTTCAAAAGATGCCCTAAAACGAGTATTACTATTCGAGTAATTTATTAGCCTAAATACACCAGCATAACGCAGGTCTCACCAAAAGTTTTCATTAACTTTTAACATTATTAGATATATATGTTTGAGAATCTATTTCATTCAGAATTCAAGATTTTGCAACTTAGCTATTATGGCTGTTGTTGTTAGTATCATTATTGAAAAACAAACTTTTACTTCCTATTGAAAATTCATCATTATAACTTCCACAGAAATATCGTATTACAAATTTATTAACTTTGAAGAGCAGAATAAATGTGCTTGTCTTTAATAACTATACAGAGATAAGTTTTAAATAACACTTTTAAAAAATCATTCCTAAGATTTACTAGAAAGCGGGTTGAATTTTAACTTTATTGTAGTACCTACTTGTTTTATCAAACATAAGTAAAATAGAGAAAATATTATTTTATTATTAAGTAAGTGAATAGGAACCCACTTAAAAATAACAATGGCGTACGGTTTCAAGGAGCGGTATTTATTTTGTCGTCTTAAATAAGACATAATATTTTCCTATTTGTTTTCTTGTTTATGGTTATCCCTTTTATAGTAAGGACGTAAAAATATCCCGATAATCCTTGCTAAGGCCAGTCTCTTAAATCATCCACTTATTCTCTGTCTTTTCTCTACTCTCGGAGGGTAGGCGTTATTGTGTAATGAAAACCTTTACCAAAAATACTAAGTCCATCATTATTGTATTTCATGAGAAGTCACATAGAAAAATTTCCAAATATTTTGTTGCTTTAAGAATACCTTCTGATGGTTTCGGGAAAATAAGACATGTTTTTTTTTCGACAATATCGTTCATTTGTCATAAATACATTGGATTGAAGCTCGTACGATATATTCATGAAAATGATGTAGGTGAGGAAGCAATGAGGTCAATAAACCAGTAACCATTGCTATATTTATGAGTACCTAGTTGTACGGAATTCAACGATCTCAAGACATGACAATTTATAGAAGAAACATGATGGTATAGATATAGTCCACAAACATGATAATTTATAGAATTCACTACTTGGTGACGACCGGCAGCTGCCTGTATCGGATGGAGGGATTTTCCAAGATCTAGCGATCGAGCTCAACAGAGGGCGATGGAGTTTGGAATAGATTCGAATTCTACGAAGGACAAAATCCATCAGCAGCAGTAGTGGGATGAGATTATTACATAAGTCGTAATTTAGTTACAGTAGTTGATTATATTCAGTCAACAAACTACTATTGATACACTCTACATAATCGACGTGTTGTCATTTCTCTACGCCTCGGAAAGACTGACGCCACCGATGTCAGCATAATTCTTTAGCATAGTTCTGACTCACACATAATAATACAAATATTTGGGTTGCGAGTTTTTATACTTATAAGCTATACATAGTGATATTCTGTAGCCTTGGGGATCCTCAACCTTTTTATTTTCTCAGTAAGCTAGGTTTATTTATCACAAGAATGTTCTTGTTGCTACCACTCTCCACAAGATAAGATTAGTAGGGGTCCGCATAATAATTAATGAGTAAAAGATAGGTTTGGGTTCCATAGTAATAGTGTGAAATGATCTAATATTATGTTGTATGTGGAAATTTTCGGAACACATTCGTTATTTAATGATAACGCAGTATTTTTAAATTTCCACCTGCTTCCGGATTTATCATTAGAAAACGTTATTTTTATTTGATACCCATCAAGTCGACGATCAGCACCATATAAAATCGTTCACTTTTGAACGAACCTCGTTAAACTCCAATTGTCTCCAATCAGTTGACTAATATATGTCCAATTTTTTGTAAGAAAAACTCTCTTTTATAACTTTTGATACCCATCAAGTCGACGATCAGCACCATATAAAATCGTTCACTTTTGAACGAACCTCGTTAAACTCCAATTGTCTCCAATCAGTTGACAAATATATGTCCAATTTTTTGTAAGAAAAACTCTCTTTTATAACTTTTGAAGGTTATTCCCGTCAATGTAATATATCGTTGAAGAAGAAAATAACAATTATAATCTAAACGAAAATATAAAAGAGAACAAGACACTGAAAAACGTTGCATCGCAACAATAGTTGCTACCATTGTCTTTTTTCTGTTTGTCCATGTTTTGTTCTCTTTCATTTTTTCGTTTAGATTATTATTGTTATCTTCTTTTACGACGAAATGTATTTCCTATTCTTGGCTCTTCTTGTCTATTTCTGGCTTTTCTTGGACGTTCTTGCCTCTTCTTAGATCTTCTCGTCTCTTTTTGAATCTTCTTGTCTCTTCTTGCTTATTGTTTGTCATGCCCTTTTTTTCTTTCGTCTTGTCACTTCCTGCTATTTCTCGTCACTTATTTTCTCCTCTTGGCTCTACACGTTTCTTCTTAGATCTACTCATCACTACTTGTCTCTTCTTGCCACATCTCGGATCTTCCCGTCTCTTCGAGGCTCTTCTCTTCTCTTCTAGCCTCTTCTTGGACCGTCTCGTCTCTTCTCGGTTCTTCTTGGCTCTTCGTGATTTTTTTCCCTCTTGTTTCTTCTTGCTTCTTCTTGTTTCATGTTGGTTCTTATTGTCTCTTCGTGGCTCTTCTTGCTTCTTCTTGGATCTGCTCGCCTCTTCTTATTGGACACATTCGGCCATAAACGCCACAGTTAGAAAAATAAATACATGAGAGCGATATTGTGAAAAATTCTAAATGATGCTGATCGTTGATTTGTTGCGCACCAAATTAATGTTTTGGAATTTCAAATGCACCAACCTTATGCCCATCGATCCAAAGTTATTTTTGCACCGTTAGTAACTAGGTAAATTCGTTGCAATAAGGAATAAAAATATTCCCTTGCATTAAGCATTAAAAAATATCCCGGTATGTGGCAATTTTACAAAAAGATTAAAATATTTTTTCCTATTTTCAGCACCCTTTTTTGAAGGAGGTCAGCTGAGCATAGCCAAAGTGAGCAGACTCCACGCTGGGCCGTATCTCTGCATAGCCTCAAACGGAGTTCCACCCACGGTCAGCAAAAGGGTCACCCTAAATGTACACTGTAAGTATTTTACCCGTGATTGTTTTACTGTTTTTCCCAAAAAAAACAAAAGGTCCTTAGAACCTCCGAGGAAGGGCAGGAATTTATTTTTTCTCGCCAGAGGTGTAATATTTTTAACTTTTTGTGTATGTATAGACGTACTTATCATAATACCATGTTTTATCTGGGGAAGTAATTTAAATTTGGGAAAGGTTTGTGTTTTTCTTTTCCGATTCACAACTTTCCCTCAAAGTGAAAAATGTATCTTTTGATGTCATAGTTGGATATTTCGGACCTTACTGATAAACGTGTTTTCAATTTTATATAACCAATGTAGGGTAAATGGTTGTTTATCAGTTGAACAAAATTAAAAGATGTTACAACATATTTATGTATTATTTATATGATTATGTACAAAGAAAGTGTTTCTTAGATCTTTTAATCGGAGTCTGAAAACTCAGATAGAAACATGTTAGGGCTTTTGAAAATATTCGTTTGGGTAGGCATAGTGAATGGATAGCCAAACACTCCTTATTTCAAGTAATTTCATTACAATATTGTTCTAACACTATTGACGTGTAAAATATTTATTCACTTGAACGTGAAAATATCTCCAGGGAAGTATCAAATCGATAATTGTCGAAAATGTACGTGGTGATGTTTCCAACATCGCAACATCGTATCATGAAAATAATATCCAATCTAAAGAAAATAAAGTGCCTTGTATATGTTATAATTAACTAGCGAGTTCCCGACATGCGTTGCAATGCCACTTAATAAAGAAATTGTTTCTCCCTGCGTGTCCTTTCTTATTCGTCCCGTTCCTCTTCTGTCTCCCCTCCTCTCCCGCATCCCCTTCCCCTCACGCGTTCCCACTTACGCCTCCCCTCTCCTCCTCCTGCATTCCATAAATTTAGTCCCAGTACATTCAGTTTTCAAACAGCTCGCGTGTACCCTATTGCATTTTTTAAAATACAAATTTAATGATGCCAGAGCTCACCAGTATATACAGAAACCTTCGCGGGCATGCTCACAATAACTCGAAAAAAAATTCATCGCAATCGGATGAATAGTTTAGGTAATAATTTCATAACGCAAAAGCCCACCACTATATGTACGACAACAATTTCACTACAGTTTCATCGCAATCGGATGTATGTGTAGGAAATAATTTCATGACGCCAGAGCTCACTATTATATAAAGGGTGTCCGGGGGTAAAGTGCATTAACTTCGGGAGGTGATTCTACATTATGGGAGGTGATTCTACATTCTACATGGTGATTCAACATTGCTTGGTTGTGATTGGCCCGTATCGTAACAGCGGAAAATAATAAAGCTGGCCGCACACGCCGGTCTAATTTGATCTTTTTACCACAAAACTACCCCTAAAAGTTGAAATTTCGAATAAAGTTAGTTATCTTTTTTACTTATTATATCACGTAGAATCAATCACCTCCCGAAGTTAATGCACTTTACCCCCGGACACCCTATATAGAAACCGTCGCGGACACGCGCACATCAAATTCAATCGGATGAACGGTTTAGCAACGCATAATTTCATCTCACCAGAGTTCACTATTATATATTGAAACCATCGCGGGCATGCTCACATCAAATCCCCAAAGTTTTATAGCAAGCGGAGAACGGCTTAGCAATATATAAACCACCGAGGGCAAGCGCACACCAAATCCCCAAAGTTTCATCGCAATCGGATGAATGGTTTAGCAACGCATAAGAAACATACATACATATAAGCAAGTAAACATATATTAATATTTTAGAATATATTAAAAAAGGGTAGAGGTAAACAATAATATATATTTTAGCTTATTAATCTCTCTCACTTTTGAAATTGAAATCAAGGTAGTTGGCATTTAAAAACATTAATGTTTTGGTTTAAATAAAATTCCAACAAGGCTCAATTTGCCCAACAAAATAAATATGGTTACGATTAATAATAACAGTCCAACACAGATATTTTCGCCCGTTTTTCTTGGAATTGATCTGTTTCATGTATTGCTTGCAAAAAGCAAAGAAAAATTCAGCATTTCCTAATTGAAAATATTAATTAATGCCTTCTTATATCTTGTGTATTTTCTAACCACCAACAAAATGAAACATATGTAGCAAATGTCCATAGTAAATACGGTAAGCGAAGGCTAGCTACAAATACGTATTTAATAATACAAGGAAATCGTTTTCCCGCTTACAGAACATCTACAGGTTGTTTTTTTTTTCGAATTACACCAAACACAAAATTTAAAAATATCCACATATATTGACTTTTTTTTCAGCATGAGACTCTTTCTAATAATAACCAGTTCCCGAAAACTCTAAAATATTTAACATCACAGTTAACTTCAGAAACCACGCGGTTAGATATAATCCCGCTTAAATCGGTCGCCGGTCGTGAGATGAAGCTTGCTTGTTTGAAGTTCTTCGAAAGACCGAGGAATGACATTTTATCCCAGTGGAAACCCTAAAAATTATTTGGATCTTTTACGATTTCTCTAGAGTTCCACGATGCCTCCGAACGTTCACTCGAAAAAATAACTGTATCTAGCAAGCCTTTACGAAATATTACACCTATTACGAAAATAAACAAATACATTTTTTCGCGAAAGGGTTCTGTACGTTTTTAACACGAATAAATATAAATATACAGTCTCTGATATTTCCATTTAATGCATTTATATTGGAAGTGGTATCAATCTGCTTGCGAAGAGACTCATGCGATAGCAGACAGAAAGGAAAACTTTATTACATTTTTTGAGTTGATATGTCGCAATCGATATTACAAAATTAGCCAAGTATTATTACTAAGTGAGGAAACAGGTGTGTGTGTCCCTCTTTCCCATATCACCTCGCCAGTTCAATTATTATAGGCTCCAGATAACAATAATCCTGCATTTCAATGCTTACCGATAAACTATTGGGTGAGATTTGGGTACAGAGGCAAGTCGGTCTAACAAGGCTAAGTAAGTTTCCGGGGAGGTGCGGTTCGCCCAGAGACACCAAAATTAATCCTTTGTCATATCTATTATTATCTAGTCCATTGCCACAAGATCCACTCTGACTGGCGACATTATTGTGATGAGATAAGCTGGACAAGAAAAGCATTATGCCAACTACTCATACCTACGTGCTCTTATGAAAAAAAATGTGAATTATATCTTTAGGGTTGAAAAATAAACAAATGGTAATTTGTCAACGATTCAAAATATATGCAAAAATTTTTAAAGAGTGATAGAGGGTATCCTGGGTTTATCTGGAACAGTGGGAACTCCTTAAATTTATCTCTTTATTCCTGGGTAAATTTGGTTATTCGTTCATTTTAAAACATTCTTGTAAATCTTTTTCAGAATGAAAAAATTAATTGTTAGGAGCAAATTGGCGTTTTGTCTTATTTGTTACTGAAAAAATAATTTTTACCATCTAGGTTACTAATCTTGGAAATAATTGCGTTGACTTAAAAAATAAATGAGTAAAATTGTCACTTACTGTCAATTGTCATGTTGTTTGCCAGAGGTTTTTTGCCATGCCAGTAACAATAGATACCTTAGGTTGGTAGCGTGGTGTGATTTGTGGGTACATACCAACAAAAATATATATCACGGTAGGTATATACCTACTTTTGTTTTTTTATATAAGAGACATCCAAAAACTGTACTATTTCTTTGACTGCCCGTGTTAATGCTTTCGTTCGCAATCGAGGAAAAGTTTTAAATTTGACTAACAAATGGTTTAAAAAGTAACTTTCAATGGCGTAACTCACTTTACAAACAAATTAAGTATGCAAACCAGAGCCTTCAACAGTGAATTTTACTTGTTGAATGTCAAAACAAAAAACAAACAGCTTTTACGCACTAAATTGAGCATTAATATTTGAGAATTCGCCTTGCGAAATAGACAACATGTCGGCCATTTGGATCGGAACGTAGGTCATACTCAACACATTACCGTGGTTTGTTTTATTCTGCGGCGTTCAAAGGCCACGCGCGCCTCCCTCAGTTCCCACAAAACCCTTGGAAATTAAATAAATGGAGAGCTGGAATTAATCGGAGCACCAGCAATAACTGAATTCCTAACTGTGTTATTATTAATTAATTTTTAACGCTCTCAAATGGAAATCAGAATATTTCTTGTATTTTCAAAATAATGCACGAAATTAATTTTAACTAAAACATCGGATTTATTAATTAACTTACTGTCTGATTTAGCCCACACATACCATCTGTATTTCATTTAATTTTGGGGAATTAAAAGGACAATCAATGCAAAAATGAGTGAAATACGTTATTTTTCTCCGTTTTTCGTGCATTTTAAGAGAATTTTCTGAAAAATAACAAAACAAGATAAATACTCGTACCCTTAAAAATTTACAAAAAATGTTAAATATTTTGAAAAAATCTGTTCAATGTTATCTTAATATATAAAAAGTAATGTTTCTTTGTTCATCCCTTATGCGGTCCCTAAACCATTCATCCGATTGCGATGAAGCTTTGGGGATTAGATGTGTGCATGCCCGCGATGATTTCTGTACCGGTTATTTCCTACACAATTCATCCGATTGCGATGAAACTGTAATGATCTGTTGTGCGCACGCCCTGGAAGATTTATATATAATGGTGAGCTCTGGCGTTACGAAATTCGTATTCAAAATTTACGATAGGTGATGCGCGAGTTGTGTATTTGAATAATAAAAAATCGTATTAATTTTTGGGGATCGCTGGCAACGGTTAATACGCACTTTTTTTAAAAAAAACCTTTTGATTCACCTTAATTACATTAAAAGGCAACTATTTGCATCGGGGGAAGTGGAAAATATTTCATTCTAAATTTCATTACGTAAAATGACAAATAGCTTTCGTCTTGTGAGATCGTACGCCAGAATCACAAACCATGTTACACAAACCTAGCGTAGCCGCTAAACTACTTGAAAACTGGGATGTTTTTCTTGCCTTGACGCGAGTAGGCGTTATAAAGGGGCACTTTCTTTTGTATCACAAACAATGTTACACAAAAATATTTTCCACTTCCCCCAATGCAAATAGTTGTCTTTTAATGTAATTAAGGTGAATCAAAAGATTTTTTCAAAAAAAAAGTGCGTATTAACCGTTGCCAGCGATCCCCAAAATTTACCAAAATCGTCATTGTAGGTCTACAAAAACAAAAGATAAAAAGTAATAACCTTTCTTTTCGCTCTCCTGAACAATTAACATTTTATCCTTCACGGAATTTCAAATTTCCGTGATCGATATAATGAACTTCCAGTTCAAGTACATACTAAATACGGATATTTTAAATTGCTTAATTTATTATTAGAACCTTTGTTCTTATTTTAGAACCAGATATCGAATAGCATGATACCTTGATAGAATATCAAGTGCATATTATGTAGGTAGGTGTATCGCTAAAAATAATTCGTTGCATAATATGGAACTGATTGCCAGAATTAGATCTTAAAATTGATGTAATATGAATTTTCTAAATATATTCCGTATAACTGAACAGGCACCTACGCAGGAAATAATATTAACTAAGGATCGAAATTAATTGATTTTAATTATTTTATTTACTTTAATTTAATTAAATTGATTGAATCTCTCGCCAAATTTGTGTAAAAGCTAATTTCGTTTTTACTATTTTTTCTAATTCCTTGTTAGAGCAATCCAGATGTGTAGATAATAATAAACCCTCATTTTAAGACGGCAGGAATTTATAATGTGAAGTGGGAGGAAATAGTATTTAAATATATAATTTCACTAGCAGACCCGGCCACACGCTGCTGTGGCTAACGAAACACAACGCCATTATAAAATCCATGCCACCCGTTTGCCAGCTGCCCGCTGCCCGCTGCCTAAATTGAATATTTGAACTATAATAAGCATGTAATATACACATAAACCTTCCTCTTGAATCACTCTATCTATTGGTGAAACCGCATGAAAATCCCCTGCGTTGTTTAAAAATCTATGCGCGCATACATTTTTAGCGACTTCATTTTATACTATGTAATGAGATGATATACTATACAGTACAAAATAAAAAA